>CM063521.1:28057285-29257285 GCA_032199755.1 Ambrosia artemisiifolia
CAAAGAGTAGAAAAGCTCACGAGGAACATCTTCGTGCCATTCTTAAATTATTGAAGGAAGCGAAACTTTATGCTAAGTTCAGTAAGTTTGAATCTGGACTAGGGAACTCCAATTTTTAGGGCATGTGGTTAATGAAATGGGTATACAAGTAGACCTTGCAAAGATCAAAGTAATAAAGAATTGGGAGAGACACCAAGGAGCCCTACAGAGATACGACAGTTCTTAGGTTTAGCAGGGTACTATAGAATGTTTATTCAGAATTTTTCTAAGATAGCAATGCCTTTAACAACTTTGACCTAGAAGAATCCCCATTTGTTTGGAGTAACAAGCAAGAAGAGGCTTTTAATCTTCTGAAGATAAAGCTATCTAGTACCCCAGTACTTGCACTACCTGAAGGCATCGAAGATTGTGTGGTGTATTGTGATGCTTCCCACTATGGCCTAGGGTGTGTGTGGATGCAAAGAGGGAAGGTCATTGCCTATGCATCTCGACAGTTGAAAATTCATGAAAAGAATTACACCACCCAAGATTTAGATCTAGGAGCTGTAGTATTTGCCCTTAAGATATGGAGATACTACTTGTATAGTACAAAGTGTGTGATATACACTGATCACCAGAGCCTTAAGTACATCTTTGAACAAATGATGTTAAAAATGAGACAGAGAAGATTGTTAGAGTTACTGAACGATTATGATTGTGAAATTCGTTACCATCCAGGAAAGGCTAATGTGGTAGCGGATGCCCTTAGTCGTAAGAACATAACAAAGCCTCTAAGAATACGAGCATCAAGGATTGAAGTGAGATTTAGTTTAATGGAGCAAATCAAGGATGAGCAAGCACGTGCATTGGTTGAGGGTTAGATTAATAAAGAAAGAATGGTGGGAAAACAAGAACTTCTCGTTAAAGGAAAAGATGGGATATTCAGATTTCACAATAGGATCTGGATACCCATTATAGGAGGACTAAGGGATAAGGTGATGGAAGAAGCGCATAGATCTAAGTATACAATGCATCCTGGTAGTACAAAGATGTATAAGGATATTTAGAGGGAATATTGGGGCCAGGCATGAAGGAATCAATTACTAAGTATGTGGAGAAATGCCTGACTTGCTCACAAGTCAAAACAGAGCATCAGAAACATGCAGGATGTTTAATACAACCCGAGATCCTTGAATGGAAATGGAAGATGATAACAATGGATTTTATTACCAAACTTCCATGAACTAAGTCTGGACATGATACTATTTGGGTTATAGTAGATCGCTTAACTAAGTCTGCTCATTTCTTACCAATGCGGGAAGATTATAAGATGGACAAATTAGCAATGATTTATGTTAAGGAAATTGTTACTCGCCACAGTGTTCCTATATTCATCATATTAGGCAGAGATGGCCGTTTTACATCCACATTTTGGCAAAGCTTCCAAAAGGAATTGGGAATAAAACTTAATTTGAGTACGGCATACCACCCACAAACCGACAGACAAAGTGAAAGGACATTACAGACCCTAGAAGACATGCTTAGGGCATGTGTGATAGATTTTGGAGGGAACTGGGATGACCATTTACCATTAATGGAGTTTGCATACAATAACAGTTATCACTCAAGCGTTAAGGCCGCTCTGTTTGAGGCATTATATGGGAGGAAATGTCGTTCGCCGGTCAGTTGGACTGAGATTGGTAAGAATCTGTTGACTGGACTGGAGATCATTGAAGAAACTACCAATAAAATAGTACAAATTCGGGAACGGATGAAATCTTCAAGAGATAGACTGAAAAGTTACGCCGACAGATGAAGGAGACCCTTAGAATTTCAAGTTGGTGACAAGGTATTACTTAAGGTCTCGCCTTGGAAAGGTATTAATCTGTTTAAGAAGAAAGGAAAACTGAGCCCACGGTACATTGGACCGTTTAAGGTAATCGAAAGAATAGGTCCAGTAGCATATAAGTTAAAACTTCCAGATGAGTTACAAGGAGTACATGACACGTTTCACGTGTCCAACCTAAGAAAATGTATGGTGGTCAAATCACTTAAGATACCATGGCAGGAGGTCCAGATTAACGACAACTTGAATTTCACGGAACGTCCCATCCAAATTATAGATCGACGAGTAAAGAAGTTAAGAAATAAAGAGTTTCCTCTAGTGCGAGTCAGGTGGGATGCAAGAAGAGGACCTGAAGAAACATGGGAGAAAGATGATGAA
Source organism: Ambrosia artemisiifolia (assembly GCA_032199755.1). NCBI lineage: Eukaryota > Viridiplantae > Streptophyta > Magnoliopsida > Asterales > Asteraceae > Ambrosia > Ambrosia artemisiifolia. The sequence continues at coordinate 28,059,489 of CM063521.1, forward strand.
ATGAAAGATAAATACCCGTACCTCTTCACCTAAATTTCGCGGACAAAATTTCTATAAGTTGGTGAGAGTTGTAACACCCTGTTCTGTGATTAAATGAAATAGCAACGTTTATTAAGTTTATATTGTTGAATAATGAGTAGCACAACTATTTGAGACATAAGATCTAGTCGAGCCATTAGTATTATAGGAAACCTCTTAGTAATAATAATAAAATACATTATATTTGAACCCTACTCCGTTTTTAACGAAACTTAGGTTGAATTGTAGATAAAAGTTAGCTAGTCTTAAGAGTATATTTGAAAGTTTGTAAAACATTATAGTTTACATTTTCTTAAGTGATTTGACCACCATACATTTTCACCCCGTTGGGTGTTGTTATTAGTCATTTTTGGAACACGAGTAGGAGCTCGAGCAAGGAGACTTTACATCATCTTGTCGTAGATAGTTAGAGGTATGCTCTCGTTTAAGTTATGCTTTGTCAAATATTATTTTTATTACTATTATTAATAGTAGTTTAGTATTATTATTTTCAGGTATTAGGATTATTATTAGGGGTGGGTATTGGGTAGTCTAGTCTAAGTTAGGCATGGACTGATCAGTCATGCTTAAATAAGACAGCATTAACCAATATCCAACCATAATAATAACTAGTTAAGGGTATCATTACTTATCCTAGGATAATGTAATTGTATCAGGACACTGAGATAGTACCCGAATTGGAGTAGCAAGTGTTAAGCAACCGTTAAACAGGTGAGTTATATGAGTGTTTTCAAATGTGAGCATGCTTGCCTAAAGTGGTAATTGTTATAATTGTGTTCATGACTGTTGTACGCATGTATATAATTGGAGCATACATACACATGATATTTGGGGACCCTTATACATGGTGCTACGGCAGGGTTTGTCAGTATTACACCAGTGTGTAATGGGCATTAATTGTATGGGATGTTAGTCACGGGACCGAAGAGGGTGTCGAGTGACTGTCACGGACCGGGTGAGGGTGGCAACCCAGTAAGGGTGTCGAGTGACTTTGGGTTATGTTGTCATGAGTGGGTACAAGTCATGAATGATTGAAATTATGTGATTTACAACTTGTGTATATTCATGAGCTCATCAGCATTGTCTGGCGTCATTTTTAAGCACGTGTCACATGTTGTGATGGCTAGTTCTTGTGCATGTTATTTATCATGAAGGTAGTGGACCAGTGGAATAGGATATGCTAGTTCATGTGGTTTGATGGAAATATTATATCTTCGGCTCGCTAAGAATAGTTATCAAACTTTATACTTTTTAAGTTTCATCTTTTGTACCTCAAAGTTTACGTTAATGAAATAAGTGTTTCTCCTATAAGTTGGTATCAATTGTGTATTGTGTGGCACCCGGCAAACTCCGGTTATTAACTTTTTGAAAACTCAGTAAGTCTACCTTAGCGAGTCGTGCATACATTACACATGGCAAGGTCAGTCGAGTCGAGTCGTGCATCATTGGGGTTCTAACACACACAAGTCTCGAGTCCCGGGAATTGGTGAACGAGTGTGAACGTGTTTTTTTTCATGAATTATGTGTTTATAATCATTACGTGACTTGTCGGTATGTGAAAACGTGTTAACATATGTTAAAATAGGGTTTAACGCGCCAAAAACCCAATCCCAGACCCTGCAGGCGATTAGGCCACCTGAGGGACCCCTAATCGCCTATATGAGGGCGATTGGGGGACCTTAGGGGGCGATTAGGGGGACCTTAAGGGGCGATTAGGGCTAATCACTAGTAGTTACTAGCGATTAGCAGCCCTAATCGCCTATAACACCTGCATAATCGCCCATACTGCACCTGACGACTAGAAACGCCTATAAATACCACCCTTGACCTCTAAAACACCATTTGTGCAACCCTTAGCCGTCCCATAACCTATCCCAACTCACAAACACCCTCTGGAACTCGTTTTTGCATCAAAACACCCATTTCCAAGCTTTACCCATCATTTTCTCCTAAATCCAAGGTGTGTTCTTCATCCCCAAACCTTTATATGATTATGTTTTGTTCCCTAAAAGTCCAGACCTGATTTCTAAATGTTTTTGTCTTTGAAAATCCATTAAAAACCGTTTCTAAACAAACCCAAACCCTTATGGATGTTATATGTGTTGTATGTGATTAAAGGTAGGATTTTTATGATTGAAACATGATTGTTCTTGTGTTGTTAAGGTGTTTATAGATGTTATGAGTTAGTATGATGATGTCCTAGGAGTTTGAAGGTCCATGGTTGTGTATTGTTGATGTTTGGTATTTCGAACCATTTGAATGGTTTTGAATGATTAAGGATGTTATAAGGTGTATTGTTGATTATATGATGTTAGGGTTTGCTTTAGAATGATGCTAGAGCAGTAGGATACTATCGGACAACGTTGTTACGTGATGAAATCTGGATATTTGCTATTTAGGGCAAGTTCTTGCATGTTGATGTGATGTTTACATGTTAAGCTTACTATTTTGTGAAACGCTCGCATTCGGGACTGTTAGAATGATGATAACTTAGGGGTTTTGCTTGAAATATGTTTGTTAATGTGTTATGATTGACATTGGGTGTTTACACATGTTTCGGATCTGATTTGGAGGGTTAAACGCGCGAAAAAGGCAGAACAGAACCGCATAGGCGATTAGGAATCCCCAATCGCCTATGCTGTAGGCGATTGGCCCCTAATCACATGCCCTATAGGTGATTAGGGAGCCTAATCGCCTTCCCACCATGCAATTGCACTCCTAATCACTAGTTAACTTCTGATAGCATGTCTTATGACTCCTAATCACTAGTTAACTTCTGAATTGCATGTCTTATGACTCCTAATCACTAGTTAACTTCTGAATTGCATGTCTTATGACTCCTAATCACTAGTTAACTTCTGAATAACATGTCTTATAGCTCCTAATCACCAGTTGACTTTTCCTAATCACCAGTTGACTTTTCCTAATCACTAGTTAACTTTTCCTAATCACATGTAATGATAATGTAACCGTAATTTAGTATTCCGAGACCCGAGTTGACACCTAGGAACATGCTAGAAACCCCGTAACATGCCTAGTAACATAGTAACACGTGTTTGGACTTATTGGTGCGTTATTTGATCTATGTGTTAGACTTGTTGAACTTTAACACGTGTTAAGTACTGGTTACATGATTGGTATATGTTAGTGTATGAGATGAACACGTGGAATGTTGAGTCACCAATGGGATGTCGAGTCTTGTCTCATGTAGTCTGGTTGTCGGTCAAACGCATTTTTCAAACACATAATGGTCATGGACTGCACATTAGGGACTAATGAACCCGACGGGTAATTAGTCTAACTTTACACACACATCTTATGATAGGTCGCCACTAGTTGGGGCTATCATACACACATTGGTTTACTTGTTAACTGAAGACGCAACCTAAGGTGAGTTCACAGCCCCTCTTTTATATGTTTTCTTTCGGGGGAGAAACATGCCACACAATTTAACAAACTCAACGTTTTTATATAAACATTTAACTCTTTTGGAAACGCGACACTCGTTATGAACACGCAACTCTTTTGGAACGTAAATTGTTATAAACGTGCAACTCTTTTGAAATGCAACTCTTATGAACACGTAACTCTTTCGGAACACAACACTTTTGATGGCTACACGATGAAACACGGAAGTCCCTGTGGGAAACCATGAATGTGCTGAGCACAAAGGGGAAATGTGGATAGATCTATTGGGCCTGACAAACCCCACCCGTTGGCTGGGAGCCGGACGAGTGCATATTGTCTCTATTGTAGTAGTATAAGCAACTCAAACACGGGCAGCAACACAAGAAACGCTGTCAGTAATGGTTTCAGCATCACAGTCGTGGTAGTAGTAAGAAACGCTTGTTTGTTTATTTAACGCATCTCATGACATGGTATTTTGTGATCAACGCTCAACGCATGGAAACTAATTGTAAAACTTAAACCTGTGAACTCACCAGTATTATATGTTGACATGTTTTTGGCATGATTTCTCAGGTCGCTAAGGTAGCAGCATCTCAGGGCTTAGGCGCACGCGTCTGCACGGCGTCTAGTTTAGGTTTCATGGTTTTGTTTATCGAACAAGTTTGGATACTTTTGGGTTTCGTTTTGTAAAACAATGCTTCCGCTGTTATGTCAAAATGGTTTGAACTTGTGTTTTGAATTTACTTATGTCTCATATAGTGTTGTTTATTGTGACTGTTGACTTGGATCCTGGTGTGTCACACGCCTCGCGGTAGAACTCCGCGGGTGGAAATTTGAGGGTGTGACATATGGTGCATCCTTATCTGGGTGAGGTGTCACATAAGTTACGGGTCAGTTTGAGAGATCAATTGAAGCGGATGGAGACTGCCAAATGCAAATACATCCAACAAAAGGCTCGGGTTAAATGGTTAAAACATGTTGACGAAAATTCCGCCTACTTTCATGGCATTTTAAAGGTAAAGTTGACCAGAAATAGAGTGCATGGGCTGAATATAAATGGCATTTGGGTATCTCAGCCGGAGGTTATCAATGAGGAATTCAGAAAACGTTTTAAGAAACTCTTCTCCGAACCAATTCGTAAACAACCTTCTTTCAATAACTTGGGTGTAATGCATCTTTTGTGACTCTTATCCCAAAAACTTTGGGTCCACAGGATATTGCGGACTACAAGCTAATTTCTCTGGTCGCCTCTATGTATAGGATACTATCCAAAATTACAGGTTAAAAGTTGTTCTACCATTGATTATTGGACCAACACAATTCGCTTTTGTAGGAGGAAGAAATATTTTGGATTACCACTCCATAATTAGTGAGACGATTTCTTGGGCGAAGAAGAGTAAGACGAAGCTTCTCATTTTTAAAGTCGATTTTCAAAAGGCCTATGATTCGCTTAATTGGAAATTTCTCCTCAAAGTGTTGGAGTACATAGGATTCCCTGAGGTTTGGTTAAAATGGGTTAGCGGTTGATTGAAATCGGGTTGGGGATCGGTTCTGGTTAACGGGTCACCTACAGGAGAGTTTGCGTTTAAACGAGGGCTGAAACAAGGCGATCCGCTATCCTCATTTTTTCATAATAGTTATGGAGGCGGTGTGTATGTTTATGAGGAGAGTTGTGTAGTTGGGGTTATTTCATGGCATTCTGCTACCAAACGGGGGACCATATCATTCGCATCTTTGCTACGCAGATAACGTCATTTTTATTGGGGAATGGAGGAAGCATAACATGTTAAGTCACAAGAGGTTCCTATGATACTTGTCTTGGCCTTAAGGTTAATCGACGAAAGTGTCAGCTTTTTGGGCTCGTAGTGGATGAGGATGAAGTGAGCAAATTCGCGAACATGTTAAATACTGATGTTGGGGCTTTTCCGTTCACGTACCTAGGGATACTGATAGGGGCAAACTTAAAAAGAGCAAAATATTGGAGGCCAGTTATTGAGAAATGCCAGAAAAAGCTTTTGGCTTGGAAGGCTAGGAACTTGTTTTAGCGGGAAGGATTACGCTCGCAAAAGCGGTTTTAGGATTGCTCCCTTCTTATTATATGTCTTTTTTTAAAGCTCCTAAAGTTGTTATCAAGAAACTTGAAAGCACAATGTGAGATTTCGTTTGGGGGAAGTCCTGCAACACTCACAAAATTAGATGGATCCGATGGAACAAATTTATTAAACCTAAGGCGTTCGGGGGAGTCAGAGTTGGCGGTATTGAGGATTTTAATATTGCTATGCTCACGTAATGTTGGTGGCATCTAAAAGATGATCCTAGTTAACTTTGGGCTGTTATGGTTTCATCTATTCATAAGATGAATACGGATAAACATCTAGTGCCGATCAAGAACACTATTCCAGGGATGTGGAAAGATATTGGAAGTATCGAGGGTGTGTTGTTTAAATTGAGGATAAGTATTAGAGAAAGGTGAAAGGTGGACATCGGGGACGGGTCGAACACGAGATTTTTTAGAGATGTTTGGCTGCTAGATAGCCTGCTTATGACCACCTTTCTAGAGGTGTATAAGCTAGCGAAAAATAAAAACAGTATGGTGGCTTCTTTGCTAGGGTTGTCTAATGGGTGGGGTTGGGAATAGATCAAACATCTGGCTTCGGAGATTGAAAAGCTGTAGCTAAGGGTACTTGAGGTGTTGGTGCACGGTTTCAGTTTCAAAGGAAGAACGGACGCTTGGAAACGGGGGAGCAAAAACGGGTACGGCTTTTAGGTTAAAGAAATTAGAGAATAGGTGGTTTCGAAGACCTGTAATATGCCGAGCAGACCAACATATAAATGGAATTCAGGGGCTCCATTGAAATGCAGTTATTTAGTTTGGAGAGCCGTGAACGGCAAAGTAGCTGCAAAGTTGGAGTTGATAAAAAGTGGGGTTAATATTTCGGATTCTCTATGTACTCGATGTAGTTTTGTGGAGGAGTCTGTGGACCATATTTTCGTGGGGTGTTTATGGGTGAGGGCAATTTGGTGGAACATTATGAGATGGTTGAAGATATCGTGGCCGAATAATGTAAACTCCCTAAGCGAGTTGGTTGAGGCTATAGGCAAGAACCCGGAATCAAAGACTTGGGGAAGAATCTTTCAAGCGGTCACGATGGCTACGATTTGGAGGATTTGGCTTGCTAGGAACAAGAAGGCATTCGAGGGAGCTTTCATTCCGGTAACTGTGGTGGTGGATCAAATAAAAGAATACTCGTTTATGTGGATAAGTCATAGATCTAAGCTCCCGAGTCCGAGCTGGGACAACTGGGTTGCATTTGATATTTTAGATCTCTTTTTTGGTGTCTGTTATTTTCAGTCTCTGTCTGACACTTTATATTCAGATATATATATGTAGTCCCAAAATTACTAGATCTTCAAGTGCACAAGATTGTTAGCACTTAGAAACACCTATTGTTTAGGTGTCTTAAGTGATTAATCTATGAAAACTAAAAGAAACTAGATGAACAAAGTAAAACCGACACACAAGAAACTCAAAACGTTTGATTCCATTAACAATAGATCTTCAAAGCACCATGGATTACAATATTTTTGTGTAATGAAAGATGTCCAAAACCCTAACCTAGAGTGTGCATATGAGTGACCTTTATATAGTGAGCACCTGATGGGCCTGCGAACTTAATTAAGTTCGCAGGGCCCTTCCCTTAAGTTCACACTCTAGGGTTTACTCATAAACTAACAAAGAATTACATAACTAGTCCTCTAACTATCAAACTACAAAATAAGCTACAAAAAGTCTTTGTTCTGGTAACTGTGGTCTCAACTGAACCCAACAATACTCCCCCTAGACCACAGATACCAGATCTTCGTCTGTTAGCTTCAAACCGAGATATCACTCGATTCACCTTCTTCCTGCTTTACCCGCATTGGTTGTTTTGGAACTATCACTTCTGGAGCTTCAGAGTTTCTGGCTGCTTTTCTTTAATTGTCAGCTTTGTCTTTGTTAGCAATTTCCTTGTCTTTGTCTCCAAGCTCCTTCTCTTTGTCTGCAGCCTCGATCATTTCCAAAATTTCTAGCATCTCCAGCTTCCTGTCTTTAGCAGGATCTACTGCTCTTTGAAATAGCATTCCTTCTTCCAGCAGTGTCTGACCGGCTCCAACTCTGATTGTGTTTCCAAACAGCTACATCAACTCTAACAGATAAAACATGAATACATCTACCAGATCGAAGAATCTCACATTCTAACACATATTTTAATACTCCCCCTAAACTTTTTATATTTTGTACGTTTTTTTTTTTTTTTTTAATAAAAACAAACACAACAAAGAGGGGTTAACTGTTTCTCACCTTTTGCATACAAGATCATACTAACCTTACCTGCCAGATCACATTTCAACTTTCCGTTGGATAGCTGCAGCCCAAGAAAAACTGTCGGTATGTTTGTCCACTTAAATCCATGCCTCTCGTCTTTCAACATACGTTTGGTGATGAGATTTATCATGTTTTGGTAATATTGACGGAAAGTTAGTGGACCCCACTTGTGCTAGGTGTAAGCCTACCAATCCTCAAGGTTTATTGAGATATAATGATGAGAGCTTCAGGTCTATGTTTCCATAAGCAGAGAAGATGATCATTATGTCAATCAGATGATGAGAGCTTCAGGTCTATGTTCCCATAAGCAGAGAAGATGATCATCTGATTGCTTTTTTGAGCTATCTATATGTTTGCACGTCACTAACATTGCGTGTCTTTTGTTGCTCATTTGTTTGAATAGCCACGCATTGGTAGCTTGCACACTTAGGTGTCTTTTGATTACATATGCACAAAATTTTCTGTGTCTTTTGATCTCTCAACCTGTGTATGACCGGACTCAGCTTGTGCAGACCTAAAACACAGTGGGAATCCAGCTTTCCGTGTAGATCTATTCTGTTAATCACCTATTAGCAGTTTACTCGATTCCAAGCTGAATCTACCGACATGTCGTTGCTTGAAGCCGCAACATCCTCTGGATCCTATTCACATGCTGACAAAATATGATTAGTCCCTATCATTTCTTGTTAATTTGCAATAGAGATATACTTTCTCCCCCAAAAATCTTGTTTTGTATGAAAATAGGATTTTTTTTTTTTTTAACACCATGACATAATGTGAGCTCATTCAAAATTTATCATTTCCAGCCAAGTGACCAATTGGAGGAAACGAGTTTTGTCAAAAGCCTTTGTGAGGATATCTGCCTTTTGATCAGCAGTATGAATGGATAACACTTGAATGTATCCTTTATCGTGAGCATCGCGAATAGAGTGAATCCTGATCTCAATATGTAGTGTTTTAGAATGGTCGATAGGATTCTTCACGATGTCACGACAAGCATCATTATCAATGAAGATTGGGGTTTTCTTGACATTCAAACCGTAATCCAGCAACTGATTTTGGATCCACAAAGCTTGACATCAACAACTGGACGCAACAGTGTATTCGGCTTGATCAGTGGAGATAGACACTGTTATCTGCATTTTGCTTTGCCAAGATACAAGCCGATTCCCCAAAAATTTGCAACCACCAGAGACAAATTCTCTATCAATTCTACAACCTGCATGACCACTATCAGAGTAAGCGATTAAATCAAAATTATCACTCTTAGGATACCATAAACCAAGCTTTGGTGTTCCTTTGAGGTAGCGGAAGATCCTTTTGATTGCAGTTTCATGAGATTGCTTGGGATTTGACTGAAAACTAGCACAGCATCCAACTCAAAAAAAAATTATATAAAAAATAATAATATACAAAGATAAACTAAAGAAAATCTATGTACAATCACGACTCAGACATTTAATCAAGTGACTTTGGGAATCCAAGTTTGTTTTAGTTTTGATCTATCGTGATTTTCACCCATCATTGACTCTTTTCTCTTCCAAAATTGTGTGGTTTTAACAAAACTTTTTACTGTTTCTTGAAGATTTTTGATTTGATCAGAAAAAGAGTTTTGAGTTTTGACATCATTTTGTGGTTTAGGTTTTAAATGACACTTTTTGACCACATGTCCTTCTTTTCCACATCTAAAGCATTTTGAGTGTTTAGGCTTGATCTTTGGAGAAGATCTGGATGATGATGATTGTGATGTTCTTTTCTTGATCTTGTTTGAGCAGGAGCTTTCTCTTGAACATGATTCATCCTTGCTGCTACTTGATTCTTCATTTGTGTTGCAGTCAGGTATGCTGATGTTGCTCTCTGTATCACTTAGTGATTCTTCAGAACTTGAGTTACCTGTTTCACTTTGTGATTCTTCAGAACCTGATACATCTGTGGATGAAGGGATAAACTCTGGGATTTCCTCAGTGAGAAATTTCCCAAACCTGTTAAACTTTAGTTCTGGTACAAACATAGGTGGTTTACACGTATGTTTATCATCAGAGAATGCAGCATTAAGATTAACACAAACAGGCATAACATCATTAACACAAACATTTGAACGTCTGATAGGATTCTTCCTATCATCAGGGGCCACAGCACCCTTTAGATCTAGTTTAGAAGTCAAGTTAATACAGTTATCCGGCCTAGATAAACTATTACAGTTATCCATCTTAATTAAAGTATTACAGTCATCCGAAATCAAATTGTTTTTAGACTTTTCATTGTTCCAGATGAACCAATTCACTGTGGAGTAATTGGCACCTGGATGTCCTAACCCCATTGTCTACCCACCATAACTCTCATCATCTTCCACCCGACCCTGTTGGGTCACATCTGCATCGCTTTTACTTATGTTAGCATTTGACTCAGATTCATCACATTTGTTTTCAAAAAGATCATTTTTAGGATGAGGTGTTGGAATGGGTATGTATTCACTTCGGCTCAAGGGTAAGAATAGTGATCTTTCGATTCCATTCTTATCCTTATACCCAATTCCATCTTTTACAAATGATTGCCTTGAGCAATTACGATATCAGCATGAGCCTGTTTGCTTACATTCCATTTGTCAATAATGATTTGAAGACGAGTTGTTTCATTTCTAGATTTTTCTAATTTTGAGGTTAAGTCATTTATTAGAAAATCCTTTTTGAGAACAAATTCTTTTAGAGTGTGCATTTCAGCTAGAGTTGCATTCAACTTTCGCTGATATGCCCACTCATTTTCTTTCATTTCAGAGTTAATTCTTTGGATATCATCCATTTCTCTCAAAACCCTTTTGTTGTGTGACAAACAGTAAGCAACAGCTGTAACGCACCTAGGTGAGCACAGCTTTGATTTTATTTCAAGAGGAATGTTTACCATATCTTTCTCCTCAGCTTTCTTGGGTGCACTTTCCATCTTTTCAGCTGCTTTCTCAGTGGGTGTCTTCTCAGCTATCAAAGCCTCCTCTCCAGTCTGATCTTTCTTCTTCTCAGCAATCAGCACACTCTTCAGACCCGCACTCTCTTGCATTCCTCCTTTTGGCACTCCCACTGAAGATCCTTCCATAGAGTTTACACCATTTGCGGATTTGGTGCATATCGTTACCATCAATGCTTTGTTAACATCTGCTTTAGCTGCAACAGCTTCCTTTCCCCAGCCAAAGTCTTCAACCACCAGTGCCTTCTGTCCAATTGGAGTCATTAAAGCCATATTCTTTAGAGAGCTGCTTGGAGTAACTTTTGACACTGTTTGATTCATCTCTCTCTTTGTGATGTCCATTTCAAACGATTTCAGAGTGTTTATAAGATCAGCCAAAGTAGACTGAGCATCCAAGTAGTCCTTTTTGATCAACATACATTGGACACTCCACTCCTTTGGGAGAGAATCGAGCAGCTTCTTGATGGAATTGCGGTTGTTTACAGGAATACCAGCTTTCTTCATCTTAGTCAACAGATTCATGAACCTGTCTATATGTGACGACAGACTCTCACCACGGATACTTCCAAACATGTCGTATTCCTTTTGAATCATATCCTGCTTGTTTTGCCTCATCTCTGCATTTCCTTCATAATACTCACTCAGAGCGAACCACAGATCGTGCGCTGATCCGTATTCTTCAAACATATTGTATACATCGTTTGACAAAGCCATGGTGAGAGCACCATAGGCTTTGTGGTCTCGCTGCATCAGTTGTTTGTCGAGATCAGTGTATGTAGTGGGATCAGTGTTGAACACTTCTCCTGCATCAGTGGTTCTTGTGGGAATGTGAGGTCCGAGCTGAACCGAGTTCCATTGGGTGTGATCGTTAACAAAATAAAAAGCTTTCATTCTGTTTTTCCATGTACCATAGTCTTCAGCACCCATCAACTTGGGAATACGTGTTATAGTGCCGGTTTCAAGTTCAGCTTGAGTTATGGGGTTAACTTGAAATGAGTTGTTACCAGACATGATTTAAGATTGATTTTAGATTGATTTTAGGGTTTTGATTAATTAGATTAGCAAGTTACAGTCCAAAGTCCTTGAAAAATTCAAACAGTCCACAAGTTCGCAGTCACTAAGTTCGCAGTCACTAAGTACGCAGCAAGTTCGCAGTTCCTTAGTCACCTGAAACAGTAAGAAGCAAAGATGATAAGTTCTTGATTCTCCTGTAAGTGCGCAGTCCCTGTAGTACACACTCTGGCTTAAGTTCGCAGTTCAGCCAAGTCAGAGCAGCACAAGTGCTCAGTCTTTGACTGATCAGCCTGCGTACTAGTATAAGTACATAGACACTTAAACTCTCGTTTAAGATTTAAGTTCGCAGAAACCCTAGCCAAGTGCTCAGAAAATGCACCTTTTCAGTAAGTTCGCACCCCAACTAGAAATTCCAGATAAGTATGCAGAAACCCTAGTAAATGTCAACAAGTACACACTCAATTGCTTGTCTCCAGATAAGTATGCACCCTTTGACAAGTGCGCAGTTAAGTATGCAGGTGTGTACTTATAAGTACGCAGGTGTGTACTTATAAGTGCGCAGTTAAGTGCACAGTATGATGAAGCAAGTGCACACGATTTTGAAGACTTGAGTTAAGTACACAAAACAAGAAATAAGTATGCAACTTATGAGTTAAGTGCACACAGCAAGAAATAAGTACACAGCTTATGAGTTAAGTGCGCACATCAATACTTGAGTTAAGTGCACAGAACAAGAAATAAGTATGCAACTTATGAGCTAAGTACTCAACTTTTGAAACAAGTACTCAGAAATAAGAAACAAGTACTCAGTTTTATGAGCTAAGTTCGCACAAATAAGTGCGCAGAATCGTCTGAATGATATTAAACACTCCAGAAACTCATCCAAGCCTATTTCAATCCATCTGAAATGCTCAAATGATGTTCCTAATTGAGATAAACACGTTTTAACACCTTAGAAACACCAAAATACGAGAAATCAGAAGCAAGAAAGATGATTTTTTTTTTTTTTTTGATAAAAACTTGAAAAGTTATAAAAATACAAAGAGATATTAACAAATTGAGGGTTTTGGTATCTTAATCAGATACAATCTAGAGCACAGAGGCTCTGATACCAAATTGTAGTCCCAAAATTACTAGATCTTCAAGTGCACAAGATTGTTAGCACTTAGAAACACCTATTGTTTAGGTGTCTTAAGTGATTAATCTATGAAAACTAAAAGAAACTAGATGAACAAAGTAAAACCGACACACAAGAAACTCAAAACGTTTGATTCCATTAACAATAGATCTTCAAAGCACCATGGATTACAATATTCTTGTGTAATGAAAGATGTCCAAAACCCTAACCTAGAGTGTGCATATGAGTGAACTTTATATAGTGAGCACCTGATGGGCCTGCGAACTTAATTAAGTTCGCAGGGCCCTTCCCTTAAGTTCACACTCTAGGGTTTACTCATAAACTAACAAAGAATTACATAACTAGTCCTCTAACTATCAAACTACAAAATAAGCTACAAAAAGTCTTTGTTCTGGTAACTGTGGTCTCAACTGAACCCAACAATATATATATATACTAGTAGGAAACCCGCGCTATGCGGCGGGTGGCGACAATTTACAACGTCATACTCGTTTTGTATTAGTTTGTCTATATAAAGTTAGTAAAAGTTTTGTTTTTTCAAAGCATAAAAATAGAGTTCAACTTTCGGTGAGACATATAACAGTTACACAGCCATGTTCTAATAAAAAAACAGTTCTAACTGCATACACACTAACATCTTCTAATTAAGCAACAACTCGGGAAACGATATCAGGTGCAAGTTTTAGAATGTTCTTTCATCAGTATGTGCCTTAACAATGTAACAAATCTTTTAGAAAAAAGGTAAAATAAAACAACAAAATATGTTTATAAACATACCACAACCATTATTAAATAAATAAACACAACCCCACAACTCCGTTAAATAATTTGACTGTTTTGGCGGATTTCGTGAAACTACTGGGTTATCCTGGCAATTAGTTTGATTTTGGACTGGACTGGCAAAAACCACCAAACCATAGAAACAATTTTGGCTATCAACTCATTATTATAAATATCTGTACTTCAGATGAAAAGTATAATGACATTTATAGGGCATCATTCTATTTCCTCTTTCTTTTGTTTCCTTCTGTTTTCTTCTAAGAAAGCACACCAATTAAACATTATAAATTTTTCATACCTTGGGAATTTGCTGATAGTCCAAGGCTAAGTGATAATAGTGAGTAGAAAATAACACTACAACCAAACACTCCAACATAATCAATAAGAGATATGGGTAAAAGGTGGCAATTTCCACCCTTTTACTTAAAATGGGCTGATATGGGTATGTGTTATATACTTATATCTATAAGATGAATTGTATTAAGCTAAAGTATTTAACTATAAAAGGAGACATTCCAATTTCCATGTGAATTTAAATGCATAGCCGCATAGGAAGTCAAAAACCTCCTAAAGCACCTTATTATAAAAGGTCTTACATTGTTATTGTAGTAAAAAAGTTTTACTAATCATGTTAGAATGTTACGTATTTTAAAGTTATAACTTATTCAAACTGTCTTGACCCATCCCAAAACTTATCTGTTACTTTGACCGATTACCCACTCCACCGGATCAGTCCATTTCTTCCCCTGAAGTTGCTGCATCTTTTCCATCTATAGTGGTTGTCCCGCGTGTAAGTTCATCTAATGCTGATGAAAATACGATTAACTGGAGAAATCTTAAAGCGTTATGCAGGTACATCTGCTCTCACCATAAATCACAATAAAAATTTTAGGTGACCTCTAACCTATTTTGATTTTGGCAAAATAAAAAAAACACACGTTTACACATTTGATTGTTTAAAACCAATCCAGATCGTTTGTCACTAATAAAACCTATCCAGATCACTTTATGAACCCTTAGGATGTCACTCAGTGTTTTTCTTTAAGGTCACCTAACTATTAAAGCTACCCAAATTTATATATATTCAGTTTGTTTATACCAAATCCAACAAAGAGTGAAAAAACAAAATTTTGTTTGTCTATTTTGTAAAAATTAATGGGTTAAAGCATTTTTTGAGGAAATTTATAAAGTTTTACCATGATCAGAAAGCTAATCATAAAGGCTTATGGATGCAACACATTTAGTTTTACCTCAACCAATTTTCTGCTTTAATAGTTTCAAGTAACACAAATTTGAAAATTTACCATAATGCTTGATCAATCTTTATTAACGTATGCACACCATGGCGTCTTGCCACAAACCTAAACCATCAAATATTCCAATGGAAAGACTCGAAATTTATATCTGGGTAACAACAAGAAGAAATATTGATCATTACCTAATTTTGGTTCCTCTTATCTAGCCTAAACACCCTCACACCCTCACACAGACACACATTAGCAAGTGTCTATGGGATACCGCTGGTGCAGGTCAGAAAAAGGTTCCGAGTCCATGTTTTTTATTTTTTAAATAATACGGTATAATCATCATGAAAACCATGAAAACATGGAAGACATGCTAAGAAAGAAGCATCAGGAGAATACCTACAATGATTTACAACAACGTACAAAGTTGCCTGACCCTACACATCTGACCGCCATTGGGATTGACCAGCCAGAACCCTACCTTGGGAGCGACAACACACTACAGAGTAGATAGACAACAAATCACTTCAACACTTCTGATCAGACCATCAGATGGCGATAAAAGCAGCTAGAGACGCCCACCACCTAAGAAACACTGTAATCCGGTCAAGACATCGTCACATATAACGGATTTACAAGTTTTTCCTCAAAAACAAAATTCCATACCTACGAACCCAAGATAACAATCCCAAGCTAGAAAAGGATAATGAAACTCTATTAAATCATAAATAAATTTGAAATCAAATAGAGTAAATTCACCACTTTTCACAAATATTCATCAAGTCATTATTGTTAATACAAAATAAAATAGACTCAATATAGTTCTGATAATGAAAGTCTATTTAATCATAGTTGTTTATGTTTGAATACAAAATAAAATACACTCAAATATAGTTCTGTAAAAAAAAAGAAACACATGAAGTGGAGTCATGAAACAACGAACGTAAGCCCTAAATCCCTGATGTGAAGAGTTTAAAGGGTGCAAAAAACATACATATCTTGTCACTTGAATCACTCGCAGCAGACAAAAAAGAAGAAAGTCTAAAACAATTCGATCTGTCCTCGTCAGAACACCGATAGTGAGGTGGGAGATGATGAGGCTACATGTATCAACATAACCATTTTGAAATAAACCCATTTTTTTGTTTGTCTCAAATCCATTTAACAAAAGCAAACTCAAGCCATTACACGGGTATTAGATATTACCGGTGATCTTCGGGAACTCGTTTAACACCGTATTCAACATCACGGTTTTTGTGTTGTTATCGTTGGAGATAAGGGAAAGAGTACAATAGATTCGTGGATGATGTTTTGACAAATGAGGAAGAGAAAATAGTATGTGATTTCAAATCTGAGGTTCATGGATGGATGGATAGTTTTTGTGGATGGGGTGTTTGGATCAACGGTATAGATCATGATCTTTGTACTCTATTTCTATTGGCTGTGTTTTTTAAAGTTTAGTTGTGTTTGTTGAAGCTTTATAACTTGTAATATGTGCTCTAAAATTTGTACTCTATTCCTAATGTGTGTATCTATTATTTATCCCGTGTTTTTTTATAAAGGTGTTGTACATTATGCTTCATAATTTGTCCCTTTAAACTTTAAGAGTTTTGTGCAATGAAGGACCGTACAATATGCTTTTTAAGGTTTGTACCATTAAGAAAAGTGACAAATGACCATTCTTGCCCTTCCTATATGCTTATTAATATAGTATAGATATACTAGATTTATACCCGGGAGCGTCCCGAGGTTGAGAAATCTAATATGACATATCAATTTTACATACGAAATAGACTGATGCGCTTTATAGTAGTTAGATGCAGGAAAGCTTCGGGTAGCACCTAACCTAAAACAATTAACAATGTATCTCCAGTGTTAACGTCTAACCCTAAATAATGTATAACTCTAATATTAAAACCTAACCTAAAACAACGTACAACTCCAATGCTAACAGCTGTTATAAATAGAATTCATATTTACTGGTTTGAACATTATTATGACTTGCCTATACATGATTAATGAATAACCTAAACACGTTGTGTTTTTTTTCCTGTATGAACAAAACCCCACAAAAAAATAGTCATTTTTTTTCTCCGTTTTTTATATAACACTATGGTACTCGTTGCAAAAATAATAAAACACTCGTTAATTTGGTCTTTTTTTCTCCGTTTTTTTATATAGCACTATGGTACTCATTGGAAAGATAATAAAACGCTCGTTCATTTGGTGTAATTTTTTTCTTTAAAAAATCTTGTATATAAAAGATATTAACGTTTAAAAATTATGGGAAACATGAGAGCAATAAATCTAATTTTGTTTTTAAATTCTTTTTTTCCTAAAATATTTCAATGCCACATGGCATCCTACATGGTACTCTCAATGGGGAGAATGGCTATATGAGTGCCATGTAGGATTTAGCCCTTTGAAATATATATATATACTAGGTGAAATCCCGTGTGATACACACGGGAGACCGAGCCCCAAACTTAAAGCGCTGTTTAGTAAAAGACAACATTAAGAACCCATTCGTCTGCTCTGAAAAACAACTATTTAGTACCGTCTGTTTTCTTTCTTTATTGCTAAAAAGAGAAACTGTAGTTCGTAACCTCTGTCCCTTTCACGATACCAGTTAATAATACTGATCAGATGTTCGATAACTACAATTGTTACAACAAAGAAAATATAAACCTACAGATGGGTTAAAGCTGTGTTGAGATAACACATATAAATCTACATATGGATTAAACCTCTATTGAATAAAACATAAAAGTTAATGTGAGTCAATTTAAAATCATAAAACATAAATAATCATATATAATTTTGACACACACACACAAAACTAAAAACAAAAACAAAATATAAACAACCTTTAACATCTACATACATAGATACTTAAAGGAATTAATAAACTTAAGTTTCAATTTCATTGAAGCTTCAAGTTGTGCATGTAGATCTATAAATTTATTCAAAAACTCTACATCCTTACTCCCAGTCTCTGAATTGCACAATAACAACAAATCAGCAACAGGAGTCGAAGGCATTGACTTCAAATCTCTTATAGTCTTCAAATCTTGATAGTATTGTGCTATAATTTGATTAAGAACAAATTCCTTCATTTCATCTTCTTGCTTATTACTTGGTGCTGCCATTGATCCTATTGATGAAGAGTGAAATGTAAATGTTAAAATGGTTTATAATAAAATTCGTGATTTATTTACTAATTTATACATTTAAAACGCGTGAAATGAAAGGTCATAGCCAAGTATACTTATTATAAAGCACAAAATTTAATACGATTCAATTTAGCATCACAAAACATAAAAAACCCTATACAATTTTCAAAGACATACAAAACTAAAAACATAAATAAACACAACTGTTACAAAAACCCAACATAAAACTACAGACGGATTAAACTTCTATTGAGATAACACATATAAATCTACAGACGGATTAAAGCTCTATTGAATAAAACATAAAAGTTAATATCAGTCAATTTAACATCATAAAACATAAATAATCATATATAATTTTGACACACACACAAAACTAAAAACAAAAATAAATATAAACAACTTTTAACATCTACATACATAGCTACTTAAAGGAATTAATAAAGTTAAGTTTCAATTTCATTGAAGCTTCAAGTTGTGCATGTAGATCTATAAATTTTGCTAAAAAGTCTACGTCTTTACTCCCAGCCTCTGAATTGAATAACAACGACAAATCACGAACAGGACTCGAAGACATTGACTTCAAATCTTGATAGTACTGTGCTGTAATTTGATTAAGAACAAATTCCTTCATTTCATCTTCTTGCTTATTGCTTGGGGCTACCATTGATCATATTGATGAAGAGTGTTGGTAATCATAAAAAACATCAATTCCAAGTTTATTATCTATGGACTGTTGGTAATATATTTTCCTTTGATTGTAAGAATCTTTCAAAAATTTGTGGAAACACATTTGAAAATAATATCAGTATGCATATAGAATGGAGAGATGAGATGTATGTGAGAATAGTTAATAGTTAACGGAATATATAAAGACGGAAAATGAATATTGGGAAATCCTACCCTTTAATAGCGTGAATGTACTAAATATTGGTAAAGTTGGTTTTCAACTTTATCAGTTGCATTTCAAATGTATCTAACATTCGAATAATGATAATAAAGTAAGTTTAAAATCGTAATCATTATTTTTGGGCCTTTTTATAACAACTGTTGTCAGTATAACCAGTTTTTGTACAAACTAAGTTTTTCTATATTTTTGGAAACATATTGTGTAATCATCGTTAAAACGTGTGAAATGAAACGTCATACCGTAGTATATAGTTATTATACTTCAGTTAATGTGTTAAAAGAAAAGTTTTGTTATAAGGATTATTTAATTTCAAAACGTTTATTGTATCTGAAGAGTATATACACCTTGTGAAACATTAAATACACAAATTCTTTAGAAAATGAACACACGAAACCAATTGTCTGCTATGAAAAAAACATAAATAGGCTAACTGTAATGCTTTATTCATGTAACACATATTTTTAAAAGCATGTGTTTTAAAAACTGTTGATTAAAACAGATGTAAATTCAACTGTTTAGATAATCTTCCCACTTAAACAATTCTTTAAATTATTTATTTTTTTAAATATAAATTTCAATACAAAACACAAAAGGTTTATAATATTCCCACTTAAACATGATTTTGCTTCTAAATTGGGGTTGCCGTTGATTCTATTGATGAATACTGAGATGTAAATGTTAAAAAGGTTTATAATGAAATTCGTGATTTATTTACTAATTTATACATCTAAATCGCGTGAAATGAAAGGTCATAGCGTAATATAGTTATTATACTTGAGTTAACGTGTTAAACGAAAAGTTTTGTTATATTGATTATTTAATTTGTATACGTTTATAGTATATAAAGAGTCTATACAACTTCTGAAACATAAATACACGAATTCTTTACAAAACGAATAGACGAAATAATAAAGTATAAGTTGTACCAAATATCGCGTGAAATTAATTATCTTTCATAATTTTTTCTATAAATATGTTGATATCAAATTTAAAATTTATCTATAAATTCCACACAGTACATATATTAAACTTCATCTACAAAAATGGCAAACAGATCATACTATCATTTTGCTAATACATCAGACATTAAGGCAATATTCAGCGCTTGCTCACTAAAGGAAAGTAGAAAAGACGAACATGTTAGAAATCAAGTAGAGAAGATGGAAGAAATAGTTAAGGAACAATCATGGACAAACATTGGCGTGTTAGATATGATTTTGAAAGAACCTCCAACTGCTTTGAGAGAAAAAATTGAAGACTACTTGACTCAACAACTATAAATGGACAACAACGTTCATGAAGCATTGATAGACTTAAAAAAAGCTCTTTCCAGCGAGATTCTGAAAAAGAAACAAAGAGTTTTTGACATTTTAATTTATTAGTTTATATAATAGATATGTTTTTTTGTTATGTATGCTTTAAATGTAAACAACTGTTTATTACCATCTCTCTGTTTCTTAATGACAATTACTATAACATCTGTTTACAAACAAATGAAACCTCTGTTAAGGTATAAACTCAACTGTTTAGATAATTTTGCCACTGAAACAACTCTTCAAATTGTTTATTTTTTAAAATACAAATTTCAATACGAACACAAACACTATTTAGCAATATGAAAATATTTTTTAAATTATTACTCTTACGTTTAAATGAAAAATACACAAACCACAAAATTATAATCATTAACTTTGCAATTCACACCACTGAAACTGTTATAATGAGAAGAGGAAAATGAACAGACGAATGAAAATAACTATTGGAAAAACAGATATTAGAAAGAAACAATTAATTTAAATGTTCAACGGAAATTTCATTAAACTGTTTATCAAAATCTGTTGAGTAATCAACAAATTTGCAAAACAGCAGTTATACGATTCAACAATATTTTTACAATTTCATAATTTGAATTAAACATTAAATTTAACAGGAATAAAATACAAAATGGAAGACTTATAAAACAATAAATACAAATATCCCTAAAAAACTACTTTAATAACAACATAATTACAATATGTGAGTTATCAAACTACATTGAAATACAAGGAAACATAAAAAAATCCTTCTAGCAACCAAACCCTACAGAATGATATTTCATGTGAGCATCATCAGAACAAAGAAGAAACAAAAAACAATGAAAAGAAGTATACGACAACACCTACATATGGATAAAACACCACAAAACAAAACACTTTACAAATATAAAAGATAGAAGTCTTCTAATAAAAAAAATAGAAAACACAGGAAAAAGGTACAAAATAACAATCTAAAAAGGAAAACAAAACAAAACCTAAATAATAATATGCTTCCTGACCTTTGAAGGGTGGAAAACACATTATTTCACATACACCCATGACTATTTGTATATTAAAACCATAGAGGTGCACATGGATAAAAATAACATTTTCTTTGACTGTAAGAATCTTCAGAAAAAACAAACTCCAACTTCAAACGCAAACATTTGTTGGTAATACATTTTTCTTTTATTGTAAGAATTTTCAAGATGATTGGTGGTAGAAAATTTAAAGGAAACAAGATTATCATGGAGATATGGAAGATAGATTTGTTTTTCCAATGCTTCAATGGATATAAACTTGCAAACAGAAATGGACAATTTACTAACCTATATATAGACTGAAGAAATTACTATAATAAAATATAACAATAATAAAAATAATAAAATAATATTGTTAACGTAATCATTAATTTTGCCCCTTTTTATAATATATATATATATATATATATTGTAAGTCCCAAATACTAGATCTTGTAAGTGCTAGAGATTGTTATCACTTAGAAACACCTATTGATTAGGTGTTTTAAGTGATAAACCTTTGAAAAACTAAGATACTAGATAATACTTGCAAAACCGACAAACAAGATGAACAAAATCATGATTCCGTTACTAATAATAACATTGAAACACCATGGAATACAATAAGTACGCACCCTAGTTAATCTTGTGCTATCAAATAAGACCGAAACCCTAACCCTAGTAGCTGCACAATGCATTCTATATATAGGACAAGCTGATGGGCCTGCGCACTTAAGCTAAGTGCGCAGGGCCCGTGTCTAAGTGCGCAGCCCACTAGGGTTTACATATAAACGATCACTAATTACATAATCAGCCCCTTAGCTTACAATAAACATCATAAACTAACAAAAAGTCTTTGTTCTGGTAACTTTGGTCTCATCTGAACCCAACAATACTCCCCCTAGACCACAGCTACCAGATCTTCCTCTATCCCAGTCGATTGACACGTCGTTTGCCTCCCCCTCTTCTCGTCTCTTCCTGCACAGAGGGTTCTTGAACAATAACAGCTACAGGTTCTTCTTGAATAATAGGTGGTTCTGGAACAATTTCTGCTACAGGTTCTTATTGGACAAGAGGTTCTGGATCAGATACTGCTGCAGGTTCTTGAACAATCACCTCTGGAGCAATGGCTGCCTCAGGTTGAGTTTCTTGTGCAGCAGCAGCTTTAGCAGCCTTTTCTTTTGCAGCTCTTTCCTTTTGTTCTTTGGCAATGTCAACTGCATTGATTCTGTTCACCACATCTAGCAGTTCTTGCTTCAACTTCATAGCTCGATCAACTGCTCTCTGGCATAGCATAGCTTCTTCAAAAAGTGCATGTCCTGCTCCCACATTGATCTGACTTGCAAAAAGCATATTCAGATCAGACAGATTAAGAATGAAGACATCCACTGGATCGAAAAGTCTTATAATCTCAACATTATCCCTTGCCTTGATCACCGCTTCACCAGTCAGACTGTCATAGAACCATTTCTTGAAATCTTTCAACATAACTGGAAGCTCTTCACGTATCGGAACCCTTGTTATAACCTTGGGAGGATCTATCACATAAGTAATCCTACCTTCTCCAGTAGCAGGATCAATTCTTAACTTTGAAATTCGACGCTTCGGTTTTTGAGGCTTGAAAACTTTGAAATCACAGGCACATTCTCTTTCTATCATTCTTGCAAGACAGGTTCCAATGGAGTTGTTAGTGGGATTGATGAAGTGTGCCCTGTTGAGCTCCCTGATGTCCCAACGAGGGAGAGACTGCAAGTCAGTTTGACTTGAAGTGCTGAATGACTCCCCCTCGACGCTTGATCACGAACAAACTCTTTGATTCATCGTACTTCCACGAAATAATCTTTTCTTGATGAGCTTCTTTGGTGTGGTGGATGTTTTGATGAAAAGCTGGAACAGTAACCCCTTTTCTTGGAAGCCATCTGGGCCTTTCTGGACTGATTTTGTGACCATCAGTCGTTTCATATACAGTTGCCTCTTCTTCACCAAACTCTATGAAAGTCTCAGGCATCTCATCTTCACTCACTTCGTCCACATCACTTTCTTCAGCAATTCTTTCTCTTTCTTTTTCTTCTTCTAGAAACTTTCCAAAATCAAACAGCTCATCAAATGACATACTGGGCTCAATGTTCTGTGGTTTCTGCAGATCTTGAATCATGTCAAACATCTTCATTTGCACATTGTTTTGGAACTTGATGAGATATCTTTGATCTTTAACAATCTTTTCAAGGTTCCTATTCTTGCGTTTCAACTTTTCAGCTTTCTTTTGAGTTCCTGATTGTTGTGTACCGAGCTTTTCAGGGTGCAAATTTCTTTAGCAGCAGTTTTAGCATACAGTTCCTGATGCACTGGTTTGGGACGTCGTGCAGCAGGAGCTGAAGAGGACGGTTCTGTTGGTTTCTTTGTTGGAACCTTGGGAATTGGAGCCCTAGCAGTGGATGGCCCCGGTCGATCCTGAACACCGAACATAGACTCAACGATCTCCTCATCTTCTACTTCTTCCTCAGTCACCACAACCGGAGTTTCAGATGCAGGTATACCCTCTCTTCTTTTTCTTTTCTCAGCCTTTTTGAATTCAGCAACTTTCTGTAAGTTACGTGCCATCTCCAGCTGTTCTTCAGTCTGTGATTCCCTACCTTCTGCCAACAAACCAGGCCTCCTTTTCTTTGTGACTTGGGAGGGGGCTTCTTCAGTGTCCAGCCTTTTACCTCTTGCCCTTTCTCGCGTTCTTTCTTCAGCAGTTTGTGGAGCAGTGGAAGGAGCGGTTTCAGAAGGAACAGTTTCAGCGGCAGCTTTAAGACTTGCTTCTGCCATTTCTCGTTTCTTTTGCTGAGTCTTGTTGTATAGAGCTTTGATTCCGGAATACCTTTGAGCTGAATACATACACTAGTACATAGGTTCCCAATCAACAATGTTGCATTCAGTGAAAAATCTTCGAGTTCTGGCAAAATTGTACACTCCATCATGAGGCAGGTTCTCGTGTTGTGCATTTATCATCATTTGCACGAATCTAGGATACATGGCAAACTTTGTATCAGCTTGGGCGTTCTTTACCATGTAGTCAAAGATCATCCCGGACAAGTTGAACGGTTCATTCTTGCAGACTTTGATCATTGCACTAGACCACTCCGGACTGAGTGCATTGTATCCTCCTTTTCTGTGGTAGAGAGCCATGGTGAATACGTGGAAGATTAGTTTCCAGTCTCGAGTTAGCTCACTTTTCTTGACGTCGCTCCTTTTGTCGAATTCTCCCTTGTACCCAATTTTCTTGATCTCTCTCAGAAGATCAGCTTTGACTAAGTGTTTGACGTTTCCAGGTTAATCTCCAAGCCTTAACACACTTTTGACTGTATCTTTGGTGATAAGCACGGGTTTGTTTGGGACAGTTGCGTTGATTCTTTTAACACCATCGACGACTTCATATCTCCCAGATCTCCAGAAATCCTCTATGTGATCTATGTAGACCGTCAGATTGTGTTCCACAGCGTATCCGATTCTGCTTCATCGGATCCAAGCAACAACGTCTCTGAATTTCTGATCATCCTTGTCGAGATTGATAGCCTGGTTGTGCATGCCTCTATTATCCCACGGAATTGCCATCTGTTCCTGATCATGTGCACGAAAAGCAAGTTAGAATTTTCGACTCAAGTAAGTGGCCAATGAATGATATCTTAGACTTAGACGGACGACGGACTTAGACCATTTTAAGTTATAGATGTCTTGTGGTTTAGTTAGATAGATTATTATGCTTGATTGGTTTGGTTTTAAAATGTGTATGATAAGTGCGCATGTTTCATTGGGTTTTGCAGTTCATAGTCAAAACAAGTCCAAGTTTAAGTGCACAGGTCACAAGCTTAAGTACGCAGTCCAGTCCAAAGCCTTAGATAATCAAGTACGCAGGTCACATGAGTCAGCAAGTTATAAGATAAGTGCGCAGATCAGTCAAGACTTGGGCATGGTAACCCTAGTGCCTTGACAGACCAATCTACATACTTAATAAGCATGCAGACACTTAAACTTTCATTTAAGATTTTAGTACGCAGGTCAAGTGCGCAAGAGTCTAGGGTTTCACAGTTTTGAATATATGAAACAAGTGCGCAAAATCCAAGAAATAAGTGCGCAATCTTCAAGAAATAAGTGCGCAATCTTCATAACCCCAAACTTAAAAACTGAAAAGAAATCCTCCAAATAGCTTAATCATGCCTGTGATAACAACAACGAATCAATCAACAATAATCTACCTTAAAAACGACAAGAATCAACTTAAAATGGAGAAGAAAAAGAGGATGATGATGATTTGGGTTAAAGTGAAAATTAGGGTTTTCTTTTTTGTAACGGCTGTTAAAAAAATTTACTAAGGGTATATATACTAGAGATATGGGCCTGCGCACTTAAGACAAGTGCGCAGGGCTCAACAAGTGCGCAGAACCTATTTTAGGTAAAAATTCGAAGCTGAAGAGTAGGGGCTAACCGTTTCTCACCTTCTGCATTCAAGATCATACCAACCATACTTGCCAGATAACATTTCAACTTTCCGTTGGATAGCTGCAGGCCAAGAAAAACTGTCGGTATACTTGTCCACTTAAATCCATGCCTCTCGTCTTTCAGCATACGTTTGGTGATGAGACTTATCATGTTTTGGTAATATTGATGGAAATTTTGTGGACCCCACTTGTGCTAGGTATAAGCCTACCAATCCTCAAGGTTTATTGAGATATAATGATGAGAGCTTCAAGTCTATGTTTTCATAAGCAGAGAAGATGATCATTATGTCAATCAGATGATGAGAGCTTCAGGTCTATGTTTCCATAAGCAGAGAAGATGATCATCTGATCGCTTGGTGAGCTATCTATATATGTTTGCACGTCACTAATATTGCGTGGACGAAGTGACTCGATTTAAAGCAACTTCGACTATAAAGCATCCCGTTAATCTCTTCTCTTCTTTTGTTGCTCATTTGATTAAATAGCCCGCATTGGTAGCTTGCACTCTTAGGTATCTTTTGATTACATATGCACAAAATTTTCTGTGTCTTTTGATCTCTCAACCTGTGTATGACCGGACTCAGCTTGTGCAGACCTATAACACAGTGGTAATCCAACTTTCCATGTAGACATTTACTGTTAATCACCTAGTAGCAGTTTACTCGATTTGAAGCTGAATCTACCGACACATCGTTGCTTGAAGCCGCAACATCCTCTGGATCCTATTCACATGCTGACAAATTATGATTAGTTCCTATCATTTCTTGAAATTTTTGCAGTAGTGATAGACCAGTTTTACTTTCTCCCCCAAAAATCTTATTTTAACTCAAAATAAGATTTTTTTTAATATTCTATATAGAAAGGTTTTTTTTTTTTTTTTTTTTTTTTTTTGAAGAAAGTCATTCAAAATTGATCATTTCCAGCCATGTTACCAATTGGCGGAAACGGGTTTTGTCAAAAACTTTTGTAAAGATATCTGCCTTTTGATCAGCAGTATCTATTGGCAACAGCTGTATATATCCTTTGTCGTGGGCATCGCGAATGGAATGAATCCGAATTTCTATATGTTTAGTTTTAGAATGGTCAATTTGATTCTTCACGATGTCACGACAAGCATCATTATCAATATAGATAGGAGTTCTCATGACATTCAAACCGTAGTCCAACAGCTGATTTTGAATCCATAACACTTGACAGCAACAACTGGATGCAGCCGTGTATTCAGCCTGAGCGGTGGAGATAGACACTGTTGTCTGCTTCTTGCTCTACCAAGACACGAGCCTATTTCCTAGAAATTGACAACCACCAGAGACAAATATTTTGTCAATCCTGCAACCTACATGATCACTATCAGAGTACGTAATTAAATCAAAATTATCACTCTTAGGATACCATAAACCAAGTTTTGGTGTTCCTTTGAGGTGGCGGAAGATTCTTTTGACTGCAGTTTCATGAGATTGTTTGGGATTTGACTGAAAACGAGCACAACGTCCAACTGCCCACATAATGTTTGGTCTGCTGGCTGTGAGATACATCAAGGATCCGATCATTGATCGATACGTGTGAGGATTCACTGACAATCCTTGAAGATCCGGTACAAGTGTAGTTTGAGCAGCAAAAGGAGTGTTGGACGGCTTGCAGTTTGACAGGTTGTTTTTTTGCCAAGATATCCCTTGTATATTTGGCTTGATGAATGAGAATTCCGTCTGCCTTCTGCTGGACCTCCAGACCTAAGAAAAATGACAATTCTCCCATCATGCTCATTTCGAACTGAGACTTCATGATGCTTACAAATTCGCTGCACAAGTTTTCATTAGTTGAACCAAAGATAATATCGTCTACATATATTTGAACCAGAATAGAATGTTTGTTGACTTCTTTGGTGAACAAGGTCATGTCGATTTTCCCTCTGGTGTATCCATTTTGCAACAGATATGAGGACAAGGTCTCATACCAAGCTCGAGGTGCTTGATGAAGACCATAGAGAGCCTTATCCAGTTTGTAGTATCTATTGGGATAGTTAGGGTCTTCGAAGCCCGGTGGCTGACATACATAGACTTCTTCTTTAATTATCCCATATAAGAAAGCACCCTTCACATCCATCTGAAAGACTTTGAAGTTTCTGTATGACGCGTAAGCTAAGAAGATACAAATGGCTTCAAGTCGGGCAATTGGTGCGAAGACTTCCTCATAATCAATCCCTTCCTGCTGACGAA
The DNA here is from genome assembly GCA_032199755.1 of Ambrosia artemisiifolia. NCBI lineage: Eukaryota > Viridiplantae > Streptophyta > Magnoliopsida > Asterales > Asteraceae > Ambrosia > Ambrosia artemisiifolia. Next base: position 28,087,530 of record CM063521.1, read on the forward strand.
AACCCTGAACAACCAGACGAGCTTTGTTCTTATCACGACACCATGTTCATCCATTTTGTTGCGAAAGACCCATCTTGTTCCAATAGGATACTTTCCTTTAGGAAGATCCACTAGCTCCAAAACTTTGAGTTTTCTGAATTGAAAAAGTTCTTCCTGCATGGCTTCTACCCAGCTTGCATCTCTGACTGCATCTTCAATGCTGAATGGTACTGTCTGAGACAAGAATGTTGAGAGAGCGGTGTTGAGTTTGTCTGCCTGATTTCTTGTAAGAACACCCTAAGTGATTGGTCCGATGACGTTTTCAATAGTATGATTCGTTGAGGATTTGTATCCCATGTTCTCTTTTTCTTACACTTGTAGAGGTAGATTTGATAAGTGATCTCCGGGTACTGAGGAGCTGAATGGATCATTTACAGACTGCTGAGTTGAACATGTTTCTTCTGCAGTTGGAGTACTTTTAGGGAATTGTGTAGTTTCAACAGTTGTATCACCATTTATGGGTTGAAGAGGAAAGATTGGATCAGCAGCAAGTGGAGAAAGACGGGTGGTGAACGGTGCAACGTCATCGTCAGAAGAGTAAAGAATATCGCCAAAAGGAGACGGAGTGGCAGATTGATTCTCACGAGTTTGATCTTCAGGTGCTTGATTTTCAAGTATGATGAAATTATTGAAAACAACGTCCACATCAAAGAACCAGTCAGGACCAACTCCTGTGTTAGTGGTGTTGGATTCCTGCCAATCTACATAGAAAGATTCAAGTACCATCTTGGTTCGTTTGTTGTATACTGTATAAGCTTTTTGACTTGAAAAGTATCCAACAAAGAAGCATTCATCTCACACAGCATCGAACTTCATTATATTCTCATAATTGTTCAGAAGAGTACATGAACATCCAAATGGTCGGAACTAATCGATGAGAGGTTTTCTTTTGAAGAGTAATTCATAAGATGTTTTCCCTCATGACTTGACGATCACGACTCTGTTAAGAACATAACAGGCGGTATTCACAGCTTCTGCCCAGAAAATGATTGGCAACTTTGAGTCAATGAGCATAGTTCTGGCAGCTTCAATAAGTGTGCGATTCTTTCTTTCAGCCACTCCATTCTGTTGAGGAGTCCTCGTAGAACTATACTGAAGATGAATTGCTTTGCTGCTGCAAAATGTCATGAAGCTTTGATACTTGAATTCTGTCCCTTGATCACTTCTGATTGACTTGACTTTCAATTTGATTATGTTCTCGATAAGAGGAATAAACAGCATCAAGGTCTCAACAGCTTCACTTTTATACTCTAAGAAATACACCCATGTGAAGTGAGAAAAATCATCTCTAATCACCAAACAGTAAGATTTCTTAGCTAAACTTTTAACACTAATTGGACCAAACAGATCCATGTGCAATAATTGAAGGGGGGAGTCAATTGAGTTCACTGTTTTGGATTTATGCGATTTCTTGTGTTGTTTTCCTTTGGCACATGCTAAACATTTTTTAGAAAAAAGGGAATTCCTTGGAAGGAAGACCTCTAACTAAATTTAGTTTAGAAAGTTTGTTTATGTTTTTTAAAATTCACATGTCCCAATCGCCTATGCCATAACAGTGACTCTGACTCAGATGCCTTAGATAGTAAACAGGTCATTGGGCATTCAGACTTGGCATCTCTCATATTTATCACAAAGGTATTGTTCTGCCTAGGAGCTTTCAACATAATCATGTTAGTAGGTGGTTTAAATCTTGGCTTTAGAAATAACACCGAGATTCCTTTGTCACAGACTTGTGATACGCACAAAAGATTGTAGCACAATTCTGGAACATAGTTGACATCTTCTAGAGTCAAGGCATTGGACACCACATCTCCTATTCCAACAATCTTTCCACCCTTTTCATTTTCAGTGAACGCTACAAACTCTACATCAATGAATCGATAGTTCTTGAGGAGTTCTTTCAGCCCAGTCATATGCCTTGAAGCGCCGCTGTCAACATGCCATAGATATCTCATAAGAGCAATCAACCATTTCTGCAGTTTATTCTGAAAGACAAAAACACAAAAAAAAAGACAAAGATAAATACAAGAAAATCTATGTACATGCACAACTCAGACAAGTAATTAGTTAACTTTGGGAATCCATGTCTGTTTTAGTTTTGATCTATCATGATTTTCACCCAAGATTGACTCTTGTCGTTTCCAAAGTTGTGTGGTTTTAACAAAACTTTTTACTGTTTCTTGAAGATTTTTGATCTGATCAGAAAAAGAGTTTTGAGTTTTGACATCATTTTATGGTTTAGGTTTTAAATGACATTTTTTAACCACATGTCCTTCTTTTCCACATCTAAAGCATTTTGAGTGTTTAGGCTTGATCTTTGGAGAATATCTGGATGATGATTTTTGTGATGTTCTTTTCTTGATCTTGTTTGAGCAGGAGCTTTCACTTGAACATGATTCATCCTTGTTACCACTTGATTCTTCATTTGTGTTGCAGTCAGGCGTGTTGATGTTGCTTTCTGTATCACTCTGTGATTCTTCAGAACTTGAGTGACCTGTTTCACTTTGTGATTCTTCAGAACATGAAATATCTGTAGATGATGGAACAAACTCTGGAATTTCTTCAGTGAAAAATTTCTCAAACCTGTTCTGTTTTAGTTCTAGTACAAACACAGATGGTTTATATGCATTTTTATCATCAGAGAACGCAGCATTAAGATCAACACACGCTGGCATATCATTGTCAACACAAACATTAGAGCGTTTGATAGGTTTCTTCCTATCATCAGGGGCCACAACGCCCTTTAAGTCTAGTTTAGAAGTTAATTCAATACAGTCATCCAGCTTAGTTAAACTATTACAATCATCTGAATTCAAAATAGTTTTAGTCTTTTCATTATTCCAGATGAACCAATTCTCTATAGAGTAATTGGCACCTGGGTGACCTAACCCCAACGTTTGTCCACCACAACTCTCATCATCTTCCACCAGAGCCTTTTGGGTTACATCTACATTGCTTTTACTTGTATTAGTATTTAACTCAGATTTGACACATCCTTTTTCAAAAAGATCATTTTCGGGATGAGGTTTTGGAACGGGTATATATTCACTTCGGCTCAATGGTAAAAACAGAGATCTTTCAATCCCATTTTTATCCTTATACCCAATTCCATCTTTGACAAACAATTGCCTTGAGCAATCTACAATATCAGCATGAGCCTGTTTGCTTACATTCCATTTGTCCACAATGATCTGAAGATGATTTGTTTCATTTCTAGATTTTTCTAACTTTTAGGTTAAATCATTTATTAGAAAATCCTTTTTGAGAACAAATTCTTTTAGAATTTGCATTTCAGCTAGAGTTGCATTTAACTTTTGCTGATACGCTAACTCATTTTCTTTCATTTCAGTGTTAGTTTTTCGGATATCATCCATTTCTCTTAAAACTCTCCTATTGTGTGATAAACAGTAAGCAACAGCTGTAACACACCTTGGTGAGCACAGCTTTGATTTTATTTCAAGAGGAATACTTACCAGATCCATTTCCTCAGCTTTCTTCGGAACATCCTGCGGCTTGTCATCTGCTTTGGTCGTGGGGGTCTTCTCAGCTATCAAGGCTTCTTCGGCAGTTACTTCTTTATCCTCTTCAGCCATCAACAATCCTTTCAAACTCGCCTTTTCCAGCATTCCACCCCTTGGCATTCCAACTGACGACCCTTCTAGAGAGTTCACACCATTTGTGGATTTGGTGCAAATCTTGGCCATCAAAGCTTTGTTCACGTCTGCTTCAGCCGCTGCTGCCTCCTCTCCCCCAATCAAAGTCTTCAACCACCAACTCTTTCTGTGGATTCTTTTCATTTGCCTCATTCCCATCAGTGATCGCCACCATTCTTTTAGCCTGTTTGATCTCAGCTTGATTTAGAGTGGGACACTCATATTTGAAGTGCCTAAGAGTCTTGAAGTTGTAGCATCGAAGCTTTGACTTGTCAAAACCAGCTTTACCCATTCCAATTCTTCTACCAGTTTTGTCTTGAAATCTTTTCACCCTCAGCGTGATCATAGCCATCTGCCATTTGAGATCCATTTCTTCTATATCATCCGGATCAACCTGGTACATGTCTTCAGGAGTCATCATCTCATTCTTAAGCTCACCAGTCTTCAGAGCTTCCAAGCTACTCATGAATGTGTTGAAGAGTTCAACATGTTCGGTAGCAAGCTTTGTAATCTATGGATTGAGTGTCTTTGCTGTCTTTTCAGAGTACGAGACTGTCTTTCCCGAGCTTGAACTTCCACCACCAATTGAATCCACATATACCAGTGATGAACTTGAACCCATTCCACCTACTGGAGTCATTAATGCCAAATTCTTCATAGTAGTGCTAGGAGCGACTTTCGGAACAATCTGATTCATCTCTCTTTTGGTGATATCCATTTCGAATGACTTTAGAGTATTGATGAGATCAGCCAGAGTAGATTGAGCATCCAAATACTCTTTCTTAATCAACATGCACTGTAGACTCCATTCCTTGGGCAGTGAGTCGAGTAGTTTCTTGATCGAGTTTCGGTTGTTGACTGGAATTCCTGCTTTCTTCATCTTGGTTAACAGGCTCATGAACCTGTCAATGTGAGACGACAAGCTTTCTCCCCAAACACTTCCCAACATATCATATTCTTTTTGAATCATATCTTGCTTGTTTTGTCTCATCTCAGCATTTCCTTCATAGTACTCACTTAACGCAAACCACAGATCATGAGCAGATGCGTATTCATCAAACATGTTGTACACATCATTTGACAAAGCCATGGTGAGAGCACCGTAGGCCTTGTGATCTCTTTGCAATAGCAACTTATCAAGGTCAATATACGTGGTTGGATCAGTGTTGAATACTTCTCCCGCACCAGTGGTTCTTATAGGGATATAAGGCCCGAGTTGAACTGAGGTCCACTGGGTAAAGTCGTTAACATAGTAGAAAGCCTTCATTCGGTTCTTCCAGGTTCCATAATCTTGTGCACCAATTAACTTAGGGATTCGAGTTATTGTTCCAGTTTCCAGTTCAGCTTGGGTTATAGGATTCATGGTTAAGTTGTTATTGTTACCAGCCATTGATTAAGGTTGATTTTAAGTTAGATTTTCTGATTTTAGAGATTAAAGTCCAAAATTAAGTCCACAGTCCTTAATTTAAGTATGCAGTCCTTAGGTGCTCAGATCTTAAGTGCGCAGATTTAAGTATGCAGATTTAACGGTCTGATGATCTGATGGCACAAGAAACTTCGGGCAGAATAATGACTAGAACACACGAATAAGTACACTGTGATAAAGCCACAGAAGGCTAAACCACTGTCTCCCAAAGTCTCCTTTGGTAAGTGCGCAGAATACTCACACAAATCAGTATGCAGCAACCTGAAACAATAGCAATTACACGGTCAATCCCTTGTCTCCTGATAAGTGCGCAGTTTTTGACAAGTACACAGATAACTAGGGTTTCCTTGGTAAGTGCGCAGAAACCCTAGATAAGTACACAAAAACTACACAATTTTCAGTAAGTGCGCAAAAAACTAGGAGTTTTCTGATTAAGTGCGCAGAAACCCTAGTTAAGTGCGCGGAGACAAACAAATTTTAAAATTCTGAAGACATGAGTTAAGTACACAAATCAAGAAATAAGTACGCAACTTAAGAGTTAAGTGCGCACTTCAAGACTTGAGTTACGTGCACAGAATAAGAAATAAGTATGCAGCTTATGAGTTAAGTGCGCAAAACAATAAATAAGTGCGCAAAATAAGAAACAAGTGCGCACATCCGTCTGTTAACATGCACGAACTCAGCTGAATTTATCCAAGCCTTTTCCACTTAATCTGAAATGCTTGGATGATGTTTCTACTCAAAATAAACAACTTTTAACACCTTAGAAACACAACACCACACGATTTCTGAAGCAACTTGATAAGAAACTCCCCTTTTTTTTTATAACAACACAAAAGTTTATAAAACTTTTAAGAAAAAACTAACAAGATGAGGGTTTTGGTGTAACATCCCAAAATTATCGCTTTAATGAAATAGATTCATAGATTATCCGTAGTTTTATTAAACGTATTGGTTAACGAATTTTGGCGAGTAGGATGTGAATCAACGGTTTTGAGTGGTCGTGTTGTTGAATAAGTTATATTTAAACGAGACGCACGGGATCAAAACTAAAGGTATCCATATGTATCATAATAAGCTTGTAGGGTCTTTATGAGTTAGTTTCACTAAAGCCAAGTGACCAGTTTGATTTCTAAACAAACTAGGGTGTAAGTTTTATAACTATCTTGGGTAAAAAAAAAAAAAAAAAAAAAAAAAAAACCACCCCTACTCTCGCCAAGATTACTGGCACGATCATTATTAGAGACAATCATATCAAAGAGTCAACCTAAGAATGGAAAATTATAATCCACACATAATTTGTATTTACTGTTTGCATTATATCCTAGAACTAGCTAACTACCCCGGGAAGGTCCCGGGGTTGAAAAATCTAATATGACTTATTAAAAAAATAAAAGAAGAAAACATACGAAACGTAAACTCAGTCATTCAGATCAAGTCAAGTCTGCCTAAAAAGTTAAGTTTTAATGTCATGCCCATATCAGTTACATCCTTTCCATTCAATAATCAAACCATCAAAGTAATCCTATGATCTAGAACTATGAATTCATGTCAGATGTATGCAAGATTAAACATAGTAATTTAATACAAAACAAATGACAAAACTAAGGAAATAACTTAGATTCTAAAAATTTTGATACCCTGAAAGATCAGCATGTGCAGCAATCCAAGACTTAATCACAGAAGAACCAAAATCATCAACAATTTGTCTCATTCTCAACTCAACACGACCCGAAATCCTAGACACGGCGAAATTTGACTGCTTCACTAACCAACTGAAAGGCTCCACACCATCCTCAAATGCCCATGAATCTATTTTTATTTATCTACAAAGGAAGTTAAAGATCTTATAACTTAGAATGGGAAGAAGCAAATCATAATCAATAACAGTTACAAACCAACTTATTGTTCTTAATGTGACCTTTACATTCCCATAAACAACAAAATTTAACAAAGCCTTCCAGGATAACATTATTCAAATACCAACTACTGCCTTAATATCAATCTAATTATTAACTAAATATAGCAAAGTGGTTGGTAATCTACCCTACAATTCAATTAGAGGAAACAATACTAACCAACTACAATGTCGGTGATAACTTTGAAACCGAAAGTCATACCATGGTTGATCACCCTATTGAATAGCGATAAAACGATTGAGGTAGTTTACTTACATGATTTAGGAGTAGGCTTTGGTCAGACTTCAGAGCCGGCACAGAGCCGTGTTCAACGTTGTTCAAAAGATCAATCGCCCCAAACCCCCCCTCCTGAAACGGAACCGTTACCTTATTTCTTCAACATCTAATCCAACCAACCTAATAACTACCTCAAAATTCAACTTCAATTAATCAGTTCTATTCATCCGGATTTAAATTGCCTAACCAAAAATCAACTTTCATAAAAAATCTAAGGTGACCTTGTCTACCTGTGAATGCTAATATCAGATGAGTATAACTTCTTGTATTGATTTCTAGTGAAAACAAATATAACAGAACAACCATACAAAATCTATTCTACTTCACACTTCAAACTACCTGGTACTAAATTGCCTAATGAAAATTCGCAACATAGGTCATCACAATCCACGAAATATAAATAACAACGCCAATGAACAAAATTTAATTAAATCAATACCTCTGCAAGCTAATTTCATCTACAATGAGGCAATGATTAAAATGGAAATCAGCATAACCTCTAATACTTGAAAGCTAACTTACTTTTGGCTAGTCTCTTCTCCATATCATAACTCAAACAACACCGCCACAATATGATTTTAATTTGACTTGTTATGAAGAAAGTACAACCTGCAATTTCACCCGTTAGCAATGACATCCAAGCAGCAATCTAACCAGTTATAATCTGACCCTACTATATGCAATGTGACATGTTACCAAGTAAATATAACTTGTGATATGACAAAAAGTCCAGGTAACTGCAATCTACAAAATGCAACCTACATATACAAAATGGTAACATTTTTTCTGCCAGCCTAATCAGATAAATAAACATTCAGCTGTAACCAAACAAAACATAATCCAACTGCACAAAAAAAATCATGTCATCTTTATCTTTACCAAAACCAATTTCATAGAATGGAACAGTGGACAACATTCGGATTCACATTTTAAATGACATAAAATAAAGAACAAACGCTATACGATAATTCACCTACGATTAGGTATAGAACCAGGTTGCTGAGGTACTGATTTCCTGCAAGGTTTAACATGTAACAAACAATCATAAACCACATTAAAAATTTTCAGTAAAAACAACACACAAATAGCATCAATAACAAAACCAGAAGCCTAAAACTTAATTGTAAAATTATACAAAAACAAATCACAATTTCTCAAACTACCTCCTGCGTGACGCTGCACTTCTACCCATCCTTACCGTCCTTTGCAGTGGAAGCCTTACTTGATATGTACAGGTCTCATCAAGTAATAAAAAAATATCAAAATCCTCAATAAAATAAAACGAATTAAACACAATTAAGGTCCAGTGAATAATAATAATAATAATAATAATAGTAATAGTAATAATAATAATAATAATACCTTGGAGGTTTAATTAAACACAATTAAGGTCCAGTGAATAATAACAATAATAATAATAATAATAATAATAGTAATAATAATAATAATAATAATACCTTGGAGGTTTGGTACTGATGACGGTTGTGCAGCGGCGTAATAACAACACCGGCGTATGCGTTAGTGAAGGTCTCAGCTTCTCTCTCTCGGTTCTTTCTCTTTCCCTCGCGTCTCTCTCTCTTGTTGAACATCCTTATGTGAGCACCATTGTTCAAAGTCAGTTGAATAAATGCATACCATCATAATCCACTAATAAAGGAGCTGATTGAAGTCCCTTTTAAGCCCTAAATTAACACATCTAGACAGATCAAATAATATAATGCAACAGCCTCTATTATGATTTGAAGCTTTGATATCGTATGCGAAGTTAAATATATTCTGCTTCTGATGTCAAACCACAATATCAGAAACATCATGTGGTGGTTTAACAAATTTAGCCAAAAAAAAAAGAAACAGACATTTGTTAAATGTTTATATTTTAACAAAACACATCATTTACGAACATGAAGTTGTCAAAGAGATTTCAATAATTTCTCATTTGATTTGTGATAACTAAAGATTCAACTATAAGTAACCGATAAAAAAATTAAAAGCTACCTGGACGGGTCTCCATGAGCAGCAAGCCAAGGCTCAACCAAAGACGCCCCAAACGCATCCGCAACACGCCCCTGAACCTCCGCCTTCCTCGACTATCACAATCCTTAATCACATGCTTATGAAGCTCCAATTGACTATAACAGTAGGCGCGATTACTACAAACAATAAACAACAATCCACATCAATTACAGAACAAATTAAAAAGCTAATTAGGTAAACGATAGATATATAGATATAAAAGATATAGAGACTGACCAGATATCCTGAATAACGCATGATTGAGAGAGGAGAGAATCGAGGACACGAATGGCTTTGGACCAATCGCGTGAAGTGCAGAATTTAGCGAGTTGAGCTCGTTGAGTTAGGGGGGAGGCCATAGGAAGGTGTGAGTAACAGCAGATCGTGATTTGTGTTAAACAGTAAGGATTAATAATAATAATAATAATAATAATAAAGAAAGAAAGAAAGAGGATAGATAGATAGATATTAGTAGATAGTGTTGGGTTGAATAAACAGGGAAGGGAAGGGAAGGGAAGGGAACGGCGGGCGTTGAAGAGATCGGACGGTGTTATTAGAGGAGTTAGTACACGTGGCGATAGGGTGAATTTGATGATACGAATAGAGAGAGAAGAAGAAGGATCTATGTGAATGTCTTCCATCCCTGTTGATGAAGAAGAAGACGACGATGGCGGCGGCGGTGGCAGGAGGATAGCTGTTGGAGGAGAGGGAGAAGAGGAGGCGGAGGAGGCGATGACAGTGGTTTACTACGGTGGCAGGAAGAGAGGGATAGTTGTTTTTTTTAGGGTTTGGTGGAAGCTATTTAGGGTTTTGAGAAAGAATGATGAATATATACCTAACGAAAAAACTCAAAAATAATGAAATCTTCACCTCATTATGCCACGTGGCACATTCAAGGTAGGGTTGAGGCCACCATTGAACGCCACGTCTTCCATCCCTGTTGATGAAGAAGAAGACGACGATGGCGGCGGCGGTGGCAGGAGGATAGCTGTTGGAGGAGAGGGAGAAGAGGAGGCGGAGGAGGCGATGACAGTGGTTTACTACGGTGGCAGGAAGAGAGGGAGAGTTGTTTTTTTTAGGGTTTGGTGGAAGCTATTTAGGGTTTTGAGAAAGAATGATGAATATATACTTAACGAAAAAACTCAAAAATAATGAAATCTTCACCTCATTATGCCACGTGGCACATTCAAGGTAGGGTTGAGGCCACCATTGAACGCCACGTCAGCAAAAAGGCTTTGTTTTATATATATATATATAGATATATAGATAGGTCATTATCTTTTGTGAACATTAGAATCATTCAATCATTATAATCATCACCGTATCAATACACTCGACGACGGCAAGAGCATAGGGTTTGGTTCTTGGGCCCTTGTTCTTATCAATCGATGGAAAGGTGGTGCAGTTAGTGGCATCGGTGATCTCGATCCAACATTGGCTCAAAGATCTTTCAACCCGTCATCTTGGTTCGCATTAGAATGTTTGGCACGTTTGCGTTTGATCAAAAGATAAAGTTTGGTGCATCACCTTCATCCACAAAATAACGGAGAGTGGGCCGGTTTTGTGCGCCACCAATGCCGATTTCCATTGTCTTCTCGTTAGTGTGCTAGTCCCGAAAACATCTCTGGTAAACCGTTCAAACTGATTGTATGATACATTTTGTTCATAGGGTTTGTTCTGGTTTGGGATGTGTAAGAGGCGAGGGACTGTGCGGGATCCCGATTACACTTCGTGGCTATGGTTTGGTTGGAAGGGTAGATGATTGGTGGCTATGATTGGTTCCGGTCGGTTTATGTTTGAGAGATGAGGGCTCAGCGAAACGACAAAGGAACTCATGGCCTGGGTTTATGGCGATGGCGGCATTATTCGTGAGGTGAAAGAGGATATATGATTTGTATACATGAAGTGGATTGTAGGTCTAAGCATGGTGTTGAAGGTAATGAACGTTTTTGGGTGAGATGTCACATGAGGTTTATATTCATGGTGATGGGGTTAGGTGGACTAGGATTTACATGGGGATGGTTCACGTGTATTTTCATGAAGGCCATGCTAGCTTTTCAATGGCATACATGGTTAGGATTTTGGTCTCAGGTGTTTTGAAAAGGCAATATTATCATATAATAATGAGAGTTAGGATCAAATACACAAGACACTTTTTTTAGGAAGGGTGAGAAGGATTGTGATCCATTGATCATATATTTGAAGGGTTGAGATTAGTTTGTTTGAAAAAAATAAATAATAAATTAGAGAAAGGGCATAAAAGGAAAATCACATTTGTTGACTTTCTCTCTCCACATGCAATGCACATGTCAATTCCCCTATCATTTTAAAACGTCTATAACTTTTTCATACGACATTTTTTTTCCAAAAAAATTTCACCATATTAACGAGCGTTTTTTTATCTTTAATATGAGTACCACATTGCTACATTAAAATTGAAAAAAAAATCGTGCTAAATGGGTTTTTTTTTTCTCCATTGTGTCTTCTGCACGTTCATTGTGTTATAGTATGCATGTGTGCTTTATAAATATGTTATTTATGTTTTTTTTAGTCTACACATGATTTAACTTTGTCCATTGTGTTTTTAGTATGCTTTTAATTGTGTTTTACGCAAATGAGTTTTGTATTTAGGCGTACATTGTGTTTTATTATGTTGTTCATTGTGTTTAAGTCTATTATTCATTGTGTTTTAGTATTCTGTTCATTGTGTCTTTTATATGTCGTCAATTGTGTTTTATTAGACTGTTCATTGTGTTTTATACCATATTGTTCATTGCATATTTAATTGGTACTCATTGTGTTTTACGTTATCTCCATTGTGTCTTACGCAACTGGGTTTTCAACTTTTTTTCCAAAAGTATTAATTGTGTTTTAATCTTCTACTCATTGTGTCTTTATTATGTCGTCCATTGTGTTTTACACAATTGAGTTTTTAACTTTTTTTTTCCAAAAGTATTCATTGTTTTTTAGTCTTTTGTTCATTGTGTCTTTCGTATGTCATCCATTGTGTCTTACGTAACTGGGTTTTCAACTTTTTTTTTTCAAAAGTAGTCATTGTGTTTTAGTCTTCTATTCATTGTGTCTTAGTATGTCGTCCATTGTGTTTTACTAAACTCTTGATTATGTTTTATACCCTATATTTAATTGGTGTTCATTGTGTTTTACATTCCATTGTGTCTTATGCAAGTGGGTTTTGATTTTTTTTTTCAAAAGTATAGCAATATGGTACTCATATTAAAGATAAAATGACGCTCAATTTTATGGTATTATTTTTTTTAAAAACGGATGACGTATAAAAAAGTTACGGGCATTTAAAAATGAAGGTGGGAATGGCATGTGACTTGCATGTGCATATATTTTTGACAAAATTACCCCTCCCACTTGTTAATCCTTTGGACACATGTCATTTTCTAGTGGCTTCTCACCCTTCTCATTTTTTATAGTCTTTGTAGAATAACCCAACCCATAATAATGATGATGATGTTTTGTGATGATTACATTTGTCTTGCACCATACCAGAATAATAAAGTACTTGAGTTCGTATTAGCGTTTGTTATTCCTTGCGGTTCTTAAACTTGGCGCAATACGAGTACTATGTTAAGGTGAGTTCTTGTGCCCACTTTTTTAGTTATTATTTTCTAAATATTTTTGGGCTGACGTGCATGCTAAACCAGTATGATTATTTTTATGAAGTCACAAAACATTTTGATGACGTTATAAATATTTTTGTGTACGAACAAAATCTATATTTACTCATACAGTCATACATATTATTTAGCACATGAAACGTAAGTGGGCGGGATGCGCCTAATGTGTTATTATATGGTTTGAGTTATATGTGTTATTAGAAGTGGGATAGGCCTACTCTGGTTTATGGCATAGTTTTTGCTTACGATATAAATCCATATTTACTCATATATAATATTTTGGCATGAAACGTGAATAGGCGGAATGCGCCTAATGTGCCGAATGTATTATTATATGGTTTGAGTTATAGGTGTTATTGTATGTATATATATATATATATATATGAATAGATTGTTGTCTTGATTAAAGTGTGGCTTAAGTTTTTAGTTAATAAGCGGAATGCGTTTAATGTCTTGGCCACGTATTTGAAACCTTGCTTGTTAGATCAGGTATCGTTTTGACTTGTTACTTGTTTAGGTTATATGGATTATTATATATATATTTACATAAACTGTGTTTCGCGACTACATGACCTTATAAACTGGGCTATGATGGATGTAGGATATGCCTGCTCTGATCTGTGGTATTGGTTTTGCGTCATGGTTGTTGCTTAGTTTATGTTATACCTATTATTAAATATAATAAACTATGTTTGATGGCTACCTGATGTGTCGAACTGAGCTATGATGGAAGTGGGACATGCCTGCTCTGATCTCTGGTCTTGGTTTTGAGTCAGGGTTATTACATAGATTATATTATGTGTATTTTTATAAACTGAGCTATGACATAAGTGGGATATGCCTGCTCTAATCTCTAGCTTTGGTTTGCTTAAATAGACTGTATTGTTCTTCGTGTTGAAAAGCGAGATGCGCTTATTATATATTTGGTAACTGAAGTCTTGAGGTAAATAGGCATATTATGCCTAACCTAGACTTTGATTTTTGTTTTGCTTGAGGAAAAACAAATTAGCGGATTGCGCTTATTGTTAACTTTGTGGTTGAGGTATTTTGTTAAATCTTATTTTGACAAATTACTTGTTTATATAAATTTCTAAAACTTGAACTCACTCAGCGTAGCTGACTTTTGCATACACGTTAGATTGATTTCAGGTTAAAAGAGAGATGGATGGATGACTGCTTGGCGATACAAGAAGCTACCCAGCAGTTGATGGCATTTCTAGTGGAAGACAACTTTTGTCTACACATGATAGATTTTAAATTCGAGTTACAATTGAATAAATATTTTTCATGTGTTGTGTAAATTTTATTCTAAATAATTTTCCGCTGCGTATACATACTCTTTCAAAGAAAAATTTACTTGTGTTTTTGCCTATTTAAGAATGTTAAGCCAACTGTTTGACACCGGTTTTGCGGGTCTTACATTTGGTATCTTAAACAGATACAATCTAGAGCACAAAGGCTCTGATACCAAATTATAAGTCCTAAATACTAGGTCTTGTAAGTGCTAGAGATTGTTATCACTTAGAAACACCTATTGATTAGGTGTTTTAAGTGATGAACCTTTGAATAACTAAGATACTAGATAATATTTGCAAAACCGACACACAAGATGAACAAAATCATGATTCCATTACTGATAATAACATTGAAACACCATGGAATACAATAAGTACGCACCCTAGTTAATCTTGTGCTATCAAAGAAGACCAAAACCCTAACCCTAGGAGCTGCACAATGCATTCTATATATAGGACAAGCTGATGGGCCTGCGCACTTAAGCTAAGTGCGCATGGCCCGTGTCTAAGTGCGTAGCCACTAGGGTTTACATATAAACTATCACTAATTACGTAATCAACCCCTTAGCTTACAATAAACATCATAAACTAACAAAAAGTCTTTGTTCTGGTAACTATGGTCTCATCTGAACCCAACATATATATACATATATATATATATATATATATATATCTATATCTATTGCAAGACAATTTCTATTTATTAAAGTGGACTCAAGTGGAAGACACTTTTTATAAATCCTTAAAACAGATATTGTTTTAAACATCGATTTATGTAATTTATTTTATTTTACACTTGATAACCTCTGTCAAATGAAGTCCGTTAATTATAAGAATTTGTAAACCAGTGTTTAAAACACTATCAACTCAAACAGATGTAAAATAAATTATTTAGTTAATTTTCCCACTGAGACAACTGTTTAAATTATTTTTTTATTTTAAATAAAAATTTGCAGATAAAGACGAATACTTTTTACCAATATTTTCTAACGTCTGTTCAAATGCAGTGCGTCAATTAAGAGGATTTTTTAAAACATCCGTCGATTCAAACAGTTTTTAATTAAACGGTTTTTTTTCAAACAGTTGTTGTATTAAACAGCTCCTACTAAGAACTATAACAACTGTAAACAAAAGGATTTTGAAGAGACTAAGGAATTTGCAGATTGGATTTTAAAGCTTGGTAATGCAGTTCTTGGTGATCAAAATGATGGTGACTTTTTTGAAAAAGATAACTACCATTGCTTAAAAAGACCTTACTTTCAAATGTGAAGAGATCTCTTTCGAATATTTGTTTATGAAACACAAATCATCTGTTGGTTTGAACAGTAGACTTTCTAATCAATTTTATTATACTGAAATTTTAATATAGACCAATAATAATATCAAATACATTTCAATAATTAATCAGAGTTTTAAACTGTTAGTTAAATATTTTCTCTTCCCTTTAATAAAGTTTCTTTAAAACACCTGTTATATGATTCAATTTAATCATATTATCACAAATCACTAATTTGAGTTAAATATTAAATTTAACAAAAATAAATTCAAAATGGAAGTTTTACAAAAGAATAAATTACAATATGTGAGTTTACCAAAAAATTACATAAAGAAACAATTCAAGCAACCAAATCCTAGACAATGATAGTTCTTCCCAGCATCATCAAAACAAAAGTAGAAACATAAACATTAAAAAAAGTAAACGATAACACCTACTATATAAATGTGAACCACTTCTAAAAGACCTAAATATTAAAAAGACCATCTCTTATTTTCTTGTTTGTCAGCAAGACACCATCTTTGAAGTTAAGATCTCTTTGTTCCAAAGGAAATATTTAAACCAAATATATACTGTAAGAAGACAAGGTCTTTGTTTGCCACTCAGGGAAATGCAAAACATTGACTAAATGACGAAAAACATGAATTCCAACTTTCATACCAACGGATTGTTGGTAATCTATTTTCCTTTGATTGTAAGAATCTTAAGAAAATTTGTGTAAATACATTTGACAATAATATTATTATGTATATTGGATGAAGAGATGTATGAAGATGAAAAATGAAATATTGGATGTCCCTCCCCTTTTATAGAATAGAATAGGGTACAATAAAATAGAATAGAATAGAATAGAAAAAATATATATACTAAGTATTGGTAAAGTTTCTTTTCAACTTTATCAGTTAGATTTCGCGTAAAGCTAAAGTTTAAAAATCCTTATATTTAAGTTAATTTATTATTATTTTTTAATCAATAGAAATATGTAGATATTTCATTTTTGATAAATAAATATATAACTACAAAATATAAAGTCACTTCAAAATTCGAGTTTCAAGGTAATGATCAACTATACAACTCATCATCCTAGATGGAAACTTGCTGAATACGACGGTAATTAATGGTGGATGTATTGAAAAATACAATTTACGATTTCCATAAACATATTTTATAGCAATAAAAATTGTTAAAAAAATCATCATTGTTAAAAATTGTAATAATTTTTTTTATAAACAACGTATTACGTTTTAGATTATTATTATTACCATTATATGTAGTAATTACTTAAAACGTCCTAATAATAAAGTTTCATATACAAACCTATTCCAAGTTAAAATGAATAAAATATTTGATAACTTGTGAACAGATTTTGACAAACAACTGTGAATCATTATAATAATCCACTGAAGAATAATATAACCACATTTTTAAAACAGACTTTGTAATGAATATCTAAGACAATACGACTATAAATTTAAATTAAACCAGTCTTTTCAAATTCATAATTAGTAACAGTCGTTGCAGCACTAAAAGACTTTGATGGCCAATGCACTAAAAGTCTTTGTTCCTATAACTTTAAAAAAAGAAAATATATTTTATAGAAATTAAAATTCTTCAAAAACATCAACATTTATAAAATATGTAATTATAGTTTTGAATAGATAATATTTCCATGACAAACTTTTTTAAGAAATTATATGAAATATTTACATATAATTCACTTAAATTATTATAACCATCTGTTTGATAATGTTTATCAACAACTATTGAATTGTAAACATATATTAAAATTCAACAAAAGTTAATAATTCTGAAATAACTATAAATTTAAATTTAATTAAATCACGGTTTTCAAATTCATAATAATTACAAAGAGTCCGCACAGCCCTAAAAGTCTTTAATGGCCACACATCAGATTTTACAGACTGTACCTATTGTCAAATCATACCACAGTAGATTAAATGTCTGATAACTAATTACTTTACGATAAATATGTTCTTTCTTAAAAATAACACTTTCTTACACATTATACTTGAAGTATGTTTGCATTAATTTGTGTTTAATTTATCTATTATACAAATAACATTAACAAAAATCTAATATTTTTATTTAAATATTATGCTATTACATCAAATCTACTACATTACCAAAAACATACAAAAACAAAAAGATAAAACACATAATATTCAAAATGAATTTAAAAATTTGAACTTCAAGTCCATAGAAGCCTTAAGTGACTTTACAATATCAAAAATTATTTCTAGCTGCTCCATATCACTTTTCATCGCATCGATATAAAAGACTATACCACTGTCACTAATTGTTGATGGTGGCAAACACTTCAATTTCCCGACTACTTTAGCTTTTTTATCAAAAGAGTTTGAAATACGGTTGAAAGTTTGTTTCAAGACATTCTTATACAATGTATCTTCATCATATTTCATAAGAACTTGTCTTATTAAATCGACCTTCAAATCCACTGCGAGTACTGCTGGTGAAGATGATGATGCCATAACTTGAAAAAGTAATAAAAAAATTTCTCGATATACAATATGACTATATAGTACAATTTTAACTAAAAGATCTACATATTTATAAGCCCATAGTTCAAATAATAAACAAAAGTTACAATTTCATATTAATTACGAAATTTAATTCTAGAAACGCGATAGATGAAAAACTATATTTACATGTGCAAACTGTAAAACGTATACACTTGCAATTTAAACGTCACTCCGTAAAGTGTATAATTCGTGTAACGTACTGTGTTAAAAGTTATTTTCTATTCACACCATATATATATATATATATAAACAAAAATTGTGTATCAAGATTAAGCAACACTAACTGTAATTTGTCAAAACCACCATACTGAAAAAAATTATACCAATAAAACTCATCATACAAATTGCATAATTTTACTTACAATATGAGAATAAACAAACATACAAAATACAGCCGAAACATAATAAACTGAAAACTGCTTACAAAGATACAAAATAGAAGTTTCTAACAAAAATCTCCGACATCACAGTAAAAGAGAACTAATACAAACTAACACTCCTCATCTATAAGACAAAAAGAAAAATACAAAATACAGCTGAACACCACAAAACAAAACCAAAAGAAGTCGGGCTTCAAAAAAAAAAAGAAAACATATACAATAATATGCCTCTAAGTAGCGGAAAAATTAGAGACGTATTATTTATATAGAAACCCCTCACATTTTAGTCAGGCTTCCTTATTATAACAAAACAGCTAATATTTTCCTTTGATTGTAAGAATCTTCCAGCAACACTAATTCCGACTTCCTTAGCAACGGGATATTGCCCATATATTTTTCTTTCAAACCCACAATTTTAGAGAACACAAAGGGTACGTAATTTAAATGAAATAACATTATATACTAAAGGTATAGAGGGTTGGTTTGCTTTTCAATATTTCAAGTATTACAAGCTTGCAAACTGAAATGAAGAGTTCCTCGCCTTTTATAGACTGGAAAAATAGATATATACGTACTACAATTAATCAATAACTACATGTATTATTACATGACAGACTTTTTTTAACCAATCACATAAACTTTAATCATTAAAAAATAATAATAAAGCATTTGATAACTTGTCAACAGATGTTCATAAACAACTGTAATCCAATACAATTATCAACTGAAGGATAATACAACCAGATTTTTAAAACAGACTTTGTAATGAATATCAAACAAAATAACTATGAATTTAAATTACACTAGTCTTTTAGAATTTATAATTAGTAACAGTCGCTATAGTAATAAAAGTCTTTAGTCGACATTGTACACCTGAACTATCTAGATGAAATCTGACAGAAAATACAGCTGCAATTAATGCTAAATGTACTTATTTTTACTATTTTTAAAAAACAAAAAAACATTACCATTTTTATTAACAATGTCTAATAATAATTTTTATTATTCACAATCTATTATGTTTTAAATTATTAATATGAATATTATCATTAGTTTCCAACAAGTGTGATCAATTACCATTTTAAACTGACTTTTAGGATGATGTAACCAGATTTTGTAAACAGAGTTTGTAAAACCTGACATGTAATTAATATGTAACGCAATCAGTCTTTTCAACTTCATAATTACAAATAGTGGACACAGCCCTAAAAGTCTTTGATGACTGCTGTGGAGATGAAGGATCTAGATGAAAACATAACATGGGGAAATTTACACATTATTCTTTTTATATTAATTAAAGAATTAAAAATATTGTACTTACAAATGATTTGAATCCTTTTATTGTTCCTATAACTTTAAAAAAAGAAAATATATTTTATAGAAATTAAAATGCTTCAAAAATATCAATATTTATAAAATATGTAATTATAGTTTTCAATAGATAATATTTCCATAACAGACTTTTTTAAGAAATGATGTGAAATATTTACATATAATTCACTTAAATTATTATCACCATCTGTTTGATAATGTTTATCAACAACTATTGAATTGTAAACAGATATTAGAATTCAACAAAAGTTAATAATTTCCAAATAACTTTAAATTTAAATTAAATTAAATCAACGTTTTCAAATTCATAATAATTGCAAACAGTCCGCACAGGCCTAAAAGTTTTTAATGGTCACTGTAGAGATAATGGATCTAGATGGAAAGATAACATAAATTTAAACATTATAATTTTTATATTAATATTAATTAAACAATGAAAACTATTCTTCTTACCAATGATTTGAAGTCTTTTATGTTAAATGTAACACTTAAAATGAACATATATTTTGTAGCAATAAAAATTCTACAAAAATATCAGCATCTATAAAACGTAGATTTATAATTTTTAATGAAGACTTATTATACTTTAACTAAATAATACTTCTTTGAATAAGTTTTTTTTAACAAAAAACGTAAAATTTCATAATTGTAACTAATTTTTAAACAAAGTAAATTGAATATTTGCTTTCCCCACTCACTGAAGTTATTATAAGCATAACCATTTTTTTCATAATGTTTATCAACAATAATTGATAAACATATATTAATATTTTTTATTTACAATGTGTAATAATATTTTTTATTCAAAATGTGTAATTACATAGTAATAAACTTGTGACACCGGCAACTTCCGATCTACACTGACGTGATTTTTATGATTTAAAAATAAATAATTATTTCAAATATTGTTAATTATTAAGTTTCAGAAGTCTACTGATCGTTTTAACAATGGAAACTGCGACCGATTTAATTAACGCGGTGTCAACGCGTGCGTCGAACGCACGTGCCAGTCGACGAAAATATTTATTTTATTTTGCTCGGTTTAATTATATTTTTAATTTCGATTAAAAACGAGTAGTTTTTATAAATAATTAACGAGCCTAATTATAAACCGAGACGTTTTACGCTTATGCGGGTTCGATACGCGGTGTACTAGAACCTAACAACAAACCCTACCTATAAAAGGTCGTATTCTCTTCTTCCTCTTCATTTTTTTGGCAGCCTTCACTCCTCTCTCTCACTAGAAACCTCCCTGCTCTCTCTCACGCTCACCTCTCTCTCTCTCTACCCCTACCTCTCTCCCGCTCGTCCCTCTTTCTCTCTAGCTAAGGATTAGCCGGCCACCATCCACCCTGTGGTGGTGGTGGTGGTGGCGCATGGTTATAAAGCCCGATAGGGCTGTGGTGGTCGAGTTAAGTGGGTTCAGATTTGGTGGGTGTTTGGTTCGAGTTAGTGGTGGTTCTGCTCCGGTGAAAGGGCGGCGGCGGCGGAGGTGTTCGGCTGTGGAGTTGGGTCCGGCCAGGGTCAAGGTTGTTGGTGGTTTGTCGGTTGGTCGGCGGAGCTCGGAGACGCACAGATCGGGTCTAATCAGACCCGATTATGAAGGAGGTTGTGGTTTAGATGGTTTGCAGGAGTACAAGTCCGATGGTGGTGGTGGTGTGCTCGAGAAGTCAACCGGGTTTGGTTTGCGTTGTATTGCGAGTTGGATCTGACCCGGGTATTGGGTTTCGGCTCAGTTATGGTTTTGAGCTGGTTGGTGCTCGGGTTTGTTTAGGGCTCGGGTTCGGGTCTGGTTTTGAATATGGTTGTGGTTCGTTGGTTGTCAGGTTCGATGAGTGCTCGGGTCAGATCTGGTTCGGCTATGGTTATGGCTCGGGGGTCCGATGGGTTTGTTAGTGGGTCCTTTTGGGTTGCTCGAGCCAGGGTTGGGTTCGGGACTTGGGTCAAGTCTTGGGTCCAATTATAGTGGTTCGGTTAGGTTGGTGTTAGGGTCTGACAGATCTGGTCAACCCGAGTCAACCCAAGTCAGATCTGGATGGTCAACTCGGTCAACATCTGGTCAACAAGCGGTCAAAGCTGGTCAAACTTTGGTTCCGGTCTACACGTAGTTCGAGGTGGCTTCGGGTTACACGCGGACGAATCGGTATACCTTAACTCGTATTTGTATATTGTTGTGGATATTATATATATATATAAATAAATACATTGATATTCGTGAAATAGTTTTGACTCGTGAACGAACCGAATAATAATAATAAACGGTAACTATATATTATATCGGACGATTGGTATTGGATATAAAAGGGGTGACTTATAAAAATCGTTATTGGACTAAATTGGTTGGACTATAATATATATATATATATATATATATATATATATATATATATATATATATATTGTTGCGTTTTTATATAGATAAGTAATTTATTTAAATGTCGTCGAAACGTATAAATTGATATGATAAATACTCGGATTTGAAGTCTTGTATTGTATATTGATTTTAGGGAAAATTGTAGGCGACTTTTGTTGCCTGGTTTATACAAAAACAGAGGAAACTCTGCCGAAATTTCTACAAAATTATAAGCATAAACGGGACGATATTTATTATATATTTCATTATAACAATCTTCCAAATGTTTTGACAAATGTAGTTTTCAAACAAAAGGTTTTCGACAATTGATTTATTACAACATTTAAAGATAAACGTCGAACAATATTTCCAAAACAATGACATATTATTTACTGAGCGTCAATTGTTAATCTTCAAAGATTTTAGTAACTAAAACATTTCCATTTAAACGGTTTTGAATCACAAAACGCTCGACATATTTGAGAATGATTTATACAAAAGTTTATGTTTCGAAACCTTTTAAAGGTTCACGGATTTTTGGAAAAGAAGCGACATTGTTATTGATTGTTTTAAACAACTATACTTATATTTTTATCAAATAGTATTTTCCTAAAATATAATTATAAGATGAGTTTTGACTCGTGATAAATTATACGTTTCATAATAGTAGTCCAACGTGGTTTATACACGAATAGTAACAAGTGATTAACTTGAGTATTAAGTCGCATAAAACATATTTAAGTCAAGATCGGTTTGTCGAGTTAAAGCATATTAGGACTCGAGATGATATACACGAGTCTAGATAGCCGGATAATAGGCTAGGTTTATATGTGTTAGACTTTAAGGTGTCCTTTGTTGTTTATAGGGCACGAGGAAGTCGGTCAAAGCTTCGGGGTTTGTTTGCTGGCTAAGCAAGGAGATTAAGGTGAGTTCATGACCCCACTCTTTACTGTTTTATAAATGTTTTCGGGGTGGAAGACATGCTTCTTTTATGAAAACCCGAGGAATTCCAAACGAACAAGTCTTTGAAAAATGAAATGGGTGCGTGAGTGTCACAGCCCCACTTTTACAGTTTTGTCTTCGGGGGAGAAACATGCTATTACTTATTTATTAAAGATCATGTTATACTATGGTTACTTTATGTTACTATACAGCTTTTTCGGAAAGTCCCAGGGGGAAACCATGAATGTGCGGGAATGCACAACGGGGGGAAATGTGGATAGATCTATTGGGCCTCACAAGCCCCACTCGACGGCGGGGCCGGGCGGGTGCATATTGTCCTTAACATTCGGGTTACCGAGGCATCGGTAGCCCAGTCAGTCTGGGCTGGTTTCATCTTCTTGTTCGTGTTTAGTAATGGTTCCCAACCGTAGTAGTAAAAACACTTAACGTCTAGCTAACGTTCTTATAACCTAGTAGTAACGGATATGATCTTTGGAACTTATAACAACTCTTTTGAAAAACTTATGAACTCACCGACTTTATGTTGACTTTTTAAGTGTGTCTTTCAGGTTTAAACTTTGGTAACGGCACAGTTGGAGTAGGTGACAGTCTGGGATCGGGGATCCTAGAGGTTAGAATTGGCGTTCAGGAAACCAGGTCTTAGAAGCATCTTTCCGCTGCGTTGGCAAAGGCACCAAACGTCACAACCGACGAAGGGAAAAGTCGGGGTGTGACAGTTTGGTATCAGAGCCATAGGTTTTAGCGAATTAGGTGTCTGTGTAGATATCTAGGCTTTAACTTGAGTTTGTTTTGAAGTTGGGACCAAAATTTCTAAGACATGATATTTAGCACGAACGCCTAGGAACTGGAATTCCAACCGTTTCCAAATCAGTTGCGTGACTATTAGTGTATCACACTAGCTCAGGGTACATTCTTTTGGCGTAAGGAACATTTATTTTTCTTATGTGAATAGTAAGTTTATATGTCCTATAGTGGTATATAGAAAGGATAATAGCACGTGGTGGTTAGGCATACCTCACTGGTGACTGGCGAGTCATCGCTTTAGATATCAGAGTGTTTATTCACATAGAGTTAGTTGAGTCATTGTTTCTTGGTATGAGGAACAATTTACTTGTTTATATACTATGTGTATTTATGTAAAGTATATATAATACGTATCGCCAATGGTTGTCGACTCAAGCTTGGACTTAATGGGAACGCTCATATATGTCACGTTAGTTGGACGAGTTGGCAAATGGATTGTTGTAGCATCTGCGGTTTTGCATCCCGGGTTCGGAGTATGCTATGTCGTCAAGGTCGACTTGGGTCGGAAACGTCTTGATGAGGCACCTCATTCTGCCGATGATGCTGCAAAGCTGGAATGCGGACGAGAAGAGCACCGGGAAAGGTGGCGCACTCGACGAACATTATATTATGTTATATATATATATATACGTGTTATTATATGAATGTAATGAGTGCTTGTGATATACTCATGATGGTGGTTAATAGGATGATCTGGTGAGGTAAATTTTTGATAACGCAGACGTCACGTTATTGCAAATTTACAGGCACTTGATAGTTCTAAGAATTTCTATCGTGAGGGTATCCTACATGTTGTTGTATATATATTTATATATATAAATAATGGATAAGTGTTATTCATTCTCTTGTTGTTGCGGACGTGATTGCCAATTCTCCCCTGTTCGTGTCATTTGTGACTTCGCTTTTCTTAAACCCGTTTAAGATCTTGATGATCTTGTTTCTCGAGCTTCTAAGGTTCATGTTGTAGAACCTAGTTATATCTTTTGAGCATGATTTACATCTCTTCTTTTGTATTTTTGACCTTCGACATTCAATTATAAAGGAATTTAATTTTTGTTGATTCCTTATTCTTTTCACCAAATTAGACATGCATTTTTTTGGATATGTGTCAACTATTGCATGTTTGGATTCTTTAAATCTGCGAAGGTCCTTTGTAGGGCTTCGCATCAAACAATTGTTTCATTAACGATTTGCTTTATCATTGCGTTGCTCGTAATGTTTGTCTTCTAGTCTTGCTATGTTAGGCCATTGTGGGCAATGACTCCTTTGATACTTCGTCGATGAGTTTCTTTAAAGTCGACATTTCAGTTGAATCGAATTGTTGGAATTTGATACAGCACCTTGCGGTGAATATTTAATCGACTTGGAATAATGAATGATTTTTATTGACATGTCTCACTTTCATCAACTTGTTTGTTATTGCCTTAAATGCAGACACACCTTGTGGTGTGTAATGAAAAAGTTGGTGCACTAGTTGCTTCGTTTGAGGTGCACCAATAGTATTTGTTGACAAAGTTATTGTTTACACTTTGCATTTAGTTGATTCTGAAACTTTATTTCGTGCCGTTGTACCGGCAAGTCCGTTGACTATTTTTGTTGTACTACCATTGGTTCTTGGATGATATCCTACCTCAAATTTTGAGGACAAAATTTCTGTAACATGGGGAGGATGTGACACCCGGCAACTTCCGATCTACACTGACGTGATTTTTATGATTTAAAAATAAATAATTATTTCAAACATTGTTAATTATTAAGTTTCAGAAGTCTACTGATCGTTTTAACAATGGAAACTGCGACCGATTTAATTAACGCGGTGTCAACGCGTGCGTCGAACGCACGTGCCAGTCGACGAAAATATTTATTTTATTTTGCTCGGTTTAATTATATTTTTAATTTCGATTAAAAACGAGTAGTTTTTATAAATAATTAACGAGCCTAATTATAAACCGAGACGTTTTACGCTTATGCGGGTTCGATACGCGGTGTACTAGAACCTAACAACAAACCCTACCTATAAAAGGTCGTATTCTCTTCTACCTCTTCATTTTTTTGGCAGCCTTCACTCCTCTCTCTCACTAGAAACCTCCCTGCTCTCTCTCTCTCGAGCTCTCTCTCACGCTCACCTCTCTCTCTCTACCCCTACCTCTCTCCCGCTCGTCCCTCTCTCTCTGGCTAAGGATTAGCCGGCCACCATCCACCCTGTGGTGGTGGTGGTGGCGGCGCGTGGTTATAAAGCCCGATAGGGCTGTGGTGTTCGAGTTAAGTGGGTTCAGATTTGGTGGGTGTTTGGTTCGAGTTAGTGGTGGTTCTGCTCCGGTGAAAGGGCGGCGGCGGCGGAGGTGTTCGGCTGTGGAGTTGGGTCCGGCCAGGGTCAAGGTTGTTGGTGGTTTGTCAGTTGGTCGGCGGAGCTCGGAGATGCACAGATCGGGTCTAATCAGACCCGATTATGAAGGTGGTTGTGGTTTAGATGGTTTGCAGGAGTACAAGTCCGATGGTGGTGATAGTGTGCTCGAGAAGTCAACCGGGTCTGGTTTGGGTTGTATTGCGAGTTGTGTCTGACCCGGGTCTTGGGTTTCGGCTCAGTTATGGTTTTGAGCTGGTTGGTGCTCGAGTCTGTTTAGGGCTCGGGTTCGGGTCAGGTTTTGAATATGGTTGTGGTTCGTTGGTTGTCAGGTTCGATGAGTGATCGGGTCAGATCTGGTTCGGCTATGGTTATGGCTCGGGGGTTCGATAGGTTTGTTAGTGGGACCGTTTGGGTTGCTCGAGCCAGGGTTGGGTTCGGGACTTGGGTCAAGTCTTGGGTCCGTTTATAGTGGTTCGGTTGGGTTGGTGTTCGGGTCTGACAGATCTGGTCAACCCGAGTCAACCCAAGTCAGATCTGGATGGTCAACTCGGTCAACATCTGGTCAACACGCGATCAAAGCTGGTCAAACTTTGGTTCCGGTCTACAAGTAGTTCGAGGTGGCTTCGGGTTACGCGCGGACGAATCGGTATACCTTAATTCGTATTTGTATATTGTTGTGGATATTATATATATATATATATATATATATATATATATATATATATATATATAGGTAAAGTATATGGAGGAAACCCTCCTTATTTGGTAAACTCTGGAAACTCTGACTTCCCAACATTTTTTTTTTGAAAAAAAATAGGGTATGTAATATACATTTTTTTTAAGCATTTTGAGCCAAAAAAATCGAAAAAGCGCCGAACGGTTTTTTTTTTAAAAAATAAAAAACGTCTACTGTTTACATATAGTTAACACATTGTTAACACCTGTTATTAGCGCTTAACATGTGTTAGTCAAAATTTTATTTTATTTTTTTAAAAAAAAATAGTCAAAATTTTATTTTATTTTTTTAAAAAAAAATACTCGGCGCTTTTTTATTTTTTTTGGCCCAAAATGCTTAAAATCATGTATATTACTTGCCCTATTTTTTTCAAAAAAAAAAAAAAATTGGGAAGTCAGAGTTTCCAGAGTTTACCAAATAAGAAGGGTTTTCTTTATATCCATTCCCTATATATATATATATATATATATAAATACATTGATATTCGTGAAATAGTTTTGACTCGCGAACGAACCGAATAATAATAATAATAAACGGTAACTATATATTATATCGGACGATTGGTATTGGATATAAAAGGGGTGACTTGTAAAAATCGTTATTGGACTAAATTGGTTGGACTATAATATATATATTGTTGCGTTTTTATATAGATAAGTAATTTCTTTAAATGTCGTCGAAACGTATAAATTGATATGATAAATAATCGGATTTGAAGTCTTGTATTGTATATTGATTTTTGGGAAAATTGTAGGCGACTTGTGTTGCCTGGTTTATACAAAAATAGAGGAAACTCTGCCGAAATTTCTACAAAATTATAAGCATAAACGGGACGATATTTATTATATATTTCATTATAACAATCTTCCAAATGTTTTGACAAATGTAGTTTTCAAACAACAGGTTTTCGACAATTGATTTATTACAACATTTAAAGATAAACGTCGAACAATATTTCCAAAACAATTACATATTATTAACTGCGCGTCAATTGTTAATCTTCAAAGATTTTAGTAACTAAAACATTTCCATTTAAACGGTTTTGAATCACAAAACGCTCGACATATTTGAGAATGATTCATACAAAAGTTTATGTTTCGAAACCTTTTAAAGGTTCACGGATTTTGGAAAAAGAAGCGACATTGTTATTGATTGTTTTAAACAACTATACTTATATTTTTATCAAATAGTATTTTCCTAAAATATAATTATAAGATGAGTTTTGAATCATGATAAATTATACGTTTCATAATAGTAGTCCAACGTGGTTTATACACGAATAGTAACAAGTGATTAACTTGAGTATTAAGTCGCATAAAACATATTTAAGTCACGATCGGTTCGTCGAGTCAAAGCATATTAGGACTCGAGATGATATACACGAGTCTAGATAGCCGGATAATAGGCTAGGTTTATATGTGTTAGACTTTAAGGTGTCCTTTGTTGGTTATAGGGCACGAGGAAGTCGGTCAAAGCTTCGGACTTTGTTTGCTGGCTAAGCAAGGAGATTAAGGTGAGTTCATGACCCCACTCTTTACTGTTTTATAAATGTTTTCGGGGTGGAAGACATGCTTCTTTTATGAAAACCCGAGGAATTCCAAACGAACAAGTCTTTGAAAAATGAAATGGGTGCGTGAGTGTCACAGCCCCACTTTTACAGTTTTGTCTTCGGGGGAGAAACATGCTATTACTTATTTATTAAAGATCATGTTATACTATGGATACTTTATGTTACTATACGGCTTTTTCGGAAAGTCCCCAGGGGGAAACCATGAATGTGCGGGAATGCACAACGGGGGGAAATGTGGATAGATCTATTGGGCCTCACAAGCCCCACTCGACGGCGGGGCCGGGCGGGTGCATATTGTCCTTAACATTCGGGTTACCGAGGCATCGGTAGCCCAGTCAGTCTGGGCTGGTTTCATCTTCTTGTTCGTGTTTAGTAATGGTTCCCAACCATAGTAGTAAAAACACTTAACGTCTAGCTAACGTTCTTATAACCTAGTAGTAACGGATATGATCTTTGGAACTTATAACAACTCTTTTGTAAAACTTATGAACTCACCGACTTTATGTTGACTTTTTAAGTGTGTCTTTCAGGTTTAAACTTTGGTAACGGCACGGTTGGAGTAGGTGACAGTTTGGGATCGGGGATCCTAGAGGTTAGAATTGGCGTTCAGGAAACCAAGGTCTTAGAAGCATCTTTCCGCTGCGTTGGCAAAGGCACCAAACGTCACAACCAACGAAGGGAAAAGTCGGGGTGTGACAAAACTTCACAATAAACATATATTTTGTAACAATAAACATCCTACAAAAATATAATCATCTATAAAACGTGTAATTATAACTTTTAATGACGACATATTATAAATGACCAAAATAATATTTCGTTGAATAACCATATGTTTCATAAAGTTTATCAACAATAATTGATAAACATATATTAATATATTTTATTTACAATGTGTAATAATATAGTAATAAACTTCATATTGAAACCTATTCTAAGCTCAAAGGTATGTCTAATTTGACGACTTGAAACAGATGTTTTCAAACAACTGTGATCCATTACCGCTGTTTAGCTGAAGAATGATGTAACCAGAATTTTAAAACAGACTCCGTAAAACTTAACTTGTAATATCTAAGAAATAACTATAATAATTACAAACAGTCCGCACAGCCCTAAAACTATTTAATGGCCACTGTAGGTATGAAGGATCTAGATGGAAAGATACACATTATTATTTTTATATCAATTTTAATTAAACAATGAAAACAATAGTTCTTACCAATGATTTGAAGTCTTTTATGTTAAATGTAACACTTAAAATGAACATATATTTTGTAGCAAGAAAAATTCTACAAAAATATCAGCATCTATAAAACGTCGATTTATAATTTTTAATGAAGACTTATTATACTTTAACTAAATAATAATTATTTGAATAAGTTTTTTAACAAAAAACGTAAAATTTCATAATTGTAACTAATCTTTCATAGAAAGTAAATTGAATATTTTCTTTCCACTCACTGAAGTTATTATAAACATAACCATTTTTTTCATAATGTTTATCAACAATAATTGATAAACATATATTAATATATTTTATTTACAACATGTAATAATATTTTTTATTCAAAATGTGTAATTACATAGTAATAAACTTCATAATGAACATAAATTTTTTAACAATAAACATCCTACAAAAATTTAATCATCTATAAAACGTGTAATTATAACTTTTAATGACGACTTATTATAAATGACCTAAATAATATTTCGTTGAATAACCATATGTTTCATAAAGTTTATCAACAATAAATTATAAACATATATTAATATTTTTTATTTACAACGTGTAATAATATTTTTTTTATTAAAAACGTGTAATTACATAGTAATAAACTTCATATTGAAACCTATTCTAAGTTCAAAGGTATGTCTAATTTGACAACTTGAAACAGATGTTTTCAAACAACTGTGATCCATTACCGTTGTTTAGCTTAAGGATGATGTAACCAGAATTTTAAAACAGGCTCTGTAAAACTTAACTTGAAATATCTAATGAAATAACTATCATAATTACAAACAGTCCGCACAGCCCTAAAACTATTTAATGGCCACTGTAGGTATGAAGGATCTAGATGGAAAGACACACATTATTATTTTTATATTAATATTAATTAAACAATGAAAACTATTGTTCTTACCAATGATTTGAAGTCTTTTATGTTAAATGTAACACTTAAAATGAACATATATTTTGTAGCAAGAAAAATTCTACAAAAATATCATCATCTATAAAACGTCGATTTATAATTTTTAATGAAGACTTATTATACTTTAACTAAATAATACTTCTTTGAATATGTTTTTTAACAAAAAAAACGTAAAATTTCATAATTGTAACTAATCTTTTAAAGAAAGTAAATTGAATATTTGCTTTCCACTCACTGAAGTTATTATAACCATAACCATTTTTTTCATAATGTTTATCAACAATAATTGATAAACATATATTAATATTTTTTATTTACAACGTGTAATAATATTTTTTATTCAAAATGTGTTATGTATTAAATTATTAATATGAATATTCTCATTAGTTTCAATTACATAATAATAAAACTCACATTGAAACATATTCTAAGTTCAAAGGTATGTCTAATTTACACATTATTATTTTTATATTAATTAAACAATTAAAACTATTGTTCTTACCTATGATTTGAAGTCTTATATTTTAAATGTAACAATAGAAATTCTACAAAAATATCAGCATTTTTAATACATTCAAATCACCTTTGAATATAACATGTCTTTATACACCGATCACTCTTGAACACATATTTCTTTCTTTTACTCTAAAGAATCTCCAAAAGATGTTTTACGCAGACAGATATTACACAAAAGTACTAACAAAATGAAAATAATTCTTTTACTCCACCAATCTTCAGAAAACTTGAAACTGGCGTAGCTAATACATTCAAATCAACTTTGAATTTAACATGTCTTTATACACCCATCAGTCTTGAACACATATTTGTTTCTTTAACTGTAAAGAATCTCCAAAAGACTAACCTTGAATATTCAACATACTCAAGGTGCTTCCTCACATACTCTACATGGAAACAGAACAGAAAAAAACATCCACGGTTATACTTCAACTACAAGCCTTAAAAAAAGTTAAGAATTTCTACAAACATACCTATTGAGCACAACAGCGGGAACCACAAAAGAGGGAGCAGATGCAGTCAACTTCCTGAAAACATACTGGGATATTGGCGTATGTGCTTAATTGCAATCTGGAAAGAGTTGGTAGATTCTTAAAGCTAACGCCTCTACATGTTAACGGTCAAATATTGACAAAAAATAATAAATCAAGCATCACTCAAATTAATCAAACACACATGTTAAACACATAAAAATTAACACGAATTAAACGCTCGCATAAATGGCTATAAAAAGGTAAAGACATACCCATCTTGAGTTTGACGTTGCCGACCTACAACCGTTGGTAATCGTATGACACATATTTTCCTTAGATTGTAAGAATCTTCCAAAGTGGAACCTTTTTGAAGATTTTCTAGAGTCTAAAGGTAGCTTGTTGAGTGAGTGGTAAGTCGGAAGGGTCCGCGGTAAAGTCTCAAAGGTCCGAGCTTGAAGATTTGAAGAGTGGTTGTTAGGAGTCCAAACCCAGTTATGAACCAAGATCTATCCCGTATGTCTAGTTTTAGATCGTCGTCTGCGTCCAAGATTGATCAGTTATATGAGATCTCTTATGTATCTGATGAATCTAAAATACCTATTACTAATATGCCCATGGTTAACCCCTACAGTGTCTTCTCCAAACCCCATGTGTCATTCTCTAGAAAAGTAAAACAATTAGTCGGTTCCACGTCAAACCCAGTCGTCAAGGAGTTTGTTCAAACCTCAAAGTTTGATTCACACCTACTCCCTGCCACAACCTCAGAACACCTAGTCACCCTCTCCCTACCCCCAGATCTTCCAAGGATCTGTCTATCCCAAGGATATACACATATCCACTTTGGTGCGATAAGGTTAGCCCTTACCTTCCACGGAAGAAAAGGACTACCTGCGTTTGCTAGGATCGCCCTCGTCGATACTAGATTTGTGGAGTACCAGCACGCCTGCATCGGTACTATCCAAACCACACTAAACACCGGAACAGTATTTGTCACTCTGTTCCCCAACTTCAATATGCCCCTGAACGATCCATCCTTGTTAACAGCCCTGAAAGCCCAGATCCAGATCGGTGGTACGCCACAAGTAAACACCTTTCAGGCTACCTTTCACTATCAGATGGCATAAAGAGTCCAAAATCACTCGTTGGACATCATGGTCCCTGGAAAAGATAATTCCGGTGACGCACTGTTCATAGAGATCGATTCAAACTCTACACCTACCTGCACATATGTTCCCAAACAGTTGTCCAGAGAAGAGCTCACAAAGCTCCTCCCAGAAAAATGGATAACAAATTACGAACAGCTTCACCAAGCACCGGTCCAGACAACAGCTGCCCCTGACTTTATCCGTCATCATGATGGCCTAGTTAAGGTCAAGTTTGCAAAACAAGATTGTAGAGATGTCTTTCCTGCGATCCACATGATCCAACCGGTCGAAGTCCCTGCAGACCAGCACTGCCCATATGACATTTGTTATTGCCAACAATGTCTAGACGAAGCAGATCGAGTAGAATACAACGAAGACGTCCCGAAAAGAAAGAAAAAAGGCTCCCAACGATCGTTAAAGAAAAGATATGAAGCTGGAGACCCAAACGTCGGTCTTCTCGGAGAACCATCAGGAAAGTTCGACTACTATGTCCTGTATGGTGACTCAACCCCAAAGCCTGAACCAACATCCCACAAATCACCAACACCAAAACACCCACCCCCTCAATTCAGTGAATGCTTTGCCATCACCCCAGATCCATCGTCGTCCGAATACCAGACGGAGTTCCCTCCGTTAACCACCTTTGAAAGAGGTCAACAAAAGACAAAACACAGCTGGAAGATCCAAAACCCAACAGTTATGGGTCCCAACGGTCCTGTAACCCAAACCAACCCTGTTGAAGCCACACTAAACTGGCAAAGTGAGAATGCTGTTGCTCAAAATAGTGCCCTCAAGACTATCATAGAACAACAGGATGCTATCACAAAAAACCAAGAAACCTTGGTTAACAAAGTTCGTGGTCTTGAAGACATCATTCATGAGATCAGGATGAAAATTCTTGAGCTCCATAATGATCTCCTTCAAATAGTCCAGAACGCTCCTTTCTCAGAAAGCCCCAGAGGCCTAATCTTAAAAGAAGCTGAAATGAAGATCCTCAAGGCACAACTCACAGATCTGGAAAGACAGCACAAACAACAAAGGCTTTCAACGCTTGAAGACGATCCATGGAGGTTACCCTCCACACCATTCGTCAGAACAGCCTTTGACCCTCAACCATTGCCCATAACGACTCTCTCACAATCCTCCCCGTCAATGAATTTATGGTCAAGAGGACAAGCCAGGACAAGAACAAAACGAACTTCCCCTTCTGGAAGCAACTCCTCGGGAAACACCAGCCAAAGGCCAGCAACAAGCAGATCTAAAGATAAACAAGCCTACAACGATAGCATGATGATAGCCTCGCCAAAACCCCCTGAAACCATGCCCGTCCAGCAAGAAAATCCCATATCCTCCCTCCTAAAAAACATAAGCCAAACAAAAGGGAACCCTGAGAGAAAAAACCCTTTTCCAACAATAGCCCCAGTTATCAATCTCAGCTCAAAAACACCAGTTCCCCACAGATTCTGACAGTGAAGACTCCCAAACCCACCTACCTTATGATGAGCTTCCCCCAATAGATGCTTTTGAGCATTTGTTCATGGCTGAGCCTGAGACGACAGAAAGAAATGAATACTACACTTCTGAAGTTGATGATATGGCTTCCCAAACGGCACAAGACGACGAAGTCAAGTTCCCCAATTCCACCGACTCCAAACATCAGTTCACTTTTGATGATATTCCCCCCTCGAGATGGCGTGAAAGAAGTGTCGAAATGCTAACTTGGTGTTCTGCTGAACTCCAGTACTATACAATCGATGTCGTCATCAAAAGATTCATCACAAGATGCCAAGGACGACTCCGAGACTGGTACTTAAGCCTTGGTGAATACAGACAAACAAGTCTCCTGGCTAGCACAACCCTTGAGCAATTCATCGGGACAATTTACACTGAATTTATTGGGAACCCTCAAGATCATACAATACAAGCTCGAGAGGAGTTTCTAAAAATGAAATGCTGCTCATTTCATCCAAAAGATCTTGAAAGACATTATAACAGAATGTCTGAAAGGTTCTACTGTCTCCAAGGGATTGATGATGTCAACCTAAAACAAGTCTTCTTAAACTCATTTCCAGAACCTCTTGCCAATGAAGCATCCAGAGCCCTAGAAGCCAGAAACATGACGATCACACAAATCACTCTAGGCGGGCTTTACCAACACATAACTCGTGCCCTAGCCAAGTTCTGCAACCAGAGAAAATTCCTCACAGAATTCGAGCAAACTGGTAGGCGCTTAGGCTCCGCCTGTGATGACAAGCATATAAAGATCAAATGCAAAGATGAGTCTGCATGCAGCTGCACTAGTCGAAAGTCAAAAATAGTCAAATTCAAGAGGTATAGTCAGAAAGAGAATAATAAATCCAGGAAAGGCTGGAAATTCCTAAACAAGAAGACAAGGCGTGGAAGAAATGATAACAATAGGTGCTTTATCTGCAACAAAGAAGGCCATTTTGCGAAAGATTGCAAAGACAAACGAAAAACCCAAGCAATGATGGCTGAGATAAACAAGATAGAACAACTAGACGTCTCCGACTTAGAATCACTTTTCTCTGTCGATGATGAACCAGGAGAAACAACAGTCTGCTCAATCTACTACGGCACTACCGATGACGAATCAAGCGAAGACTCAGATTCCGATGCTGACCCGTTGCTAATCTGCATGATGACAGCTGTTGAGCCAGCCCCACCCCCAGAAACCCCAGATGTGGACAAATCACAAAAGGAAAATCAACAGTGCACAAAAGATCACGTGCAAGATCCTCTTCACGAGAAAGATTCCCTAAAAGCAACAGATGATCTGATGGCACCTGCAAAAGCAAAAGCAAAAGCAGTAGACACCACATGCCAAAAGCCTAACAACGGTCATCTCAAAACAGACTTGATGGACAAAAAAGGAAAAGGCCTCACCCATCAACCCAGTCACAGTCTCCTGT
The DNA here is from genome assembly GCA_032199755.1 of Ambrosia artemisiifolia. Taxonomy (NCBI): domain Eukaryota; kingdom Viridiplantae; phylum Streptophyta; class Magnoliopsida; order Asterales; family Asteraceae; genus Ambrosia; species Ambrosia artemisiifolia. The sequence goes on from CM063521.1 coordinate 28,123,334, forward strand.
CAGGAATCCCTTCCTTCTTGAAAAAGCATCACTATCCAACAGTAAACCCATTAAGGGCAATTAAGTCCCTAAAATGGAATTCTACTGTTCACAAAGTTGCAGGACTTCTGTTCCAGGTCGCCTATATAAACAACAACCCAACCAGCAGAAAGTACCCCACAATTCAACACAACTCACCTACAATGAGCACATCCAACACAATTCCTCTCACCCAAAAGCTAAAAGAAAGCAATCTCCCTGAAGAAGTTATTGATGCAATAACTGAAAACAACATCGCCAATGAGTCTCTCCTAAATTACAAAACTTTTCTCACCCTCACCCTTAAAACCCATGGTCTGGTTATGCAAGGAGTAAAATTTCACCCGGAACACCCCTTTCTAAACGTCTTCACCATAAACACCTTCCAGCAGTTACCAAAGGTAGCACTCGCCTTCCTATGGTACCTAACAGAAACCTATGTCATAGCCATGTCCTTCCACTCCAGTAAACTCTTAGCCTATCTCATAGACTACGAGTTAGGATACCTCCCGGGAGAAAAGCAAAACACGGTCAAGTTCCTTGAATGGTTCCTCCCTGTAGGAAAGTGGATTCAGTTGATGGAAGCATCCCCTAAAAAACATTACATGCACCTGCTCTACAAACCCAGCCTCCTGAAGAAAAATCCCAGTCTCGACCCCTACAAAAAAGCCATCAAGACCTGGTATGATACAAGCCCATCAAAGCATTACTACAAGTTAAACTACCGCGAAGAATGGCTGAAAACCCGCAAAGAACTGGCAAAAGCAAACCTCCGAAGTGTTGAAGACATTCCGCCAGCCATCCTATGTGAATTAGACATATGGGCTAAAGATAACGAGCAAGCAAAAGAATGGGAAGAAGCCTTACTAAGCTACTACCAGAAGCTTCCGCAATTCACACACCCGATGGCGATTGAAGTACCGCAACACCCAGGACGGCAATACTGGTTCAAGCCAATACCAGACGATGATGACCCATTTCTCCGAAACCCTCCAGAATTCACAGTAGAATTCATTGACATGCAGAAGACAGTTGAACTCCATAAGAGCCTGAAGCCCTACCATTTCGAAAGTTCATAAGTCGTGCCACTATCCGAGCCCAAGAAAGCTCCGTTATGTTTAATAATATATTATGTGTGCTAGTGTGCTAATAGTGTGCTTAAGAATAAATTAGGCTTTAATCACTCTTAAAGTGATGTAAGCACTTATGTCATGGTTATGTCATGACTAGATATTTTCTTTTATGTATTAATGGTGTGTGATGTCATGGATGATGTAATATCCCCCTTCCTTGGCCTATAAAAGGAAGGCTTCCCCTCATTTGTAAATCATCCTTGGAAAGAAATAAAATCCTTTTCTATACTTCTCTCTCTAGTCTCTTGAGTCATATAGAGTCTTGTAAAATAAGTCCGGTGTCTTCTTAAGTCCTTCTTAGTCCCCTGAGTCTTCTTCTATACTACCAAGTGTCCTCCCCCTCCATGAGTCTTACTGGTCTTATATAGATCAGCCTTAAACCCCCCCAATCTTGCTGATTAAGGAGACAAAAGTTTGAGGCTCCGTGTGTATCACAAAACGGATAAATTTTATTGTTATTGATATGATCGGTTAGAATTAGTTTACCTAATAATCGAATGATTCAACATTAGCTTGAATGTGAGAGAAGCAGCTGTTACGGTTTAAAAATTATGGGAGAGATTTAATAATTGTATGAGAGAAAAGGAGGGACATGATGCCTTTGTATAGTTGTGTAACGGGGTGTCGAGTTTGAAATTTGAATTTCAATTTGGAGCTCAAATTTAAAACCAACACTCGTTCAAAACTCTGTTGAGGAAAGTGGGATTGTTACCGCTGTTCAGGCAAGTGGGTACGAAACAACTGTTTTTAAACTCAGCAGCGATGCTTCAACGTGGCCCACGTATTATTTGTGAATATTTTAAGGGGGGTTTGTGACGTCAGGTTTTGCATCACGCAGGCATTGGTGGCCTGCCTGGGCTGCTGACACGTCAGCTTTCTGACGTCAGTCACGACTCTCCTATTATTGAAATTATATATATATATATATATATATGGCCATTCAATAAATCTATGTTAAATAAATTAGTAAAGTTAATCTTTAATTTTAAATTCTAAGATATGCATATTTTGTATAGGGTTTTAATTAATTTTATTATTAGATTTTAATAATAAAAATAAAAAAAATTAAACACTTTCACCTCATTATGCCACATGGCACATTCAAGGGAGGGTTAAGGCCACCATTGAATGTCACATCATCTAACTTCAATTCTTTTATATATAGTTACTAGGTGAGATCCCGTGTGATACACACGGGAGACTGAGTCACAAAACTTAAAGTCCTTTTTAGTAAAAGACAACATTAAGAAGCCATTCGTCTGTTCCGAAGAACAACTGTTTAGTCCCGTCTGTTTACTAAACCCCAAATTAATCATTTGATCTATCGTTGAATGGAAAAACTGTATTTTGTAAGGTCTGTTCCTCTCATGATACCAGTTAATATTACTCATCAGATGTTTAATAACTGCATCTGTTACAACAAAGTCCTACTTTAAGCACTGTTTAGAATAGACAAAAACATTAAACAACCATTTGTCTGCTCCGAAGAACAATTCTTGAGACACATTAAAAAGTTAATCGTCTGCTACCAAGAAGATATATTTTCTAATTCCTAGTGTCTATTTATTTCTTTATAACAGTAAATATTATAACCAACTTTAATGGTCTGTTTAGTAAGCCCCAAATTAAACACTGGATCTATTGTTAAAAACAGAAACTCTATTTCGTAACCTCTGTTCGTTTGAGGATAGCAATTAATAATACTGAAAATGAAAGGTCACAGGGTAGTATATAGTTATTATACCTGGGTTAACGTGTTAAACGAAAATTTTGTTTATAATGATTATTTATTTGGTTTCAGTGAAATTAAACCGTTGTTGAAATAACACATATTAAAAAAAAGAGGATCAACAAATTTAAAAAGTAAATTTAAAGTTGAAAGAACAAAAATCATATTTGGTTTCAAACACTGTCTTTAAAACACTGTTTTTTGAAACACTGTTGATTAAAAGAAAGGTAAATTCAACTTTTAGTTAATTTTACCACAGAAACAACTATTCGAATTCTATTTATTTTTATATACAAATTTACATACAAACACAAAAACATATTTATATTTAACAATTCAATAATCTGAGATCAATATTTAATTTATGTAAAATAAATACAAAATGGAAGAGTAATAAAATAACAAATACAAATATCTTTAAAAAACTACTTTAACAACAACATATAATTACAAATATATGTGATTTACAAATGACATAAAAATACAAGGAAACACAAAAAAAATCCTTCTAACACACAAATACTACAGAATGATATTTCTTGTCAGCATCATCGGAAGATAATTACAAACAAAAACAATGAAACGCACTACACGACAACAGCTCGTATTTAAATGATCACCAGATCTAAAAGACTTAAAGATTAAAAAGATAACCTCTTTGTTATTCAACACCAAAGGGACAGATGATTCTCACAGTTAAGAGTAAATCAGGAGATCCATGAAGACATTCATCAAGACCTTTGGCAACGAAAAACCCAACATTCAGCATAATAAATATAAAGTCCCTAAAGATTAAAAATAGGGAATCTGTGCAGCATATATAGATAATAATAATGAATTCATGTTTTCCTTTGATTGTATGAATCATTGAAAAACATCAATTGCAAATTTATTATCTACGGAATGTTGGCAATATTTTTTCCTTTGATTGTAAGAATCTTTCGGAAATTTGTGAAAAGACATTTGAAATTAATATCATTTACGCACATAGGATGGAGAGATGCATGTGAGAATAGCTAAAGGAATATATAAAAACGGAAAATGAATATTGAGAAGTACTCCTCATTTATAAGCTGAATATACTAAATATTCGTAAAGTTGGTTTTCAACTTTATCAGTTGGATTTCAAATAAATCTAAAGTTCCAACTTACTTTTGGCACTTTCTCAATTGGATTTCAAATAAATCCAAGATGTATAATTAAAATTAAAATATATACAAAAATTATAAAAAACAATATAAAATTGACTAAAGTAGGTATGGAAAAAAAATGAATAAACAAAATTTCAATTGTAATGATTAACTTGCGTATTCGATCTTCAATTGAATTGAAAACTAAATAATATTTATTGAGTTGTCAAAAGATGTTATAATACAACTGTCATCGATTATGGTTCAATTTTATTGTTTAATAAAATTATATATTATCAAGATTAAAGTAATAACATGAGGAACGTAAACAAGCCTTAAGGTTGAAGATTATTATTATTATTATTATTATAATTATTATTATTATTATTATTATTATTATTATAATTATTATTATTTACCACTTAAAACAAATAGTGTTAAACTGACTTTCGAGCATAATCGTAAACATAAACATCTGTTTCACAAAAATATGATTGATCAAACGCATCTTAAATTTACTGTAAACTGTGCTACAAACATGTCCTCGGGTATCAAAATATTTTACAGAATCGGATATTCCAATGAATCTAATAACAAATATTGAAGATACAAAACATGGGTAAAACACCACAAAAACAAAAGAGATACAAAATACAGGAAAAAGAAACAAATAAAATACTGAAAGAAAAAAACAAAACAAACCCTAGAAAACATTATGCCTCTTAGTTCTCGAAGAACAGGAAACATAATATTACCCTACAAACCAATCTCAAATTATTTACACTCAACAGCTACATATGTTAGAAAATATGTTTTTCTTTGATTGTAAGAATCTTCAGAGAACAGCAACTCCAACGTCATTACCATTGGTTTATTGGTAATACATTTTTCTTTTATTGTAAGCATTTTCAACAAAAATGCTAGAAGAAAAATTGAAGGAAACAACATTATTAGGCAAACATGAAAGGTAGGTTTGCTTTTCAATACGCTTGAAAGCATAAAAAGTTCCAAACGGAAATGACTATTTGTTCCTTTTTATAGACTGAAAATACTTATAGTTACTATAATAAAGAAAAAATAATTAATTTTAGTAATAAAGGAATATTATTATGACCATTATAATTTAAAATTTATAATTAAAATTCACAATCAAACAATAAAAAGTTGAAGGAACAAATTTTGACAATTGTATATTCGAACTTTTTTTAAATTAAAATGAATACAATACTTACTCGTTTCTTAGCAGATGTTATCAAAACAACTGTCATGAATTAAAAATCTACTTAGTGAAACAACATAAACAATTAAACTTCAAAGATACTAGTAACTGTTATTCATTGTACTAACAATACAATAAATTTAAAATATACAAGTCTTTTCAAGTTAATAAATAATTACACAGTAAAGATCTAAAAAAGTCTATGATGCCAACTGGTGTAACAATATAAATAAAATTAGATTATATTAGTCTTTTCAACTTCATAATTACAAAGAGGTGAGACCCCTAAAACTTCATCATGTCAATTGTACAAATGCAGTTTTAGATGGAAACTTACATAATACGGCGGACATTAATGCTAGATGTACTATTTTTACTATTAATTAATTAATATACAAAAAAATGTAATAATAAATTTACTTAATTTCAGAAAATGATTTTATAGGTAACTTCAACTCATCTATTGTTCCTATCAATTGAAAAAATGTAAATATATTTTATGACAATAAAAATTCTAAAAAATATAGTTATCTGGAAAAAATATAATAATAAAAAAATTAATTATGTCTATTCCCGGTTTGGTTTTAGTTCGGTTGTTGTACTCAGACATTATGTGCAAACGTCTTCTTAGCATTTTGAATAACCTTTACTCTGACAGTTCAAAATAAACAAAAAAATAATATCGGAATCTTAAATATGGATTTCTACACACTTAATAGACTGCAACACAATTACAAATGGAAATAATAAAATAATATATATAATAATTTAATTTAATATTATTCAGATTATTATTATAATTATAATTTATAGTATTAGAACTTCATAATTTCTGTGAAAACACATCTTTTAAATACAGCTTTTTCCACAAACAGTTGATAATATAAAACAAATGTTATTTCAACAGTTTAAACAAACAGATGTTGCATATGCACAACATAAACAGAATTTACAACGTCTATTTAGGAAACACCACAAATTAAATTTGGAAAAAATAGGTTTACAAAGTCATCTAAACAGAGCAATAATACACATAAATTTGAATATCGTTAGACAAAAGAAATGTAGAAAACAAACAGAGAATCATTACACATCAAGTGTTACAAAAGCAATTTAAATTCATTAAAGAACATAAACAATTAAAGTTACATATTCAAAAAGAAATAACAAAGTTACTTTTAAAGAAGTTGTAGAACTTCTTTGTAAACTACATTAGTGGTAACTGTAGAAACCTTTTTTTCGGTATCACAAATCAAAATCTTTAGACCCTTTCTACTTTTCACCCTGGAAACGGCAACATAGAGCTGCCCATGACTGAAAACAGGACGTGGCAGATACAAACCAACCCGTTCAAGCGACTGTCCTTGACTTTTGTTTATTGTCATTGCAAAACACAGACAAATTGGAAACTGTCTATGACAAATTTTTACAGGTATTCGCTTGTCCGCAGGTATCATCTTCAATCTGGAAATCAATGTAGTATAACCAATATTACTTCCGGTGATAATTTTCGCCTCAACAACAACCTTTCCAAGTTTCGTAACCTGTAAGCGAGTTCCATTACACAATCCATTCGCCTGGTCAATGTTTCTAAGTAACATCACTGGAGCTCCCACTTTCAATACTAACTTATGGTTTGGTAACCCAGATAAATGAAAACTGTTTAGGACATCAGGAGCAAATAACGCTACATTAACATCAGATTCCTGTTCAGATTCACATAAACTATTTGCACTAAGATAACCTTTTCTTCACCAGGCAGAGCTTTTAACAACTCATCATTAATTGAATCAACAACATCATTGGTAGGAGCAAGAATGGCTCTTTGTTGGAAATAATTTGAATCCCATAATGAGTTATTCATATCCGGATACGTGAATGAAACCAAAGAAGAAATAGGATTCTCTTGATCATGAATTAATAAATCATCTGGTATATAAATATCTGTCTCACCATCATTTTGATCACCAAGATGTCCATCACCAAGCTTTAAAATCCAATCTGCAAATTCCTTAGTCTCTTCAAAATCCTTTTCTTTACATCCAACTCTTAACCTCATATTTTCAGTTAGTTTTAGTACTTTACAATATTTCCATATATAAGAAGAATTCAGAGAAGCATTAACTATCATACTTCTCGTACCTTTAATAATTACTGGAAGAATCTGTCTAAAATCACCACCAAAAACAACAACTTTTCCTCCAAAAGGCTTGCTCTGAACATTTGATTGACTAGAACGTAATACATCTCTCATTGTTCTATCAAGAGCTTCAAAACAATGTTTATGCATCATAGGTGCTTCATCCCAAATAACCAATTTTGTCATTCTAATTAACTCACCTAATTCACTGTTAGGTTCTATTGAACATATAGAATCTTCATTAACATTTATTGGTATTACAAACCTAGAATGAGTAGTCCTACCACCATCTAGTAACAGTGATGCAATTCCACTGGAAGCAACATTCAAAACTACTTCACCATTTGACCTTAAAGCGGCTGAAAAATTCCTCCAAAGATAAGTTTTCCCAGTGCCACCGAATCCATATACAATGTCACACCCTCAAATTCCCACGTGCGGAGTTCTACCGCGAGGCGTGTGACACACCAGGATCCAAGTCAACGGTCACAATAAACGACGTCTAAATGTAAAAACATACGTAAGTAAAATCATGCATAAGATTTAAAAACCATCATTTGAAAGCGCGGAAGCGTATAAATTTACAAAAGTCAAAAGTAATCAGAACATATGTTTAAGAGTTTAACATCCCAAAGAAAACATGCATAAATGATCCTAGACGCGAGACGACTCCAGTGCGACTCCGTGCGCCTAGATGACAGCTGCTACCTTAGCGACCTGAGAAAGCATGCTAAAAACGTCAGTATAAAATACTGGTGAGTTCACAGGTTTTTAAGGAAAATGTTTCACGAGTTTGAACTTTGATAAACCTTTACCAATGCTGAAGCTAGGACACACGAATACCTGAGTTCACAATGTATGAGTACATGGGTACACGACTACACGGATGCACGAATACACGAAAACACGGATACACTATTTCACGTATGCACAAATACACGGATACACTATTTCACGAATACACGGATACACTATTTCACGAATACACGAATACACGTTTACAAGAATACACTAAACTACCGTCACCCCCGTTTCCCCGTTATGCGTCACCGAATGTCCACAGTTTTATCCAAACTTAAAAGAGTTGTTTATTAAGTCGAACACTTTTGTATAAGCAAATCAGGATTGTGTGTAAGTTTTTAAGAACACAAGTGTGTAGCATGTTTCTCCCCCGAAAACCAAAACAGATAAAAGTGGGGCCGTGAACTCACCTAAGGTTGCGTCTTCTGTTAAATGAGTAAACCGTTTGTATGATATGATAGCCCCAACTAGTAGCGACCTATCATAAGATATGTGTCAAGTTAGACTAATAACCCGTCGGGTTCATTAGTCCCTAAGTCCAGTCCATGACCATTATGTGTCCGAAAAGCGTGTTTGACCGACAACCAAACTACGTAAGACAAGACTCGACATCCCGTTGGTGACCCGACATTCCACGTGTTCATCTCATACACAAACATATACAAAACATGCAACTTAGTACTTAACATGTGTTAAAGTTCAATGAATCTAACACATAGGTCAAATAACGCACAAATAAGTCCAAACACGTGTTTCTATGTTACTAGGCATGTCACGGGGTTCCTATCATGTTCCTAGGCGTCAAATCGGGTTTCGGAATGTCAAAATACACTTATAACAGCAATACACGCGATTAGGAACTTAGCATGCAATTAGGAAAAGTCAACATGTGATTGGGGATGGTCAACAGGCAATTAGCATGCTAATCGCCTATAACAGCATGCGATTGGGATGCCAATCGCCCCTTAAGGGGGCCTAATCGCCTATAACAACAGGCGATTGTGAGGCTAATCGCCTGCTGCAGCTGCACAATACAATTTCGCGCGTTTAACCCTCCAGATCAGATCCGAAGCATGCGTAAACACCCAATATCAATCCTAACACATTAACAAACATATTTCAAGCAAAACCCCTAAGTTTTCATCATTCTAACAGTCCCGAATGCGAGTGTTTTCCCAAAATAGTAATTTATCATGTAAACATCACATCAACATGCAAGAACTTGCCCTAAATAGCAAATATCCAGATTTCTTCACATAACCACGTTGTCCGATAGTATCCTACTGCTCTAGCATCATCCTAAAGCAAACCCTAACATCAAGCAATCAACAACACACCTCGTAGCATCCTTAATCACTCAAAATCATTCAAATGGGTCAAAACATCAAACATCAACAATACACAACCAAAACCCTTCAAACTCCTAGAACATCATCATACTAACTTGTAACAGCCATAAACACTTTAATAACACAAAAACAATCATGTTTCAATCCTAAAAATCTTACCTTTAAACACAAATAACACATTCAACACACATAAAGGTTCGGGTTTGTTTAAAAACGGTTTTAAATGGATTTTCAAAGACAAAAACATTTATAAGTCAGGTCTGGAAGTTTAGGGAGCAAAATATAATCATTTAAAGGTTTGGGTTTGAAGAACACACCTTGGATTTAAGACAAAATGATGGAATAAGCTTGGAAATGGTTGTTTTGATGAAAAAACGAGTTCCAGAGGGTGTTTGTGTGTTGGGATATGTTATGGGACGGCTAGGGTTGCACAAATGGTGTTTTAGAGGTCAAGGGTGGTATTTATAGGCGTTTCTAGTCGTTTAAAACACGTCAGGCGATTGTGCAGCCTTATCAGGCGATTAGGGCTGCTAATCGCCTTCACTACCATGCGATTAGCCCCAATCGCCCTATATTCAAGCCCAATCGCCCCTTATATAATGCCAATCGCCCCTCTGAAGGCGATTAGGGCTTCCTAATCGCCCTCAGGGTCTGGTTCTGTGTATTTGGCGCGTTAAACCCCGTTTTAACATATGTTAACACATTTTCACATACCGACAAGTCACATAATGATTATAAACACATAATACATGAAAACAAACACGTTCACCCTCGTTCACCAATTCCCGGGACTCGAGACTTGCGTGTGTTAAAACCCCATTGATGCACGACTCGACTCGACTGACCTTGTCATGTGTAATGTATGCGCGACTCGCTAAGGTAGACTTACTAAGTTTTCAAAAAGTTAGTTACCGGAGTTTGCCGGGTGTCACATACAAAAAACACACCTCCTTGACCTTTTGTAACAGCATCCATAACAGTTTTGTAAAATCTATGTTGTTCAGCAGTTAAACACCTTAAGTACTCAGCGTGATAAATCCGTAGAGATGATCTATCGTCAGAAAGTTCTTTAAATATCAATCAATTATTTACCGCTGAAACATAATTTGCAGGAGCATTTGGTGCCAATCTTCTTTCTTCCAGGCGGTAAATCAGTGAGCGTCCAAACCCCCAATTTCTGAAATTGTAATAACTCCTCCTGCATTGCTTCAACCCAGGCGTCCTCCAACAAAGCGTCCTTGTATGTCCTTGGCTCTACCTGCGACACATAACACGCAAACGACCAATCATTTTGACTACCAGATTTTTGTATTTTGGCATATAAAGCTAAAGCACCAAAACTCTCTGGCGAATTAACACTTCGCAGCTGCCCTCTTGTCATCACACTGCTTCCAGGATCACCGATAACTTGCTCCAGCGGGTGAATACGATGAATCCGAGATTCCGGATGTTCAGGTACAGTAACTCCCGTCTGAATAGTCAAGTTCTCTACAACATCCAGATCATTACCCGTGTTAGACGATGAAGCAACATCTGGAGTTGGAGTTGGGTTCACTGGCGGTGCCTCTGGTTCTTCTGCATGTTCAAGAATAACTTCTTCAAATTGTTCATCTTCAGACTCTGAAGAATCTAAAGTAGTAGAACCTCTTGAAACACTTCTTCCTCTGGTACAGGAACATTGGTATCATTAGAAGCTAGTGGGGGGTTTACGGTGATCGGACGCACCAATGGTGAAGTCGCCGCGTTTTCACACTCGTAAAGTAATCTGATAACAGCCTCTTCAACCAAGCTATCTAGATTAAATGATTCAAAGAAATCTTTGTAATCAAACATCTAATCAGGACCAAGCCCTTGCACATATTGTGTATACCGTTGAACTTCCACGTTAGCCCAATCCTCCACCTGACGAGTTCGCTTGTTGTATACCCGTTTGAGCGGGGTTGCATATCCAACAATGTATCCCTCTTCAACTTTAGGACTAAACTTCTCGCTTGGATTCAACATCGTGCATGGTGCCCCAAAAGGTTCTAGATACTCTAAGTTCGGCTTTCGTCGGTGTAACAGTTCATAAGAAGTTTTACCAAACTTCTTCACCGTTAAAACACGATTGAGTGTATAATTTGCTGCATAAATCGCCTCATTCCAGAACATTACTGGAAGATTCGAGTCTGCGAGCATTGTTCTAGCCGCTTCAATTAGAGTCCTGTTTTTGCGTTCAGCAACACCGTTCTGGTGTGGGGTGTACGGAGCCGAATATTCATGATGAATTCCTTTGCTTTCACAAAGTTCATCCATCTTGGCATTTTTTAACTCCGTCCCATTATCACTCCGAATTCTCTTTATCTTCAAATTGTAGATATTCTCCAATCGAGTGAACAGAACTTTCAAGTTGTTAAAGGTGTCACTTTTATGCTGCAAACACATCACCCATGAAAAACGTGAATAGTCGTCAGTGACAACTAAACAGTAAAGCTCCCCAAGATGACTTTTACGCTTGACAGGCCCGAATAGATCCATGTGCAATCGCTCAAGTGGCAGCTCAACAGAGTTAACTTTCTTCACTTTGTGGGACTTTCTGTGTTGCTTCCCCTTCTTACAACTTACACACTTGTCATTCAAATGGAAATGTTTCACGTTTACTCCATCGGCAAGTCCATTCTTCACAAGATGATTCATTTTTCTCAGATGAATGTGCCCCATTCTTCGGTGCCACATTATCGATTCCTTCTCGGTCGCCTTGGATAGAAAACATGTTATTTGCCCCTGGGATGTCATTGCCTTGCACATATCAAGAATATAAAGGTTGTTGACGCGAGGTGCCTTCAACATTACCCACTCTTTTGGAATTTTGAAGCCCGGTTTGAGAATGTAGCAGGATTTGTCATCAAAATGAACAGTGAATTGTTTGTCACAGATTTGACTGACGCTCAACAGATTATAGTCTATCTGCTTCACATATGAAATCCTCTCAAAGCTTACAATCCCATTACTCACACTCCCTTCCATAGTGATATATCCGCCTTTGTTCCCAGCAAATGCAACATATCCACCATTAATATTCTTCACATCGAATAGTAACGCAAGATCCCCGGTCATGTGGCCTGAGGCTCCACTATCAACAATCCAAAGACTGCTAATAGGGCCAGCTGAAGCTCCCTGCACACATCAAGTAAAACAATTAGTTCTTTCGGGGGACCCAAGCCTGAGTCTTGGGTCTTTGAACATTATCTTTCAAAGAAACATTTACTTCAGCAGTTTGTTTTGGATCAATCTTTTTAGGATCATTCAAAACATTTTCCTTTTTCTCATTGGATTTTGAAGTTGAGGCACCTGGAGAACCATTTGGTGTCCAAGATTGTTCAGATCTTTTCAAGATACGAATCTGAGATTTTGGGGTCTCAGTCGATTTCTGAACATTGTTTGCAAAAGAAACTTTCTTGATTACCTTATCTGGCTTAACAGATTTAGGTCCAACATTTGACTTGACAATAGGTTTTGGTGGAACCCTTTGCCTATCATTTGTTGTGTTCACCACTGGTTTTCTCCATGAATTCTCCATAGCAATCCGGTTTCGTCGATCATATTGAAATGGACGATTGTTCCTCGTTTGATAAAAATTGTTTTGATTATAAAATTGTTGTTGTTGAGGAACAACACGTCTATGTGGTGGAACGTAATGATCAACCGGTTTCCTCATGGAATTCCTCACTTCAACTTCGTGCCTCTTATGCCTTACATACGGGCAGTGAGCAAGTAAATGCCCTCTCTCCCCGCATTTAAAGCATGCACGGTATTCCTCAAAAATATTTGGAGCATTCGGTTGAGCAAATGATCGAACAAGATATTGATCATTATACTGTTTGTTCCTCAAACTCTCAGGGAGTGGCCCTTTTGAGTAAGCAGGCTCATGAAAACCGTTTGCTTTGTTTTTGGGTTTAATGAACTCTGTGACATGAACCTTTGGTTCTTGAGGAACATCCAAAAACAATTTCTTTAAAATTGCCAGTGGAATTTCATTTGTTCTCTCATGTTTTGGGAACCAAATGGTGCTTTCTTGCCAAATTTTATCAATTTTAGCATATTTAGCATTCTTAATTGGAAATTCCTCATCAGAGATGACTTTATCGGATCCTTCCATCCGATAAAACACCTTGACTGGTTTGTCACAAGGTTCATTCTTAACTTCTTTCTCAATTTCTTTCTTAGTCACATTCTTTTCAGACTTTTTCTCACGATGTGCGTTAGCCATCGGATGCACATGTTGAGATGATGACACTGGTTCATTAGTAATAATGTGATTTTCTTTTGGAATTTCACATGCATTAGCACTTTGGTAACTTCCAGAGTCATCATTCTCAGAGTCTGAATCAACATTCTCAACTGTAACACCTTCATCATTCAAACCTAAAATCGGCCTCAAATCGGAATGAGGATCACCAATACTCGAGGTATTAGATTCATTTTCCGATGATGAGTTTGATTTTACCGAGCTCTCCGGTGTCACTTGATGACAGTTGTGATTTTCAAAGAGCACCGGAGATGGCACAGACTTATAGTTAGTGGTTTGATCATCAATGATGTGGTCTACAACATAAGCAATGTGCTTATAACTCTCCAATTTCTTATTGACTTTTTCAGCAAAGCACTTAATAGTGGCCATTTCCAACTTAGTGTTCTCAATTTCATTAATATAGTTATTAGTTGCAAGTTGTTTTAATGAAAGAGTGTTTTTAAGATCGGAAATGTTCTTTTTATATCCATCAAGTACTTTGTTGAAAGAAATCAATTCTTTGCGAGTAGATTGACAGTTGATAATAGCACTATCACGTTGAACGCGAAGTTCTTTGTTTTCCTCTGTCAATCTATCACAAGTTCCACAGTATTTATCACTAGTAACATCAGTGCTAGATTCAGAACTTACAGGTTTAGGAGGATCTGTCATGGCCATCAAAGCAAAATGAGCTTCCTTTCCAGCAAAAAACTTGGAATAATCAATTCTGGTGAAAGCATCATCAGCAATGCATGACTTCCTTGTCTTTAGAAAATCTGCTTCTGCTAGCAACTGGTCAATATCATCATCCAAAGATGTAACACTTGCTTCTGCATCTGATTCACTGTCAGAATCTGAATAAACAGACTCACACTCCTCAGGAACATCAGAAACTGTGTCAATCACCACTCCAGAACTTGCTTCTTCAGCTTTAACCTTAACAGGCTCAGTCCCCACTTCCACTTCTTCCACAGAGTCATCAACTTCATCCTTAGTTTCTTCACATTTATCAACTATCACCGACTCCTCAGTATCAACCTGTCGGGCAACACAAGCCACATTTCCACCAGTTGTAATTTCCTCAACACCGATTTGCATCCCAGACCAGTCAAACCTTTCATCCTGCTGGATCACCAAAGCTTGGTTCTGATTCATATTCTGTTGGTTTTCATTTGGTGTAGTAATTGGTATAACTGTTCTGTTAGTGTTGTTTGGTGATTGGTTTTGAGTCTGGTTTGTTGTGTTTGGTTGTCTGTTCTGGTTGTTGTTAGAGGTGTTTTGTCGGTTTTGGTAATTGTTTTGATTTTGATAGTTGTTGTTATTCTGGTAAGAAACTTGGTTTTGGTTTTGTTGTTGACGATTCTGATAGTTTGAGTTGAAAGGGTTTCTGTTACCTTGTTTAGGTGGTTGGGTGCATTCCCGTTTAAAGTGACCCTTACCTCCACAATTAAAACAAGTCACCTTCTCCTTGTTGAACCCGTAGGTTGTGTTAGGAGAAGTTCCCAAATCAGTCCTACCCGTCTTCTCAATAAACTCCGTTGCCCTTCTCATTATACTCGCAAAAGCCCACTGGATGTCAATTAGTTCCATCTCTTCCTTGTCGATCTGTGCATAGTCTTCATTGGTCAAGTTATTGTTCCCAATTTGACTTGCAACCAACCCATTATAAGATGAAACCATTGCAGAGACTAATGCAATATGTTGCTGAGCAACTTCAACAGTCACATTTCCCATGTTGGAAGTTTCTAAAACCACTGGTTATTGATTGGGTTGAATAACTTGGTTCATGTATTGTGGTTGTTGAGGTGGTTGTTGTGATTGGCTAGCAGTGTAGAATGCTGCTTGCTGCATTGGAGAGAACGGTGAAATGTAGGAATTAGTGTATTGTTGTGGTGGTGGTGTGTATGATGGTTGTGAGTAGGATGAGGTTTGTGCAATGTAGTTGATGGTTGGTTTAGGTGGTTCCATGACATTAGTAATACAAGCAATGTGAGGTGCTACTGTTCCACTAGCACTTGAGTTTCCAACTGTTGCTGAAGTACCACCATAGTATAACTCTGGTTCACCGGTGTTCTCCAAAACTGGTGTAGTATAACCTTTAGCTATCATTTGCCATGCCTCTGCACCCTCCATTCCCATGCCTTCCAGATGGATCTTGAATTTCTTCTGCCACTGGTTGTACTCTTGCATCTCCATGAGCTTGGGTGGTCGATTCCCGCTACCTGAAGATAAGTCATTTATTAAAGTAGAAATGGCATTAGTATTTTGAGTATTTACCACCGCGGCTGCTACTCCCCAGTAGTCTGTCACAGGTGGTTGTGGAGGTGCAATACTCTGAGGCATAGAGCTAGTCATCGCTATGTAATTGATCGGTTGCGAAGACTGTGTGCTCGTCTTTTGGGCTGCCACTGTCCATGGGTCCATCGTCACTTGCTGTTGTTGTTGTATCGTTGCTGGTCTTGGTGTAGTCGGAAAATTCCACATGATGTTCACGAACTTCGAAAATCACAAAACTTAGAAAATTTTCCAAACTCAGATCTACTTTCGCCCCAACAGTTCTACTTTCGTCCAATTTGAGCTACCTTCGCCCTTTTCTACTGACCCGAATGTAGAACAAACACCAGAATGTAGAATAACCTAACTGCTTTTCCACGTTCGCCCGAACTGAGACACTTTCGTCCAAGGAATTTTCACCTTCGCCCGCCCGACTGATCGAAGGTGGAAGTATATGCCCGAATGTGGAAAGTTTAAACACAGGATTCTATATTCGTCCAAAATAAAGCTACGTTCGACCAGAAAACACTCAAGTTCGTCCTAACTAGGTCAGGTTCGCCCACAACAGTATAGATTCGCCCATTTTCACTTTGAAAAACGGTTACACTTTGAAAAACGGTTATTTTGATCTCTGATTTTCAAAAGTTTATGGATTTGGATGATCTTTATCAGGTTTTGATTCGGAATTGATTTGGAACAACTTTAATTATTGGAAAACTTGATTTTATCCACAAATTCAACTCTAAATCATTCAAAAACACTCAAAAACCATTTTCAATCAAAAACAGATGAATTTTGACCAAAATTAAGTCCAAATCAGCTCTGATATTATCAATTTTGTTGTTGTATGATCCGTATGGCTCTGATACCACTTTGTAGTTGAAAGAATTTAGCTAAAACAGGATGTAATGATCATACAAGTCACAAATCAAGGTGCGGAAACCCTAGATATGAACAAAATGATAATACTCGAATCAAAACACATAAAACATCATTTTAATCACCTTTTTCATAGATTAACATTCATAAAACTTGTTACAATTGATCAAAACGTTAATCTAGACCTTTCACACACAATCCCAAACTTAACACAAACCTGACCTTCAAACACACACTTTCTAAAACTCTCTCTAACTTACAAATGACCAAAAACTATTTATAAGCACTGCAGGTTCGCCCAAAGACAAGGTGCGAATGTGGACATAGTCCACATTCGCCCACATGCATGGTACGAATATAACTTCTTATCAACTGTCTTCTACATTCGCCCAGATTCTTCTACCTTCGCCCATTCTTATCCACATTCGGCCCTTCAGAAAACTTCACTAACACATGTTAATTCCTAATCCAATCACTAGTCGCAATTCGTGCATCTACAAATCGCATGATAGTGAAAGCGATTAGCAGCCCTAATCGCCTGATAAGGCTGCACAATCGCCTGACGTATTTTAAACGACTAGAAACGCCTATAAATACCACCCCTGACCTCCAAAACACCATTTGTGCAACCCTAGCCGTCCCATAACCCATACCAACATACAAACACCCTCTGGAACTCGTTTTTACATCAAAACAACCATTTCCAAGCTTATTCCATCATTTTCTCTTAAATCCAAGGTGTGTTCTTCAAACCTAAACCTTTACATGATTATATTTTGTTCCCTAAAAGTCCAGACCTGACTTATAAATGTTCTTGTCCTTGAAAACCCATTTAAAACCGTTTTTAAACAAACCCAAACCTTTATGTGTGTTATATGTGTTATTTGTGCTTAAAGGTAAGATTTTTAGGATTGAAACATGATTGTTTTTGTGTTATTAAGGTGTTTATGGCTGTTACAAGTTAGTATGATGATGTTCTAGGAGTTTGGATGGTTTTGGTTGTGTATTGTTGATGTTTGATGTTTTGACCCATTTGAGTGATTTTGAATGATTAAGGATGCTATGAGGTGTGTTGTTGATTGTATATGTTAGGGTTTGCTTTAGGATGATGCTAGAGCAGTAGGATACTATCGGACAACGTGGTTATGCGATGAAATCTGGATAATTGCTATTTAGGGCAAGTTCTTGCATGTTGATGTGATGTTTACATGATAAGTTACTATTTTGGGAAAACACTCGCATTCGGGACTGTTAGAATGATGAAATCTTAGGGGTTTTGCTTGAAATATGTTTGTTAATGTGTTAGGATTGATATTGGGTGTTTATGCATGCTTCGGATCTGATCTAGAGGGTTAAACGCGCGAAATTTCATTGTGCAGCTGCAGCAGGCGATTAGCCTCACAATCGCCTGCTGTTATAGGCGATTAGGCCCCCTTAAGGGGCGATTGGCATCCCAATCGCATACTGTTATAGGCGATTAGCATGCTAATTGCCTGTTGACCATCCCCAATCACATGTTGAGTTTTCCTAATTGCATGCTAAGTTCCTAATCGCGTGTACTGCTGTTATTAGTGTATTTTGACATTCCGAAACCCGATTCGACACCTAGGAACATGCTAGGAACCCCGTGACATGCCTAGTAACATAGTAACACGTGTTTGGACTTGTTTGTGCGTTATTTGACCTATGTGTTAGATTCATTGAACTTTAACACATGTTAAGTACTAAGTTGCATGATTTGTATATGTTAGTGTATGAGATGAACACGTGGAATGTCGGGTCACCAAAGGGGACGTCGAATCTTGTCTTACGTAGTCAGGTTGTCGGTCAAAAACGTTTTTCAAACACATCATGGCATGGACTGGACTTAGGGACTAATGGACCCGACGGGTTATTAGTCTAACTTGACACATATCTTGTGATAGGTCGCCACTAGTTGGGGCTATCATATCATACAAACGGTTTGCTCATTTAACAAAAGACGCAACCTAAGGTGAGTTCACGGCCCAACTTTTATATGTTTTGGTTTTCGGGGGAGAAACATGCTACACACTTGTGTTCTTAAAAACTTACACACAAACCTGATTTGCTTATACAAAAGTGTTCGGCTTATTAAACAACTCTTTTAAGTTTGGATAAAACTGTGAACATTCGGTGACGCATAACGGGGAAACGGGGATGACGGTAGTTTAGTGTATTCTTGCAAACGTGTATTCGTGAACTAGTGTAGTCGTGTATTCGTGAAATAGTGTATCCGTGTATTCGTGCATACGTGAAATCGTGTATTCGTGTATTCGTGCATCCGTGTAGTCGTGTACCCATGTACTCATACATTGTGAACTCAGGTATTCGTGTATCCTAGCTTCGGCATTGGTAAAGGTTTATCAAAGATCAAACTCGTGAAACATTTTCCTTAAAAACCTGTGAACTCACCAGTATTTTATACTGACGTTTTTAGCATGTTTTCTCAGGTCGCTAAGGTAGCAGCTGTCATCTATGCGGACGGAGTCGCACTGGAGTCATACTCGCGTCTAGGATCATTATGCATGTTTTCTTCGGGATGTTAAACTCTTAAACTTATGCTTCCATTTACTTTTGACTTTTGTAAACTTAAACGCTTCCGCGCTTTCAAATGATGGTTTTTAAATCTTATGCATGATTTTATTTACGTATGTTTTTACATTTAGACGTCGTTTATTGTGACCGTTGACTTAGATCCTGGTGTGTCGCACGCCTCGCGGCAGAACTCCGCTTGTGGAAATTTGAGGGTGTGACACCAATGTCCTTTAAAACAAATCTGTTAATAAGAGTTGTCATTTTAAAATATTTCTCTAACATATATTGCTTAAAAACTATATTTCAAAAACATATATTTCAAAACAATTGAATTCAATATTTTAAAAGTAGAAGTAATAACGACGAATTTTGTGAAGACTATTCTACAATTACACTTTACTTAATGTAAAAACAAATATTAAATACTATTTAAAAAGTTCTAAATTTTTTAAAGATTAAAACCTCTCTAACAGCCCAATGTCCTTTCAAAACAAATCTGTTAATAACAGTTGTCATTTTAAAATATTTCTCTAACATATATTGCTTAAAAACTATTATTCAAAAACATATATTTCAAAACAATTCAATTCAATATTTTAAAAGTAGAAGTAATAATGACGAATTCTGTCAAGACTATTCTAGAATTACACTTTACTCACTGTAAAAACAAATATTAAATACTATTTAAAAAATTATAAATTTTTTAAAGGTTAAAACCTCTCTAACAGCCCAATGTCCTTTCAAAACAAATCTGTTAATAACAGTTGTCATTTTAAAATATTTCTCTAACATATATTGATTAAAAACTACAGTGAGTAAACATATATTTCAAAACAATTCAATATTTTAAAAGCAGAAGTAATAATGACGAATTCTGTCAAGACTATTCTAGAATTACACTTTACTCACTGTAAAAATAAATATTAAATAATATTTAAAAAATTATAAATTTTTTTAAAGGTTAAAAGCTCTCTAACAGCCCAATGTCCTTTCAAAACAAATCTGTTAATAAGAGTTGTCATTTTAAAATATTTCTCTAACATATATTGCTTAAAAACTATATTTAAAAAACATTTATTTCAAAACAATTGAATTCAATATTTTAAAAGTAGAAGTAATAATGACGAATTCTGTGAAGACTATTCTACAATTACACTTTACTTATTGTAAAAACAAATATTAAATACTATTTAAAAAGTTCTAAATTTTTTAAAGATTAAACATCTCTAACAGCCCAATGTCATTTCAAAACAAATCTGTTAATAACAGTTGTCATTTTAAAATATTTCCAGAACATATATTGCTTAAAAACTATATTTCAAAACAATTCAATTCAATATTTTAAAAGTAGAAGTAATAATGACGAATTCTGTGAATACTATTCTACAATTACACTTTACTTATTGTAAAAACAAATATTAAATACTATTTAAAAAGTTCTAAATTTTTTAAAGATTAAAACCTCTCTAACAGCCCAATGTCCTTTGAAAACAAATCTGTTAATAACAGTTGTCATTTTAAAATATTTCTCTAACATATATTGCTTAAAAACTTTATGTTTTCAATTTACATAACTTCTTATTTATTTTACTAAATAAAAATAAGAAATTAACGATGGATTAAATAACAAAAACTATAATCGTAACATGTGTTGAAAAACGGCCGCAAAATCGTGTGTATTTATTTAAATATATAATAATTTAAATATATTTTTTGTAAAAACTGACAGCGATTTTATTACCATCAATATCGATTTAACTTCCAAAACCCAATCCCCCATTACCCTACAAAACTCCTATAAAACGAATATTAACGTAACACATCTGGGGCACATAATTAGACCTTTTTCGTAACTGTCTTTCACAAAACTATCAATCCCAAAACTAAACACCAAAAAATGGCATAAAATATAGAGTTATCCGTATGGTGGTGTGAGAAAAAGAAGATCTTCTGGATGTTTACTGACAACAAGAAAAAAGGTTACTATTCCCCGGAAGGAATAATTGCTGATTGTAGTAAACCAATTTAAAAAAAAAAGAAAATTGGTACCCATATGAGTTGGGAAAATGAAAAATCACAAAGGCTAGTAAGAAAACTTAAGAGGATGTTCAAAAATTGTGAACTTCGTAATGTGAATTCTTCGGAGTTTGTATCAGATAATTTTGAACTGAAGATTAAGTTTGATGATGGCCACACAGGATACTTCACACTACAACACATCTGTTTCCCAGATTATGTGGATTTTCTCAAAAAATTATCTGAAAAACCATTGTTAAATCCTACTGGAGCAGAGTTTGGTATCAATCTCGAGAAGATGGTGAAGGTTCAAGTAGATCTGTGGGAAGGAAGAGACGCTCAAGCAAATGTAGATGAAGAACAACATGATGCAGACTCATCAGAGGATGATGATGATGACACGGAAACACCGGACATGAGGGTTGAAATAGAAGATGAGACAGACTTTACAGATTAGTCTTTTTAATGGGTAATGATTAATGAATTAAAATTTCAAGTTTATGTAGGTTTGTGAATTTTTTGTTTATCTGTTGACATTAATTAAGAATGGTTATAATTTCATACTGTGCTTTAATGGAGAACTTTTTGTTAATGATTGTGACAATTTATTTGTTGATCTATATTCTTGATTGTGACAATTTGTTTGTTGATCTACATTTTTCTAAAAATAAAACAAATGTCATTATTTTGCATTGTTTTTTAATCTGTTAATATCTTCAAAGGTCTTTTCACATCAAACACTTTGAAATTTACAGACTGTTTTCAACATGGTCTGTAACTATACATTCTGAAAAATATATATTCTATAACAGATATTGTGACAATTTATTTCTTCATCTACATCTTTCTATGTCACACCCTCAAATTTCCACAAGCGGAGTTCTACCGCGAGGCGTGCGACACACCAGGATCCAAGACAACGGTCACAATAAACGACGTCTAAATGTAAATACATACGTAAATAAAATCATGCGTAAGATTTAAAAACCATCATTTGAAAGCGCTGAAGCGTTTAAGTTTACAAAAGTCAAAAGTAAATGGAAACATAAGTTTAAGAGTTAACATTCCGAAGAAAACATGCATAATGATCCTAGACGCGAGTACGACTCCAGTGCGACTCCGTGCGCCTATATGACAGCTGCTACCTTAGCGACCTGAGAAAGCATGCTAAAAACGTCAGTGTAAAATACTGGTGAGTTCACAGGTTTTTAAGTAAAACGTTTTCGTAAATTTGAACATTGATAAACCTTTACCAATGCTGAAGCTAGGATACACGAATACCTGAGTTCACAATGTATGAGTACATGGATACACGACTACACGAATGCACGAATACACGAATACACGGATACATGATTTCACGAGTGCACGTATACACGGATACACTATTTCATGAATGCACAAATACACGGATACATGATTTCACGAGTGCACGAATACACGAATACACATTTACACGAATACACTAAACTACCGTCATCACCGTTTCACGTTATGCGTCACCGAATGTTCACAGTTTAATCCAAAACGTAAAGAGTTGTTTAATAAGCAGAACACCTTTGTATAAGCAAATCATGTTTGTGTGTATGTTTTTAAGAACACTAGTGTGTAGCATGTTTCTCCCCCGAAAACCAAAACAGATAAAAGTGGGGCCGTGAACTCACCTTAGGTTGCGTCTTCTGTTAATGAGTAAACCGTTTATATGATATGATAGCCCCAAGTAGTGGCGACCTATGATAAGATACGTGCCAAGTTAGACTAATAACCCGTCGGGTCCATTAGTCCCTAAGTCCAGTCCATGACCATTATGTGTCCAAAAAACGTGTTTGACCGACAACCAGACTACGTAAGACAAGACTCGACATCCCATTGGTGACCCGACATTCCACATGTTCATCTCATACACAAACATACACAAATCATGCAACTTAGTACTTAACATGTGTTAAAGTTCAACGAGTCTAACACATAGGTCAAATAACGCACAAATGAGTACATACACGTGTTACTATGTTACTAGGCATGTCACGGGGTTCCTAGCAAGTTCCTAAGTGTCAAATCGGGTTTCGGAATGTCAAAATACACTTATAACAGCAGTACATGCGATTAGGAACTGAAGAAACAAGTAGTCTAACCTCCTTATAGGGATGATAGACTAGATGCAACCACAAGATTGATCCTTCACTAGCACTTTCTGGATTGGAGTAATATGCAAGTAAGATGATGTGGGTCGGGAGACGACTACACGAGGTAGTAGTTTATAACAAAAACGTGGGTGAATGGGGACACTATCAAGTATGATAGCTCTTAGGGTTAGCCAAAAGTGTCCTTTCTATTAGGGATATGATCCCTTATATAGAGGTGGACGTATGCCACCATTACCCAAAACCCTAATCGTAATGGGCCAGGCCCGATTAGGGTTGTCTCCACTACCCAAGGATTATATTAGTAAAGTAGTTAAGAGATAACTATAAATAAGGAAACATGGAACGATTACCGCTTTTACCGCTTACGCGCGCGGGCATCACTCCGTGATTGTAGGAGAGGCGTTGCTGCTTTGCTTGCTGGAGAAGTTTCTCTTGTGCGCGGAGAGTTGCTCTGCGGGGTTGTATTCCGGGTTTGGGTATGCTCTGCGCAATGATGAGCACCCAATCCCATCAAGTCCCCCCAGTCCAGTGTGTACCCTTTTCTCGAGTGTATGAGGGAAGAGGGTGGATGGTGGACTCATAATAGTGACTTTCGGATGATAGCTCATCCTTCTTTTGTAGTGAAAACGAGGCTGTTGGTGGAGAGTTTGTTCGGATTACTGAGGACCCGGAGTGTCGCCACTGCGGAGTGCGGAGAACGGTACTTTAGTTGACGTTAATTCTCCGCGACCGCTTGACGTGTCACATTGGTTGAGGACAGTTGTCTGTTACTGAGCGAAGGATGGTGGGTAGCGTCTGTCACAAGCTACACTCGTGTCAGTGAGCGTCCCATCAGTTATGGCAGACGGCTGCGTCAGGCGCGTGTTGAGCGCGTGTTAAGCGCGTGTGCCGCCTATTTAGCTGTTCAATGCCACGTGTCGCGTGGAAAGTCGTTTCCATTTACCCAGGCTGACGTCATTGGCAGTTATTGCACACAGTATAAAGTCATTTCAAATTTTCCAAGTTTCACCATTCCCATTCCTTGCACTTCAGACCTCCCAACTTCCTTTTCTTGTCTTGCTTTGAATACTTATTCTTTTTCACTCATCGAAAAATGTCTCAAGAAACATCTTGTCCTGTTGATCAATCGAAAGTAACCGAGAAAACAGAAAAGGGTATTAACACCACCATTGTCAAGTGGGATGCCTCTTCTTTTTCCACGTTTCTTGATCATTATGGGATTGAGGCCGACTGGGAGCCAGAATTACCGGCTGCTGGTAAGACGGCGTTGGAGGCCTCTCCTGGCAAGATTGCACTGTATGAAGCGTTCTTTACCCGATGTTGCTTCCGTCTTCCCATTACCAAGTTCTTGGTGAACACTTTTATGAAGTATGGGGTTCATCCTACACAGATGACTCCGTTTGGTCTTTCTAGGCTTGTACATTTTGAGGCAACGTGCCGGTCCCTAGACTTGGAGCCTACCTTTGATATGCTGAACGTGTTCTACGTTCTTGAAGAGGCTCGTGAGGGACCCGGGTGGTATAGTGTATCTCCCCGGAGGAATCGGACTCAGATTGTCTCGGAAAGTCCGAAGTCAATGTATGACTAGAAAGAAAAATTTTTCTACATTCATAGGGGGGTGATTCCTGCTGCGTTACAGTGGATGAGTGTCGGGGTGAAGGAGAGGATTGCGGAGTTCCCACCCATGAGGGATTACAAGAACCAACCCTGGTATGAGACCCTGTGTTCCCACTCTACTCCACTGTCTATGGAGAAATGCCCTGAAGGAGTGCTTGTGATGTTGGGTCTCAGTCGCTTGGGGAATCCGGAAGGTTATGAGCCGACTGCGGCTGACGCCAGTAAGTAACATGTCTATTCTGTCTTCGCTTAACCTCTTATTACCATGTTGTGTCTTCCCTTTACATTGTTGTCTTTGTAGGGATGACAAAGTTTGATCTGTTCGACGCCCGAGGTGCAGCTAAGTTGAGTTACACGGCTTTACCCCCTGGGGCTCCTTTAGTGATTGAACGGTTGGAGCGCAATTTTCTGATGCCTCAACTCAAGGATGCTCCGCGTCATTATGCGCGTATAGGTTATCCTCTACTTTGCTTTTTTGTGTTTTATTTATGAATTCTTTGTCGCTGCGGAAAAGTTCCTGCGCCGAAGGGGTGCGTTGTAATCCGCGTAGTTCATACACTGATCCGACGTGCCCTTTATTTCAGGCGCAAGAATCCACCCCGTGAAGAAAACTGGGGTTGACCCGGGGGAAATCTCCCCAGGTCGTAAAAAGGTGTCATGTACAGGTAAGTCTGATTGTTGCTACTCTAATAGTGATGTCATCTAAACCCTTGTTGTGTGTGGCTGTAGGGACTGGGCCAAAACGTCAACGAAAGGAGTCACGAAAAGGGAAAAAGTTGGCTTCCAGCTCCACAGTTTCCAAGGGGGATGATGAGGCAACGGAATCGGATGAGGAGGTTAAACGCCAGGGTACCCGTGGGGCAACACCTATTAACGATTCCACTGAAGTATCAGCTGAGTTGTATCAGAAACGTCTCGAGGACCTTGCCCATATGCAAGTGCAAGTCCCTAAACCGTCCTCGGAGAACGTGAAGGTTGTGTCGTCGAGTGTGGATGTTGATCCATCCACTGGTGGGGAGACGAGCGTCATGCCTACTGACGCGAAGATGGTTGTTAAGCCTCCACCTAACCGTCAACCATTGTTTGTAAAGTCTGTCAAGCAAACCTCTGGTGAGTTTCTCAGCTAGACTTGTTTACCACTTTCTTGATAGAGAACACGAAATAATTACTTTCTCTTATTTGATTTTTCAGGTAAAGGTCCTGCTCCGCAAGGGACCTTTAAGAAACCGGTTGTGATTGCGAAGAAGGTCATTGAACCTGTCCCGGAGAATGTGGAAGGGACAAACTTGTCCGTGCTGGAGACCCAGTTGTCCTCTCATGTTGAAGGGTAATGTTGTCCCTGGAAGCGAGTAAAAAGGCGGAGAAACGTCCGTTGATTGAGCCGTTGCATATGGATGTTGATGCTACAAATGTGGCGACGGACGTTTCGCATGAAGGAAAAGGCACTCAGCTTGACCAGCCTCCTGAATCAAGCAAACATGTTTCCACGGAGGTTCCTGCGGAGAAGGTGTCCGCAGATGTGGTGTTATCTTTCTCAACTCCTAAAAGGATTGCCACCGAGACAGCTCGGGGATCAGGAAGAACAAGTGGAAGTAGGGGGAGGGTAGCTCCCCCGGACTATGATCCAAACAGGCCTTATCAACCCCGGTGGGACATAAGGCAGACAGGCCTTATCACTGATGCGACGAGAAAAGGAGTTCCAGCGGTCGTGGCAAGCTTTGAAGAGTGCAGAGGATGCACAAAGAAAAAGAGAGGAGGAGTTCCAGCGTGTCCGCGCAGACTCTCGTGCAGAAGTTGAGCAATTGAGGGGTCAACTTCGAACCGCCGAGGGTGAGATCCAGAAGTTGAAGACGGAGAAGGTTGAAGCTGCAAAGCTATGGAAAGAGTCTTGTGAGCGTACCAACTTAGACCTTGAGCGTGGTCGGAAGGCCGTTGAAAAGTTGAAGAATGATCTTGCCCGAGTGGTTCTCGAGGCAGAGGAGAAACAGAAAGCTCTTGATGCGAAACAAGCTGAGCTGTCCGACACTGTTATCAAGTTGAAGGATCAGCATGAGGCCCTTGTAACTGCCACAACGCGGATGTCAGAGTTGGAGGAACAGGTGAAGGGTCTTGCTGGTGAGAAGGCACAACTCGATGAAACAAATGCCCTGCTAGATTCTTCACGCGTGCAACTGGAGATAAGCCTTCAGCAGACTCAGAATGAACCTCAAAATGCTGTGCAAACTTCTCAAGCTGCTCGTGAACGATTATCCTGGATGATGCAGCATGGTCTTCAAGGGGTAAGATCTCCCTTAATTTCTGTTGTATGCTTTGGTATATTTTTTTTTATGTTAACTAGTTCTTGGGTAATCCATAGGTCTTTAAGCGCCTATGGAATGAGCCAAAATTTGGCGATGCTGTGGCGAAGATCGGAGCAACATCCATGCGGAGTGGCTTGCAGCAAGGATTTACTGAGGGCTATCACCATCATGCTGCTGGCTTAGCGCTCGAAGATGGAGAACACTTTGGTAAGCCGTATGAAGATGAAGCCATTGCTGCGCAGGAGGAATTCGAGACCCTCACCTTTGATGTCTTCGATGTGGTTGACCAATGCTTGAAGACTGAGGACCCCATTGGGCAGCTTCGCGAGTATTTTGAAGAATCTGACCGCCTTGGCGCGGAGTTGGAAGAGAAAGAGCGGAAGGAGGAGGAGGCGCGGAAGGCTGCTGCGCAGGGAGGAGGTGAATCGTCCGCTGCTGGTGCCGGTTCTGGCGCACTGAATGAAGAAGCTGAAGACGACACTTATATAGATCTCATAGATTATGAGTGATTGTCGTTATCTTTCTTTGTTGTTTGAACTCTTGTTATTTTGCTGAACAATTATATGCTCCTTTGTATTCTGCATTTTCAAATTCTGTTGACTCGTATTTTGTGTGATGTTTTAAATTTGCAATGGTGATTGTCTGACGTCAACTTTGAAAAGGATGCCACTTGTGTCAGTTTTGCTGACGTCGTCTGACAGGTTTGACGGCGCTCCAATTGATTGATGTGACGGTTGGCATCCCTACTCGAGTATTAACCATTAATGGTAATTAATGGGTTGCCTTGTCCCTCCTATAAAAGGCTAATTACTGATTAATTTTTTGTACATAACTCCTTCTTTTTTCTCTTCTACTGCCCTTATGGCTTCTCCTCTAAGAATCACAAACGCTGAAGTTGAAGCACTCCAAGGGATGCTGATGTTACCTGATCACCCCCCTGTGATCAAAGTCCCTCTTACTGCTATGCACCAGCTGGCCACTTATTGTGGTTATCTCCTGTTGACTAAAGATCAAGTGAACCAGTCGAGAGAGCAAGGTCCATCTGGTGTTCCTTTGAAGGTAAAGAAGTTGGATGAGCTTGGTGATGTTCCAAGGACTCCCAAACTTAGACTTCGTCGAACACCTACCGGTTGGCAGCATGCCACTTAGTGGGAATGGTAATGCACAGGGATAGTAACAATGGGTTTTTGGTGTTTTTGCTAAGTAGTCAGTGATGCAAATATTGTACTGATTAGGCCACCCCTTTTGCTTTTTTTGTTTTGGTTAGTGGCATATATGTAGTACCAGGGTTTTTGTTTGTAACTGGTTGATGCTTTTTGCTGAATGTAATGCTTTTTTGATCATGATTGTCATTGTATGTAATCCATATTGAAAGAATATAAAGGAAAATGAAAGTTCTCTTTATTGAAACTGAAATGAACATAGCCATAGGCTGTTTATTACAAATGTGAGATAATGCCTTACAGGTAACAAATGCGCAACTGGGCTGCGTTCCATGTGCGTGGGATTGGGGTACCATCCAAACGTTCTAAAGCATAAGCGCCCTTCCCCAATACTTCTTGCACCTTGTATGGTCCTTCCCAGTTTGGCGCAAGCTTGCCTGGCTTCTCCGCGTTGGATGCCTCATTGTTGCGGAGAACATAATCCCCAACGCGGAAAGCCTCTTCCTTAACCTTTGCATTATAATACTTTTCAAGCTGTCGCTTATAATTAACCTCTTTGATAGCGGCCATGACTCTGCGCTCATCTAACAGGTCCAGATTTAGCTTTAACTCGGTGTCATTTACCCGATGATTTGCCAGTAAGATCCTTGGTGATGCGCAATGCATTTCCGCGGGTATGACAGCTTCTGTCCCGTATGTGAGGCTGAACGGTGTTTCTCCGTTGCTTGTCTTGGACAACGTGCGATGAGCCCATAGGACATGAGGGAGTTCATCAACCCAACCAGTGCGCTTCGTGCCAAGCCTGGTTTTTATGCCTTCTACTATGCTTCTGTTCGCACGCTCAACTTGTCCGTTACCCTGCGGATGTGCTACTGAGGTGAATATCTGCTTGATACCCATGGAAGATAACCATTCTTGCAAGTGTTGGTCCGCGAACTGCGTGCCATTATCACTTACAATCTCCATCGGTAGGCCAAAGTGGCAGATGATGAATTCCCAGATAAACTTCTTGATGCTTTTTTCATCGATGGATGCCAAGGTTTTTGCTTCTACCCATTTGGTGAAGTAATCAATTGCCACTACCAAGTATTTCACGTTCCCGGGAGCTGTGGGGAATGGGCCTACGAGGTCAATGGCCCACTTTTGGAATGGCCATGCCGCAGTGACGGGTACCAAATTATTCTTGGGTCGCAAAGTTCCTGGCGCATGGCGTTGGCAAGACTTGCATTTGCGCAACTCTGTCATGGCGTCCATGTGCATTCCGGGCCATTAGTACCCCGCATTCATTAGCTTAGCCACAACCATCCTTGGGCCAGCGTGTAATCCGCACGACCCTTTGTGTATATCTTTGATAAGGTAAGTTGCTTCTGCGGAGTCAACACAACGTAGCAATGGCCCTAGATACGAGCGCCGATACAGTATTCCGTCGATGACTTGGTAATGCAATGCCTTGTTTTGGAGCTTTCGAGCTTCTGCTTTGTTGTCTGGAAGCGTTTCATGCGTGAGATAAGCCTTGATGGGGGTTATCCAAGAGGTCTTGCTGGTCTGGACAACATTAACTTGTCTTTGAGGCACCGATAGGTGATCCAAGACTTCCACCCGCACATCCTTTGCCAAGTGATCAAAGACTGTTGATGCCATCTTGCTTAACGCATCCGCTGGCTTATTTTGACTTCGCTTGATGTGATGAACCTTGCAGTACGCGAAATCGCGCATGAGGGCCTTGGCTTGCTCCAAGTATAAAATCATGGATGCTTCTCGTGCTTCGTATGAGCCTTTGATGTGGTTTGCTACCAACTGAGAATCGACGTGGGCTTCCAAGTGTTGCACACCCATCTTCTTTGCAATGCGCAACCCTGCAAGCAATGCCTCATATTCCGCTTCATTGTTTGTTGTTGGGAAATCAAGGCGGATTGCGAATGTGA
This sequence comes from Ambrosia artemisiifolia, assembly GCA_032199755.1. NCBI lineage: Eukaryota > Viridiplantae > Streptophyta > Magnoliopsida > Asterales > Asteraceae > Ambrosia > Ambrosia artemisiifolia. Next base: position 28,154,000 of record CM063521.1, read on the forward strand.
AATCCTTTCCATCCGGTGTGATTAAGCGCAAACCCGCTCTAGCACCGTCGTCATTACATGCCCCATCTATGTATAGTTCCCATTTCTCCGCTGGTTCAAGAGTGGGAGAAGTGATGTGTGCTTGCTGACATTCAGTTATGCTTTCAGAAGGGACCTCCGCGGCGAAGTCTGCAAGTATCTGTCCTTTAAAGGATGTTCTGGACTTGTATTCAATTGTGTGCTCTCCCAGCTCAATGGCCCACTTAGCCAGGCGTCCTGACAACTCTGGTTTGCGCAGGATGTCATTAATGCGAAAGTCTGTTAGGACATTAATGGGATGTCCCTGGAAGTATCTCCGCAGCCTTCTTGATGCGTGTACCAATGCTAGCACCAGCTTCTCCATCGTGGAGTATCGAGTCTCCGCGTCAAGCAAGGTTCTACTAATATAATACACTGGAGTTTGAACGCCTTTCCGATCGACCAGGAGAACAGCACCAATTGCTTTTTCCGTTACTGACAAGTACAACGGCAATGGCTCTTTTGGAAGTGGCGCTGTGAGCGTAGGCAAGTGACTCAAGCATTCCTTCATCTCTTTGAAGGCAGCCTCGGCTTCTTCTGTCCATTTGAAATTTGACTTCTTGAGGCAACTTTTCAATGTGTTCACGAAAGGGAATGACTTGGACGCATAATTTGAGAGAAAGCGATTTAGAGCTACTAGGTGTCCCATGAGTGTCTGAACTTCTCGAACGGAAGATGGGGACGGCATGCGCTCAATTGCCTGCACTTTATCTGGGTTTGCTCGGAAACCATCTTTGGTGACGATCACTCCCAAGAACTTGCCTTCCTCCATTCCAAAAGAACACTTGCTCGGATTAAGTTTCATTCGGACTGTGCGGAGTTGATCAAAAGTTTTTTGGATATCCAAAAGCATTTGGTCTTCCTCTTTGCTTATGATGACCAAATCGTCTACGTATACCTCGAGATTGACTCCGATTTGTTTATTGAACACAGTATCCATTAAACGCTGATATGTTGCTCCTGAGTTCTTTAATCCAAATGGCATCTTGGTATAGCAATAAGTGCCCGTATCTGTGCGGAAGGATGTCTTGTCTTCATCCTCTTTGGCCATCTGTATTTGGTGGTAACCTTTGTAAGCGTGGAGAAAACACTTGAATCTGAACGGTGCCAGGGAGTCCACCTTTAAATCAATCTCGGGAAGTGGATAACAGTCTTTCGGACATGCCTTGTTTATATCCTTGTAATCCATGCACATCCGCCAGCCACCATTGTACTTCCCGACCATGACCGGGTTAGCAACCCAAGTTTGGTATCTTGTTCTTCGCAGGATGCCTGCGTCCAATAGTTCAGCGACTTGCTCATTCATGGCCTTTGTTTTCTCTGGCCCCATACTGCGCTTTTTCTAGACGATTGGTTCCACGGACTTGTAGACGTTGAGCTTATGTTCCGCGATGTGGCGCGGAACGCCAACCATGTCCGCGGGTTGAAAAGCAAAGACATCCATGTTCTTAGTTAATAGCTGTTTCAAATGCGCACGTATGGTGTCGGAGATTACTGGGCCTATGACAACCGTCTGATCCGGGAATTTAGGGTTGATGACCCATTTTTTGGGATCAGTGTGGTTTGTTGGCTTCATTATCTTGGGAGGCTTGCATGTGTCTGTTGCATGGCAATTTTTGTTTCCACGTATGAAAGCCACCCCTCCACGCGTTGGAAAACCGACCATCTGGTGCGGCGTGGACGCGTTGCAGTTAAATTTTGCCAATCCTTCTCTCCCTATGAGGACATCATGCGATGAATTCACTGGTAAGACCATGAAGTCACAAATCTCCGTGCGGGAGAGTTGTCCGTCTGTCCATGTGACAGGGAGTGTGAGTATACCCAGTGGAATGATCACTTTGTGAATGAATCCGGATATTGGTTCTGTGGTTGGGACGAGCTTTTCTTTATCTTCCGCATCTAACTGATCGAAACACTGTTGATACATGATGTCAGTACTGCTCCCATTATCGAGGAACATATACCTTGTGCGATAATGCCCAATGACTCCCGTTATGATCAGCGGTGTTGTGGAAGACGCTCCTCCTTTGACGTGCGGCATGACGACATGTGCTTCCTTCCAGGAATCATCTTGAGCGATAGAGTAAGATCTCTTCTTTTGACTCCTGTTGTGAGTCATGTAACAGTTGTGACGGTCTGAGCGCTGCACGTGATGCGCGTTGAGGTTCTTGATCTTCTTATGATTGGGATCAGCATCCCCTTGCGAATCCCTGGGTTTCTTCCGCATGTTCTTTACTAAATGGGAGAGCTGACCCGACTTGATTGCATTCTAGATCTCCATCTTTAGACTATAGCAGTTGTCTGTTAGATGGCCATAATCTTCATGGTATTCACAATACCTTGACGTGTCCACATTCCTTCGATCTTGCCTTAATTCCCTGGGCTTGGGAAACTGGACTTGTTAGGTCTTCAGGACTTCTGAAGGTGTTTTTGACAGTGGGGTCCAGTCATAATTCTTCTTACTTGGTGGCTTCGAATCGCGCGGGTGCTTGTTGTTGAGATAGTGTCGCGCATCTTGTCCTGAGGAATACTTCCCCTCCTCTGTGGCACCCGAGATTCTAGACCACACAGACTGCTTCCCTTTCCCTTTGTCGTGCGTGTGTGCACCTTGATTACCACTGTGATGAAAATTTTTCGAGCGCGTAAACGAGCGCTCCGATGACGCATATACCTTCGCGGCCTCTATGAGTTCATCCCATGCTTCGGGAACACCTTCCTTCCCCGTCAGGCATCTCATGAGATCATCATTCCGCACTCCGTGAATGAATGCGGCCCTGGTAAGCTCTTCACCACACCCCAGTTGTAGGGCTTCTTTGTTATAGCGAATGATATAGTCTTCCAGGCTCTCATTATCTTTCTGGGAACATAACAAAATCTGAGCCTTGTCTTTCTTGTGCTTCCGAAGATGGGAGAAATGATTCTTGAATTTCTTTATCAAATCATCGAAGTCTATGAGACTTCCTACCGGTAAACATTCATACCAGACCCGTGCCGCTCCCGTTAGGGTTTGAACAAACAGGTGGCACCAAGCTTGAACCGGCCACGGCTTAGAGCTTCCTGCGCAGTCAAATGCGTGCAGGTGATCGTCTGGATCGCTCAAGCCATCATATTTTCCAATCGTGTTTGGCAGCTTGCACTCGACTGGCATGGGTGCCAGCGCGATTCTTGCGCAAAATTTGGATCTTTCGCAAACGATTTTGGGCGATATGGCTTGTTAAGGTCATCGTGTGGGTTAGTCTGATTGCTGGCTACGGACTTCGGACGCGGCTTCCAAGTTGGATCAGAATTGATCTCATTTTCGGACTCATAGCCATCGGGTTCCCCGGTCAGGTTGACGTGGTCCTGAACGTGAGTACTCTTACCACGTTCTCCACCACGTACCGCCTGACGAGGTTTGGCTGTAGGGCGAACAACAGGCTGTTCGTCGTCTTGAGAGTCATCTTCAGTGTCAAAAGTCAAAGTCTTTCTCGATTCCAACCTGGCCTTTGCTATCAGTTTCCTCTGGTACTCTGCTATTGTCTTAGCACTTTCTTGAGCCAGCCATTCTTCCAGGTCATCCACAGGCTCTTCAACTGTTTTCTTTTGTGATGCTAACGCCGGCTTTCTTGATGCAAACAGTTGAAAGTTCGTAGCAGCCTGCTTTTGATTCACATTCTTAGTCACCGTCGTTGGTGCTCCTGTGTCTTGATTCGCTTGAACTCCATCATCAACATTGATGGGGTCAGCACGTTGTTCGGCTCCAGAATCCATTGGCACTAGTTTGAAAGATTAGTAGTCCGTAAGTGATGGCGCCAATGAAGAAACAAGTAGTCTAACCTCCTTATAGGGATGATAGACTAGATGCAACCACAAGATTGATCCTTCACTAGCACTTCCTGTAATGGAGTAATCTGCAAGTAAGATGATGTGGGTCGGGAGACGACTACACGAGGTAGTAGTTTATAACAAAAACGTGGGTGAATGCGGACACTATCAAGTATGATAGCTCTTAGGGTTAGCCAAAAGTGTCCTTTCTATTAGGGATATGATCCCTTATATAGAGGTGGACGTATGCCACCATTACCCAAAACCCTAATCGTAATGGGCCAGGCCCGATTAGGGTTGTCTCCACTACCCAAGGATTATATTAGTAAAGTAGTTAAGAGATAACTATAAATAAGGAAACATGTAACGATTACCGCTTTTACCGCTTACGCGCGCGGGCATCACTCCGTGATTGTAGGAGAGGCGTTGCTGCTTTGCTTGCTGGAGAAGTTTCTCTTGTGCGCGGAGAGTTGCTCCGCGGGGTTGTATTCCGGGTTTGGGTATGCTCTGCGCAATGATGAGCACCCAATCCCATCAGGAACTTAGCATGCAATTAGGAAAAGTCAACTGGTGATTAGGATTGGTCAACAGGCAATTAGGGTGCCAATCGCCTACCTTAGAAGGCGATTATGACGCTAATTGCCCCTTAAGGGGCCTAATCGCCTATCACATCAGGCGATTAGGATGGCTAATCGCCTGCAGCTGCTGTGCGACGCAATTTCGCGCGTTTAACCCTCCAAATCAGATCCGAAACACGTGTAAACACCCAATATCAATCCTAACACATTAACAAACATATTTCAAGCAAAACCCCTAAGTTATCATCATTCTAACAGTCCCGAATGCGAGCGTTTTCCCAAAATAGTAAACTTAACACGTAACATCACATTAACATGCAAGAACTTGTCCTAAATAGCAAATATCCAGATTTCATCACATAACCACGTTGTCCGATAGTATCCTACTGCTCTAGCATCATCCTAAAGCAAACCCTAACATCATACAATCATCAACACACCTCATAGCATCCTTAATCATTCAAAATCATTCAAATGGGTCAAAATATCAAATATCAACAATACACAACCAAAACCATCCAAACTCCTAGAACATCATCATACTAACTCCTAACAGCCATAAACACCTTAATAACACAAGAATAATCATGTTTCAATCCTTAAAATCCTACCTTTAAACACATATAACACGCATAAAGGTTTGGGTTTTTTTAAAAACGGTTTTTAATGGGTTTTCAAAGACAAAAACATTTATAAGTCAGGTCTGGACTTTTAGGGAACAAAATATAATCATTTAAAGGTTTGGGTTTGAAGAACACACCTTGGATTTAGGAGAAAATGATGGATACAGCTTGGAAACGGTTGTTTTGATTTAAAAACGAGTTCCAGAGGGTGTTTGTGTGTTGGTATGGGTTATGGGACGGCTAGGGTTGCACAAATGGTGTTTTAGAGGTCAAGGGTGGTATTTATAGGCGTTTCTAGTCGTCAGGTGCAGTATAGGCGATTGTGCAGCGTTATCAGGCGATTAGGGCTGCTAATCGCCTACCTTATCAGGCGATTAGCCTCCAATCGCCCCCTAGCCCTGCCCAATCGCCCCTTAAGCCCTGCTAATCGCCCTCCTGTAGGCGATTAGCCTTCCCTAATCGCCTGCAGGGCCTGATCTTGGGTATTTGGCGCGCTAAACCCCGTTTTAACATATGTTAACATGTTTTCACATACTGACAAGTCACATAATGATTATAAACACATAATACATGAAAACAAACACGTTCACACTCGTTCACCAATTCCCGAGACTCGAGACTTGCGTGTGTTAAAACCCCAATGATGCACGACTCGACTCGACTGGCCTTGTCATGTGTAATGTATGCACGACTCGCTAAGGTAGACTTACTGAGTTTTCAAAAGGTTAATTACCGGAGTTTGCCGGGTGTCACATTCTAAAAATAAAATTATGAAAGATGAAAAAAAATACATCTACTGAATTCAAAAACAAATGTCAAAAGGACTTCATTATTTGTGAATCTGTTAATAACTTCAAAGGTCTATTCTCATCAAACACTTTGAAATTTACGGACTGTTTTCAAAATGATATGTTGCAATAGATTCTGATATATATATATATATATTTATATATATACTCTATAACAGATGTTCGATAACAGATATTATAACACCTAAAAATGAAACCATCTTTGCAAAAATATATATTATATTCTGTGGTACAACTGCTTACAACAGATATTAGGTTCTGTACCACTTTGAAACAACTGCTATTAAGGAATTTTTTTGCTATAACATCTTTTAATAGCTTTAAAAAACATACAATACAGCAGACTAAAAAAAGACAGAACATCAAACATTACTATAACAGTTGTTGATTCAAAATATGGTAAAAAGTCTTTCACGATTCCTTGAAAATACAAATTTGAATCTTAGACACCTGAAAATAAAAATAAAAAAAACATAAATATCAAACTGAATGATATCAACCTTAAAATAACAATAAACAAAACATGAAGATGAAACAGAAAATATGTAAATTATTATTAAAATAAAGAAAATAATAGACAACCAAAAGCTTTAAAGAGAACCACAATACTCTGTTGATACAAACCCAAATCATAGAAACCTGAAAGTAACCATAAACAAAAACAACAACATCAAACACAAAGATGTATAATTAATAAAATTAACTATTAAATAAATAAAAACACAGCAAGCAAAAAAATTGAAGAAAACAACAAAACTTTCTTCATAAAACATATAAGTATCAAACTGAATGATATCAACCTAAAAATAACAATAAACAAAACATGAAGATGAAACACAAAATATGTAAATTATTATTAAAATAAAGAATATAATAGACAACCAAAAGCTTTAAAGAGAACCACAACACTCTGTTTATTCAAACCCGAATCATAGAAACCTGAAAGTAACCATAAACAAAAACATCAACAGCAAACACAAAGATGTATAATTAATAAAATTAAATATTAAATAAATAAAAACACAGAAAGCAAAAAATTTGAAGAAAACAACAAAACTTTCTTCATAGAATCTTGACTCATATTAACCTGAAAATAACCATAAACCAAAAATTAGTTTCAAAGACAGAACATGTAAATTTATTAAAAGAAAGAGAATAATAGAAAACCAACAGATTTCAAGAAAAGCACAACACTTTATTCATACAAAGTTGAATGTTATGAACCTGCAAATAAGAGTAATACAAAATGAGAATGAATCTCAGAACATGTAAATTATTAAAATAAAAAAATAATACACAACGAAAAGTTTTAAAGAAAAGCACAACACTCTGTTCATACAAAACCGACTGATATAAACCTGAAAGTAACCATAAACAAAAATATCAAAATCAAACACAAAGATGTATAATTAATAAAATGAAATATTAAATAAATAAAAACAGAGAAACCAAACAATTTGAATAAAATCAGAAAATTTCTTCATAGAACATTGAATAATATTAACTTGAAAAAAACCAGAAACAAAAAATTAGTTTCAAAGATAGAACATATAAATTTATTAAAAGAGAGAGAGAACAATATAGACCAACAGATTTCAAGAAAAGCACAACACTTTCTTCATACAATGTTGAATGTTATGAACTTGCAACTAAGAGTAACACAATATTAGAATGAATCTCAAAACATGTAAATTATAATTAATTTAATTAATTAAATCAATTTGAAGACGATTGCGTCTTGATATATATATATATATATATATATATATATATATATATATTAACAAAGAATTTGGTAGAGAGCGAAGCTTTCTAGCAGATCTGATGATTATTGCTTTCTCTCTCCGTTTATATAGATGAGAGTAATTGGCCGAGGGCAGAGTAATTCAAATTTTGAATTTGGAGCTTAAAATTAAAAGTTGTACGTTTTCCCTCTCTATAAACATCTGACTATTTTAAATCGTTATACTCAACAGATGTTCTTGAGTGGTCATTTGTAAACAGCAGATGCTAAGGCTTTCTCACTGCTGGCCCACATTTTGCAAGTGGCATTATTTAATTGCTTTAAATGAGTGGCTCACGTTTTTTCTTGAATATTTTAATCAGCTTTGATGACATTTGATGACATCATTACTTGCATCACCCAAGCATTTCTATGCTTGCCACATCTCCTATTATTGAAAGTATAGATTATATTACTAGATATTTGCCCGCGTTGACACGCGGTTCACCAACGTACGATTATTTGGAGTAGTATAACGTATAAGAAAATACAGTAGACATATTTTATTAAAATTTAAAACCAACGAATACACATTTTATTCAAATATCACTAAAAATTTCCTTATACACCACATTTTTTGTTTTAGTTTTGACATTCCCATCACCATCAAGTATAAGTAATTTCACTCTTGCCCTGCTTTTAACTCTTGACAATGCGACATAAAGTTGGCCATGTGAGAATACCTTGAAGGAGAGGACCTGAAACAATACATGTGCATATTATTCATCAATTAAATAAAAATCAGCCATGTACCTCCTATTTCCTAGCTACATATTTTTACAATCATGATAGATCATGTTTCACAACCGCCATAGTTTCATACGGTTGTAACAGCATATATGAAACGAAATCGTAATGGGAAAAGACTATGATTTCTAAAATATATATGAAACTGTTGAGAAGAAATCATATTCGGATATGAAAGCCTAAAACTTTACCTGTATTATTATGCTTTCTAAGAACATTATTATGCTTCTTGGCTTTTGCATGTCTTTGAATATATACAAGTGTGAATTTGAAATGAAAGCCTAAAACTTTACCTGTATGATTAAATATAAGTTATAACATATAAATATTCAGTATCAATAATTATTATTGAAAAATCATGCAGTAATTTATTGAAAGTAATACTATTAAGCCTTCAACAATTAGAGTCCAAACCGGTGGACAAAGTATCCCAAAAAGGAAAAATAGGTGAATTCAGTATACATAGTCCAAAGGCTCTATTCACTTTCCAAAGGAGCGGAAACTTGCTACTTTTATGGAGCCTAACACAGACACACACATATTATAGATGCTTGGGATGGTAAGAGATATACAATGTAACTAATAAAAGTGCCTCCTTAGGTAAGCTGAAATTAGCGAAAAGAACATAGTAAGTCCCAATACCTACATAAAGATGGGCAGGAACAGAAATCATGTTTTAAGTTCTTACAAGAAAAGCACTTGTGTGCACAACAGGCATCTTGGTATGCTTTCCTAATTGTGGGTTGAAATTAACTCATATATATAGCAACCCTTCTTCTTACTTTGACTTTTGACGTCCAACTAACCAATTAAAATTAAACCATCAACTGTAAATTGGTTTTTATATTTACATACTTTTTCACTATTAACCCATGTTATAATTACCGCTAACGCCATGTATAGAAAGTTCTTATGAAAATTATATAACTTTTGTAATCATATTTTTACACAATTGTTTATCAAAACATAGGTCTTGCTAACTATATAACTCTCAAAACTATATTTGGCACCCTAACTACCAACTGTTTAATGATGGTTATAGGAAGTTATTCGCTTCAATATAATCAGACAAAAAGTCACTTACTTGCATGGAAATATCAAATAGTGTTTTCCCAGAGTACTAAATGTCATGCAAGACCCGCAAAACCGGTGTCAAACAGTTGGGTTAATATTCTTAAATAGGCAAAAACACGAGTAAAATTTTCTTTGAAAGAGTATGTACACGCAGCGGAAAATCATTTAGAATAAAATTTACACAACACATGAAAAATATTTATTCAATTGTAACTCGAATCTAAAATTTATCATGTGTAAACAAAAGTTGTCTTCCACTAGAAATGCCTTCGAATGCCGAGTAGCCTATTGCATCGCCAAGCAGTCATCCATCCATCTCTCTATTAACCTGAAATCAACCTAACGTGTATGCAAAAGTCAGCTACGCTGAGTGAGTTCAAGTTTTTTATAAACTTATGTAGACAAGTAATTTGTCAAAATAAGTGTTAACAAAATACCTCAACCTTAGAGTTAACAATAAGCGCAATCCGCTAATTTGTTTTTCCTCAAACAAAAATCATAGTCTAGGATAGGCGAAATCCACCTATTTATCTCAAAACTTTAATTAACAAATATTATAAGCGCATACCGCCTATAAACACAAAGTACAATCAAGTCTATCTAAGCGCATTCCGCTTGCTAGACTCAAACCAAAACTACAGATCAGAGCAGGCACATCCCACTTCCTGTCATAGCTAGGTTATAATATTAAAGCAGGCATATCCCACCTCTAATAACACAAAAGAAATATAATATGTAACAACCATGACTCAAAACCAAGACCAAAGATCAGAACAGGCATATCCCACTTCCGTCATAGCTCAGTTCGACATATCAGGTAGCCATCAAACATAGTTTATTTGTATATAAAATAACACAAATAACCTAAACAAGTAACAATCAAGATAAAGCCTGATCTACCAAGAAATGTTTCAAATATGTGGCCAAGACATTAAGCGCATTCCGCTTAGTAAAAATTAAAGCCACACTTTAATCAAGACAACAGTCTATTCATATAATAACACATATAACTTAAACATATACTGACACATTAGGCGCATTCCGCCTACTCACGTTTCATGCCAAACTAATATGCGAGTTAATATGAAATATCTGTACACAAAAATATTTATAACTTTATAAAAAAATATTTTGTGAATTCATAAAAATAATCATACTGTTTAGCATGCACGTCAGCCCAAAATATTTAGAAAAATAATATCTAAAAGAGTGGGCACAAGAACTCACAGGTTGCAAAGCTTCCAAATCCGCAAGTCTCGAACTACATCGTAAGGTCAAAACCTTTGTGTACGTATCATCCTTTGCGTGTTTTTCTATTCTGAACACTTGTAAGAAAATGCGAATGAAATATTGTTTTGCTCATAACTTGATCATATGATCTTCGTTTCGCGCAATCTACATATCCACGAAATCGTCTCAACATGCCCGAGATCTGAAAATTATTGGCGTTGGCAGCCGACGCCATTGTTGCTGCCAGAACGCAGAACCATCTGTCAGCTCGTTCGGTTTTGCGCGCCTACATTCGAGTAGACCAAAACCCACCCAAATGAACTCCGTTTTGGGAAAATAATATGTCCACGCGTTCATATCGTCGAACCCTTCCAAACCCATCAGTTGGCATCGCAGGAATCTGCTGCTATAGTTGTCAGAAAGAGAGAACAGTGGTCGTACGTCACTGTTTACGCTTCTGTCTTCGCGTGGCTCGTAACCCTATCATACGAACTCCGTTTGGGACAAATAATATATCTACGCGACCGCGTCGCCATGAACTTTCACCCTGTACCATCCTCATCCCCATATTCTGCCTGATCCGCAGACGATGGCCAAAACAGTGGCCGGAAGTCCTGAGATCGCAAGGACGGGAAGATCCGAATAGCTACAAACCGGGACTCTACGCGGACGGATCCGAAGTGATTTAGCTACGCCCTGGACTCGCGAAAATCGGCTATTTACCCTCGCCACAAACCACAAAAAGATCGCGTACCGCAACCTGATGTATACTTGGCTGAATATTGCTATCCTTCTTGTCATAGGCACTAGGGAAAAAGGAATGGATCGAACCTTCTTGTTGTGGCAAGCGAAGAAGGAAAGAAAAAAAAAGAATGAAGAACTGGGTTTCATTTGATGGCAATGATAATTATTATGGTTCTTCCTTTCTTTTCTTTTTTTTTTGTCGTGCAAGAATGGGAGCACAAGAGGATGTTTAGGGTTTTTAACTTTATCAGTATTTTATAAAAGGTCCCTCAACATTGATCTTCATGTTTCTTGTCTTCAAAGTTAACTTTATATGAGTTTGGGAAATGCTAAAGAGCCCCCTCAACGAAACAAAGTAAGATTTCTAGACAATGTCACATCTCTACAAAAGGAGTCACAAGTCAGGAATTTACGGCTGTTACATGTCATGTCATCTGTATAACTTACTTAAGCAAAGTGGAGTCTCACTTTATAACTTCCCTCTCTCAACACATTCCATAGTACCTGAGTGAAGTGGGAGAAGCACGCGCCATCCTATATATATCGCAACCTGTCACGTTCGATGGAGTGGTGGCAATAAACGGAGCCTTATCATTGCCCATTAAGAGACCATTGGTGCTATAAGCCCATCTATCCTAAATCAAGAAAAAGTAAGATTGGTCGATTGTTAAATCTTCTTCATATTCGTTATTTCCACCACAGTTAATAAATGAAGAGTGACCTGCAAAACCCAAAGAGCTGTACACCTTTCCAAAACCCAAACCCTTGGTCGTTTTAGTGACATCAGAGTCATCTACTGGTTCTATTCAGACGACTCTCTAGTCGTCAAACCTTGCAACCATCGTATCTATCTTTCGGAGTAGCCATCAAATGACTCGTTAGTCATAGGCTCAAAATGCTACTAAAATATATAATGAGTATTAAAATGTTTGCAAGTAAAAAAGATGTCTCGAAGAACAACGTAAGTAACGACAAATTGTACCTGGTAAAGCTTGTTAGTGGTGACACCACAATATGTTTCAAGTAAGTATGCTCAAAATCTTTGTCGTTTTGATAGCACATCATGTCACACCCTCAAATTTCCACCTGCGGAGTTCTACCGCGAGGCGTGTGACACACCAGGATCCAAGTCAACGGTCACAATAAACAACACTATATGAGATGTAAGTAAATTCAAAACACAAGTTCAAACCATTTTGACATAATAGCGGAAGCATTGTTTTACAAAACGAAACCCAAAAGTATCCAAACTTGTTCGATAAACAAAACCATGAAACCAAAACTAGACGCCGTGCAGACGCGTGCGCCTAAGCCCTGGGATGCTACCTTAGCAACCTGAGAAAAACATGCCAAAAGTTACGTCAGCACAATATGCCGGTGAGTTCACAGGTTTTAATAAAAGTTACCAAGTTCCAAAAGTGTACCAAGTTCCACCTGTCAATACTATGAAATGTTCAACCAAAGTACGCTAGCTAGGCGTATGTTTTGTTACTACTACGACTGGAAACCATTACTGGACACGTCACAAGTTACCAATGTTACAGCCCGAATAATGTTACAAGTTACAAGGTCGAGACAACATGCACCCGCCCGGCCCTCCAAGCCGACGAGTGGGGCCGGTCACGCCCAATAGATCTATTCACATTTCCCCCGTTGTGCTATACCGCACATTCATGGTTTCCCCGGGACTTAAAAGATCGTATAGTAACCCGTAATAACCCATAGTATGACAATAGTTCCCAAAACAAAGTTCGACGCATGTTTTCTCCCCCAAAAATAAAACCAAGGAAAGTGGGGTCGTGAACTCACCTTAGGTTGCGTTACTTTGAAAGTAATTAAAAATCAGCAAGCTATGCTAGTCCCGTAAAGCGGTGACCTAACACATGACAGTTACAAATACATAGACTAATAACCCGTAGGTTAGTTAGTTCCTAGATGTCCAGACCATAACCAGGTTCGTTTGAAAACTCGTTGACTATTAAACTGACCAATGTACAAGACTCGACGTCCCCTTGGTGACCCGACGACTCACGTGTTAGCTAAGAGTGAGAAATCATGCAATCACAAGCAAACATGCACCTAATACGCATAACAGTTCACCAAAGTCGACATATAGTTCATATATCGCATATACGAGTCCACACGTGTATTACCGGATTATCGGACATTCCACGGGGTTCCTAGCATGTTCCTAGGTGTCATTTCATGTTTGGGATGTCAAACTATGCTTAAATCAGCTAATCTCGTGATTAGACATTAATCATGCAATTAGGAAAGTCAACTAGCAATTAGGATGGTCAAACATGCAATTAGGGCTGATCACATGCCATACCACATGGATAGGGCTAATCACATGCTATACCACATGGATAGGGCTAATCACATGCTATACCACATGGATAAGGCTAATCACATGCTACACCACATGGATAGGGCTAATCACATGCTACACCACACGGATAGGGCTAATCACATGCTATACCACATGGATAGGGCTAATCACATGCTATACCACATGGATAGGGCTAATCACATGCTATACCACATGGATAGGGCTAATCACCCCTTATATCAGGCGATTAGCCTCCTAATCGCCCCCTATGTCAGGAGATTAGCTTCCTAATCGCCCCCTGCAGCAAATGCCACTTTTTCGCGCGTTTAATCCTCCAAATCAGATCCGAAACAAGTGGAAACACCCAATATCAAAACCAAATCAATTACCAAGCTATTCCAAGCAAAAACCCCCAATTTATCATCTCTCTAACAGTCCCGAATGCAAGCGTTTTCCCAAAATAGCATATTCATCATATAAACATCACATCATCATGTAAAACTTACCCTAAATAGCAAATACTCAGATCTCATCACATAACAACGTTGTCCAATCCTTTCCTATTGTTCTAGCATCATCCTAGAGCAAACCCTAATCCTCTAGAATCATCAAAACCTATTAAATCACACTAAGTCTCCCAAAATCACCCAAACGGGTCAAAATAGCAAATAACATCAAAACACAATCATAAGCTCCCAAATTCATAGACAATCATCCTAATGATTCATTTAAGTCAGAAACACATCAAACATATGAAAACAAACATGTTTTAATTTCAAAAATCTCATCTTTGCATAATAACATAACATAGAACAAGCATGAAGGTGTGGGTTTGTTTATAATCTGTTTTTAACAAGTTTTCAAAGACACAAACACTTAGAACCAAGTCTGGACTTTTAGGGAGCAAAACATTATCATACAAAGGTTTAGGAATGAAGAACACACCTTGGATTTATGAGAAAATGATGTGTAAAGCGTGGAAATGTGTGTTTTGATGCAAAAACGTGTCCCAGAGGGTGTTTGTGAGTTGGGATAGGTTATGTGTCACACCCCGACTTTTCCTCTCGTCGGTTGTGACGTTGGTGCCTTTGCCAACGTAGCGGAAGGATGCATTTAAGACTCTGGTCCTCTGAACGCCAATTCTAACCCTCTAGGATCCCCTGTCCCAATTGCCACCTACTCCAACCGTGCCGTTACCATAGTTTAAACCTGAAAGACATACTTAAAAAGTCAACATAAAGCTGGTGAGTTCATAAGTTTAACAAAACGTTTCCAAAGGTTACCAAATGTTACCAAAAGTGTTCCAAGTTCAAACCCATCAATACTATGAAATGTTCAAACCAAAGTACGCTAGCTAGGCGTTTGTTTTCTTACTACTACGACTGGAAACCATTACCTGATACGTCACAAGTTACCAATGTTACAGCCCGAATAATGTTACAAGTTACAAGGTCGAGACAATATGCACCCGCCCGGCCCTCCAAGCCGTCGAGTGGGGCAGGTCACGCCCAATAGATCTATTCACATTTCCCCCGTTGTGCTACACCGCACATTCATGGTTTCCCCGAGACTTAAAAGTTCGTATAGTAACTCTAAATAACCCATAGTATGACAAAAGTTCTCAAGACATAGTTCAACGCATGTTTTCTCCCCCAAAAGTAAAACCAGAGAAAGTGGGGCCGTGAACTCACGCAACCCGTTTCATTTTCCAAAACTTTGTTTCGCTTTAAATTCCTCAGTTTTTCATAAAAGAAGCATGTCTTCCCCCTGAAAACATTTACAAAAACAGTAAAGAGTGGGGTTATGAACTCACCTTAATGTCCATGCTAAGCTAGCAAACAAAGCCTGAAACCTCGACCGACTTCCTCGTGCCCTAATTACCAACAAAGGACACCTTAACAGTCTATCACACATAAGCCTAGCTTATTAACCGCTCAAAAGATAGTCTATCTGACTGTCTAGACTCGCGTGTACCAACACGAGTCTCAATACGTTTCAACTCGACGAACCGATCAAGACTTAACTTAATTATGCGTTAGCATACGACATAGCACTCAAGTTGCACACTTGTCGCTATTCGTATGTAACCAAGTTGGACTAGTACCCCGAAACGTATATTTATCCTGACTCGTAGCTCGTCTCGTAAATCATAAAAATGTATCCGTTTTGTGTAATTATATCTTATAAAATACTCTTTAAGGAAAATACAAATTTAGTTATTAAAATCAATTAATAACATTTGTTACTTTTTCCTAAATATTGTTTGAAAAGCATCTTTATTGTTACAAATAGATAAACTTTGAAAACATTTCGATTTTGTATATAATACACTTGTCCAAAACACTTATGGGAATTCATTTATAGAACTAATAGCAGTTCGTTACGTTTTGATTTTATAAAAAATTCGGGCAGAGTTTCCTCTGTTTTTGTATAAACCAGACAACACCCGTTGTCTACAATTTTCCCCAAAATCAACTTTCAAACACAATTCAACAAGTTCTTTTTATCCAAAAATTCCGATTCACGAGATCCTATACGTTTCGATACCTAAATACACTTAATTATATATATATATATACCAATATATATATATATATATAATATAGTCCAACAATATAGTCCAATTATATTTAGTCCGATGTTCGATATTATAAGTCACGTCAAGTTAACCATTTACCAAATCGTCCGTTTATATAGTTACCGTTTATTATTATTCGGTCTGTTCGCGAGTCAAAACTATTTCATCCATATCAATATATTTATAAATTTATAATATTCATAAATATAATAATATTTATAAATATATAGATTTATAAATATATGATATCTAATAAAATAAATACGAACGTAAGTTATACCAAATCATCGAGCGTAACCCGAAGCCACCTCGAACTACGTGTAGACCGGAACCAAAGTTTGACCAGTTTGACCGCGTGTTGACCGAGGCTTGACCATCCAGATCTGACCCGAATTAAACCTGTCTCGAACCAAACATGAACATGGATCTAACCAAAATCAACCCGACTCGAACCGAACCCGTGACTCGAACCCAAAACAAACCAAAAGCTGAACCGTGTCCAAATATCATAACACCCAAGACCCAAAACTAACTCGAGATCAAAAGGAACAAGGATCTGACCACCACCCGAAACCGGCTCCACTACCAGTCAAACCACCACTCGAACGAGCATCGTCAGACACCACGAGCAAAACCCCTGAACAGCTCCTGTACTCGATCGGACCTTGAACCTGAACCAAACCCATCGCCGAACACCGTCGCCGCCTTCAACAACCACAACCATAACCGGACCATATCACCACCAACCCGACCCAAGAACCCCTAAACCGAACCAGACCACATACGTAACTAACCCATCGGACCCAAAATAAAACTCAGACCCGAAAGCAACTAATTCAGCCGGACCTGGACTCGTGGAACTCATCAGAGACCAACCAGCGCTGTCACGCCTCCACACCCACCATCCGAACGCAAAACAACCACCATCAGCTTCCACCTGACGAACCACCATCGTCACCTGCTGCACCACAACGACTCCACCTCTGCAACCATGGCCAGACAGCCACCCATCACCTCACCGTTCGGGCTTAAAAAGCTTCACACAACCTGGAACCACCCTGAACGACCACCACATCCCGCTTCTGGCCAAGAACCACGCGCCGCCACCACCATAAGGAGGGTGGTGGCCGGCTGCAACTAAAAGGGGAGGTGAGAAAGAGAGCTGCGAGAGAGATGGGTTAGAGAGAGGGAGCTACAGTGATTCTAGAGAGAGAGAGGGGGTGTATAGTGGCTGAGAATAAAGATGATGAGAGGATTATTTTGGTTTTATAGGTAGGGTTAGGGTTGGTAGGTTATATCGCGTATACGAACCCGATTATACATAATGCAACTCGATTTATATTTAGTATCCGTAACCTATCACAAAATTTAGTTTGTTTTATTCGAAATTAAAAAATATAACAAAACCGAGTACATATAAGATTAATTTCATCACCCGATGCGTACGTTCGATAAATGAGTTTAAATCGCGTTAATTAAATCAATCACGTTTTCCTGTGTTAAAACGACCAGTTAATCTTCCGAAACTTAATAATAAAAATATTTATAAATAAATAATCACTTCGAATAAATTAAAAATCACATCGGAAACTAATCGAAATTTGCGGGTTGTCACATTATGGGACGGCTAGGGTTGCAGAAATGATGTTTTACAAGTCAAGGGTGGTATTTATAGGCGTTTCTAGTCGTTTAAAACATGTCAGGCGATTACGCAGCAAATCAGGCTATTAGGGCTCCTAATCGCCTCCCCTACAGGCGATTAGGGGTAATCACCCCCTATCAGCATGCAATTACACCAATCGCCCCCTATCAGCATGCAATTACGCGTAATCACCTCTAATATCATGCAATTACGCGTAATCACCTCTAATATCATGCAATTATGCGTAATCACCTGTAACATCATGCAATTACACGAAATCATTGTTTAACATATATAAACACGTACACACATACCGATAAGTCACATAAGGATTATAAACACATAATTCATGAAAACAAACACGTTCACACCCGTTCACCAATTCCCGGGACTCGAGACTTGCGTGTGTGCGTTAAAACCCGGTGATTCTACAAATCACCAATCCTTGAACACACGCTTATGGACCGACTCCCAATGACCCTGAGGACCATTGTAATGACTCCCGATGATTCCCGAAACCATCCCCGAGACTCAACTGACTAAGTCAGACTCCCAATGATTCCTTGAATCACTGTAATGACTCCCGATGGTTCATAGAACCATCAACACACGCATGACTCGCTAAGGTAGACTTATTGATTCCTTAAGGATTGTTAACCGAAGTTTGCCGGGTGTCACATCATCCCCCTGTTGAAAGAATTCTCGTCCCGAAAATTGCCCGAAACCGAAAAGGAAACGAAGAGAAAAGAAAAAAAAATTTCCGGTTGCCACACATCACAAGCCTGCAAGATTTTTAATCAAATGTCATGAAAAAATGACAGACAGAGTAAAAGCACTTTTTCTTGGGACACATGAAATGTTCAAGAAGAGAAAGAAGACAGCCAGAGCAAGATTGAACACATAAATACTAACCTCACCTTTGCGGTGTCAAATAAATTTACAACATAAATATGAAAATCTCTTTGTAGCCATATAACATCATTATCAACACCATGGAACACCTATACAAGCCAACCATTGGGTACTAAGACACAGAACATTAAATTAAAGAACACAAAGAATGAAAGAAAAAAAGAAAGAAAACAGATTTACTATATAGATTCAAATTGATTTGTTCATAATTTCAAAATTGTGAAGCATTCTAAACTTTTTGTACAAAACCAATGGCATTCTTAATTTCAAAATTGTGAAGCATTCTTACTTAATTGTTTTAAAAGTAAGATATAATAATGAGATAAATAATGATGTTTTAACAACCAACACCTTTGTAATTTGATTTCCAACATTTTGAAAACAACTGAAATTCAGATCAAAATTCACATATTTTATCCATCACAACCACTTTCCATAGCCATTGCTTTATTCCAAAGATAGTAGCAATGCTAAACTACTATAGAGAATAAAATCACGAGACATTAAAAGCACAAAAATGGTAGGTCTTACTTTGCAACATGATTCTTCACCAAAGTAAAATAAATTCTCCAAAATTGTCGTTCTTTCAAGTAGAGTGGACATAATCCCAACCTAAGTTGTGATAATTCCTGTAAAATCAAAAGCAATTAATATTTAATTACTGCATTCTTCAAAAAAAAAAATAAGTTTCACTTTAACTGTCATGCTTGAACCATTCCCCTAATCAAGGAAATTTCCGGCTCTCATTCAACCCCCATTATTATCTTTCCAAAGTGGTTATCCTCATTTTATGGAAACTCATTCAATGGCCATTCAAATTTTTGGATCATACCAAATCCAATATGATCTGTTCGAACCCGATAAACAATATCCATCCAGTTATAGACATATTCAAAGATCATTCAACCAAAACATTCATCAAAAGATATAGTGGAACAAAAAACGCATGATCCTTATGAACTCAAAGAACTCGTGATGAATATTATTTCAGAAACTTCAACTCAAACCAGCCACTACATACACGGCTAATGCTAACCTTCGGTCTAACTAATCAATAAACAGTTTCAAACAGAGTATTTTGATCTGAAAACATTGAAACCTAAATTTGTATATTTACTAAACAAAATCAACAACACACAATACATCAACATTCAAAGGTAAATCATATACACATATGAACTCTAAAACAATAATCGCACATGAACCCCAAAACACGAACCCTAAAACATCAACCCTAAAACTAAAAAATTAGTAAACCTGAACAATAATACACGTAAACTCAACTATTCTAAGGTAAATAATTGAAATCAGTCAAAACAGAGACAAAAAAGCCTTAATCGACAAAAACACAATTCTTTACCATTTTGAATCAAAGGAATCCATTGAAGCAAGTTTAGTTACATGCCCTGCATCGGACGAAGATTTGACATCAGTAACCATATTTCCTGTGGCTGTTCCTGTAACATCACCAATACGTATGGGGTTCCATTATGAATCCGAAGTGGCATCACCTCCAATTGAGTGCCTACTGGTGGGACCATGTAGAAAGCAATTAAGAGAGAATACAATTATTAAACCATGTTTTAGAGAGAAGATGAAGACAACATGAACACGAAGATCAAAACTATACAAAATCCTCTGTTTGTATAATCTATCTGCGAAAAAAAATTAAGAAATCATCAATCAATATGTGAATCAGACAAATCTTTGGATTACCTTTAAAAAAACTTTGAAAATTGGTACGAACAGGTTGATATATGATGTGTAAGACCCTCAAAACCGACCGGTCAAACAGTTGGCATTCAAAGACTAAAACCTTAGTAGCCATTCAAAAGAATCTTATTTTATTTCAGAAAAATACGCAGCGGAATGTCAAAAGAAGTTATTAAATTTCCAAACATGGTTTTCCTAAGATGGGTCAAAAGAATATTTCATGAACAAGTAAAATCTTTGGAAAATAATGTAAATAACGATCGAGCAATCTCGTAGACATCTTCTTAATTGAAATGTCAACCGCAACTGAGTAGCTCCACTGCATGCCAAGGCATCTTTTATTCATCAACATCCTGAAATCAATCTAACGTGTATGCAAAAGTCAGCTACACTGAGTGAGTTCAAGTTTTATAAGTTTTCAATAATAAGTAAATTGTTAAAATAAGCAATAACAAAATACTATAACCTTAGAGTCAACAATACGCGCAGTCCGCCTAATTGTTCCCTAAGCAATATTAAAGTCTAGGATAAGCGCAATCCGCATATTCAACCCAAGACTTTAGTTACAATCCATAATAAGCGCATCCCGCCTATTTAGCACAACAATACCAAGTCTGCATAAGCGCATTCCGCCTACTCGACTCAAACCCTAACGATAATTCATAGCAGGCATATCACATACTATTATAGCTCAGTTTATATTCCTGATAACAGACATACTCAATTTATGTATATAACCTAAACAAGTAACAATCAAGACAAAACTTGATCTACCAAGTAAAGTTTCAAATACGTGGCCAAGACATTAAGCGCATTCCGCTTATTAAATAAAAACTTAAGCCACACTTTAATCAAGACAACAATCTATTCATATATATAATAACACATATAACTCAAACCATATAATAACACATTAGGCGCATTCCGCCTACTCACGTTTCATACCAAAATAATATGTATGAGTTAATGTGGATTTCATTAGTACACAAAATATTTATAACTTCATAAAAATATTTTGTGACTTCATAAGAATAATCTTGCTAGTTTAGCATGCAAGTCAGCCCAAAAATATTTAGAAAAATAATAACTAAAAGAGTGGGCACAAGAACTCACAGGTTGCAAAGCTTCCAAATCCGCAAGCTAAACGACTCGAACTGCATCGTAAGGCCAAAACCTTTGCGTACGTGTCATCTGTCACACCCTCAAATTTCCACTTGCGGAGTTCTACCGCGAGGCGTGTGACACACCAGGATCCAAGTCAACGGTCACAATAAACGACGTCTAAATGTAAAAACATACGTAAATAAAAACCATGCATAAGATTAAAACCAACATCTGAAAGTGCGGAAGCATTTAAAGTTTACAAGTCATGAGTAAATAAAAACATAAGTCTAAGAGTTTGACAATCCAAAACATGCATGTATGACCCTAGATGCGAGTACGACTCCAGTGCGACTCCGTGCGCCTAGCTGACAGCTGCTACCTTAGCGACCTGAGAAAACATGCTAAAAGAGTCAACATATAATGCTGGTGAGTTCATAGGTTTTATTTAAACGTTTAAAGCAATCCTTTGAAAACCATTACCGTTGCTGTTACTGTTACTGTTACTACTATGCTTATGAGAACGCTAGCTAGGCGCAGAATAATATTACTACTACGAGTGAAACCATTGCTAACTAAGCCGTTCAGTGACCCTTAATTCCTAAGGACAACCGTCATCACCGGTAGGCCTTGTATTTTTAGAGACAATATGCACCCGCCCGGCCTCCAGCCGTCGAGTGGGGCTTGTCAGTTCCCAATAGCTTTATCCACATTTCCCCGCCATATTCCCATGTTAGTGGTTTCTAAGGGACTTTTTGATGAACCGTATAGTAATAAGATGAAAGCCATAGTATAACATGAAAATGAGTCATAAAAGAGTTTAAGCATGTTTCTCCCCCGAAAGCAAAAACCATAAAATGTGGGGCCGTGAACTCACCTTAGGTTGCGTCTTCTTTTAATGAGTAAACCGTTTATGTGATGTGATAGCCCCAACTAGTGGCGACCTATCATAAGATATGTGTCAAGTTAAACTAATAACCCGAAGGCTAACTAGTCCCCGATTGTACAGACCATGACTAAGTACGTTTTGAAAACACGTTTGACTGTTACTTTGACCACACATACAAGACCCGACGTCCGATTGGTGACCCGACGACTCACGTGTTAGCTAAGAGTGAGAAATCATGCAATTACAAACAAACATGCATTTAATACGCATAACAGTTCACCAAAGTCAACATATAGTTCATATATCGCATATACGAGTCCACACGTGTATTACCGGGTTATCGGACATTCCACAAGGTTCCTAGCATGTTCCTAGGTGTCATTTCATGTTCGGGATGTCAAACTATGCTTAAATCAGCTAATCTCGTGATTAGACATTAAACATGCAATTAGGAAAGTCAACTAGCAATTAGGATGGTCAACCAGGCAATTAGGATGGTTAAACATGCAATTAGGGCTAATCACATACCATACCACATGAATAGGGCTAATCACATGCTATACCACATGAATAGGGCTAATCACATGCTATACCACATGGATAGGGCTAATCACATGCGATACCACATGGATAGGGCTAATCACATGCCATACCACATGAATAGGGCTAATCACCTCTTATATCAGGCGAATAGGGCCTACTCGCCCCCTAACCTTCCCTACTCGCCCCTGCATCAGGCGATTAGGATTCCTAATCGCCTGCTGCAGTTGTGTAACGGGTTTTCGCGCGTTTAACCCTCCAAATCAGATCCGAAACATGTGTAAACACCCAATATCATTCATAACACATTAACAAACAAATTTGAAGCAAAACCCCTAAGTTACCATCATTCTAACAGTCCCGAATGCGAGCGTTTCTCAAAATAGTAAGCTTAACATGTAAACATCACATCAACATCCAAGAACTTGCCCTAAATAGCAAATATCCAGATTTCAACACGTAACCACGTTGTCCGATAGTATCCTACTGCTCTAGCATCACCCTAAAGCAAACCCTAACATCATACAATCAACAACACACCTCATAACATCCTTAATCATTCAAAATCATTCAAATGGGTCAAAATACCAAACATCAACAATACACAACCAAACCATCCAAACTCCTAGGACATCATCACACTAACTCATAACAGCCATAAACACCATAATAACACAAGAACAATCATGTTTCAATCCTAAAAATTCTACCTTTAATCACATATAACACATATAATATGCATAAAGGTTTGGGTTTGTTTAAAACGGTTTTTAAATGGATTTTCAAAGACAAAAACATTTAGAACTCAGGTCTGAACTTTTAGGGAACAAAACATAATCATATAAAGGTTTGGGGATGAAGAACACACCTTGGATTTAGGAGAAAATGATGGGTAAAGCTTGGAAATGGATGTTTTGATGTAAAAACGAGTTCCAGAGGGTGTTTGTGAGTTGGGATAGGTTATGGGACGGCTAGGGTTGCACAAATGGTGTTTTAGAGGTCAAGGGTGGTATTTATAGGCGTTTTTAGTCATTTAAAACACGTCAGGCGATTATGTAGCAGGTACACGCGATTAGGGCTCCTAATCGCCTGACACTACATGCAATTAGGGCCCAATCGCCCCCTAAGACATCCTAATCGTCCCTTAAGCCCACCTAATCGCCCTCATGTAGGCGATTAGGGTTCCCTAATCGCCTACAGGGTATGGGTTTGGGTATTTGGCGCGTTAAACCCCATTTTAACATATGTTAACACGTTTTCACATACCGACAAGTTACATAATGATTATAAACACATAATACATGAAAACAAACACGTTCACACTCGTTCACCAATTCCCGGGACTCGAGACCTGCGTGTGTTAAAACCCCAATGATGCACTACTCGACTCGACTGACCCTGTCATGTGTAATGTATGCACGACTCGCTAAGGTAGACTTACTGAGTTTTCAAAAAGTTAATTACCGGGGTTTGCCGGGTGTCACATCATCCCCCTGTTGAAAGAATTTTCGTCCCGAAAATTTCCCGAAGTCGAAGAGAGAGAACAAATAAGAAGAAAAATTTTCCGGGTCGTCACATCATCCCCCTGTTGAAAGGAATCTCGTCCCGAGATTCTTTCGGCTTCAACAGTGATGCGTGTCGACCTCTGTGTGTGCCCAAGTAACGTTTCCCAAAATGCAACGAAATGAAAGTCGTAAACCAAGTGTGACAATAACAGCCGGGGAAACCACTTCCCCAAAGGTGAATACAAGACAAGAGACCCCCCGATTGAAGGCCTACTGGAGACTACTATGATCGGTATAACTAACCCACCGGTACCGTCCAAGTAGCATCCCCAAAGGACCCTCATCGACCCAAAGAATGAGAAATAGAGACCAAACCAAAAAGAAAACACCCGAAGACACGAATGTACAACGATTCGGATAAAAGTAAAACCAAAGTGTAACGAGAGGTAAGAGAGAATACATACGGATAGCGGTATCAGAATCCGCCTGGTTCTCCCTTGTACCCGGGACGCTCCCACGCGCATTTCGGCCACCACCTTCACTATTTTCACCGCCGGAAGTCCCTGCTTCAGCTTGATTCAACTTTGGGCAATCCTGCCTGAAGTGCCCTACCTCGCCACAATTGTAACACTCCTGGTTCTTCCGAGTATTAACACGCGCCTTTCCTGGCCGAAGATTGACCCTACAATCCTTAGCAACATGTCCCATCAGTTTACATCTGTTGCAACGGAACCTCTCGCAATGACCATGATGATGAAATCCGCACTGGCTACACTCCGGGAGCTTCCCAGTATACCCACCTTGCTTCTGACCAAACGACGACTTCGAAGCTTCAAGCCTCACTGTCTGCTGATGCACTTCGGCTGTGGCTACATCCTTCTCGGCATTCTCCCGTTTCCTTTTGTTGTTCTCAGTCCCTCCATAGATGTGGGGCTCACCCTCCCTGAACACCTTAAAAGTACACACCTGTTGGCCCAGAGGAGGTGGCGGTGGAGGATAAACGACATTTCCACCATCGCCTTGCTGAGCGGTCTGATAAGCAGCAAGAACAGCAGTCACCTGTTGCTGGATTAAGTCCTTCAGCGCTTCTGGGGTTATGTTGATGCTATCACGACTCTCGTCACCACTGTGTTCACCACGACTTCCAGACATCTTCTGCCGAAACAAGAACAAAACTCTCAGACCCATCACCAACGCTAAAGCAAGAGAATACGAAAAGTCCAGGATTGGGTCCAAATGTGACCATTAATCCCAACCCGAGATCCACCAAGTCTTCCATGCATTTCAACTTATGATTTCGTGTGCACCCGAAATGATAAATTGCTCTACATGGTCCTCAATGCGTGCCCCGAGCTCGAACCTCAAGTCACCCGGTACCCACATCATAGAAAGAGACTGCTAACATAGAAGATCAACAAACAAGTCCCTTCGACTGCAAACCCGAAGGAGAAGATAGAATAAAACTAGGAATAACCAAGAATGAGAGATAATATGACACTGTGTGGTAAGGATACCGACACCCCGACAAGGTTAGTATGTTTACCAAAAGACACGACTCAAAAGTATGTGACCGTCTAGTGTGTGAGACTCGGCTATAGTCTAGACTCTACATGCAGTCCTAGTTCACTATAACCATTGGCTCTGATACCAATCTGTCACACCCTCAAATTTCCACTTGCGGAGTTCTACCGCGAGGCGTGTGACACACCAGGATCCAAGTCAACGGTCACAATAAATGACGTCTAAATGTAAAAACATACGTAAATAAAAACCATGCATAAGATTAAAACCAACATCTGAAAGTGCAGAAGCATTTAAAGTTTACAAGTCATGAGTAAATAAAAACATAAGTCTAAGAGTTTGGCAATCCAAAACATGCATGTATGACCCTAGACGCGAGTACGACTCCAGTGCGACTCCGTGCGCCTAGCTGACAGCTGCTACCTTAGCGACCTGAGAAAACATGCTAAAACAGTCAACATATAATGCTGGTGAGTTCACAGGTTTTATTTAGACGTTTAAAGCAATCCTTTGAAAACCGTTACCGTTGCTGTTACTGTTACTACTATGCTTATGAGAACGCTAGCTAGGCGCAGAATAATATTACTACTACGGGTTAAACCATTGCTGACTAAGCCGTTCAGTGACCCTTAATTCCTATGGACTACCGTCATCACCGGTAGGCCTTGTATTTTTAGAGACAATATGCACCCGCCCGGCCTCCAGCCGTCGAGTGGGGCTTGTCAGTTCCCAATAGCGCTATCCACATTTCCCCGCCATATTCCCATGTTAGTGGTTTCTAAGGGACTTTTTGATGAACCGTATAGTAATAAGATGAAAGCCATAGTATAACATGAAAATGAGTCATAAAAGAGTTTAAGCATGTTTCTCCCCCGAAAGCAAAAACCGTAAAATGTGGGGCCGTGAACTCACCTTAGGTTGCGTCTTCTGTTAATGAGTAAACCGTTTATGTGATATGATAGCCCCAACTAGTGGCGACCTATCATAAGATATGTGTCAAGTTAGACTAATAACCCGAAGGCTAACTAGTCCCTGATTGTCCAGACCATGACTAAGTACGTTTTGAAAACACGTTTGACTGTTACTTTGACCACACATACAAGACCCGACGTCCCAATGGTGACCCGACGACTCACGTGTTAGCTAAGATTGAGAAATCATGCAATCACAAGCAAACATGCACTTAATACGCATAACAGTTCACCAAAGTCAACATATAGTTCATATATCGCATATACAAGTCCACACGTGTATTACCGGGTTATCGGACATTCCACAAGGTTCCTTGCATGTTCCTAGGTGTCATTTCATGTTCGGGATATCAAACAATGCTTAAATCAGCTAATCACGTGATTAGACATTAAACATGCAATTAGGAAAGTCAACTAGCAATTAGGATGGTCAACCAGGCAATTTGGATGGTCAAACATGCAATTAGGGCTAATCACATACCATACGACATGAATAGGGCTAATCACATGCTATACCACATGAATAGGGCTAATCACATGCTATACCACATGGATAGGGCTAATCACATGCTATACCACATGGATAGGGCTAATCACATGCCATACCACATGAATAGGGCTAATCACCCCTTATATCAGGCGATTAGGGGCCTACTCGCCCCCTAACCTTCCCTACTCGCCCCTGCATCAGGCGATTAGGATTCCTAGTCGCCTGCTGCAGTTGTGTAACGGGTTTTCACGCGTTTAACCCTCCAAATCAGATCCGAAACATGTGTAAACATCCAATATCAATCATAACACAATAACAAACATATTTGAAGCAAAACCCCTAAGTTACCATCATTCTAACGGTCCCGAATGCGAGCGTTTCTCAAAATAGTAGGCTTAACATGTAAATATCACATCAACATGCAAGAACTTGCCCTAAATAGCAAATATCCAGATTTCAACACGTAACCACGTTGTCCGATAGTATCCTACTGCTCTAGCATCACCCTAAAGCAAACCCTAACATCATACAATCAACAACACACCTCATAACATCCTTAATCATTCAAAATCATTCAAATGGGTCAAAATACCAAACATCAACAATACACAACCAAACCATCCAAACTCCTAGGACATCATCACACTAACTCATAACAGCCATAAACACCTTAATAACACAAGAACAATCATGTTTCAATCCTAAAAATCCTACCTTTAATCACATATAACACATATAATATGCATAAAGGTTTGGGTTTGTTTAAAATGGTTTTTAAATGGATTTTCAAAGACAAAAACATTTAGAACTCAGGTCTGGACTTTTAGGGAACAAAACATAATCATATAAAGGTTTGGGGATGAAGAACACACCTTGGATTTAGGAGAAAATGATGGGTAAA
Source organism: Ambrosia artemisiifolia (assembly GCA_032199755.1). Taxonomy (NCBI): domain Eukaryota; kingdom Viridiplantae; phylum Streptophyta; class Magnoliopsida; order Asterales; family Asteraceae; genus Ambrosia; species Ambrosia artemisiifolia. Next base: position 28,182,544 of record CM063521.1, read on the forward strand.
GCATGGAAATGGATGTTTTGATGTAAAAACGAGTTCTAGAGGGTGTTTGTGAGTTGGGATAGGTTATGGGATGGCTAGGGTTGCACAAATGGTGTTTTAGAGGTCAAGGGTGGTATTTATAGGCGTTTCTAGTCGTTTAAAACACGTCAGGCGATTATGCAGCAGGTACACGCGATTAGGGCTCCTAATCGCCTGACACTACATGCGATTAGGGCCCAATCGCCCCATAAGACATCCTAATCGTCCCTTAAGCCCACCTAATCGCCCTCATGTAGGCGATTAGGGTTCCCTAATCGCCTACAGGGTATGGGTTTGGGTATTTGGCGCGTTAAACCCCATTTTAACATATGTTAACACGTTTTCACATACCGACAAGTTACATAATGATTATAAACACATAATACATGAAAACAAACACGTTCACACTCGTTCACCAATTCCCGGGACTCGAGACTTGCGTGTGTTAAAACCCCAATGATGCACGACTCGACTCGACTGACCCTGTCATGTGTAATGTATGCACGACTCGCTAAGTTAGACTTACTGAGTTTTCAAAAAGTTAATTACCGGGGTTTGCCGGGTGTCACATCATCCTTGGCGCGTTTTTTCTACTCTGGGTGCTTGTAAGAAAAATGCGAATGAAATATTGTTTTGCTCATAACTTGATCATACAAACTCTGTTTTGGGTGACCCACATATCCACGTGCTCGTCTCGACATGACCGCCCTCATAAAATTATTGGCGTTGGCTACCGACACCATCGTTGCTGCCAGAACGCAGAACCGCCTGCCAGCTCGTTCGGTTTTGCGCGCCAACATTCGAGTAGACCAAAACCCACCCAAACGAACTCCGTTTTGGGCAAATAATATGTCCACACGTTCATATCGCCGAACCCTTCCAAAACCAGCAGTTGGCATCACTGGAATCTGCTACTGTAGTTTCCAGAAAGAGAGAACAGTGGCCGTACGCCACTGTTTATGCTTCTGTCTTCGCGCGGCTCGTAACTCTATCATACGAACTCCGTTTGGGACAAATAATATATCCACGCGACCGCAAGACAATGATCTTTAATCTAGTTCACTTCTGTCCGCCATCCAGCGCCGTCGCCTCCGATAGTGACAACAACAGTTCGCTGTCAGTTTTTTATTCTTCGCCAGAAAGATTGTTTTCGCACCACTCTTCATCCGAGTCTCTCTAAACATTCATAAAATCGATACAAATCTGGAAGAGAGACCCCAACATCAACATCATGTACAACTTTATAATCAAATTACCATACCCTTCATGCATACCTAAATCACTATGTTCATCACCGACTTTACGGTGACTACAAGGACGAGGTTTATACCTGATCAATAGTCTTGCTGCCGCAAGCCCGGTCCCAATGATGACCAGGGAAACGATCTGGAACCTTGGTATGCTTGCGGGATGGTTACGAGTCCAGGAGAAAAACAAGTTCTTCCTCTCCAATGGACTACAAAAGCCAAGGGGTTATACATTGGGTTATATTGGAACAACGATGATACTGAGATAGCCATGGACCACCCTCCATCATATTCTGCCTTCGTGCACACACGTGGTTGTAAACGGTTGTCTATCTACACCGTAATGCAACTCAAGGGCTGCCTAGTTCGTGGTTGTAATCGAGTAGTGTGCGCTTGAAGCTTTAAAGCCGCTCATAGAAGTTGGGAAACTACTGAGCACAGCCCGGTATTATGAAACCCTTAATAGCTACACCTCCGTTACACACCAAAAACAAGGTTTGCTAGAAGTCATGACGCACCTAAGAATTGGGTGATTGGTTTGTTTTTAGGAGCAGAAGAGATGGTTACATGGTATCTTTACGGCCTTAGGGTTTTGTTTTAGATGTTGAGATGCAATTTATATCTTCTTTAACTTTCATCGATGATGCAATATTAATCCATAAGTTCTAAGCCACCATATTTACATAATAGACCCTTAACTTCCTCTATGTTTCACAAGAATCTCATGTTTTACCTTCGCATCTCTAATGTCCATATACAAACGTTAAAGTTCATTCTCAATTGGTAACTGTTAATTCAAAACATCGCATACCATTTATTGTATATTACTCCCCATATAAGTTCGTCTTGTTATACACCTTTACCAGAGCTCCTAAGTTGCTTTGGCAATAAGCTTACTAAAGACAAGATTCAAAAGTAAGTTGTACGTTCAAAATTTGGGGCGTTACATGATGTTAAAAGAAATTGCTTTACCTTCGATCCTATACATCCAACTCCAATTATTCATCTCTTCCTCTGAAAAAATACCCAAGTTATTAATAAAAAGTTATTAATAATAATAATAATATAATATAAACCCAATTCAGAATCTGAGGACCCATTTGTTTAAAACTGGAAATCAAGTAGCAAATAATAATCCAATTAACATGAATAATAACTAACAAACAATTACATTTGGCGACGTATCCTCACACCCTCTATGGCTTTTCTCCCATGTTGACTTTGTGTTTGACTGTGTTTGTGGTGGTGATGAATCATCATCATCATCATACTATTCTACTAACACTAAAGACGATAACAGAGCAACAAATACAATAAACAGAGGAATACGATGAAGAAAATCGATAAAATAGAGCATGTAACCTGATTTTGACGGTAAGTGCATCGATAATGTGTATTGAGGGATAATAATGAAGGGAGAAGCCGAGAAGCAATGCTCTGTATGGATATGTCGAATATTGAGGGATGAATAAGAAAATGCAAGAGAGAATTAGGGTTTAGAGAGATTTTGTGATCGTGGGTTTGATCTGTGAAGATTGAATAATTTGAAGAAAGAGGAAGACATGGGAGATGAGAGAAGAATAATGAATAGATGAGAGTGACAAATGGTATGATTGATGAATGAATAAGGAAACGTATAATCAAATTTAAATGCCAGAAGTGAGAAGCTTACAAAAGAAGAGTCTTTGGTTAAAAAAAAATACTCATTAAATGTTTTTTATTTAAAAAAAACGAAAATTTTATAAATTCTCACAAAGTGCCATGTGGCTTAATAATGGGAGGAGAGATAATTGCTAGGGGGTGAGAGATTGACATGTGTACAAAATTGCTTTCAAATATTATATGTATAGATATATATGTGTATATCTATCTATACTTTCAATAATAGGAGAGTCATGAGTGACGTCAGAAAGCTGATGTGTCAACACCTTAGGCAGGCCACCAATGCCGGCGTGATGCAAAAAGTGACGTCACTAAGCAGCAAATTAAATAATTAAATAATGTCACTTGGCTGAACGGTGGTAAGAATCCCACTTGCCTCATCAGCTGTTGTTAATAAATTAATTAAATATTGCCACTTGCTTCAACAGACTTTTGAAGGACTATTGCTTTTAAGTTTGAGCTCCAAACTGAAATTCCAATTTCAAATTCGACACCACATTACACAACTATATAGAGCCATCATGTCCCTCTCTTTCTCTCAGATAATTTTTACATCTCTCCAATAATTTTGAAACCGTAACAGCTGCTTCTCTCACATTCAAGTTCCTGTTTGAAGGATTCGAGTATCCGGTAACCTAATTCTAACCGATCATATCAATAAAAATAAAATTATTCCCTTTTGGTTTTCACCAACCCTCAATCTTTTGTTTGCTTAATCAGCAGCCAAAGTATATACGTTGAAAAAGGTTTCCTGTTTGGAAGATTCTTACAATGAAACTCAAGAAGGGTATGTCTTTACTTTTTTAAAGCCATGTATGGGAGTGTTTAATGTGTGTTCATTTTTTTCTGTTAAACATTACTTTCAGTCATTCTTGATTTAGTATTTTTGTGAATGTTTGGCCGTTAACAGATAGAAGGATTAGCTTAACCACTCGAGACTCTTTCCAGATGGCATTAGGCAATACCTTGATTGCAATTCTGCTTTTACGCCACTATGCTTATCTTTTGAAGAAGCCGTCTGCTTCTACTTTCGCTTTTGTTGTTCCTGCTGTTGTGCTTGTCAACAGGTATGTTTGTTCAAATTCTTATTTGTTTACTTTGTTTTTCAAGGCTTGTGGTTTAAGTATAACCGTGACTGTTTTTTTTTCTGTTCTGTTAGCAAGCAGAGTATGTGAGGAAGCACCTTGAGTATGTTGAATATTCAAGGTTAATCTTTTGCAGATTCTTTCCAGTCAAAGAAACAAATATGTGTTGAAGACTGATGGGCGTATAAAGACATGTTATATTGAAAGTTTATTTTATTGTATTAGCTACGTCAGTTTTAAGTTTTCTGAAGATTAGTAAAATAGTTATTTTCGTTCTTTTAGTAGTTTTTTGTAACGTGTGTCTACGTTCAAAACATGTTGTAAATATTCTGTAGTATAATTTGAAGTTGTATTTGAAGACAGTTGTCTTGTGAAGGTCTACCCCATTTTTTTAAAGTTTGTATTACAGTTGTTTCATTACATCTGTTGCTAAGTTAACAGATGTTTCTTTTACAATTAATGTTATAATTTATAAGTACAAGAAATGTTGTCACACCCTCAAATTTCCACCTGCGGAGTTCTACCGCGAGGCGTGTGACACACCAGGATCCAAGTCAACGGTCACAATAAACAACACTATATGAGACATAAGTAAATTCAAAACACGAGTTCAAACCATTCGACATAACAGCGGAAGCATTGTTTTACAAAACTAAATCCAAAAGTTTCCAAACTTGTTTGATAACAAAACCATGAAACCTAAACTAGACGCCGTGCAGACGCGTGCGCCTAAGCCCTGAGATGCTGCCACCTTAGCGACCTGAGAAATGATGCCAAAAACATGTCAACATATAATGCTGGTGAGTTCACAGGTTTAAGTTCACAAATAGTTTCCATGCGTTGTGCGTTGATCACAAAAATACCATGTCATGAGATGCGTTAAACAAACAAACAAGCGTTTCCTACTACTACCACGACTGTGATGCTGAAACCATTACTGACAGCGTTGCTTGAGTTGCTGCCCGTGTTTGAGTTGCTTGTGATGCTAAACTAGAGACAATATGCACCCGCCCGGTCCTACCGTCGGGTGGGGCTTGTTAGGCCCAATAGATCTATCCACATTTCCCCGTTGTGCCCGGCACATTCATGGTTCCCCCAGGGACTTCCTTGTTTCGTTGTGTAGTTATCAAAAGTGTTGTTATTCAAAAGAGTTGTGTTTCAAAAGCGTTGCATTCAAAAGTGTTGCTTTCCAAAAGTGTTGCTTTCCAAAAGTGTTTCAAAAGCGTAGCGTGTTTACAACAAGTTACTTCCCAAAAACAGTTACGTATTCAAAACGAGTAAAGCGTTTCCAAAAAGAGTTACATGTTTATACGAAAGCATTGAGTTTGTTAAATTGCGTGGCATGTTTCTCCCCCGACAGAAAACATATAAAAGAGGGGCCGTGAACTCACCTTGGGTTGCGTTACTTCGAAAATGATTTAAACCAACAAGCTATGCTAGCCCCGTAAAGCGGCGACCTAACATATGACAGTTACATGTACTTAGACTAATAACCCGTAGGTTAGTTAGTCCCTAGATGCCCAGACCGTAACCAGGTTCGTTTGAAAATGCGTTGACTGTTAAACTGACCAAATGTACAAGACTCGACATCCCATTGGTGACCCGAGACTCCACGTGTTCATCTCATACTCAAACATGCACAGATCATGCAACTTAGTGCTTAACATGCGTTAAAGTTCAATGATTCTAACACATAGGTCAAATAATGTACAAACAAGTCCAAACACGTGTTACTATGTTACTAGGCATGTCACGGGGTTCCTATCATGTTCCTAGGTGTCAAATCGGGTTTCGGAATGTCAAAATACACTTATAATAGCATTACACGCGATTAGGAACTTAGCATGCAATTAGGAAAGTCAACATGTGATTAGGGATGGTCAACAGGCAATTAAAAGGGCTAATCGCCCCTTATTATATGCGATTAGGGCTATCCCCCTGCATTTCAGGCGATTATGGTCATAAGGTATGCAATTCAGGGCTTAACTAGTGATTAGGGTCACAATTGCATGAAATGAAGGCAATTATGATCCCAATCGCCTATAGCATACACGATTAGGCCCTCTATTCAGGCGATTAGGCTCCTAATCGCCTATAGCATAGGCGATTAGGATCCCCAATCGACTATAGCACAGCTGATACGGTTTTTCGCGCGTTTAACCCTCCAAATCAGATCCGAAACGTGTGAAAACACCCAATAACAATCCTAACACATTAACAAACATATTTCAAGCAAAACCCCTAAGTTTTCATCGTTCTAACAGTCCGGAATGCGAGCGTTTTCCCAAAATAGCAACTTAACATGTAAACATCACATCAACATGCAAGAACTTGCCCTAAATAGCAAATATCCAGATTTAATCACATAACCACGTTGTCCGATAGCATCCTACTGCTCTAACATCATCCTAGAGCAAACCCTAACATCAAACAATCAACAACATACCTCATATCATCCTTAATCGTTCATAATCTTTCAAATGGGTCAAAACATCAAGTATCAACAATACACAACCAAAACCATTCAAACTCCTAGAACATCATCATACTAACTTGTAACAGCCATAAACATCATAACAACACAAAAACAATCATGATTCAATCCTAAAAATCCTATCTTTAATCACATATAACACATATAACACATGTAAAGGTGTGGGTTTGTTTAAAATCGGTCTTAAAGGGATTTTCAAAGACAAAAACATTTATAAGTCAGGTCTAGACGTTTAGGGAGTAAAATATAATCATTTAAAGGTTTGGGTTTGAAGAACACACCTTGGATTTAAGAGAAATTGGTGGAATAAGTTTGGAAATGGTTGTTTTGATGTAAAAACGAGTTCCAGAGAGTGTTTGTGTGTTGGTAAGGGTTATGGGACGGCTAGGGTTGCATAAATGGTGTTTTGGAGGTCAAGGGTGGTATTTATAGGCGTTTCTAGTCGTCAGGTACCTTATAGGCGATTATGCAGCTTTATCAGGCGATTAGGGCTGCTAATCGCCTTCACTATAGGCGATTAGCCCCCCCAATCGCCTATAGTTAAGCCCTAATCGCCCACAGCAAGAGCCTAATCGCCCTCATGAAGGAGATTAGGACCTCCTAATCGCCCTCAGGGCTGGTCCAAGGTATTTTGCGCGTTAAACTCCGTTTTAGCATAGGTTAACACGTTTTCACATACCGACAAGTCACATAATGATTATAAACACATAATTCATGGAAATAAACACGTTCACACTCGTTCACCATTTCCCGGGACTCGAGACTTGCGTGTCTTAAAACCCCAATGGTGTGCGACTCGACTCGACTGACCCTGTTATGTGTAACGTATGCGCGACTCGCTAAGGTAGACTTACTAAGTTTTCGAAAAGTTAGTTACCGGAGTTTGCCGGGTGTCACATCATCCCCCTGTTTAAAGAATTTTCGTCCCGAAAATTTCCCGAAGTCGAAGAGAGAAGACGAATAAGAAGAAAAATTTTCCAGGTCGTCACATCATCACGCTGTTGAAAGGAATCTCGCCCCGAGATTCTTTCGGCTTCAACAGTGATGAGTGTCGGCCTCTGTGTGTGCCCAAGTAACGTTTCCCCAAAAGACAACGAGTGAAGGTCATGAATCAAAACGCGATAATAACAACCGGGAACCCGCCTCCCCAAATGTGAATATGAGACAAAAGACTCCCCCGACCGAAGGCTTACTGGAGACTACTATGATCAGTATAACTAACCCACCGGTACCGTCTAAGTAGCATCCCCAAAGGACCCTCGTCGACTCAAAGAATGAGAAGCAAAGGCCAACCCACAAAGAAAACACCCGAAAACACGAACACACAATAATGCGGATAAAAGTAGAACCAAAGCGTAACAAGAGATAAGAAGGAATACGTACGGGTAACAGTGTCCGGGTCCTCCTGGTTCTCCCTAGCCCCAATAACATAAGCACGAGCAGCTACACCGCCGCCCTGGTTGTTTCCTCCATTCCTTGCTGTACCTGCCTCTCCCTGATTCAGCTTTGGGCAATTTCGCTTGAAATGCCCTGCTTCACCACAATTGAAGCACCCTTGGTTCCCCCGAGGAGTAGGAGTGGGGGCGACTGCTTGAACCTGTCCTGCCTGAATGCTGGCCCTACAATCCTTGGCCAGGTGACCATAGCGATGACAATGGTTGCAACGAAACGTATCACAACTCCCAACATGATGGTACCCGCATTGGTTGCACTTGGGGTTCTTTCCAGTGTATCCACCTTGATTCTGAGTCGATGGTGACCCCACCGCCCCTAGCTTCCTGGTCTGCTGCTGCGGCTGTTCTTGAGCTGAACTCTTCCCCGAGCCTTCCCATTTGCGCTTGCCGCTCTCTGGAGCCTTGACAGTCGAACCACGAGCAGGTAAGATACCTTCACTCACCTTCAAATTAGTCATCCGATGAGCCGATCGAACCACCTCTGCATAAGTAGGAAGATTTCCTGCAGCCACCAATCCCGCTATCTCTGGTACTAGCCCCGAAACATAATGCTCGATCCTCCTATACTCTGGCGCATGCAAATCAGGACACAGCACTGCCAACTCATTACGCCTCACAGTGTACTCCTCTATCTCCGAACCAACCATCTTGAGGTTCCAAACCTCATGTTCCAACTTCTGGATCTTCTCCCTAGGGCAGTACTCCCTCTTCAAGAGCTGAACGAAGTTCTCCCATGGCATGGCGTAAGCTTCCCCCAAACCCATGTTCCGAGTAGTAGAGTTCCACCAGGTCAAAGCAACATCCTGGAAGAGTGCGGCAGCATACTTGACTCGATCCTCAAGAAGGCAGTTACACATCAAGAACACTGACTCCACCTTCTCCAGCCACTTGAGCATGCCCACAGCCCCCTCAGTGCCAGCGAAGTCATGGGGCTTACAATCCCGAAACATCTTGTACGTACACATGGTTGGGGGTGGATTAACTACACCACCTGAAACGAAACACGTAAGAAAACCACAAGAAGAAAGATACCATGCTCACAGCAAGGCAAAGCTGATAGGATCAACTTACCGCCATGGGCATTGTGTCCTGCCTGAAAGGCAGCCTGCAGTAGGTTGCTCAGATCCTCCTGGGTTAGGTTCACCCCTCCACGACCACCGCCACCATTGCGTCCACCAGTACGACCACCGCCCCTACGTCTACCGCGAATTCCAGACATCTTCTGAGAAAGGCAAGAAACAAACACTCAGACCCATCACCAACGCTAAACCAAGAGAATACGAAAAGTCCAGGATTGGGTCCAATGTGACCATTAATCCCAACCTGAGATCCACCAAGTCTTCCATGCATTTCAACTTATCATTTCGTGTGCACCCGAAATGATAAACTGCTCTACATGGTCCTCAAGGCGTGCCCCAAGCTCGAACCTCAAGTCACCCGACACCCACATCTTAGGAAGATATAGCTAACTCAAAAGATCAACAAACAAGTTCCCACGACTGTAAACCCGAAGAAGAAGATAAAGTGAAGCTAGGAATAACCAAGGATGAGATAGGTAATGTGACACTGTGCGGTAAGGATACCGACACCCCGACAAAGTTAGTATGTTTACCAAAAGACACGACTCAAATGTATGTGACCGTCTAGTGTGTGAGACTCGGCTATAGTCTAGACTCTACATGCAGGCCTAGTTCACTATAACCATTGGCTCTGATACCAATCTGTCACACCCTCAAATTTCCACCTGCGGAGTTCTACCGCGAGGCGTGTGACACACCAGGATCCAAGTCAACGGTCACAATAAACAACACTATATGAGACATAAGTAAATTCAAAACACGAGTTCAAACCATTCGACATAACAGCGGAAGCATTGTTTTACAAAACTAAATCCAAAAGTTTCCAAACTTGTTTGATAACAAAACCATGAAACCTAAACTAGACGTCGTGCAGACGCATGCGCCTAAGCCCTGAGATGTTGCTACCTTAGCGACCTGAGAAATGATGCCAAAAACGGGTCAACATATAATGCTGGTGAGTTCACAGGTTTAAGTTCACAAATAGTTTCCATGCGTTGTGCGTTGATCACAAAAATACCATGTCATGAGATACGTTAAACAAACAAACAAGCGTTTCCTACTACTACCACGACTGTGATGCTGAAACCATTACTGACAGCGTTGCTTGAGTTGCTGCCCGTGTTTGAGTTGCTTGTGATGCTAAACTAGAGACAATATGCACCCGCCCGGTCCTACCGTCGGGTGGGGCTTGTCAGGCCCAATAGATCTATCCACATTTCCCCGTTGTGCCCGGCACATTCATGGTTTCCCCCAGGGACTTCCTTGTTTCGTCGTGTAGTTATCAAAAGTGTTGTTATTCAAAAGAGTTGTGTTTCAAAAGCGTTGCATTCAAAAGTGTTGCTTTCCAAAAGTGTTGCTTTCCAAAAGTGTTTCAAAAGCGTAGCGTGTTTACAACAAGTTACTTCCCAAAAACAGTTACGTATTCAAAATGAGTAAAGCGTTTCCAAAAAGAGTTACATGTTTATACGAAAGCATTGAGTTTGTTAAATTGCGTGGCATGTTTCTCCCCCGACAGAAAACATATAAAAGAGGGCCGTGAACTCACCTTGGGTTGCGTTACTTCGAAAATGATTTAAACCAAAAGCTATGCTAGCCACGTAAAGCGGCGACCTAACATATGACAGTTACAAGTACTTAGACTAATAACCCGTAGGTTAGTTAGTCCCTAGATGCCCAGACCATAACCAGGTTCGTTTAAAAATGCGTTGACTATTAAACTGACCAAATGTACAAGACTCGACATCCCATTGGTGACCCGAGACTCCACGTGTTCATCTCATACTCAAACATGCACAGATCATGCAACTTAGTGCTTAACATGCGTTAAAGTTCAATGATTCTAACACATAGGTCAAATAATGTACAAACAAGTCCAAACACGTGTTACTATGTTACTAGGCATGTCACGGGGTTCCTATCATGTTCCTAGGTGTCAAATCGGGTTTCGGAATGTCAAAATACACTTATAATAGCATTACACGCGATTAGGAACTTAGCATGCAATTAGGAAAGTCAACATGTGATTAGGGATGGTCAACAGGCAATTACAAGGGCTAATCGCCCCTTATTATATGCGATTAGGGCTATCCACATGCATTTCAGGCGATTATGGTCATAAGGTATGCAATTCAGGGCTTAACTAGTGTAACGCACCAAATATTTAAATAATGCAAATATTTGGTAGTAGGTGAACATGTTGTATAAAATAAAGGTTCATATCTTATTAAAGACAATTTGGTCTCCAAGTTTTCGGTAAAACAAGGATGTCTAGTAGTGACTTAAGTTATAACCTGAAATAACAAGTAAACAAAAGGGGAGGGGCTTAAGTTGAATAAAACCTAATTTATGGGTTAATAAGGGGAGGACTCAAAACAAAAGAACTCCATGAAGAGGAGTTCATGTTTTTGGAGAGGAGAAGACCACCCCCAACCCCAAACTCACTAATCAGCCCCAAACCCATGCTAAAATCGACTATTGGACCTGCATGTTGGAAGATTCCTAGTCATTTAGTGTTAACAAACATGAGTTAAGTGGTAGAATTTCATGGATGATGAAATACTAGGGTTCATACATAATTATGTGTGAATTCATGTAGAGATTAGTGGCAAATTGTGATTGAAACTTGTATGCATGCTAATTTTGTGGAAATTTTGTAAATTGAAGAGGTTTCATGGAGTTTGGAAGTGGATGTTGATCTTTGGGTGTAACCCATGAACATTCTTGGTTAAGTTGATATGTAAATTGAAAGAATTTGATGTTTTACTATATTTGATGTCTATTGAATGAATGGTATGTAATGTAGGGAAGAAATATGATGATTTATGTTATGAGCTATGAAAGTATGCATAAATGCTTGTACATTGTATTTTAAATGTTGTATGCACACCAAGTGTTTGATGAAATGTCTAGATTAGTCTAACTTGTGAAATTGTAGGCAAGATTGGACAAGTATGAAAGTAGTACGATAATTGATGCAATTGATAGTAGGTTAACAAGAGGATTGCGTCTTAGAGAGTATTCGTGTGGGAATTTATTGAATTATATGAATTGGTAAGAAGTATGCATTAGTAGTTTGTACACTATGCTTAAATGGTATGATGCACACCATGTGATGGTTAATTGGTATGATGAATGATCTTGTATGTTAGTGAGATATGAATATGATGTTATGGTGAAATTCATATGACCTAGTATGTTAATATAGACATATGTTTGTAAAAAGGAAAGTTTGTATGGTTGAAAGTTGACTTTCTGGAAAGTCAACTGACATGGAAATAATGTGGTATGTTTTCTAGCATGATTGTGAGATTGAGGATTTCTTGTGAGACACGTTAGCTTGGTTATGTGACATATACGATGTTGAGTTTAATTGCTTAAATGATGAAACAAAAAGAGTGGGAAGCTATGTTGTATACATGTTAGAAATTGACCTATGCAAGTCAATGTGATATATGAGTTGGATATGATTTGGTTTATGAATGAACATGTATGCTACATGTGAACATGATGATATGAAAGGATAGGAATGATGGACTCAAGCATGGGAAGCTAATGGGTCAAGATGAGGCAAGTAAACAAGCATGAACTTGAAGGACTTGAGGTAAGTGATTCCCGAACTTAACTTGCATTATGATATCGAATCTATATGTTAATGTAGTATGGGAATCTTGAAGGAAACAAATAATTAATGTTATGCCAAGGTAAGAAACTTGGTGATGGGTTAACAATAGATTTACCCATGGTTGGTTGCATATAGAGGAGATAACGGGTCATCAAGGAAATGTTACGCCATTCACCATGATACCACGTAATCCGGGTAGTTTAACGCCTAGGAAAATCATGGGGAATGATCTTAGAACCTTGTGAGGTTTGGGGTTTAAGATATGCCATTAAAGCATGAAAAGTGCCTAGTGGGCGCAACCTCACATCAGGTCCGGGCGCAAGGTGACCTGAACGGGCGCAACCTGAATCTGATGGGAAAAATGGGCTGATTTGCGCCCTCTAGGGGCGCAACCTCCCCCTCCAGGGGCGCAAGCTTGCGCCCCCCACTGGTTATTTGCCTGTTTTTGTCGTATTTTGATGTTTCGCTTATATGCGCGCCGCGTATTCGCGTTTAACGCATCGAATAACATCGTTGGACTTCGTGAATGCTAGGTATGGGTGTAGCAAGTAATAGGAATGTTGGATTTGCAAATATGACTCAAGTACGGAATGATGCGTGTGTATGTAATTAAATTGATATGTGTGTATACATAGTAACAAATACGGTAAGTAGATTTGTTATGCTTTTGTAAGTTGATAATGTGAGGTATGTATGGGTACTTATACCCGGGTTTGGGTGAGAGTTTTTGTAGAGGATGTGATTTGACACGAAAACAGGATTATATGATCATACAAGTTACAAAACCAGGTGCGGAAACCCTAGCTTTGAACAAACTGATGTAAACTCAAATCAAAACACAATCAAAGTCATTTTCAATACTTTTCATAGATTAACTCATTCAAAAACTTGATTACAATTCAATTACAGTTAATCTAGATCACACACACACTATCTCAAACCTCTCTGGAACAACACCTGAAAACACACACACCTAATGACTCTCTTTTTCTTACAAAATCACAAAAACTATATATAAGCACTGCACATTCGCCCCTTTCAACTGGTCGAATGTGAGTGATTTCCACATTCGCCCACTGAGGTGGTCGAATGTGTACTTCCAGTGTTAGTCCCTTCCAGATTCGTCCAATACCTTCTACCTTCGCCCACTTTCTTTCTTCCTTCGCCCACATCAATGTACATTCGCCCAACAGCCTCTTCTAACACATGTTAACTATCTAATCACTAGTCGCAAAACACATCTACAAACTCCCCCTCGACTATTGATTAGATCGTTTTCTGTCCTCGTCCATGGCTTTGTTCAGCAACTTGATTCTGAGCAAATTCTTCTGCTCTTTCGTCATCTCAGGCTCTAATCGTCTCTTCACAGGCTTTGACACGTTCGCCATCTTCACCATCTTGCCAAGTTTTCCCTCCAAATTACTACCAGCATTTATGTCATATGCAAAGCAAACACCAACAACTTGTGTGTATTTCTTTGCTTGATCTGCATCGTTCGGCTCATGATGAATCGGATTATAAAAGAGCATGATGATGTCTTCGAAAGTGCAATTTATCAACCACATAGGATCAAATACATGCACATGCTTGTATTTATCCTTTCCGTCTCTCAACACAATCACCGCTTCTGCTTTTCTCCAATCGTAACACCAGAAAACGAAATCAGCACTGAAATGTTGAGGCATGGGCATTAAAGGTATTTTCCTCATCACTTCAGGTGCCTTATAAATCAAGGTAACCCGTTTCAGCTTGGTTCTGGGATCAATATCCCTGTGAACTTTCCTCCGGGGATATTGTGGTTTAAATCTATTCCATCTTGTTCTGCTTTCCCAAACCAGCTTGTCTGCGCACCAACCGACATGAGAATTATTAACTGAAGCACCTGACATTTGGAATCTGCACAAATCTCTAACCGCCTAGTACGGTAGAGTCAGCAAGTCAATGAATCTGTAAAAATACAAGATCCCTGATTCCTACTTGGCAGCTAGACACTTCAGCCTGCCTAAGTATGTCCACCCGAGAGCTCTGCCTCTGAACTTAGCATTATGAAATCTATAAAAGTTTCCTTGAGCTTCAGGCTTCGGTCGGTTTTCATCCATCAATCTTAACTTCTTCAAATAATTCTTCAATTCATCAGACTTATTTGAAGATTCAGGCATATCAGTTCCAAATACCTTTTCTACAAACTCTGCACTTCTCTTCTTTGCCTTTTTCTTCGCAGATGTATTAGGAATCTCAGTAAAGTCAGGAAACACCAAATCTTCATCAGTTTGTCTGAAGTATTGTGGGTATTCCTCATGCGTGATATCTTCTATTTCAACTTCTTCAAACTCAGGGGTGTCTTTATCATCAGAGTGACTTCCAATATCCTTTTCAGGAATATGTGGAATCGACTCATCAACAATAAACTCTTCAAATGTTTTCCCTACCCTCTGTGCAAGCCCATCCAAAATCTCTTTTGCCACAGATGCAGGTATTTCCCCTTCTTCCAAATCAGGATCGTTATATTCCAATTCGTATCGCATATCATCAGTTTGGAATATTTCAGCAAAACGACCTGTGAACTCAATGGTCCATTCTCTTCTTTCTAACATGTCCTTATATACTTGTTTAGCATCATCAGATAAGGACCTCACCTTCTCATTCCAGAACACAGTCTCATCCGAATCAACATTCTCACTTTTCTTCTTCGAACTCGATTCACCAGTGTCTTTCTTCTTCTTTGAAGGTGGTCTTTTCTCAAAAGTAAACTTAGACGTATCGTCTCCTCCATCATTATCATCACTACTACTCTCATCCTCCTTCTGACTTCCAGAGCCCTCAGCATCATTATCATCATCATTATTATCATCATCATCTCCATCATCACTCTTTTCCGATTCTTCATCCTCATCATCATCCTCCTCTTTATCAGATTCAGACGGTTCAAAATCAACCTGTTCAACTTCTTTTTCTTTGTCTTCCTCACCCTCCTTCAACTTGGGTGCAACATTATACAGGTTGTCTATCAGCTCACTAAGGCGTTTGTTTTCAGCCTTCAACTCTTTGTTATCTTCTTTAATAGCCTTGTACCTGTTTTTATTTCTCAAACACTTTCCTTCAAGCTTCTTGTTCTTTGCTTCTAGCTTCTTTACTTTCTCGTCAATCTCATCCTGATTCGACTTAGAAGCTACTACAATCTGAAGCATCTTTTCCTCATTCTGCTTGAACTTGGCTATTTCAGCTTGCTGAGCCACTAACATCTTCATCATATCGTCCATCTTCTTATTCACTTGCTTCATAACCTCATCATCTACAGTGACTTTCTTTGACTTGGACTTTGACTTTGATGGCTCAACTTCAGTTTCTTTTTCTTTCTGAGGCTTTCTAAACATGTCAAGTACATTATCCAGTGCTACATTGAATTCATCCACTGGTAATTTTGTAGCCTCTTTAGTCTTTTGCTTCTTTGTGGCTGGTGAAGATTGTTTTGATGACGTACCAGCTTCAGGTAATCTCTTCCCTCTCAAAAGTTGGTTTAATTCTTTTTCTCTCAGTTGCTTGGTACTGGTTTTCTTGGCCATGGTTTTGTGTTTAGGCTTGGGCAAGTTAACTACTACAGTTTCTCCTTCGTTCAACTCGTCCATATCCACAATAAACATTTCATCTTCAGCACTAACAGTCTTTTTGCTCTTCTTAGCTTCTTCAATAGATCTGTTTAGTGATTCAGACTCACCAACCAAAGTGGCCTTTCGTTTGGTGGTCCGGTCATTTTCAGCATCCGAATCCCATTGTTCTTCAGTCTCTGTCTCCTCTGAATCTACAGACTCTTCATCCACCAAACTTGTACCTTTCTTTGCAGTAGATTTCTTTCTCACAACTTGTTGCTTTGAGCTTCCCTGGTCAGTCTTTCCTTTGCCCTTCCCTTTGGCTCCAGGATTGACTACTTGTCTTTTCCTCTTTGTATTTGCATCAGCGTATACCAAAGGATCATCATTGTCAGAATCACTATCAGGATGCCTTGCTGTATTCTTTCCAGGATCCATATAATCCTCTCTAGCCAAGGCTCCAAACAACCTCCTGTAAGGTGGTCTCTCATTATCAGGCACACCTTTATAACCTTTCATTCTCACCAAGGTTCTAATATTCATGTGATCCATAGCAAGTATCTGTGTAGGATCTTTCTTCAGGTTAGGATACTTGTGATCAAAGATCATCATCAAGAATCTAGGGTATAGCATGAAATACTTCTTCTTCAAACCCTTCAGCATCTCCAGCATATGATCCAATATCATCCCAGCAACATTAAATGGTTTGTTGAGAGTCAACGCAACCATTAATGAGCTTAAACTCTTCCTCATCACGTCATAACCTCCACTAACACATCCAAATACATGTATGATGATGTGAGCAAAATACTTAAACTGCACGCTTAGTTTTCCTTTATACATCGAACCATCAGTGATAGGTCCTTTGTATTTCATTCTAAGAAAACATGCCTTCTGCTCAGTCCATGAGAGTTCTCTTGGATCCTCACTAACTTCAAATTTAATCTGGAGAGCTTCTCTGATGTCAGCCTCTGTAATGAACATCTCCATATCCTGAATCTTGCTTCGTATGATTGTCTGATTATCAAAGTAATCATACTTAGCATTGTTGTAGAAATCCTCAACTATATCCTTGTAGATGATAGTTGGTGTAGCCAAAGCATAAACAACCCTGCTTCTCTTCAGGAACTTGATTATCTCTGTAAACTCTACATTCTTCTCAACATCTCCCAGATACGCACAACAGTTATGATTCTTCTCAAACGGCCATTTACTACCACTTGATGATTCACCTTCTTGAACAGGTTCTGGGACAGGATCAGGAACAGCAGTCTCAACAGGAATCTCTATATTCTCTTGTTCCTCAGCCATCTGTAACACAAAATCAAAAACAAACGTCAAAACAAGAGATCGACAAAAATTCAAAATTTTAGGTTTTAAGAATTCCACATTCGCCCACAAGTTTCTGGTCGAATGTAGTTTTCTTTGGCCGAATGTGCAATCTGTTGGCCGAATGTGGAATGTTTTATGTACAAAATCACATTCACCCATTTTTGAGTACCTTCGTCCACCAGATTTCACATTCGTCCATTCGTTGGACCGAATGTAGAACCTGATTTTCCCAAAATTTAAAAATTTTCAAACATGTTTTTAAGCTTTGATTTTGATTCATTCATGGTCTAACATGGCCGAATATCACTCGTGTACCATCAATTGTTCATTTTAATCAATCTATATCAGTTTTTAAGTGGAATTAGGTTATATTAGTGTAGATGCGTTTTGCGACTAATGATTAGATGGTTAACATGTGTTAATGTAGACAGAATGGGCGAAGGTGAACATAATGTGGGCGAAGGTAGAAGACACTTGGACGAATCAAGATGGAACTACACTGTGAAGACACATTCGACCACTTGATGTGGGCGAATGTGGAAATGACCCACGTTCGACCAGTGAAAAGGGGCGAACGTGCAGGTCCTATATATAGATTTCATGTTTTTGTAAGTTTAAGGGAGTCATTAAGTGTGTGTGTTTTTGAGGTGTGTTCCAGAGAGGTCTGAGAGTGTTATTGTGTGTGCTAGATTAACTGTAATCAAGTTGTAACCAAGTATTTGAAAGAGTTAATCTATGAAAAGCTTTTAAAATGACTTTGATTGTGTTTTGATTGAGTTTATATCAGTTTGTTCTAAGCTAGGGTTTCCGCACCTGGTTTAGTAACTTGTATGATCATATAATCCTGTTTTCGTGTCAAATCACATCCTCTACAAAGTGGTATCAGAGCATAGAGGATCATACAACAACAAATTGATAAACTCAGAGCTGATTTGGACATTATTTTCATCAATTCACATCTGTTTTCACATAAAAATGGTTTTTGAGTGTTTTTGAAAGAATTAGAGTTGATTTTGTGGATAAAATTCAAAATTCCAAGTATTAAAGTTGTTCCAAATCATCTCCGAAGCAAAACCTAATCAAGATCATTCAAATTCACAAACTTTTGAAAATCAGAGATCAAAATAACCGTTTTTCAAAGTGTAACCGTTTTTCAAAAGTCAAATTGGGCGAACCTGGAGTGTTTTGGACGAAGGTGTGAGTTTTTGGTCGAAGGTGAGTGAAATTCTGGGCGAACCTAGGGATTTCTGGGCGAACGTAGAGTTTTTCAGTTGAATATTTTACATTCGGGTTACATTTTTCACCTTAGGGACATCGTGCGGGCGAACCTGAAACTGAAACGGTCGAACCTAGGTTATTTTGGACGAACGTAGAAACGTGTTAGTGTGTTTTTACATTCTGGTGAGAATTTACTTTCGAGTGTTACTGTTTGGACGAACCTGAGTCAGAAAGGGACGAACCTGAAGCTATTTTGGGCGAACCTAGACTAGTTTTTGGAAAATTTTTCTAAGTGTTGAATTTCTCGAAGTTCGTGATCATGTGGCGTTATCAGACTACTCCTACACCAGCAACTACACAACCACAACAGCAGGTGATGGACCCATGGACAGTGGCAGCACAGAAGACGAGCACACAGTCTTCGCAGCCGGTTAACTACATGACTCAAAGTGCACCTCCAGCACCACAGTCTGACTACTGGGGAGTAGCAGCAGCGGTGGTAAACACTCAAACTACAAATGCTATTTCCACACTGATTAATGATTTGTCTTCAGGTAGCGGGACTCGGCCACCGAAGCTTATGGAGATTCAAGAATACAATCAGTGGCAGAAAAAGTTCAAGATACATTTGGAAGGCATGGGAGTGGAAGGTGCTGAAGCATGGAACATGATTGCTAAAGGTTACACACCACCAGTTCTGGAGAACACAGGTGAACCAGTGCCATTGGAGAGCATGGCTGAGGATGAGAAAAAGAAGTTTGCTGTGGAAAAGAAGGCGTTTTCCCAATTGACACAGGCAATCACAAATGATCTTTTGCATCAATTTGGGACTTGCACAACTTCTAAGGCACTGTGGGATATGCTTAAAAGGAAGCATGATGGAAACGAGAAGACTAGAAGTTTGAGGAAGGAAGAGCTTATAAAGGAGTTTGAGAACTTTTCTTATGTTGGAAATGAAACTTTGAAAGAACTAACTCCTAGATATAATCATTTGATATCTGAATTGTCTAGCTATGATATACAGATTCCTATGGCAAAGCAGGTGGATAAGTTTGCAGATGCATTACCACCAAACTGGGATCAGCATGTGGATGTTCTGAAGGAGAAGGATGCTTATCAATACTGGTCTCTTCAGGAGTTCATTGAGAAGCTGGAAAACAAAGAATTGGAAGAGAAGAGGAAGGCTAGGAGAGCACAGATTCCTCAGAATCCAAACTTATACTTTGGAGGATCTTCAGTTCCAGCAAGTACAAGCTCAGGAGGGCTAGTTACACCACATGTTGCATGTATATCCAATGTTGTGGAATCACCTATCATTAACTACCATCAACAAACTTCATCTTTATCACAACCACAACCACAAGTACCATACCAATATTCATACATTCCACCATTCTCCCCAAAGCAACAAGCAGCTTTTTACACTGCTAGTCAATCTCAACAACAACCAATGAACCAACCTAACCAACAAACAGTGGTTTTGGAGACATCTAACCTTGGTAATGTGACAGTTGAAGTTGCTCAGCAACACATTGCATTAGTCTCTGCAATGGTCTCATCCTACAATGGACTAGTTGCTAGTCAAATTGGGAATAACAACTTGACCAATGAAGACTACGCACAGATTGACAAGGAGGAGATGGAACTCATTGATATTCAATGGGCCTTTGCAAGCATAATGCGAAGAGCAACTGAGTTTATCGAGAAGACAGGAAGAACAGACTTGGGAACTTCTCCTAACACAACCTACGGGTTCAATAAGGAGAAAGTGACTTGTTTTAACTGTGGAGGGAAAGGTCACTTTAAACGAGAATGCACCCAGCCACCAAAACAAGGCAATAGGAATCCATTCAATGCTACCTATCAGAACCGTCAACAACAAAACCAAAACCAAGTTTCTTACCAAAACAACGACAACAACTACCAAAACCGTCAAAACAACTTTAATAACAACCAAAATAGACAACCAAACACACCAAACCAGACACAAACCCAAACACCAAACAATACTAACCGAACAGTCATACCAATCACTACACCAAATGAACAACAGAATACCAACCAAGCATTGGTTACTCAACAAGATGAAAGGTTTGACTGGTCGAGTATTCAGATAGGTGTTGAAGAAATCACTACTGGGGGCAATGTGGCTTGTGTTGCATATCAGGTTGATATTGAAGATTCAGTGACGATGGAGGAGAAGGAAGAAACTGAGGTTGAAAGTGATGAATCTGAGGTTGAAATGGATGGGGAATTTGAACCGGTTAAGGTTAATGCTGAGGTTGATGTTGAAGTTCAAACTAAAGAGACAAATTCTGGAGTGGTGATTGATACTGTTTCTGACATTCCTGAGGAGTGTGAATCGGTTTATTCTGATTCAGACAGTGAATCGGATACGGAAGCAAGTGTTAATTCTCTTGATGAAGATATCGATCAGTTGCTTGCAGAAGCAGATTTTCTGATGACAAGGAAGTCGTGCATTGCAGATGATGCTTTTACAAAGATTGATTATTCCAGATTCTTTGCAGGAAAGGAAGCTCATTTCGCATTAATGGCCATGACTGATCCGCCAAAACCTGTAAGTTCTGCATGTAATACTGATAATACAAGTGAAAAATATTGTGGTACATGTGATAGATTGACTGAGGAGATTAAACAACTCCGTGTTCAACGTGATAGTGCTATCATGAACAGTCAATCTACTCGCAAAGAGTTGAATGCTTTTAACAAAGTATTAGATGGATACAAAAAGGATATTTCCGACTTGAAAAACACTTTGTCTTTAAAACAATTGGCAATTAACAACTATGTCAATGAAATTGAAAACACCAAGTTGGAAATGGCCGCCATCAAATGCTTTGCTGAAAAAGTAAACAAAAAGCTGGAAAGCTATAAGCATATTGCTTATGTGGTAGATCACATCATTGATGATAAAACCACCAATTATCGGGCTGTACCATCTCCGGTTCTTTTTGAAAACCATAATTGTCACCAAGTGACACCGGAGAGTTCGGTAAAATCTGATTCGGCATCGGAAAATGAATCTAATACTTCAAGTATTGGTGATCCAAATTCCGATGTTAGACCGATTTTGGGAATCAATGATGAGGGTGTTACTGCTGAGAGTGTAGATTCAGACTCAGAGAGTGATGATACTGGTGATAATCAAACTGTTAATGCATGTGAAATTCCTAAAGAAAATCACATCATTACAAATGAACCAGTTTCATCATCTCAAATTGTTCCGATGAGAAGTGTTCATCATGTGAATAAGTCTGAAAAGAATGTGGTGAAGAAAGATCTTAATGTGGTGAAGAAGGATCTTGAAAAGAATGATAAAAACGAACAATGTGACAAACCTGTCAAGGTGTTTTATCGGATGGAAGGATCCGATAAGATCATCTCTGACGAGGACTTTCCAATTAAAGATGTTAACTATGCTAAAATTGACAAGATTTGGCAAGAAAGTACTATTTGGTTCCCAAAACATGAGAGAACAAATGAAATTCCACCAGCTTTATTAAAGAAGTTGTATTTGGATGTTCCTCAAGAACCAAAGGTCCATGTCACAGAGTTTGTTAAACCCAAAAACAGAGCTAATGGTTTTAATGAGCCTACTTACTCAAAACGGCCACTCCCTGAGAGTTTAAGGAAGCAACAGTACAATGATCAATATCCTGTTAGATCATTTGCTCAACCAAATGCTCCGAATGTTTTTGAAGAGTACCGTGCGTGCTTTAAGTGTGGGGAACGAGGGCATTTACTTGCTCAGTGCCCATATGTAAGGCACAAAAGACACGAGGTGGAAGTGAGGAATTCCATGAGAAAACCGATTGATCATTATGTGCCACCACATAGGAGAGTTGTTCCTCAACAACCACAACCGTTTTATAATCATAATAATTTTCAACAAATGAGGAACACTCGTCCAATGCACTATGATAGGAGGAATCGGATTGCTATGGAACACTCATGGAGGAAGCCTGTGGTGAACTCAACAGTTGATAGGCAAAAGGTTTCACCAAAACCGATTGTCAAATCAAATGTTGGACCTAAGTCTGTTAAATCAGATAAGGTTACCAAGAAAGTTACATTTGCTAACAATGTTCAGAAACCGACTGAGAACCCAAAGTCTCAGATTCGTATCCTGAAAAGGACTGAACAATCTTGGACACCCAATGGTACTCCAGGAGCCTCAACTTCAAGGGTTAATGAGAGAAAGGAAACTGTTTTGAACAATCAGAAAAAGATTGATCAAAAAGTTGTTCAAAATGATTGTGAAAATGTTACTTTGAAACCTGATGTTCAAAGACCCAAGACTCAGGCTTGGGTCCCCCGAAAGAACTAACTGATTTACTTTTTGTGTGCAGGGAGCTTCAGCTGGCCCTATTAGCAGTCTTTGGATTGTTGATAGTGGAGCTTCAGGCCACATGACAGGGGATCTTGCGTTGCTGTTCGACGTGAAGAACATCAATGGAGGGTATGTAGCTTTTGCAGGAAACAAAGGTGGATATATCACAATGGAAGGAAGTGTGAGCAATGGGATAGTGAGTTTCGAGCGGATTTCGTATGTGAAGCAGATAGACTATAATCTGTTGAGCGTCAGTCAAATATGTGACAAGAAATTTACTGTGCATTTTGATGACAAATCCTGCTATATTCTGAAACCGGGCTTTACAATTCCTAAAGAGTGGATAATGTTGAAGGCACCTCGCGTCAACAATCTATACATTCTTGATATGTCCAAGGCGATGACATCACAGGGGCAGATAACATGCTTTTTGTCCAAGGCAACAGAGAAAGAATCGATAATGTGGCACCGAAGAATGGGGCACATTCATCTGAAGAAAATGAATCAACTTGTGAGAAATGGACTTGTCGATGGAGTAAACGTGAAACATTTCCATCTGAATGACAAGTGTGTTAGTTGTAAAAAGGGGAAGCAACACAAACAGTCCCACAAAGTGAAAAAGGTTAACTCTGTTGAGATGCCACTAGAGCGATTGCACATGGATCTTTTCGGACCGGTCAAGCGCAAAAGTCATCTTGGAGAGCTTTATTGTTTAGTCGTCACTGACGATTACTCAAGATTTTCATGGGTGATGTGTTTGCAGAATAAAAGCGACACTTTTATCAATCTAAAAGTTCTGTTCACTCGATTGGAGAATCTCTACAATGTGAAGATAAAGAGAATTCGGAGTGACAATGGGACGGAGTTCAAAAATGCCAAGATGGATGAACTTTGTGAAAACAAAGGAATACATCATGAATATTCGGCTCCGTACACACCTCAACAGAACGGTGTTGCTGAACGAAAGAATAGGACTCTAATTGAAGCGGCTAGAACAATGCTTGCTGATTCAAATCTTCCAGTAATGTTCTGGAATGAGGCGATTTATGCAGCAAATTACACACTAAATCGGGTTCTAACAGTGAAGAAGTTTGGTAAAACATCTTATGAGCTGTTACACCGAAGAAAGCCGAACTTAGAGTATCTAGAACCTTTTGGGGCGCCATGTACTATGTTGAATCCAAGCGAAAAGTTTAGTCCTAAAGCCGAGGAGGGTTACTTTGTTGGATATGCAACCCCGCTCAAACGGGTATACAACAAGCGAACTCGTCGTGTGGAAGACTGGGCTAACGTGGACGTTCAACGATATACTCAAAATATTCAAGGCACGGGTCCTGATTGGATGTTTGATTACAAAGATTTCTTTGAATCATTCAATCTAGATAGCTTGATTGAAGAAGCTGTTATTCGATTACTTTACGAGTGTGAAAATGCAACAACTTCACCGTTGGTGCGTCCGATCACTGTGAACCCCCTACCAGCTTCTAATGATACCAATGCTCCTATACAAGAAGAAGAAGTATTTCAAGAGGCTTCAACTTCATTAGACACTTCAGAATCTGAAGATGAACAATTTGAAGAAGCTATTCTTGATCAAGCTGAAGAACCAGAGGCACCGCCAGTGAACCCAACTCCAACTTCTGATGTGGCTTCATCATCAAATACGGGTCATGATCTGGATGCTGTAGAGAACTTGACTATTCAGACGGGAGTGCAAGTACCTGATTATCCGGAATCTCGGATTCATCGTATTCACCCGCTGGAGCAAGTAATCGGTGATCCTGGAAGCAGTGTTATGACCAGAGGGCAGCTTAAAAGCGTTAATTCGCCAGAGAGTTTTGGTGCTTTAGCTTTATATGCCAAAATTCAACAATATGGTAGTCAAAATGATTGGTCGTTTGCGTGTTATGTGTCGCAGGTAGAGCCAAGGACTTACAAGGACGCTTTGAAGGATGATGCCTGGGTGGAAGCTATGCAGGAGGAGTTATTACAATTCCAGAAATTGGGAGTTTGGACGCTCACGGATTTGCCACCGGATAGGAAGAAGATTGGCACCAAATGGGTGTTTAAGTGTAAGAAGGATGATCGTGGGGTAATTGTTCGCAACAAAGCCAGATTGGTCGTGCAGGGTTTCCATCAAATCGAAGGAATTGATTATAACGAAATCTATGCACCGGTAGCACGAATCGAAGCTATTCGGATGTTCCTCGCGTTTGCTTCTTATAAGAAATTCAAAGTTTATCAGATGGACGTGAAAAGCGCATTTCTGTACGGGAAAGTCAAGGAAGAGGTGTATGTCGGGCAGCCACCAGGCTTTGAGGACCCAATCCACCGGGATAAGGTCTACGTGTTGAACAAAGCTCTTTATGGCTTGCACCAGGCTCCGAGGCAGTGGTACGAGGAGCTAAGTACATACCTCATCTCCAAAGGATTTAAGCGCGGCCTCGTCGATTGCACCCTCTTTACGAAAAAGACGGGAGATGATTTGCTTCTAGTGCAGATATATGTTGATGATATAATATTTGGTTCAACTAACGAGCTTTTATGCAGGGAGTTCGAAACTGTCATGCAGGAAAAGTTCGAAATGAGCGCAATGGGGGAGATGCAGTTTTTCCTAGGCTTGCAGGTGGACCAAAGACCCGACGGGATCTTCATTCACCAGACTAAATATGTCTCCGACATCTTGAGCCGGTTCCAGATGGAGGACTCAAAGCCGATGGATACCCCGATTCAACCCAATCACGGGATTGGAGTGGACGCTAAGGGGGAGCTGACGGATCCTTTTACATACAGAGCAATCATCGGATCTCTGATGTATTTGACGGCGTCTCGACCAGATATTATGTATGCAACGTGTCTCTGTGCCCGTTATCAATCGAAGCCGAAACAAAGTCATCTGACGGCGGTCAAGCGTATCCTTCGATATCTGAAGGGTTGTCCCTCAAAAGGACTTTGGTACCCTAATGATGATAATTTTGATTTCATATCTTTTAGTGATGCAGATTGGGGCGGCTGTGACAAAGATAGCAAATCTACTACAGCTGGTTGCCAGTTTTTCGGGAGCAGGTTAATCACCTGGAAATGCAAGAAACAGACTTCCGTAGCACAATCTACCTGTGAAGCCGAGTACATTGCAGCCTCGAGTTGCTGTTCGCAAGTACTCTGGATTCAACAACAAATGGTGGATTATGGTTTGCAGTTTCTAAAAACTCCTATTTACTGTGACAACGAAGCCGCAATTGCATTAACTAAAAATTCGGATAATCATTCTAAAGCGAAACACATCCGGATCAAATATCATTTTATCCGTGATTGTTACGCTAAGGAATTGATTGATATGATCAAAATACATACTGACTACCAACGTGCAGATCTGTTTACTAAAGCCTTTGACCGTTCACGCTTTGAATATCTTTTAAAAGTAAACAATATAAAGGAAAAACAGGACTAATCGGCACCTCGGTTTATCGTTTTTTTATTTTTTTTTTGTTTTTATATTTTGCTAATTGGGATTTTCTCTTTGCTAATTGGGAATTTCTCTTTACTATCATAATCCTCAAAGAAGTTGATGCTTTCGAGGGGATTGTTTAATCCTCAAAGAAGTTGATGCTTTCGAGTGGATTGTTTCTTTCAAATTTTTTTTTTTTATTTCTGAAAAACAACCAAAAATATGTTCTTTATTTTAGGGGGAGCCATTTTATCAGAAAAACCAAAAACATTATAAAATTCAAAAAGACCTAAACATTAGAAAATCCAAAATGATTTCCTGGTAAAACAGAGGAAATGATAGTGCATCAGTGGTGATCTGACACAGGCTAAAGAAGTGTATAGTTTATGAGGCGTGTGTTGATTACGTGTGATATGCTGATAGGCTTCGTAGACTAAATATTGCGTGCATTAGTGATACAAACATAACGAACTACGCGTTCGTGGCTGAACACCTCATGGGCATATGGTCTTAGTACCGTAATTTCGTTTGATAGGATTGCCAAAATCTGAGGTTTCGGGTCGTTATGTTATGGTTATCCGGGATATTCTGATAAACTTTTGTCGTATTGATTTACGGACCTAGTTTTATCAGAATATTTGCTAAAAGAGCTTAATTGCCAAAACCGGAAGTTACCGAATTGAGGAACTTTATGTTTTAATTGATCATAGATCATTATTACATCGTATTGATTATCTGATGCAAATCAGTGATTAATATCAGCCTCAACCTAGTGTATACGCACATGTTACTCTGCTGCATTCATTTGCTGACCTGTACACCTCTGTGCTATATACTTTGTAACTTTTACGGATAACTCTGGCATAATCACGCGTTACGACGAAGCTTTGTGCAATTACTTGATACGGGAGTATGTCGTGTGTGTGGGCACCACATCGTGTTAGTCTAATACACTTAACTCGTATCATTTTAAAGCATTGCGTAATTGTCTGCATGTGAGCTTACGTGGACCACAATATCAGCAATTGCCGTATCACATACTGTTTCGAATGATAATATTAAACAAAAAGATCAACGCTGTGATCAGATTTCTCAGAAAACTGATATGATCCTCTGACCGGATTTCACAAAATGTTTACTGCTTTCATTTACTTTGATGCATTTTACTTTGTTGCAATTTACTTTTAATGTCAAAAAGATACAAAATCCAAAAAGATTTTAGGTGTGTTTTGATAAAATTTCAGAAAAATCCAAAATTTTTGCATTTCTGCTTTATTTTTGATAACCGGGGATGCTTGATAGTCAATTTCTGAGATTTGACAACACCATCTGGGCTTTGTATCATTCTAAAAGTGAAAATTTGTGTTTTGGAAGCTTAACGGATTGAAAAATGTTGAACGGGATTCGAATTTGTAATTTGGCAAAATTTTTCAACTTTTCTATTTTACATTCGCCCTTAAATGGGACGAATGTGGAAATTTTTCCACCTTCGGGCAGTCTATTATTGGGCGAATGTGGATTTTTACTTACAGTCCACCTTCGGGTAAATACCTTTTACCTTCGTGCCATTTGGTTGGGGCGAAGGTGAAACATTGGTACATTCGTCCAGTGGCATTGGGCGAAGGTGGAGCTTATATATAAGCCCAAACCAGATTCGACCCTTCATTCTAATTTTTCAAAATTTTCATCCATAACCAGACCTTGTTGATTTTGAAACCCTTGCTTGTGCGTTTTGTTCTTTGATAAATCCTGATCATTTCCATATAATTTTTACAGGTAATGGATAAGGATTGAAGCTGGAATCGTTTGTTTTAATAACCGAACTTAGGGTTTAGGGTTCTTGAATTTTCAGTGCTTGTTAATGATCAATGTTGATAGAAAATCATTCCATATCAGTTTTAGGGGGAGAAGGTTAAAGGAATTAGGTTTTAACAATTGTTTCAGCAACGATTGATCGATTGAAAAACTAAAAAACCTAATCCTTATTGAAAACTGATATAGAATGATAATTTAGGGCAATTGATGTTATACGAATCTTAGTCGGCCATGTTAGAATGAGTTTTAATCAAAATATAGTGTTAAAAACAGGTTTGGAAAATTTTCAAATTTTGGTCAAGAACAGGTTTTACCTTCGGTCTGTCGTTTTGGACGAAGGTGAAATAAAATGGACGAAGGAGCTCAAAAACGGACGAATGTGTTTTTCTATTTAGACTTATTCCACATTCGGCCTGAATGATGTACATTCGACCATTTTAATCTACATTCGACCATATTTTTTGGGCGAATGTGGAATTACAAAGACCTAAAATTTTGAATTTTTGACGATTTCGTGTTTTGACGATTATTTTGATTTTATGTTGCAGATGGCTGAAGAACAAACCAATATTGAGATTCCTGTTGAGACTGCAGTTACTGATCCTATTCCAGAGACTGTACAAGAAGGAGAATCATCAAGCGGTAGTAAATGGCCGTTTGAAAAGACTCACAACTGTTGCGCGTATCTGGGAGATGTGGAGAAGAACGTGGAGTTTACTGAGATCATCAAGTTTCTGAAGAGATGCAGAGTGGTTTATGCTTTGGCCACACCAACTATCATCTACAAGGATATAGTTGAGGACTTTTACAACAAAGCCAAGTATGATTACTTTGACAATCAGACTATTATCAAAAGCAAGATTCAGGGAATGGAGATGTTTATCACTGAAGCTGATATCAGAGAAGCTCTTCAGATCCAGTTTGAAACCAGTGAGGATCCAAGGGAATTATCATGGACTGAGCAGAAAGCCTGTTTCCTGAGGATGAAATACAAAGGACTGATCACTGATGGTTCTATGTACAAAGGGAAACTGAGTGTACAGTTCAAGTATTTTGCTCACGTCATCATACTTGTATTTGGATGTGTTAGTGGAGGGTATGACGTGATGAGGAAGAGTTTGAGCTCGTTAATGGTTGCGTTGACTCTCAACAAACCATTTAACGTTGCTGGGATGATTTTAGATCACATGCTGGAGATGCTGAAAGGTTTGAAGAAGAAATACTTCATGCTTTATCCTAGATTTCTGATGATGATCTTCGATCACAAATATCCAAACCTGAAGAAGGATCCAACACAGATACTTGCTATGGATCATATGAACATTAGAACCTTGGCTAGAATGAAAGGTTACAAAGGTGTGCCTGACAATGAGAGACCACCTTACAGGAGATTGTTTGGAGCCTTGGCTAGAGAGGATTACATGGATCCTGGAAAGAATACAGCGAGGCATCCTGATAGTGACAGTGACAATGATGATCCGTTGGTTTATGCTGATGCAAGTACAAAGAGAAAAAGACAAGTAGTCAATCCTGGAGCCAAAGGGAAGGGCAAAGGAAAGACTGAGCAGGGGAGTTCAAAACAACAAACTGTGAGGAAGAAATCTACTGCGAAGAAGGGTACTAGTTTGGTAGATGAAGAGTCTGTAGATTCAGAGGAGACTGAGACTGAAGAACAGTGGGATTCGGATGCTGAAAATGTCCGGACTACCAAACAAAAGGCCACTTTGGTTGGTGAGTCTGAATCACTTAACAGATCAATTGAAGAAGCTAAGAAGAGCAAGCAGTCTGTTAGTACTGAAGATGAAGGGTTAACGGTGAATTTGGACGAGTTGAATGAAGGTGAAACCGTTGTAGTAAACTTGCCCAAGCCCAAACACAAAACCATGGCCAAGAAAACAAGTACCAAGCAACTGAGAGAGAAAGAATTAAACCTACTTTTGAAAGGGAAGAGATTACCAGAAGCTGGTACATCATCAAAACAATCTTCACCAGCCACTAAGAAACAAAAGACTGTCGAGGCAACAAAATTACCAGTGGATCAATTCAATATTGCCCTGGATAATGTTCTTAACATGTTTACACAGCCTCAGAAAGGAAAAGAAACTGAGATTGAGTCATCTAAGTCAAAGTCCAAGTCAAAGAAAGTCACTGTGGATGACGATGTGATGAAGCAGGTGAATAAAAGGATGGATGACATGATGAAGATGTTAGTGGCTCAGCAAGCTGAGATTGCCAAGTTTAAGCTGAATGAAGAGAAAATGCTTCAGATTGTAGTAGCTTCTAAGTCTAATCAAGATGAGATAGATGAGAAAGTAAAGAAGCTAGAAGCAAAGAATAAGAAGCTTGAAGGAAAGTGCTTGAGAAACAAGAACAGATACAAGGCGATTAAAGAAGATAACAAAGAATTGAAGGCTGAAAACAAACGTCTTAGTGAGTTGATAGACCATCTGTACAATGTTGCACCCAAACTGAAAGAGGGTGAGGAGGATAAAGAGAAAGAGGTTGAACAGGTTGACTTTGAACCATCTGAATCTGACAAAGAGGAAGATGAGGATGATGAGGATGAAGAATCGGAAAAGAGTGATGATGGAGATGATAATAATAATGATGATGATGATGCTGAAGGTTCGGGAAGTCAAAAGGAGGATGATAGTAGTAGTAGTGATGATAATGATGGAGGAGATGATACTTCGAAGTTTACATTCGAAAAGAGACCACCTTCAAAGAAGAAGAAAGACACAGGTGAGTCAAGTTCAAAGAAGAAGAGTGAGAATGTTGATGATGAGACTGTGTTTTGGAATGAGAAGGTGAGGTCCTTATCTGATGATGCAAAACAAGTATACAAGGATATGTTAGAGAGAAGAGAATGGACCATTGAGTTCACAGGTCGTTTTGCTGAAATATTCCAAATTGATGATATGCGTTATGAATTGGAATATAACGATCCTGATCTAGAAGAAGGGGAAGTACCTGCATCTGTGGCAAAGGAGATCTTGGATGGGCTTACACAGAGGGTAGGGAAAACGTTTGAAGAGTTCATTGTTGATGAGTCGATTCCACATATTCCTGAAAAGGATGTTGGAAGTCACTCTGATGACAAAGACACCCCTGAATTTGAAGAAGTTGAAATAGAGGATATCACACATGAGGAATATCCACAGTACTTCAGACAAACTGATGAAGACTTGGTGTTTCCTGATTTTACTGAGATTCCTAATACGTCTGCTAAAAGAAAGGCAAAGAAGAGGAGTGCTGAGTTTGTAGAGAAAGTTCTTGGAGCTGATTTGCCAGAATCTTCAAATAAGCCTGATGAATTGAAGGAGTATTTGAAGAAGTTAAGACTGATGGATGAAAACCGACCGAAGCCTGAAGCTCAAGGAAACTTTTATAGGTTTCACAATGAGAAGTTCAGAGGAAGAGCCCTTGGGTGGACATACTTAGGCAGGCTGAAGTGTTTAGCTGCTAAGTGGGAATCTGGAATCTTGTACTTTTACAGATTCATTGATTTGCTAACTCTACCGTACTGGGCGGTTAGAGATTTGTGCAGATTCCAAATGTCGGGTGCTTCAGTGAATAATTCACATGTAGGTTGGTGTGCAGACAAATTGGTTTGGGAAAGTAGAACTAAGTGGAACAGATTCAAACCACAATATCCCCGGAGGAAAGTTCACAGGGATATTGATCCCAGAACCAAGTTGAAACGGGTTACCTTGATTTATAAGGCACCTGAAGTAATGAGGAAGATACCTTTGATGCCTATGCCTCAACACTTCAGTGCTGACTTCATTTTCTGGTATTATGATTGGAGGAAGGCAGAAGCGGTGATCGTGTTGAGAGATGGAAAGGACAAATACAAGCATGTTCATGTATTTGATCCTATGTGGTTGATAAATTGTACCTTCGAAGACATCATCATGCTCTTTTATAATCCGATTCATCATGAGCCGAACGATGCAGATCAAGCAAAGAAATACCCACAGGTTGTTGGTGTTTGCTTTGCTTATGACATTAATGCTGGAAGTAATTTGGAGGGAAAGCTTGGCAAGAAGGTGAAGATGGCAAATGTGTCAAAGCCGGTAAAGAGGAAATTAGAGCCTGAGATGACGACAGAGCAGAAGAAACAGCTCAGAATCAAGTTGTTGAACAAAGCCATGGACGAGGACAGAAAACGATCTAATCAATAGTCGAGGGGGAGTTTGTAGATGCGTTTTGCGACTAATGATTAGATGGTTAACATGTGTTAATGTAGACAGAATGGGCGAAGGTGAACATAATGTGGGCGAAGGTAGAAGACACTTGGACGAATCAAGATGGAACTACACTGTGAAGACACATTCGACCACTTGATGTGGGCGAATGTGGAAATGACCCACGTTCGACCAGTGAAAAGGGGCGAACGTGCAGGTCCTATATATAGATTTCATGTTTTTGTAAGTTTAAGGGAGTCATTAAGTGTGTGTGTTTTTGAGGTGTGTTCCAGAGAGGTCTGAGAGTGTTATTGTGTGTGCTAGATTAACTGTAATCAAGTTGTAACCAAGTATTTGAAAGAGTTAATCTATGAAAAGCTTTTAAAATGACTTTGATTGTGTTTTGATTGAGTTTATATCAGTTTGTTCTAAGCTAGGGTTTCCGCACCTGGTTTAGTAACTTGTATGATCATATAATCCTGTTTTCGTGTCAAATCACATCCTCTACAATTAGTTTCAAACAATCAATCAAACGATCAACCAGTGTTAATAACCTAATTCTATCAACACTCTCCCCCTAAAACTGATATACATTGATCGTATAACAAAAAGAAGTAACAACAAACACCCTAAATCCATGAACTCCTAAACCGTAAGCCAATAAAGAAAACGAATGAATCTGTTCATTTTACTGCATCAATACATGTAAATGTTATATAAAAATGATCAGGAATACGTCAGGAACAAAATGCACAAGGAAAAATCAACAAAGCAACAAGGTGAGGTACTTGAGAAAAATTTTGAAAAATTTGAATGAATGGGTCGAATCTGGTCTTGGCAATATAAAGGGGTCCACATTCGAAAGTGGATTTTGGGTTAAAAACCCACATTCGCCCATTTTCACCAACCCGAATGTAAATAATTTTCCACATTCGACCCAATTAAGGGGCGAATGTAAAATGGAAAATTCTGAAAATTTTGCCAAATCACGAATTCGAATCCCGTTCAACATTTTTCAATCCGTTAAGCTTCCAAAACACAAATTTTCACTTTTAGAATGATACAAAGCCCAGTTGGTGGTGTCAAATCTCAGAAATTGACTATCAAGCATCCCCGGTTATCAAAAATAAAGCAGAAATGCAAAAATTTTGGATTTTTCTGAAATTTTATCAAAACACACCTAAAATCTTTTTGGATTTTGTATCTTTTTGACAATAAAAGGAAATTGCGACAAAATAAAATGTAGCAAAGTAAATGAAAGCAGTAAACTTCTTGTGAAATCCGGTCAGAGGATCATATCAGTTTTCTGAGAAATCTGATCACAGCGTTGATCTATTTGTTTAATATTATCTTTAGAAACAATATGTGACACGGCAATTGCTGATATTGTGGTCCACGTAAGCTCACATGCAGACAATTACGCAATGCTTTAAAATGATACAAGTTAGGTGTATTAGACTAACACGATGTGGTGCCCACACACACGACATACTCCCGTATCAAGTAATTGCACAAAGCTTCGTCGTAACGCGTGATTATGCCAGAGTTATCCGTAAAAGTTACAAAGTATATAACACAGAGGTGTACAGGTCAGCAATTGAATGCAGCAAAGTAACATGTGCGTATACACTAGGTTGAGGCTGATATTAATCACTGATTTGCATCAGATGATCAATACGATGTAATAATGATCTATGATCAATTAAAACATAAAGTTCCTCAATTCGGTAACTTCCGGTTTTGGCAATTAAGCTCTTTTAGCAAATATTCTGATAAAACTAGGTCCGTAAATCAATACGACAAAAGTTTATCAGAATATCCCGGATAACCATAACATAACGACCCGAAACCTCAGATTTTGGCAATCCTATCAAACGAAATTACGGTACTAAGACCATATGCCCATGAGGTGTTCAGCCACGAACGCGTAGTTCGTTATGTTTGTATCACTAATGCACGCAATATTTAGTCTACGAAGCCTATCAACATATCACACGTAGTCAACACACGCCTCATTATACTATACAATTCTTTAGCCTGTGTCAGATCCCCACTGATGTACTATCATTTCCTCTGTTTACCAGGAAATCATTTTTGATTTTCTAATTTTTAGGCTTTTTGAATTTTATAATGTTTTTGGTTTTTCTGATAAAATGACTCCCCCTAAAATAAAGAACATATTTTTGGGATTTTTGATTTTTCTGAAAAAAAAAAATTTGAAAGAAACAATCCACTCGAAAGCATCAACTTCTTTGAGAATTAAACAATCCCCTCGAAAGCATCAACTTCTTTGAGGATTACGATAGTAAAAAGAAATTCCCAATTAGCAAAGAGAAATTCCCAATTAGCAAAATATAAAAACTAAAAACTAAAAAACGATAAACCGAGGTGCCGATTAGTCCTGTTTTTCCTTTATATTGTTTACTTTTAAAAGATATTCAAAGCATGAACGGTCAAAAGCTTTTGTAAACAGATCTGCACGTTGGTAGTCAGTATGAATTTTGATCATATCGATCAATTCCTTAGCATAACAATCACGGATAAAATGATATTTGATCCGGATATGTTTAGCTTTAGAATGATTTTCCGAATTTTTAGTTAATGCAATAGCGGCTTCGTTGTCACAGTAAATAGGAGTTTTAAGAAACTGCAAACCGTAATCCACCATTTGTTGTTGAATCCAGAGTACTTGCGAACAACAACTCGAGGCTGCAATGTACTCGGCTTCACAGGTAGATTGTGCTACGGAAGTCTGCTTCTTGCATTGCCAGGTGATTAACCTGCTCCCGAAAAACTGGCAACCAGCTGTAGTAGATTTGCTATCTTTGTCACAGCCGTCCCAATCTGCATCACTAAAAGATATGAAATCAAAATTATCATCATTAGGGTACCAAAGTCCTTTTGAGGGACAACCCTTCAGATATCTAAGGATACGCTTGACCGCCGTCAGATGACTTTGTTTCGGCTTCGATTGATAACGGGCACAGAGACACGTTGCGTACATAATATCTGGTCGAGACGCCGTCAAATACATCAGAGATCCGATGATTGCTCTGTATGTAAATGGGTCTGTCAGCTCCCCCTTAGCGTCCACTCCAATCCCGTGATTGGGTTGAATCGGGGTATCCATCGGCTTAGAGTCCTCCATCTGGAACCGGCTCAAGATGTCGGAGACATATTTCGTCTGGTGAATGAAGATCCCGTCGGGTCTTTGGTCCACCTGCAAGCCTAGGAAAAACTGCATCTCCCCCATTGCGCTCATTTCGAACTTTTCCTGCATGACAGTTTCGAACTCCCTGCATAAAAGCTCGTTAGTTGAACCAAATATTATATCATCAACGTATATCTGTACTAGAAGCAAATCATCTCCCGTCTTCTTCGTAAAGAGGGTGCAATCGACGAGGCCGCGCTTAAATCCTTTGGAGATGAGGTATGTACTTAGCTCCTCGTACCACTGTCTCGGAGCCTGGTGCAAGCCATATAAAGCTTTGTTCAACACGTAGACCTTATCCCGGTGGATTGGGTCCTCAAAGCCTGGTGGCTGCCCGACAAACACCTCTTCCTTGACTTTCCCGTACAGAAATGCGCTTTTAACGTCCATTTGATAAACTTTGAATTTCTTGTATGAAGCAAACGCAAGGAACATCCGAATAGCTTCGATTCGTGCTACCGGTGCATAGATTTCATTATAATCAATCCCTTCGATTTGATGGAAACCCTGCACGACCAATCTGGCTTTGTTACGAACAATAACCCCACGATCATCCTTCTTACACTTAAACACCCATTTGGTGCCAATCTTCTTCCTATCCGGCGGCAAATCTGTGAGCGTCCAAACTCCCAATTTCTGGAATTGTAATAACTCCTCCTGCATAGCTTCCACCCAGGCATCATCCTTCAAAGCGTCCTTGTAAGTCCTTGGCTCTACCTGCGACACATAACACGCAAACGACCAATCATTTTGACTACCAGATTGTTGAATTTTGGCATATAAAGCTAAAGCACCAAAACTCTCTGGCGAATTAACGCTTTTAAGCTGCCCTCTGGTCATAACACTGCTTCCAGGATCACCGATAACTTGCTCCAGCGGGTGAATACGATGAATCCGAGATTCCGGATAATCAGGTACTTGCACTCCCGTCTGAACAGTCAAGTTCTCTACAGCATCCAGATCATGACCCGTATTTGATGATGAAGCCACATCTGAAGTTGGAGTTGGGTTCACTAGCGGTGCCTCTGGTTCTTCAGCTTGTTCAAGAATAGCTTCTTCAAATTGTTCATCTTCAGATTCTGAAGTGTCTAATGAAGTTGAAGCCTCTTGAAACACTTCTTCTTCTTGTATAGGAGCATTGGTATCATTAGAAGCTGGTAGGGGGTTCACGGTGATCGGACGCACCAATGGTGAAGTTGTTGCATTTTCACACTCGTAAAGTAATCGAATAACAGCTTCTTCAACCAAGCTATCTAGATTGAATGATTCAAAGAAATCTTTGTAATCAAACATCCAATCAGGACCCGTGCCTTGAATATTTTGAGTATATCGTTGAACTTCCACGTTAGCCCAGTCTTCCACACGACGAGTTCGCTTGTTGTATACCCGTTTGAGCGGGGTTGCATATCCAACAAAGTAACCCTCCTCGGCTTTAGGACTAAACTTCTCGCTTGGATTCAACATAGTGCATGGCGCCCCAAAAGGTTCTAGATACTCTAAATTCGGCTTCCTTCGGTGTAACAGCTCATAAGATGTTTTACCAAACTTCTTCACTGTTAGAACCCGATTTAGTGTGTAATTTGCTGCATAAATCGCCTCGTTCCAGAACATTACTGGAAGATTTGAATCAGCAAGCATGGTTCTAGCCGCTTCAATTAGAGTCCTATTCTTTCGTTCAGCAATACCGTTCTGTTGTGGGGGTGTACGGAGCCGAATATTCATGATGTATCCCTTTGCTTTCACAAAGTTCATCCATCTTGGCATTTTTGAACTCCGTCCCATTGTCACTCCGAATTCTCTTAATCTTCACATTGTAGAGATTTTCCAATCGAGTGAACAGAACTTTTAGGTTGATAAAGGTGTCACTTTTGTTCTGCAAACACATCACCCATGAAAATCTTGAGTAATCGTCAGTGACGACTAAACAATAAAGCTCTCCAAGATGACTTTTGCGCTTGACCGGTCCGAAAAGATCCATATGCAATCGCTCAAGTGGCATCTCAACAGAGTTAACCTTTTTCACTTTGTGGGACTGTTTGTGTTGCTTCCCCTTTTTACAACTTACACACTTGTCATTCAGATGGAAATGTTTCACGTTTACTCCATCGACAAGTCCATTTCTCACAAGTTGATTCATTTTCCTCAGATGAATGTGCCCAATTCTTCGGTGCCACATTATCGATTCTTTCTCTGTCGCCTTGGATAGAAAACATGTTATCTGCCCCTGTGATGTCATCGCCTTGGACATATCAAGAATGTATAGATTGTTGACGCGAGGTGCCTTCAACATTATCCACTCTTTAGGAATTGTAAAGCCCGGTTTCAGAATATAGCAGGATTTGTCATCAAAATGCACAGTAAATTGCTTATCACATATTTGACTGACACTCAACAGATTATAGTCGATCTGCTTCACATACGAAATCCGCTCGAAACTCACTATCCCATTGCTCACACTTCCTTCCATTGTGATATATCCTCCTTTATTACCCGCGAAAGCTACATACCCTCCATTGATGTTCTTCACGTCGAACAGCAACGCAAGATCCCCTGTCATGTGGCCTGAAGCTCCACTATCAACAATCCAAAGACTGCTAATAGGGCCAGCTGAAGCTCCCTGCACACAAAAAGTAAATTAGTTAGTTCTTTCGGGGGACCCAAGCCTGAGTCTTGGGTCTTTGAACATCAGGTTTCAAAGTAACATTTTCACAAGCATTTTCAACAACTTTTTGATCAAGCTTTTTCTGATTGTTCAAAACAGTTTCCTTTTTCTCATTAACCCTTGAAGTTGAGGCTCCTGGAGTACCATTGGGTGTCCAATATTGTTCAGACCTTTTCAAAATACGAATCTGAGACTTTGGATTCTCAGTTGGTTTCTGAACATTGTTAGCAAATGTAATTCTCTTGGTAACCTTATCTGATTTAACAGACTTAGGTCCAACATTTGATTTGACAATTGGTTTTAGTGGAACCTTTTGCCTATCAACTGTTGCGTTCACCACAGGTTTCCTCCATGATTGTTCCATAGCAATCCGATTCCTTCGATCATATTGCATTGGACGAGTGTTCCTCAATTGTTGAAAATTGTTTTGATTATAAAACGATTGTGGTTGCTGAGGAACAACTCTCCTATGTGGTGGCACATAATGATCAATCGGTTTTCGCATGGAATTCCTCACTTCAACTTCGTGCCTTTTGTGCCTTACATATGGACACTGAGCAAGTAAATGCCCACGTTCCCCACACTTAAAGCACGCACGGTACTCTTCAAAAACATTCGGAGCATTTGGTTGAGCAAATGATCTAACAGGGTATTGATCATTGTACTGTTGCTTCCTTAAACTCTCAGGGAGTGGCCCTTTTGAGTAAGTAGGCTCATTAAAACCATTAGCTCTGTTTTTGGGTCGAACAAACTCTGTGACATGGACCTTTGGTTCTTGAGGAACATCCAAATACAATTTCTTTAATAAAGCTGGTGGAATCTCATTTGTTCTCTCATGTTTTGGGAACCAAATAGTGCTTTCTTGCCAAATTTTGTCAATTTTAGCATAGTTAACATCTTTGATTGGAAAGTCCTCGTCAGAGATGATCTTATCGGATCCTTCCATCCGATAAAACACCTTGACAGGTTTGTCACATTGTTCGTTCTTAGCATTCTTTTCAAGATCTTTCTTAACCACATTAAGATCTTTCTTCACAACATTCTTTTCAGACTTCTTTTCACAATGAACATTTTTCATTGGAATCACAATCTGAGATGGTGAAACTGGTTCATTTGTAATGATGTGATTTTCTTTTGGAATCTCACATGCATTAACAGTTTGATTACAACCAGTATCATCACTCTCAGTGTCTGAATCTACACTCTCAGCAGTAACACCCTCATCATTGATCCCCAAAATCGGTCTAACATCGGAATTTGGATCACCAATACTTGAAGTATTAGATTCATTTTCCGATGCTGAATCAGATTTTACCAAACTCTCCTGTGTCACTTGGTGACAATTATGGTTTTCAAAAAGAACCGGAGATGGTACAGACCGATAATTGGTGGTTTGATCATCAATGATGTGATCT
The DNA here is from genome assembly GCA_032199755.1 of Ambrosia artemisiifolia. Classification (NCBI taxonomy): domain Eukaryota; kingdom Viridiplantae; phylum Streptophyta; class Magnoliopsida; order Asterales; family Asteraceae; genus Ambrosia; species Ambrosia artemisiifolia. Next base: position 28,222,431 of record CM063521.1, read on the forward strand.
ACCACATAAGCAATATGCTTATAACTTTCCAGCTTTTTGTTTACTTTCTCAGCAAAGCATTTGATGGCGGCCATTTCCAACTTGGTGTTTTCAATTTCATTGATATAGTTGTTAATTGCCAATTGTTTTAAAGACAAAGTGTTTTTCAAATCGGAAATGTCCTTTTTGTAGCCATCTAATACTTTGTTAAACGCATTCAACTCTTTGCGAGTAGATTGACTGTTCATGATAGCACTATCACGTTGAACACGGAGTTGTTTAATCTCCTCAGTCAATCTATCACATGTACCACAATATTTATCACTTGTAACATCAGTGCTACATTCAGAACTTACAGGTTTTGGCGGATCAGTCATGGCCATCAATGCGAAATGAGCTTCCTTTCCTGCAAAGAATCTGGAATAATCAATCTTTGTGAAAGCATCATCTGCAATGCACGACTTCCTTGTCATCAGAAAATCCGCTTCTGCTAGCAACTGATCGATGTCTTCATCCAGAGAATTAACACTTGCTTTTGTATCCGATTCACTGTCTGAATCAGAATAAACCGATTCACACTCCTCAGGAACATCAGAAACAGTATCAATCACAACTCCAGAATTTGTTTCTTCAGCTTTAACCTCAACATTGACCTCAGTATTAACCTTAACAGGTTCAGTTTCCACATCCATCTCAGCCTCAGACTCATCACTTTCAACCTCAGTTTCTACCTTCTCCTCCACCATCACTGAATCTTCAATATCAACCTGATATGCAACACAAGCCACATTGCCACCAGTAGTGATTTCTTCAACACCTATCTGCATACTCGACCAGTCAAACCTCTCATCTTGTTGAGTCACCAATGCTTGATTGGTATTCTGTTGCTCATTTGGTGTAGTTATTGGTATGACTGTTCGGTTAGAATTGTTTGGTGTTTGGTTTTGTGTCTGGTTTGGTGTGTTTGGTTGTCTATTTTGATTGTTATTAAAGTTATTTTGACGGTTTTGGTAGTTGTTGTTGTTTTGGTAGGAAACTTGGTTTTGGTTTTGTTGTTGACGGTTCTGATAACTGGCATTGAATGGGTTTCTATTGCCTTGTTTTGGTGGTTGAGTGCATTCTCGTTTAAAGTGACCTTTCCCTCCACAGTTAAAACAAGTCACTTTCTCCTTATTGAACCCGTAGGTTGTGTTAGGAGAAGTTCCCAAATCCGTTCTACCTGTCTTCTCGATAAATTCTGTTGCTCTTCTCATAATGCTCGCAAAGGCCAATTGAATATCAATGAGTTCCATCTCTTCCTTGTCAATCTGTGCGTAGTCTTCATTGGTCAAGTTGTTATTCCCAATTTGACTAGCAACTAATCCATTGTAGGATGAGACCATTGCAGAGACTAATGCAATGTGTTGCTGAGCAACTTCAACTGTCACATTACCCAAGTTAGATGTCTCCAAAACCACCGTTTGTTGATTAGGTTGATTCATTGGTTGTTGTTGAGATTGGCTAGCAGTATAGAAAGCTGCTTGTTGCATTGGGGAGAATGGTGGAATATATGAATTGTTGTGTGGTTGTTGTGGTGGTGGTTGTGAAAAGGATGATGTTTGTTGATGGTAGTTCATGGTAGGTGATTCCATAACATTGGATATACATGCAACATGTGGTGCTACTAGCCCTCCTGAGCTTGATGTACTGGCTGGAACTGGAGATCCTCCAAAGTATAAGTTGGGATTCTGAGGAATCTGTGCTCTTCTAGCTTTCCTCTTCTCTTCCAATTCTTTGTTTTCCAGCTTCTCTATGAACTCCTGAATAGACCAGTATTGATAAGCATCCTTCTCCTTCAGGACTTCCACATGCTGATCCCAGTTTGGTGGTAATGCATCTGCAAACTTGTCCACCTGCTTTGCCATAGGAATCTGTATACCATAGCTAGACAATTCAGATAACAAATGATTATATCTAGGAGTTAGTTCTTTCAAAGTTTCATTTCCAATATAAGAAAAATTCTCAAACTCCTTTCTAAGTTCTTCAATCCTCAAACTTCTAGTCTTCTCATTCCCATCATGCTTCCTTTTAAGCATATCCCATAGTGCCTTAGATGTTGTGCAAGTCCCAAACTGATGCAAAAGATCATTTGTGATTGCCTGTGTCAATTGGGAAAACGCCTTCTTCTCCACAGCAAACTTCTTTTTCTCATCCTCAGCCATGCTCTCTGTAGAGACGAAATTTGACACGAAAACAGGATTATATGATCATACAAGTTACAAAACCAGGTGCGGAAACCCTAGCTTTGAACAAACTGAAGTAAACTCAAATCAAAACACAATCAAAGTCATTTTCAATGCTTTTCATAGATTAACTCTTTCAAAAACTTGATTACAATGTCTATTCAGTTAATCTAACACACACACAAATTCTCTCAAACCTCTCTGGAACAACACCTGATAACTCACACAACTTATGACTCCCTTAATCTTACAAAATCACAAAATCTATATATAGGACCTGCACGTTCGCCCAGTTTGACTGGTCGAATGTGAAGCCTTTCCACATTCGCCCACATGTAGTGGTCGAGTGTGTCTTCTCAGTCTTGTTCCATCCAGATTCGTCCACTGTCTTTCTACCTTCGCCCATCTCTATTTCACCTTCGCCCATATCAACTACACTCGCCCCATCAGCCCTTCCTAACACATGTTAACTATCTAATCATTAGTCGCAAAACGCATCTACAAACTCCCCCTCGACTATTGATTAGATCGTTTTCTGTCCTCGTCCATGGCTTTGTTCAGCAACATAATCCTGAGCTGTTTCTTCTGCTCTGTCGTCATCTCAGGCTCTAATTTTCTTTTCACAGGCTTTGACACGTTAGCCATCTTCACCATTTTGCCAAGTTTACCCTCCAAACTACTACCAGCATTTATGTCATAAGCAAAGCAAACACCAACAACCTGTGTGTATTTCTTTTCTTGATCTGCATCGTTCGACTCATGATGAATCGGATTATAAAAGAGCATGATGATGTCTTCGAAGGTGCAATTTATCAACCACATAGGATCAAATACATGCACATGCTTGTATTTATCCTTTCCATCTCTCAACACGATCACCGCTTCTGCTTTCCTCCAATCATAATACCAGAAAATGAAGTCAGCACTGAAGTGTTGAGGCATAGGCATCAAAGGTATCTTTCTCATCACTTCAGGTGCCTTATAAATCAAGGTAACCCGTTTCAGCTTGGTTCTGGGATCAATATCCCTGTGAACTTTCCTCCGGGGATATTGTGGTTTGAATCTATTCCATCTTGTTCTGCTTTCCCAAACCAGCTTGTCTGCGCACCAACCGACATGAGTGTTATTCACTGAAGCACCCGACATAGGGAATCTGCATAAATCTCTAACCGCCCAGTACGGTAGAGTCAGCAAGTCAATGAATCTATAGAAATACAAGATCCCTGATTCCCACTTAGCAGCTAAACACTTCAGCCTGCCTAAGTATGTCCACCCGAGAGCTCTGCCTCTGAACTTAGCATTATGAAATCTGTAAAAATTTCCTTGAGCTTCAGGCTTTGGTCGGTTTTCATCCATCAATCTTAACTTCTTCAAATAATTCTTCAATTCATCAGACTTATTTGAAGATTCTGGCATATCAGTTCCAAATACATTTTCTACAAACTCAGCACTTCTCTTCTTTGCCTTTTTCTTTGCAGACGTATTAGGAATCTCAGTAAAATCAGGAAATACCAAATCTTCATCAGTTTGTCTGAAGTATTGTGGGTATTCCTCATGCGTTATATCTTCTATTTCAACTTCTTCAAACTCAGGGGTGTCTTTATCATCAGAGTGACTTCCAATATCCTTTTCAGGAATATGTGGAATCGACTCATCAACAATGAACTCTTCAAATGTTTTCCCTACCCTCTGTGCAAGCCCATCCAAGATCTCCTTTGCCACAGATGCATGTACTTCCCCTTCTTCCAAATCAGGATCGTTATATTCCAATTCATATCGCATGTCATCAGTTTGGAATATTTCGGCAAAACGACCTGTGAACTCAATGGTCCATTCTCTTCTTTCTAACATGTCCTTATATACTTGTTTAGCATCGTCAGTCAAGGACCTCACCTTCTCATTCCAGAACACAGTCTCATCCGAATCAACATTCTCTCCTTTCTTCTTCGAACTTGACTCACCAGTGTCTTTCTTCTTCTTTGAAGGTGGTCTTTTCTCAAAAGTAAACTTCGAAGTGTCATCTCCTCCATCATTATCATCACTACTACTCTCATCCTCCTTCTGACTTCCCGAACCCTCAGCATCATCATCATCATCATTATTATCATCATCTCCATCATCACTCTTTTCCGATTCTTCATCCTCATCATCATCTTCCTCTTTATCAGATTCAGATGGTTCAAAATCAACCTGTTCAACTTCTTTCTCTTTGTCTTCCTCACCCTCCTTCAGCTTGGGTGCAACATTATACAGGTTGTCTATCAGCTCACTAAGGCGTTTGTTCTCAGCCTTCAACTCTTTGTTATCCTCTTTAATCGCCTTGAATCTGTTTTTGTTTCTCAAACATTTTCCTTCAAGCTTCTTGTTCTTTGCTTCTAGCTTCTTCACTTTTTCGTCTATCTCATCTTGATTAGACTTAGAAGCTACTACGATCTGAAGCATCTTTTCTTCATTCAGCTTGAACTTGGCAATTTCAGCTTGCTGAGCCACTAACATCTTCATCATGTCGTCCATTTTCTTATTCACTTGTTTCATAACATCGTCATCCACAGTGACTTTCTTTGACTTGGACTTTGACTTTGATGGCTCAACTTCAGTTTCTTTTTCTTTCTGAGGCTTTGTGAACATATCAAGTACATTATCCAGTGCTATATTGAATTGATCCACTGGTAATGTTGTTGCCTCCTTAGTCTTTTGCTTCTTTGTGGCTGGTGAAGATTGTTTTGATGACGTTCCAGCTTCAGGTAATCTCTTCCCTCTCAAGAGTTGTGCTAACTCTTTCTCTCTAAGTTGCTTTGAACTTGTTTTCTTGGCCATGGTTTTGTGTTTGGGCTTGGGCAAGTTAACTACTACAGTTTCACCTTCGTTCAACTCGTCCAAATTCACAGTTAACCCTTCATCTTCAGCACTAACAGTCTGCTTGCTCTTCTTAGCTTCTTCAATAGATCTGTTTAGTGATTCAGACTCACCAACCAAAGTGGCCTTTTGTTTGGTGGTCCGGACATTTTCAGCATCCGAATCCCATTGTTCTTCAGTCTCTGTCTCTTCAGAATCTACAGACTCTTCATCCACCAAACTAGTACCTTTCTTTGCGGTAGATTTCTTTCTCACAGCTTGTTGTTTTGAAGTTCCCTGATCTGTCTTTCCTTTGCCCTTCCCTTTGGCTCCAGGAATGACTACTTGTCTTTTCCTCTTAGTACTTGCATCAGCGTATACTAAAGGATCATCGTTGTCACTATCACTATCAGGATGCCTTGCTGTGTTCTTTCCAGGATCCATGTAATCCTCTCTAGCCAAGGCTCCAAACAATCTCCTGTAAGGTGGTCTCTCATTATCAGGCACACCTTTGTAACCTTTCATTCTCACCAAGGTTCTAATATTCATGTGATCCATAGCAAGTATCTGTGTTGGATCTTTCTTCAGATTAGGATACTTGTGATCAAAAATCATCATCAAGAATCTAGGGTAAAGCATGAAATACTTCTTCTTCAAACCCTTCAGCATCTCCAGCATATGATCCAATATCATCCCAGCAACATTAAATGGTTTGTTGAGAGTCAACGCAACCATTAATGAGCTCAAACTCTTCCTCATCACGTCATAACCTCCACTAACACATCCAAATACATGTATGATGACGTGAGCAAAATACTTGAACTGCACGCTCAGTTTTCCTTTATACATCGAACCATCAGTGATCGGTCCTTTGTATTTCATTCTAAGGAAACAGGCTTTCTGCTCAGTCCATGAGAGTTCTCTTGGATCCTCACTAACTTAAAATTTGATCTGGAGAGCTTCTCTGATGTCTGCTTCAGTAATGAACATCTCCATTCCTTGAATCTTACTTCTGATAACTATCTGATTATCAAAGTAATCATACTTCGCGTTGTTGTAGAAATCCTCAACTATATCCTTGTAGATAATAGTTGGTGTAGCCAAAGCATAAACCACTCTGCATCTTTTCAGGAACTTGATTATCTCTGTAAACTCTACATTCTTCTCAACGTCTCCCAAATACGCACAGCAGTTATGATTCTTCTCAAACGGCCATTTACTGCCGCTTGATGATTCCCCTTCCTGAACAGGTTCTGGGACAGGATCAGGAACAGCAGTCTCAACAGGAATCTCTATATTTTCTTGTTCTTCAGCCATCTGAAACATAAAATCAAAAACAAACGTCAAAACACGAAATCGTCAAAATTCAAAATTTTAGGTTTTTTTTTGGAATTCCACATTCGCCCAAAATAATCTGGTCGAATGTAGTTTAATGTGGTCGAATGTACAATCTGTTGGCCGAATGTGGAATGTTTTAAGTATAAAATCTCATTCGTCCGTTTTTGAGATACCTTCGTCCACTCTGTTCCACCTTCGTCCATTCGATAGACCGAAGGTGCAACATGTTCTTACCCAAAATTTTAAAAAATTTTCAAACATGATTTTAACACTTTGTTTTGATTCATTTATAGTCTAATATGTCCGAGTAGCATTCGTGCACAATCAATTGTCCTTAATTTTCAATTTTCATCAGTTTTAAATAAGAATTAGGGTTTTATCAACTCAAACAATCGATTAACCCACTAATTGAAGTTGTAATCCTAATTCTTTGATTTCTCTCCCCCTAAAACTGATGAGGATTGAAACGCAATCAAAAACAAGCATCAAGAAACATCCTATGATCACACATTAAGAAACCCTAGACGCGAATAGAAAAGCAATGATTCTGGTCTCGTTTCTTCATCAATACCTGTAATTTTGGTATGGAAATGATCAGTGGATTACAAGGAATAAAACGCACAATCAAGAGAATCAAAAGCAACAAGGTCTGGTTATTGAAGAAATTTTGAAAAAATTTTGAATGACTGGTCGAACATGAAGAGGCATATATATACAACGCCACATTCGTCCGTTCTAGGTGGTCGAATGTGAAGAAATCCACATTCGCCCCAAACTTAATGGCACGAAGGTAAATTCATTTCACCCGAAAGTGGATTTGTGTTATAAAACCCACATTCGCCCAACCTGAAACACCCGAATGTGAAAAATTTTCCACATTCGACCCAATTAAGGGGCGAATGTAAAATGGAAAATTCTGAAAAATTTGCCAAATCACGAATTCGAATCCCGTTCAACATTTTTCAATCCGTTAAGCTTCCAAAACACAAATTTGCACTTTTAGAATGATACAAAGCCCAGATGGTGTTGTCAAATCTCAGAAATTGACTATCAAGCATCCCCGGTTATCAAAAATAAAGCAGAAATGCAAAAATTTTGGATTTTTCTGAAATTTTATCAAAACACACCTAAAATCTTTTTGGATTTTGTATCTTTTTGACAATTAAAAGTAAATTGCAACAAAATAAAATGCAGCAAAGTAAATGAAAGCAGTAAACTTTTTGTGAAATCCGGTCAGAGGATCATATCAGTTTTCTGAGAAATCTGATCACAGCATTGATCTATTTGTTTAATATTATCATTAGAAACAGTATGTGACACGGCAATTGCTGATATTGTGGTCCACGTAAGCTCACATGCAGACAATTACGCAATGCTTTAAAATGATACGAGTTAGGTGTATTAGACTAACACGATGTGGTGCCCACACACACGACATACTCCCGTATCAAGTAATTGCACAAAGCTTCGTCGTAACGCGTGATTATGCCAGAGTTATCCGTAAAAGTTACAAAGTATATAGCACAGAGGTGTACAGGTCAGCAATTGAATGCAGCAGAGTAACATGTGCGTATACACTAGGTTGAGGCTGATATTAATCACTGATTTGCATCAGATGATCAATACGATGTAATAATGATCTATGATCAATTAAAACATAAAGTTCCTCAATTCGGTAACTTCCGGTTTTGGCAATTAAGCTCTTTTAGCAAATATTCTGATAAAACTAGGTCCGTAAATCAATACGACAAAAGTTTATCAGAATATTCCGGATAACCATAACATAACGACCCGAAACCTCAGATTTTGGCAATCCTATCAAACGAAATTACGGTACTAAGACCATATGCCCATGAGGTGTACAGCCACGAACGCGTAGTTCGTTATGTTTGTATCACTAATGCACGCAATATTTAGTCTACGAAGCCTATCAGCATATCACACGTAGTCAACACACGCCTCATAAACTATACAATTCTTTAGCCTGTGTCAGATCCCCACTGATGTACTATCATTTCCTCTGTTTTACCAGGAAACATTTTTGATTTTCTAATTTTTAGGTCTTTTTGAATTTTATAATGTTTTTGGTTTTTCTGATAAAATGGCTCCCCCTAAAATAAAGAACATATTTTTGGGTTTTTTGATTTTTCTGAAAAACAAAAACAAAAATTTGAAAGAAACAATCCACTCGAAAGCATCAACTTCTTTGAGGATTAAACAATCCCCTCGAAAGCATCAACTTCTTTGAGGATTACAATAGTAAAGAGAAATTCCCAATTAGCAAAGAGAAATTCCCAATTAGCAAAATATAAAAACTAAAAACTAAAAAGCGATAAACCGAGGTGCCGATTAGTCCTGTTTTACCTTTATATTGTTTACTTTTAAAAGATATTCAAAGCGTGAACGGTCAAAAGCTTTAGTAAACAGATCTGCACGTTGGTAGTCAGTGTGAATTTTGATCATATCGATCAATTCCTTAGCGTAACAATCACGGATAAAATGATATTTGATCCGGATGTGTTTTGCTTTAGAATGATTTTCTGAATTTTTAGTTAATGCAATTGCGGCTTCGTTGTCACAGTAAATAGGGGTTTTAAGAAACTGCAAACCGTAATCCACCATTTGTTGTTGAATCCAGAGTACTTGCGAACAGCAACTCGAGGCTGCAATGTACTCGGCTTCACAGGTAGATTGTGCTACGGAAGTCTGTTTCTTGCATTGCCAGGTGATTAACCTGCTCCCGAAAAACTGGCAACCAGCTGTAGTAGATTTGCTATCTTTGTCACAGCCGCCCCAATCTGCATCACTAAAAGATATGAAATCAAAATTATCATCATTAGGGTACCAAAGTCCTTTTGATGGACAACCCTTCAGATATCTAAGGATACGCTTGACCGCCGTCAGATGACTTTGTTTCGGCTTCGATTGATAACGGGCACAGAGACACGTTGCGTACATAATATCTGGTCGAGACGCCGTCAAATACATCAGAGATCCGATGATTGCTCTGTATGTAAAAGGATCCGTCAGCTCCCCCTTAGCGTCCACTCCAATCCCATGATTGGGTTGAATCGGGGTATCCATCCGCTTTGAGTCCTCCATCTGGAACCGGCTCAAGATGTCGGAGACATATTTCGTCTGGTGAATGAAGATCCCGTCGGGTCTTTGGTCCACCTGCAAGCCTAGGAAAAACTGCATCTCCCCCATTGCGCTCATTTCAAACTTTTCCTGCATGACAGTTTCGAACTCCCTGCATAAAAGCTCGTTAGTTGAACCAAATATTATATCATCAACGTATATCTGTACTAGAAGCAAATCATCTCCCGTCTTCTTCGTAAAGAGGGTGCAATCGACGAGGCCGCGCTTAAATCCTTTGGAGATGAGGTATGTACTTAGCTCCTCGTACCACTGTCTCGGAGCCTGGTGCAAGCCATATAGAGCTTTGTTCAGCACGTAGACCTTATCCCGGTGGATTGGGTCCTCAAAGCCTGGTGGCTGCCCGACATACACCTCTTCCTTGACTTTCCCGTACAGAAATGCGCTTTTAACGTCCATTTGATAAACTTTGAATTTCTTATTAGAAGCAAACGCGAGGAACATCCGAATAGCTTCGATTCGTGCTACCGGTGCATAGATTTCGTTATAATCAATCCCTTCGATTTGATGGAAACCCTGCACGACCAATCTGGCTTTGTTACGAACAATAACCCCACGATCATCCTTCTTACACTTAAACACCCATTTGGTGCCAATCTTCTTCCTATCCGGCGGCAAATCCGTGAGCGTCCAAACTCCCAATTTCTGGAATTGTAATAACTCCTCCTGCATAGCTTCCACCCAGGCATCATCCTTCAAAGCGTCCTTGTATGTCCTTGGCTCTACCTGCGACACATAACACGCAAACGACCAATCATTTTGACTACCAGATTGTTGAATTTTGGCATATAAAGCTAAAGCACCAAAACTCTCTGGCGAATTAACGCTTTTAAGCTGCCCTCTGGTCATAACACTGCTTCCAGGATCACCGATTACTTGCTCCAGCGGGTGAATACGATGAATCCGAGATTCCGGATAATCAGGTACTTGCACTCCCGTCTGAATAGTCAAGTTCTCTACATCATCCAGATCATGACCCGTATTTGATGATGAAGCCACATCTGAAGTTGGAGTTGGGTTCACTGGCGGTGCCTCTGGTTCTTCAGCTTGTTCAAGAATAGCTTCTTCAAATTGTTCATCTTCAGATTCTGAAGTGTCTAATGAAGTTGAAGCCTCTTGAAACACTTCTTCCTCTTGTATAGGAGCATTGGTATCATTAGAAGCTGGTAGGGGGTTCACGGTGATCGGACGCACCAACGGTGAAGTTGTTGCATTTTCACACTCGTAAAGTAATCGAATAACAGCTTCTTCAACCATGCTATCTAGATTGAATGATTCAAAGAAATCTTTGTAATCAAACATCCAATCAGGACCCGTGCCTTGAATATTTTGAGTATATCGTTGAACTTCCACGTTAGCCCAGTCTTCCACACGACGAGTTCGCTTGTTGTATACCCGTTTGAGCGGGGTTGCATATCCAACAAAGTAACCCTCCTCGGCTTTAGGACTAAACTTCTCGCTTGGATTCAACATTGTACATGGCGCCCCAAAAGGTTCTAGATACTCTAAGTTCGGCTTCCTTCGGTGTAACAGCTCATAAGATGTTTTACCAAACTTCTTCACTGTTAGAACCCGATTTAATGTGTAATTTGCTGCATAGATCGCCTCATTCCAGAACATTACTGGAAGGTTTGAATCAGCAAGCATTGTTCTAGCCGCTTCAATTAGAGTCCTATTCTTTCGTTCAGCAACACCGTTCTGTTGTGGGGTGTACGGAGCCGAATATTCATGATGTATCCCTTTGCTTTCACAAAGTTCATCCATCTTGGCATTTTTGAACTCCGTTCCATTGTCACTCCGAATTCTCTTAATCTTCACATTGTAGATATTCTCCAATCGAGTGAACAGAACTTTTAGATTGATAAAAGTGTCGCTTTTATTCTGCAAACACATCACCCATAAAAATCTTGAGTAATCGTCTGTGACGACTAAACAATAAAGCTCTCCAAGATGACTTTTGCGCTTGACCGGTCCGAAAAGATCCATGTGCAATCGCTCTAGTGGCATCTCAACAGAGTTAACCTTTTTCACTTTGTGGGACTGTTTGTGTTGCTTCCCCTTTTTACAACTTACACACTTGTCATTCAGATGGAAATGTTTCACGTTTACTCCATCGACAAGTCCATTTCTCACAAGTTGATTCATTTTTCTCAGATGAATGTGCCCCATTCTTCGGTGCCACATTATCGATTCTTTCTCTGTCGCCTTGGACAAAAAGCATGTTATCTGCCCCTGTGATGTCATCGCCTTGGACATATCAAGAATGTATAGATTGTTGACGCGAGGTGCCTTCAACATTATCCACTCTTTAGGAATTGTAAAGCCCGGTTTCAGAATATAACAGGATTTGTCATCAAAATGCACAGTAAATTGCTTATCACATATTTGACTGACACTCAACAGATTATAATCAATCTGCTTCACATACGAAATCCGCTCGAAACTCACTATCCCATTGCTCACACTTCCTTCCATTGTGATATATCCAACTTTATTTCCCGCGAAAGCTACATACCCTCCATTGATGTTCTTTACGTCGAACAGCAACGCAAGATCCCCTGTCATGTGGCCTGAAGCTCCACTATCAACAATCCAAAGACTGCTAATAGGGCCAGCTGAAGCTCCCTGCACACAAAAAGTAAATCATTTAGTTCTTTCGGGGGACCCAAGCCTGAGTCTTGGGTCTTTGAACATCAGGTTTCAAAGTAACATTTTCACAAACATTGTCAACAACTTTTTGATCAATCTTTTTCTGATTGTTCAAAATAGTCTCCTTTTTCTCATTAACTTTTGAAGTTGAGGCTCTTGGAGTACCATTGGGTGTCCAAGATTGTTCAGATCTTTTCAAAATACGAATCTGAGACTTTGGGTTCTCAGTTGGTTTCTGAACATTGTTAGCAAATGTAACTCTCTTGGTAACCTTATCTGATTTAACAGACTTAGGTCCAACATTTGATTTGACAATCGGTTTTGGTGGAACCTTTTGCCTATCATCTGTTGCGTTCACCACAGGCTTCCTCCATGAGTGTTCCATAGCAATCCGATTCCTTCGATCATAGTGCATTGGACGAGTGTTCCTCATTTGTTGAAAATTGTTATGATTATAAAACGGTTGTGGTTGTTGAGGAACAACTCTCCTATGTGGTGGCACATAATGATCAATCGGTTTTCGCATGGAATTCCTCACTTCCACCTCGTGCCTCTTGTGCCTTACATATGGACACTGAGCAAGTAAATGCCCTCGTTCCCCACATTTAAAACATGCACGGTACTCTTCAAAAACATTCGGAGCATTTGGTTGAGCAAATGATCTAACAGGGTATTGATCATTGTACTGTTGCTTCCTTAAACTCTCAGGGAGTGGCCCTTTTGAGTAAGTAGGCTCATTAAAACCATTAGCTCTGTTTTTGGGTCGAACAAACTCTGTGACATGGACCTTTGGTTCTTGAGGAACATCCAAATAAAGTTTCTTTAATAAAGCTGGTGGAATCTCATTTGTTCTCTCATGTTTTGGGAACCAAATGGTGCTTTCTTGCCAAATCTTTTCTATTTTAGCATAATTGGCATTTTTTATTGGAAAGTCCTCGTCAGAAATGATTTTATCGGATCCTTCCATCCGATAAAACACCTTGACAGGTTTGTCACATTGTTCATTCTTAACACTCTTTTCAAGATCTTTCTTCACCACATTAAGATCTTTCTTTACAACATTCTTTTCAGACTTCTTTTCACGATGAGCATTTGCCATCGGAATCGCAATCTGAGATGGTGAAACTGGTTCATTTGTAATGATGTGATTTTCTTTTGGAATTTCACATGCATTAACAGTTTGATTACAACCAGTGTCATCACTCTCAGTGTCTGAATCAACACTCTCAGCAGTAACACCCTCATCATTGATACCCAAAATCGGTCTAACATCGGAATTTGGATCTCCAATACTTGAAGTATTAGATTCATTTTCCGATGCTGAGTCAGATTTTACCGAACTCTCCGGTGTCACTTGATGACAGTTATGGTTTTCAAAGAGAACCGGAGATGGTACAGACCGATAATTGGTGGTTTTATCATCAATGATGTGATCTACCACATAAGCAATATGCTTATAGCTTTCCAGCTTTTTGTTTACTTTCTCAGCAAAGCATTTGATGGCAGCCATTTCCAACTTGGTGTTTTCAATTTCGTTGATATAGTTGTTAATTGCCAATTGTTTTAAAGACAAAGTATTTTTCAAGTCGGAAATGTCCTTTTTATAGCCATCTAATACTTTGTTAAAAGCATTCAACTCTTTGCGAGTAGATTGACTGTTCATGATAGCACTATCACGTTGAACACGGAGTTGTTTATTCTCCTCAGTCAATCTATCACAAGTACCACAATATTTGTCACTTGTAACATCAGTGCTACATTCAGAACTTACAGGTTTTGGCGGATCAGTCATGGCCATCAATGCGAAATGAGCTTCCTTTCCTGCAAAGAATCTTGAATAATCAATCTTTGTGAAAGCATCATCTGCAATGCACGACTTCCTTGTCATCAGAAAATCCGCTTCTGCTAGCAACTGATCGATGTCTTCATCCAGAGAATTAACACTTGCTTCTGTATCCAATTCACTGTCTGAATCAGAATAAACCGATTCACATTCCTCAGGAATATCAGAAACAGTATCAATCACAACTCCAGAATTTGTCTCTTCAGCTTTATTCTCAACCTTAACCTCAGCATTAACCTTAACAGGTTCAGTTTCCACATCCATCTCAGCCTCAGACTCGTCACTTTCAACCTCAGTTTCTACCTTTTCCTCCACCATCACTGAATCTTCAATGTCAACCTGATATGCAACACAAGCCACATTGCCCCCAGTAGTGATTTCCTCAACACCTATCTGTATACTCGACCAGTCAAACCTCTCATCTTGTTGAGTCACCAATGCTTGATTGGTATTCTGTTGTTGTTCATTTGGTGTAGTGATTGGTATGACTGTTCGGTTAGCATTGTTTGGTGTTTGGTTTTGTGTCTGGTTTGGTGTGTTTGGTTGTCTATTTTGGTTGTTATTAAAGTTGTTTTGACGGTTTTGGTAGTTGTTGTTGTTGTTTTGGTAAGAAACTTGGTTTTGGTTTTGTTGTTGACGGTTCTGATAGCTGGCATTGAATGGGTTCCTATTGCCTTGTTTTGGTGGCTGGGTGCATTCTCTTTTAAAGTGACCTTTCCCTCCACAGTTAAAACAAGTCACTTTCTCCTTATTGAACCCGTAGGTTGTATTAGGAGAAGTTCCCAAATCAGTTCTTCCTGTCTTCTCGATAAACTCCGTTGCCCTTCTCATTATGCTCGCAAAGGCCCATTGGATATCAATGAGTTCCATCTCTTCCTTGTCAATTTGTGCATAGTCTTCATTGGTCAAGTTGTTATTCCCAATTTGACTAGCAACTAATCCATTGTAGGATGAGACCATTGCAGAGACTAATGCAATGTGTTGCTGAGCAACTTCAACTGTCACATTACCAAGGTTAGATGTCTCCAAAACCACCGTTTGTTGATTAGGTTGGTTCATTGGTTGTTGTTGAGATTGGCTAGCAGTGTAAAAAGCTGCTTGTTGCATTGGGGAAAATGGTGGAATGTATGAATTGTTGTATAGTTGTTGTGGTGGTGGTTGTGAAAAGGATGATTTTTGTTGATGGTAGTTCATGGTAGGTGATTCCATAACATTGGATATACATGCAACATGTGGTGTAACTAGCCCTCCTGAGCTTGTACTAGCTGGAACTGAAGATCCTCCAAAGTATAAGTTGTGATTCTGAGGAATCTGTGCTCTTCTAGCTTTCCTCTTCTCTTCCAATTCTTTGTTTTCCAGCTTCTCAATGAACTCTTGAATAGACCAGTATTGATAAGCATCCTTCTCCTTCAGGACTTCCACATGCTGATCCCAGTTTGGTGGTAATGCATCTGCAAACTTGTCCACCTGCTTTGCCATAGGAATATGTATACCATAGCTAGACAATTCAGATAACAAATGATTATATCTAGGAGTTAGTTCTTTCAAAGTTTCATTTCCAATATAAGAAAAATTCTCAAACTCCTTTATAAGTTCTTCCACCCTCAAACTTCTAGTCTTCTCATTCCCATCATGCTTCCTTTTAAGCATTTCCCATAGTGCCTTAGATGTTGTGCAAGTCCCAAACTGATGCAAAAGATCATTTGTGATTGCCTGTGTCAATTGGGAAAACGCCTTCTTTTCCACAGCAAACTTCTTTTTCTCATCCTCAGCCATGCTCTCCAATGGCACTGGTTCACCTGTGTTCTCCAAAACTGGTGGTGTGTAACCTTTAGCAATCATGTTCCATGCTTCAGCACCTTCCACTCCCATGCCTTCCAGATGTATCTTGAACTTTTTCTGCCACTGATTGTATTCTTGAATCTCCATAAGCTTCGGTGGCCGATTCCCGCTACCTGAAGACAAATCATTAATCAGTGTGGAAATAGCATTTGAAGTTTGAGTGTTTACCACCGCTGCTGCTACTCCGCAGTAGTCAGATTGTGGTGCTGGAGGTGCACTCTGAGTCATGTAGTTAACCGGCTGCGAAGACTGTGTGCTCGTCTTCTGTGCTGCTACCGTCCATGGGTCCATCACCTGCTGTTGTGGTTGTGTAGTTGCTGGTGTCGGAGTAGTCGGAAAATTCCACATGATCACGAATTTCGAGAAAATTCAACACTTAGAAAATTTTCCAAAAACACTAGTCTAGGTTCGCCCAAATGAACTTCAGGTTTGTCCCTTTCTTCTTCAGGTTCGCCCAAACAGTAACTCCCGAATGTAAAATCTCACCAGAAAGTAAAAACACACTAACACTTTTCACGTTCGCCCAAAACTACTCCAGGTTCGCCCGTTTTGGTTCTAGTTTCGCCCGCACGATCACCCGAATGTGAAAAGTTAGACCCGAATGTGAAAAATTCAACTGAAAAATTCTAGGTTCGCCCAATTATACCTAGGTTCGCCCAGAAAAACACTCAGGTTCGTCCAAAACTACACACCTTCGACCAAAACTGTTCAGGTTCGCCCATTTTCACTTTTGAAAAACGGTTACACTTTGAAAAACGGTTATTTTGATCTCTGATTTTCAAAAGTTTGTGAATTTGAATGATCTTGATCAGGTTATGCTTCGGAGATGATTTGGAACAACTTTAATACTTGGAATTTTGAATTTTAACCACAAAATCAACTCTAATTCTTTCAAAAACACTCAAAAACCATTTTTATGTAAAAACAGATGTGAATTGATGAAAATAATGTCCAAATCAGCTCTGAGTTTATCAATTTGTTGTTGTATGATCTTCTATGCTCTGATACCACTTTGTAGAGACGAAATTTGACACGAAAACAGGATTATATGATCATACAAGTTACAAAACCAGGTGCGGAAACCCTAGCTTTGAACAAACTGAAGTAAACTCAAATCAAAACACAATCAAAGTCATTTTCAATGCTTTTCATAGATTAACTCTTTCAAAAACTTGATTACAATGTCTATTCAGTTAATCTAACACACACACAAATTCTCTCAAACCTCTCTGGAACAACACCTGATAACTCACACAACTTATGACTCCCTTAATCTTACAAAATCACAAAATCTATATATAGGACCTGCACGTTCGCCCAGTTTGACTGGTTGAATGTGAAGCCTTTCCACATTCGCCCACATGTAGTGGTCGAATGTGTCTTCTCAGTCTTGTTCCATCCAGATTCGTCCACTGTCTTTCTACCTTCGCCCATCTCTATTTCACCTTCGCCCATATCAACTACACTCGCCCCATCAGCCCTTCCTAACACATGTTAACTATCTAATCATTAGTCGCAAAACGCATCTACAATCTCCAATGGCACTGGTTCACCTGTGTTCTCCAAAACTGGTGGTGTGTAACCTTTAGCAATCATGTTCCATGCTTCAGCACCTTCCACTCCCATGCCTTCCAAATGTATCTTGAACTTTTTCTGCCACTGATTGTATTCTTGAATCTCCATAAGCTTCGGTGGCCGATTCCCGCTACCTGAAGACAAATCATTAATCAGTGTGGAAATAGCATTTGTAGTTTGAGTGTTTACCACCGCTGCTGCTACTCCCCAGTAGTCAGATTGTGGTGCTGGAGGTGCACTTTGAGTCATGTAGTTAACCGGCTGCGAAGACTGTGTGCTCGTCTTCTGTGCTGCTACCGTCCATGGGTCCATCACCTGCTGTTGTGGTTGTGTAGTTGCTGGAGTCGGAGTAGTCGGAAAATTCCACATGATCACGAACTTCGAGAAATTCAACACTTAGAAAATTTTCCAAAAACTAGCTCTAGGTTCGCCCAAATTTGTTCAGGTTCGTCCCTTTCTTCTTCAGGTTCGCCCAAACAGTAACTCCCGAATGTAAAATCTCACCAGAAAGTAAAAACACACTAACACTTTTCACGTTCGCCCAAAACTACTCCAGGTTCGCCCCTTTTGGTTCTAGGTTCGTACCCCCGATCAGCCGAATGTGAAAAATGTGACCCGAATGTGAAAAATTCAACAGGAAAATTCTAGGTTCGCCCAATTATACCTAGGTTCGCCCAAAATTTCACTCAGGTTCGCCCAAAACACTACACCTTCGACCACTCTGATCCAGGTTCGCCCATTTTCTGTTTTGAAAAACGGTTACACTTTGAAAAACGGTTATTTTGATCTCTGATTTTCAAAAGTTTGTGAATTTGATTGATCTTGATCAGGTTATGCTTCGGAGATGATTTGGAACAACTTTAATACTTGGAATTTTGAATTTTATCCACAAAATCAACTCTAAATCTTTCAAAAACACTCAAAAACCATTTTTATGCAAAAACAGATGTGAATTGATCAAAATAATGTCCAAATCAGCTCTGAGTTTATCAATTTGTTGTTGTATGATCCTCTATGCTCTGATACCACTTTGTAGAGGATGTGATTTGACACGAAAACAGGATTATATGATCATACAAGTTACAAAACCAGGTGCGGAAACCCTAGCTTTGAACAAACTGATGTAAACTCAAATCAAAACACAATCAAAGTCATTTTCAATACTTTTCATAGATTAACTCATTCAAAAACTTGATTACAATTCAATTACAGTTAATCTAGATCACACACACACTATCTCAAACCTCTCTGGAACAACACCTGAAAACACACACACCTAATGACTCTCTTTTTCTTACAAAATCACAAAAACTATATATAAGCACTGCACATTCGCCCCTTTCAATTGGTCGAATGTGAGTGATTTCCACATTCGCCCACTGAGGTGGTCGAATGTGTACTTCCAGTGTTAGTCCCTTCCAGATTCGTCCAATACCTTCTACCTTCGCCCACTTTCTTTCTTCCTTCGCCCACATCAATGTACATTCGCCCAACAGCCTCTTCTAACACATGTTAACTATCTAATCACTAGTCGCAAACGCATCTACAGTTTTATGTATGCAAAGGTTGATCATTATGTGTAGATTGAGTATAGGATTGGAAACGTCATGTTAGTCCTAGAGAATACATGAAAGAAGAGTAATATGACGGGTCAAGGTAAGTTGTGTATAGGAATTGCACGCTTGTATGTATTGTAAGGTTATTAATCTTTTATTATGAGAATGGAAATGAAGATGCAGGTATGTATGTATGTATGTATGTATGTAAGTATGAATGCATGGGACTTGGAGGTTCGGATCGGGGTATCACACCCGAACTTGCAAGAAGGCATTTGAACAGGATCACGGAGTATTGTTGGATGTTATTTCCGCATCGTGAATAATTTATATGAAGTCACCTATTGAACTAACGAAACGGTTATGTGGCGATTGCAGGTTGTCTTGTCTACCTAATGAAGTAAGGAAAGGATGGAGATCGAGCGAAGGAGCGGATTGTACGTGGTCACGATCACATAACCTAATAAAGATGAGTCGCGTTGAATGTAATAAGAAGTATTAAAAAAATGTAACACCAAAAATATCTCTTAGATGTGTTTTCCAAACATTTGAGAATGTTCTGTAAGCAAGAAATTTTCTAGTCCGTATTTTCCGCTGCATATTGTCTGTAAAACGGTTTAGGGTGTTACAAGTTGGTATCAGAGCCCTGGTTTGAGTGAAATCTCGTACAAGGAAGTAAGTACTTGAACTCAAACTTGTGTGCTCTTGAAATCAGTGACCCATACAATCCAAGACTCGATCAAGAACCAAAGGTAGAATTTAATATTAACTCACATGACATGTTTAAAACTAATTGTGGTGTTTATATTATGGTGAGCTTCTATGGATAATGAAAAGGTCTCCAGGACACGATCCCAGATAGATCTCGGAAATTTTGGAAAGGATCGAATGCTCGCAGGTATGTAGTATTAATACATTGGTACCAGTGGAAGAGAATTCTCAGGGATGGTAAAATTTAGATGGAAAATAACCTTGTTGTTAGGATGGAAATTGAAAGAGTTGCATGAAGCTGAAAACCAGTCCCCAGGCATAAGGTAATGATTACATGAAGACACGTGGATAACATGTGGACTGCGCACCTGGCCAGTGCACAAGAAGCATGCGACACACGTGAGACCATGAGAATCATCACAGGTATGCCTGGTAAATTGGAAAGTAAGCGATCGTGAGGATAGATGGGTGGAATAAACCTTATTTAAGGGGTAAATGGGAAGTGGTTCCCTTAAAAGGTATTAAACCAAACGTATGAGAATTGGTGCCTATGAACTAATTATGGTAATGATTAGATAAGTAACTAGACGACAGTTGTGGGTCATGGTAGATGACTCTCAAGTGATAGAGAGTAGTCTCTAAATGAATAAAAGGTGGGAATGAAAAGTTTGAGTCCATAGGTAAGTATGGATCAAACCAATATGAATGAAAGGTGAGAATGAAAAGTTTGAGTCCATAGGTAAGTATGGATCAAACCTATATGAATGAAAGGTAGGAATGAAAAGTTTGAGTCCATAGGTAAGTATGGATCAAACATGTATGAATGAAAGGTTGGAATGAAAGGTCTGATTTCGTAGGTAAACACGGATCAAACCTATATGAATGAAAGGTAGGAATGAAAAGTTTGAGTCCATAGGTAAGTATGGATCAAACATGTATGAATGAAAGGTTGGAATGAAAGGTTTGATTCCGTAGGTAAGCACGGATCAAACCCGTATGAATGAAAGGTTGGAATGAAAGGTCTGATTCCGTAGGTAAGCACGGATCAAACCTATATGAATGAAAGGTAGGAATGAAAAGTTTGAGTCCATAGGTAAGTATGGATCAAACATGTATGAATGAAAGGTTGGAATGAAAGGTTTGATTCCGTAGGTAAGCACGGATCAAACCCGTATGAATGAAAGGTTGGAATGAAAGGTTTAAATCCGTAAGTAGGCACGGATTAAACTTATATGAATGAAAGGTAGAAATAAAAGATTTGCATCCGTAGGTAAATACGGATCAAACCTATATAACTTAAGGTAGGAATTAGATATATGAATCCATATGTAAGTCCCTCAACTTACTCATTAGTCGGCTCATCCTTTGATAGCATATAAATGTCCCATGACCTTAATGGGTCAAATGGGTGGAATTGTAGAAATTGTAGAAATGGCCCTGAACGGGTCAAATGGTGGAAATGTAAAAATATAGAATAACCCAAGTAATGGGTCATATTAGTTGGAATGTTGTAGAAATATAGAATAGTCTATGGAGCGGGTCATTTGTATAGGAATGAAAAAGAGAATACATTTTTCTCTAACCAAGATAAAGCACAACGTTAGTAACTTAGTTTAGATATGCATGTTGCGTGACATATAAAAATGCATGTATATGTAATGGAAGATGGTAAGGCATGGTATTAATGTGAGTTTATTTCATAAACCTATGGAAACGAATGAAAGGTCGATCTTTTGAAGGATTCGTACCTCCATAGGAAGGAAATGAATGATGTTATGAGACGCAAGAATGTAATGTAGAAATTATTGTAAAGTAGTAGTATATGGCACATTTACTTTGAAAAGTCAAATTGTAGAAAATTTGGAAGGTAGTGAATAAAATGTAAGGATCTTGCATAAGAAAATGAAATAAGTAATGTAGTATAGCACGTAAACGGGAAATCAAGAAGGGAATGTATATAACTAGACATTATAGGTGAAAGAAAACTTGCATGGACCATTAAAGGTCAATTTTCATGAATGTGAGGTATATGTCTAACCAATGATTTTGTAGATACGAATGGTCGAATTTTTTTGATATGATGGAATCTACAAGATAGGTGATACGATGTTAACGAGTTGGAACTCGTTGTGAATGAACTAAATCAAGCTAAGTATGGCGTGGACTTGTGAAGGAGCAAGTCAAGCTGACATATGGATGGTTGGTAAACGTTGTGAAAGGAAGGTTAGTAAATTTGGATATTTTATGATTGTTAAATAGAAAAAAAAATTGATATGTTGAATAGTAACCCCGTATGAATGAAAGGTAGCTCAAGCGTGATGTAGTTCGGAAAGTTTGACTTTTAAAGGTCAAAAGATGAGTGAATCATTTCTTAGACTCGGAGTTGTTAAGTAATGGACATATGTGTCTACAATAAGTAGTGCATGAAATGAACTAACGAACAAATTAGCGTGAATAGAATGACTTTGAAATTTACCTAAAAGGGGGTGGGGTGCATATGGTAGATGTACCAATTCGGTAGTGCCTAGGTAATTATGCCTAACTCTCAAGTTAAATGAGAGTGAATGAGGAATGAAATGGTATGTATGTTGTGAAAGAGATAACCATGATCTAAGGATTTGGGATATACGCAGGTATATAGTCTAACTAATTACATGATTGAAGTAATTAAAAGGAATTTAAAATAGTGGAATATTGTAGTAAGATAAGGATGAATACTAATGATGATTAATGCAATAATAAAAGATCAATAGGGTTGATGAGGTGAAAGATGGCAATGATAGTTCGGTATGCTTGATACTTGCATGAAGGCTTGTTGTTAATACTAGAAGGTGTGGATATATAATTATGTTTGATCACGATTAAAGTCGTTGTATAGTCTATAATGTGGGCTTGCGATGTGGCATGAAACTTTGAATGAAGTGAATGAGTAAATAAGTAAGTAGAGAATGCCTAGTATGGTAGTAATGAAAGTGGTTTCGGGGACGAAACCTTCTTTAAGGGGGGTAGACTTGTAACGCCCCAAATATTTAAATAATGCAAATATTTGGTAGTAGGTGAACATGTTGTATAAAATAAAGGTTCATATCTTATTAAAGACAATTTGGTCTCCAAGTTTTCGGTCAAACAAGGATGGCTAGTAGTGACTTAAGTTATAACCTAAAATAACAAGTAAACAAAAGGGGAGGGGCTTAAGTTGAATAAAACCTAATTTATGGGTTAATAAGGGGAGGACTTAAAACAAAAGAACTCCATGAAGAGGAGTTCACGTTTTTGGAGAGGAGAAGACCACCCCCAACCCCAAACTCACTAATCAGCCCCAAATCCATGCTAAAATCGACTATTGGACCTGCATGTTGGAAGATTCCTAGTCATCTATTGTTAACAAACATGAGGTAAGTGGTAGAATTTCATGGATGATGAAATACTAGGGTTCATACATAATTATGTGTGAATTCATGTAGAGATTAGTGGCAAATTGTGATTGAAACTTGTGTGCATGCTAATTTTGTGGAAATTTTGTAAATTGAAGAGGTTTCATGGAGTTTGGAAGTGGATGTTGATCTTTGGGTGTAACCCATGAACATTCTTGGTTAAGTTGATATGTAAATTGAAAGAATTTGATGTTTTACTATATTTGATGTCTATTGAATGAATGGTATGTAATGTAGGGAAGAAATATGATGATTTATGTTATGAGCTATGAAAGTATGCATAAAATGCTTGTACATTGTGTTTTAAATGTTGTATGTACACCAAGTGTTTGATGAAATGTCTAGATTAGTCTAACTTGTGAAATTGTAGGCAAGATTGGACAAGTATGAAAGTAGTACGATAATTGATGCAATTGATAGTAGGTTAACAAGAGGATTGCGTCTTAGAGAGTATTCGTGTGGGAATTTATTGAATTATATGAATTGGTAAGAAGTATGCTTTAGTAGTTTGTACACTATGCTTAAATGGTATGATGCACACCATGTGATGGTTAATTGGTATGATGAATGATCTTGTATGTTAGTGAGATATGAATATGATGTTATGGTGAAATTCATATGACCTAGTATGTTAATATAGACATATGTTTGTAAAAAGGAAAGTTTGTATGGTTGAAAGTTGACTTTCTGGAAAGTCAACTGACATGGAAATAATGTGGTATGTTTTCTAGCATGATTGTGAGATTGAGGATTTCTTGTGAGACACGTTAGCTTGGTTATGTGACACATACGATGTTGAGTTTAATTGCTTAAATGATGAAACAAAAAGAGTGGGAAGCTATGTTGTATACATGTTAGAAATTGACCTATGCAAGTCAATGTGATATATGAGTTGGATATGATTTGGTTTATGAATGAACATGTATGCTAACAATGATGTGAACATGATGATATGAAAGGATAGGAATGATGGACTCAAGCATGGGAAGCTAATGGGTCAAGATGAGGCAAGTAAACAAGCATGAACTTGAAGGACTTGAGGTAAGTGATTCCCGAACTTAACTTGCATTATGATATCGAATCTATATGTTAATGTAGTATGGGAATCTTGAAGGAAACAAATAATTAATGTTATGCCAAGGTAAGAAACTTGGTGATGGGTTAACAATAGATTTACCCATGGTTGGTTGCATATAGAGGAGATAACGGGTCATCAAGGAAATGTTACGCCATTCACCATGATACCACGTAATCCGGGTAGTTTAACGCCTAGGAAAATCATGGGGAATGATCTTAGAACCTTGTGAGGTTTGGGGTTTAAGATATGCCATTAAATCATGAAAAGTGCCTAGTGGGCGCAACCTCACATCAGGTCCGGGCGCAAGGTGACCTGAACGGGCGCAACCTGAATCTGATGGGAAAAATGGGCTGATTTGCGCCCTCTAGGGGCTCAACCTCCCCCTCCAGGGGCGCAAGCTTGCGCCCCCCACTGGTTATTTGCCTGTTTTTGTCGTATTTTGATGTTTCGCTTATATGCGCAACCCGTATTCGCGTTTAACGCATCGAATAACATCGTTGGACTTCGTGAATGCTAGGTATGGGTGTAGCAAGTAATAGGAATGTTGGATTTGCAAATATGACTCAAGTACGGAATGATGCGTGTGTATGTAATTAAATTGATATGTGTGTATACATAGTAACAAATACGGTAAGTAGATTTGTTATGCTTTTGTAAGTTGATAATGTGAGGTATGTATGGGTACTTATACCCCGGGTTTGGGTGAGAGTTTTATGTATGCAAAGGTTGATCATTATGTGTAGATTGAGTATAGGATTGGAAACGTCATGTTAGTCCTAGAGAATACATGAAAGAAGAGTAATATGACGGGTCAAGGTAAGTTGTGTATAGGAATTGCACGCTTGTATGTATTGTAAGGTTATTAATCTTTTATTATGAGAATGGAAATGAAGATGCAGGTATGTATGTATGTATGTATGTAAGTATGAATGCATGGGACTTGGAGGTTCGGATTGGGGTATCACACCCGAACTTGCAAGAAGGCATTTGAACAGGATCACAGAGTATTGTTGGATGTTATTTCCGCATCGTGAGTAATTTATATGAAGTCACCTATTGAACTAACGAAACGGTTATGTGGTGATTGCAGGTTGTCTTGTCTACCTAATGAAGTAAGGAAAGGATGGAGATCGAGCGAAGGAGAGTATTGTACGTGGTCACGGTCACATAACCTAATAAAGATGAGTCGCGTTGAATGTAATAAGAAGTATTAAAAAAAATGTAACACCAAAAATATCTCTTGGATGTGTTTTCCAAACATTTGAGAATGTTCTGTAAGCAAGAAATTTTCTAGTCCGTATTTTCCGCTGCATATTGTCTGTAAAACGGTTTAGGGTGTTACAACTAGTGATTAGGGTCACAATTGCATGAAATGAAAGCAATTAGGATCACAATTGCATGAAATGAAGGCAATTATGATCCCAATCGCCTATAGCATACACGATTAGGCCCTCTATTCAGGCGATTAGGCTCCTAATCGCCTATAGCATAGGCGATTAGGATCCCCAATCGCCTATAGCACAGCTGATACGGTTTTTCGCGCGTTTAACCCTCCAAATCAGATCCGAAACGTGTGAAAACACCCAATAACAATCCTAACACATTAACAAACATATTTCAAGCAAAACCCCTAAGTTTTCATCGTTCTAACAGTCCCGAATGCGAGCGTTTTCCCAAAATAGCAACTTAACATGTAAACATCACATCAACATGCAAGAACTTGCCCTAAATAGCAAATATCCAGATTTAATCACATAACCACGTTGTCCGATAGCATCCTACTGCTCTAACATCATCCTAGAGCAAACCCTAACATCAAACAATCAACAACATACCTCATATCATCCTTAATCATTCATAATCTTTCAAATGGGTCAAAACATCAAGTATCAACAATACACAACCAAAACCATTCAAACTCCTAGAACATCATCATACTAACTTGTAACAGCCATAAACATCATAACAACACAAAAACAATCATGATTCAATCCTAAAAATCCTATCTTTAATCACATATAACACATATAACACATATAACACATATAACACATGTAAAGGTGTGGGTTTGTTTAAAAAAGGTCTTAAAGGGATTTTCAAAGACAAAAACATTTATAAGTCAGGTCTGGACGTTTAGGGAGTAAAATATAATCATTTAAAGGTTTGGGTTTGAAGAACACACCTTGGATTTAAGAGAAATTGGTGGAATAAGCTTGGAAATGGTTGTTTTGATGTAAAAACGAGTTCCAGAGAGTGTTTGTGTGTTGGTAAGGGTTATTGGACGGCTAGGGTTGCATAAATGGTGTTTTGGAGGTCAAGGGTGGTATTTATAGGCGATTATGCAGCTTTATCAGGCGATTAGGGCTGCTAATCGCC
This sequence comes from Ambrosia artemisiifolia, assembly GCA_032199755.1. Taxonomy (NCBI): domain Eukaryota; kingdom Viridiplantae; phylum Streptophyta; class Magnoliopsida; order Asterales; family Asteraceae; genus Ambrosia; species Ambrosia artemisiifolia. The sequence goes on from CM063521.1 coordinate 28,249,025, forward strand.
TTCACTATAGGCGATTAGCCCCCCAATCGCCTATACTTAAGCCCTAATCGCCCTCAGCAAGAGCCTAATCGCCCTCAGGGCTGGTCCAAGGTATTTTGCGCGTTAAACTCCGTTTTAACATATGTTAACACGTTTTCACATACCGACAAGTCACATAATGATTATAAACACATAATTCATGGAAATAAACACGTTCACACTCGTTCACCAATTCCCGGGACTCGAGACTTGCGTGTGTTAAAACCCCAATGGTGTGCGACTCGACTTGACTGACCCTGTTATGTGTAACGTATGCGCGACTCGCTAAGGTAGACTTACTAAGTTTTCGAAAAGTTAGTTACCGGAGTTTGCCGGGTGTCACAAATGTCTACACTCTGTTAGTGACGAGATGTTTCTAAATATATTATATTGTATAAACATGAAATTGTGTTGGATGGGAGATGGTTTTTTTTCATTACATCTGAAGTTTGTATTCGAAGACAGCTATTTTGAGGGCAAATATTGTTATTGTTATTGTTAATCAAGTATTTCATTTACATGGGATATTCCAAATTGTAAGTGAAATTCTTTTGTGAATGACAATTTTTTCATTACATCTGAAGTTGTATTGGATGACAGGCGTAGTCAGAACATGTGTTGACATGGCAACCAGATGTTGTAAAACAGAATTTCCTTAACTTTAGAATTTTTAAGAGAGAAAGTTTTAAATTATGACAGGGAACGGTGTTTACGATTTTTAACATTAACAGGGTAGAGTGGCAAATAATAAGTGTTTTGAGTGTAAAGTTGAGAGGTTATTTTATAAGAAACCTATTGAAAATCAGTTGGTTATTTTCTAAAGATTTTTATGTAGCATACTTTGATTTTTATAAATAAACAATAATAATTATTTTAATAAATAAGCCCTAACTTTTGAAGTTTTAAGACGGAAAGTTTTAAATTATCATAGGGAAGTGTGTTTACGATTTTGAACATTAACAGGGTTGAATTGCAAATTGCAAATAATAAGAGTTTTGAGAACAAATATTTTTATTGTTATTATTGTTAATCAAGTAATTCATTAACAGCTGTATTGAGAACATATGTTGACATGTCATCAGATGTTGTAAAACAGATCTTTGGATTCATAATACAAATAAGACCTATTTTTGAATTTTTTTAGAGTGAAAGTTTTAAAACTTATTATTAATTAATTCATTTATATAAGATATAACATTGTGTCATTATATATTCTTTGTTTTATTGATCAATAATATTCAAAATGTGAACCAAATTTATAACAATCCTATTCAAAATCAGTATATTATTTTCTAAAGATTTTGTATGTAGCATCATTTCATTTTGATAAAGAAATAATATTAATAAATGTTTGAAAACCATATTTAACAAATAAGCCCTAAATTTTGAATTTTTAAGAGGGAAAGTTTTAAATTATTATAGGGAAGCGTGTTTACGAATTTGAACATTAGGAGGGTTGAGTTCATAAATAAATAATAATAATAATAATTTAAAAATCACTTTTGATCAATAAGTCCTAACTTTTTAATTTTTAAGAGGGAAAGTTTTAAATTATCAAAGGGAATCGTGTGTACGAATTTGAACATCAATCGGGTTGAGTTCATAAATAATAATAATAATAATAATAATAATAATAATAATAATAATAATAATTATTATTATTATTATTTAAAAAGCATTTTTTATCAATAAGTCCTAATTTTGAATTTTTTAGAGGGAAAGTTTTGAATTATCATAGGTAAGCGTGTTTACGAATTTCAAAATTAAGCGGGTTGAATTGCAAATTGCAAATTGCAAATAATAAGAGTTTTGAGACCAAATATTTTTATTGTTATTATTGTTAATCAAGTAATTCATTAACAGGGTTGAAGTTTTATTCGATGACAGCTGTATTGAATACATCTGTTTACATGTAAATCAGATGTTGTAAAACAGATATTTGGATTCATAATACAAATAAGCCCTAATTTTTGAGTTTTTTAGAGGGAAAGTTTTAAATTATCTTAGGGGAGTGGGTTTACGAATTTGGAGATTAACCGGGTTTAGTTGCAAATAATAAGAGTTTTGAGAGTAAATATTTTCAAAACTTATTATTAATTAATTCATTTATATAACATATAACATTGTGTCATTATATATTTTTTGTTGTATTGATCAATAATATTCAAAATGTGAAACAATTTTATAAGAATCCTATTCAAAATCAGTATATTATTTTCTAAAGATTTTGTATGTAACATGATTTCATTTTGATAAAGAAATAATATTAATAAATGTTTGAAAAACATATTTAACAAATAAGCCCTAAGTTTTGAATTTTTAAGAGGGTAAGTTTTAAATTATTATAGGGAAGCGTGTTTACGAATTTGAACATTATGAGGGTTGAGTTCATAAATAAATAATAATTATTATTATTTAAAAACCATTTTTGATTAATAAGTCCTAACATTTATTTTTAAGAGGGAAAGTTTTAAATTATTATAGGGAAGCGTGTTAACGCATTTAAACAATAGGGGGTTGAGTTCATAAATAAATAATAATAGTAATATTAATAATTATTTAAAAATCATTTTTGATCAATAAGTCCTAACTTTTCAATTTTTAAGAAGAAAAGTTTTAAATTATCACAGGGAAGCGTGTGTACGAATTTGAACATCAACCGGGTTGAGTTCATAAATAATAATAATAACTATTATTATTTAAAAAGCATTTTTTATCAATAACTCCTAACTTTTGAATTTTTTAGAGGGAAAGTTTTGAATTATCATAGGTAAGCGTGTTTACGAATTTCAACATTAAGCGGCTTGAATTGCAAATTGCAAGTATTAAGAGTTTTGCGACCAAATATTTTTATTGTTATTATTGTTAATCAAGTAATTCATTAACAGGGTTGAAGTTTTATTTGATGACAGCTGTATTGAATACATCTGTTTACATGTAAATCAGATGTTGTAAAACAGATCTTTGGATTCATAATACAAATAAGCCCTAACTTTTGAGTTTTTTAGAGGGAAAGTTTTAAATTATCTTAGGGAAGTGGGTTTACGAATTTGAAGATTAACCGGGTTTAGTTGCAAATAATAAGAGTTTTGAGAGCAAATATTTTCAAAACTTATTATTAATAAATTCATTTATATAACATATAACATTGTGTCATTATATATATTTGGTTGTATTGATCAATAATATTCAAAATGTGAAACAATTTTATAAGAATCCTATTCAAAATCAGTATATTTTTTTCTAAAGATTTTGTATGTAGCATCATTTCATTTTGATAAAGAAATAATATTAATAAATGTTTGAAAACCATATTTAACAAATAAGGCCTAAGCTTTGAATTTTTAAGAGGGAAAGTTTTAAATTATCATAGGGAAGTGTGTGTACGAATTTAAACATTAGCCGGGTTGAATTCATAAATAATAATAATATAATAATTATTTAAAAAACATTTTTGATCAATAAGTGTTAACTTTTGAATTTTTTAGAGGGAAAGTTTTAAATTATCATAGGTAAGCGTGTTTACGATTTTGAGCATTAACAATGTTGAGTTGCAAATTGCGAATAATTAGACTTTTGAGAGCAAATATTGTTATTCTTCTTATTATTAATTATTAATTAATTCATTTATAAAAGATATAACATTGTATCATTACATATTGTTGGTTGTATTGATAAATAATATTCAAAATGAGAAACTATTTTATAAGAACCGTGTTGAAAATCAGTTTATTATTTTCTAAAGACAACATATGTATGAGCATCATTTCATTTTGATAAAGAAATAATATTAATAAATGTTTGATCAATAATATTGAAGTTGTGAAACTATCTTATAAAAATTCGGTTCATTTTGATAAATGTATAAGCTACTTGAGTTGTAAATAGTAAGTGTTGGAAATAATAGGGAAGCGTATTTACCAATTTGAACATTAACCGACTTGAGTTGTAAATAATAAGAGTATTGAGAACAAATATTGTTGTTATTATTATTAATTACTTAATTCATTTACGTGCATATTGCAAATTCTAAGTGAAATTCTTTTTTGGATGAGAGTTTTTTCATTACATCTGAAGTTATATTGGATGACAAGTGTATTTAGAACATCTGCTTACATGTCATCAGATGTTGTAAAACAGATCTTTGGATTTATAATAGAAATAAGCTCTAACTTTTGAATTTTTTAGAGGCAAAGTTTTAAATTATCCTAGGGAAGCGGGTTTACGAATTTAAAGATTAACCGGGTTGAGTTGCAAATAATAAGAGTTTTGAGATCAAATATTGTTTTTGTTGTTATTATTAATTATTAATTATTAATTGATTTTATAAAAGATATATAACATTGTATCATTTTATATACTTTGTTCCATTGATCAATAATGTTAAAGTTGAGAAAGTACATTATATAAACCGTCTTCAAAATCAGTTTGTTAATTTGTAAAGAATTTTTATGTAGCGTCATTTGATTTTGATAAATAAATAACATTAATAAATGGTTGAAAACCATTTTTAATAAATAAGTGCTAAGTTTCGATTTATATTAATAAATAAATAAATAATAATACAACCCAGTATAAAATCAGTTTTTAAATTTCTTCAAACTTTGTTCGTACCATCAAATACTGTATCTATTAAAATAGAGGCCCAAAAGCCCAAATTTAATGATTACAACTTTGAATGGTTAGCACACGGTTTTACAGTTGTTTCACAACATCTGCTTTTTAAGCCAACAGATGATGTAAAACAGATTTTGTGGTTTATAGTTTTTTTTTTTGAAAAAATTTTGTGATTTATATAACTATTGAATAATAATAATAAAACAATAATAGAATTTTAAAAGTATGACTTAAGTCCTTAAGTTTTGAACTTTTAAGAGAGAATTTTTAAATTAACATAAGGTGGTGTGGTACTTAGTTATGTTGCAATGGTAAATATAGCAACAACTTTCCTTTATAAATACATCCTATATAAGGACATAACAACACAAGCCTTCTAAATTTCTACAGAGTGTCTTCTAACCCTTGTCTCATATTTGTATAAGTAAATGAATATATTGAAAGCATATCAATGGAAGCTGTCAACAATAGTCTTAGTTTTATTTGTGATCTGAACCCCGGGAAAGATATGTGGAGTATGAAGGCACGTGTTATACGAAAATGGAAACAAAATTTTAAGTTAGAGCTCATATTGATCGATGAGAAGGTATGGTCATGGATATGATTGTTTATGTTTATTTATATTTTGTTTTAGGTTAATATTGTTATCTTACGTTCATGTTATATACTTATATACTTATATCTATAATTTGAAAAAGTTGTTGTGCTTGATGTTTGTCTTTTGTTTATGATTATTCCAGGGTGATAAGATTCAGGCGTCTATTAAAGGTCATTTGGTGCAACAATTTGACACTAAAGTTCATGAAGATGATGTTGTTGTTCTCTTAAAATTTGGTGTTGGTGAAAACAAGGACGCATACACTGTTGTTGCGCATGTTTTTAAAATAGTTTTTTATCGTTGTACTACTGTGAAGCATAATGTCCGATGGGGAGGTGTTGAGTATGGTTTCAGGTTTATTCCATTTAAAGATGTTGGATCAGTGGCTTAGTTTATGAACACTTATGTGTATCAGATTTATATATGAGTTAATAAGCAGCGGAAATAACAAGTGTTCAAAGGTCTAATAGATCACTTTGAAGAGGAGTTATTACTCCCCCTTGACTGAATAATAAATGAGAAACAATAAACAGTTTAAGTATAAAGCAGTAAGAGCAGTTTATGTTTCTCATATGTGAAATGGAGTTTATAAGTTTAAAGCCCGAAGGATTTCAATTTATCAAAGGAATTACACAAAATCACATATCTAAAATAGATGAACAAACTCATCTATTTATAGACTAACAAACTAAACTGTTGTCTGAAGTAATATAAGATATTTAACAAAGATATTATGCTAAGATAAGCTTACAACAGTCTGTACATTGAAACTTGAAATCTAGACTTTAACAAAACAATATAATAAGGAAACTGCTGATCTTTAGTCGGTTAGAAGCTTCTGAACTCAAAGTGCTGATGAGTGACAAACTGCTGATGAGTAGTTTGTCTTCAGTAGTTCTTCAGTGAAATGTCTGGTTAGACTTCAGAACTTCTGATGAGTAACTCTTCAGTACTTTGCTGTTTGTTCTTCAGTACTTCTTCATTTGTTCTTCAGCAGTTGTTTCCAATACTTAAGCAGATATGATTTGGACTAAGGTTATCAAAAGGTGGTTTCTTCAATCCTCTTTGTCCAACAATCTCCCCCTGGATTGATGAAGCCAAAACCTTATCCAATCTTTATTGTTGACCTTTTCTCTCTTCTAGTATCCTCCAGATTTCTGATGTCATCCGGGTAGTAAGAGTACATCTTTGTTGCTCTGTGAGAGGTCCAAGTTCAGGTGTTAGATGTTGAATGGTAAGAAGGTCTTTGGAAGATAAAACACTCAACTCCTTTGAGTTTTTGTAGACCTTACTTGAACGATCTCTCCTGGTCACAAGTACTGAGTTGGAATCAGTAAAGGACCACTTAATGATATTTACCTTTGACCTGTCAAAGTCAGAGGCATAGGAAACCAAGCCTGTTTCCTTAGGTTGACCTGAGGATGATTGAGGGATGTCTTCTATTTCAGTGACTCTCAGGTGAGATTCTTGACTACCTTGAAGTTCAGCACCACTTTGGATAGGCATGTTGGGCAAGTGATGCTCTGTTACAACCCTTGTATGTGTCTTCTCTTTAATGGATTGTTGTAACTGATAAGCATAAGTAGCCTTGTCTCTGAATTGTGTTAAGAGGGGTTTCTCTTCTACATCAAAGTCACCATGTACTAACTGATCTCCTTCCAAGAGTATCATCTTGAAATTAGTCTTTACTATGGGTTCACCCTCTGCTTTTCTCTTTGTGGTAGGCTTCCTTAGTGCACCAGATGATCTCCTTACAATAGAAGTTGGTTGGACTTCTGGAGTTTCAAATCTCTCTGGTTCTGCAGCTTTGCTGGCCTTGTACTTCTTGTAAGTCTCATAGAGTGTTTGTTCTTTCCATTTGGAGACTGAGGCCTTTGAACCATAGCCATTTGCCACTAACTCTTCTATGATCTCAGCTCTTTTGGCTTTCCTCTCATTCTCTGTTGCTATTCTGTCTAATAGCATCTGAGCTCTTCTGGTCAGTTCTTGTGTTGAGAGTCTTTTGAGAGCCACTTGTTTGGATTTGGAGTTCTTGGTTATGAATGTTATAAGCTGTGCCCTTTTGTCTTCTTCTGCAACAGCTTCAAGTGCTCTCTCTTCAGCCTCAAGCTCATCAAGTTTTTCTTGATACTTGATCAATTTTTCTTGGAAATTCAAATCATCTCTAGTCTCTAGGCTGTTCCATACTTTGTCTTCTTTTGCCTTCTTTGCAGCCTCTTTCAAACTCTTCTCCAATAGATCTTTGGACATGGAAATGGGAGTAGGGTTTAAAACAGTTGTTGAAGCTGTTGTAGGCAAAGGAATGGAAGTAGGTTCTCTATCAGGTGCCTTAGAAACTTCTGATGTTGGTTTTGGAGATGAAACTGCTGATGGTTTGTCTGTCTTCACAACTTCTGAAGGATTGTCTTCAGTAGTTTAATAAGTCTCTTCAGCAGTTTTCTCTTGTGCCTTAGATAATTTGAACTCTTTTGCTACTTCTTTTCCTGGTCTTTGTTTTGGCATTTCAGCTTCAGGATCAGGATTTGGAGATGTTGTAGCAACTTCAGTATCTGGTTCCTTAGTCTTCTCCCCCTTTTTGGCTTCATCCACTTCTGAAAGCCTCATGGAGTGAGAAGTTGCAGCAGACAACCTTGCTAGTTGATCTTGTGTTTGATCCATCTTCTTGTTCAACTCAGCAAGTCTTGAATTTATCAACCCAAACTGATTGTTGGCTTTTAACTCCCAAGCAGTTGTGAAAGGTTTGAGTTGATCAGTGATGATTTGTTTTATTGCCTGGAACAGGGGACCATCTGGGCTGCATAGTTGGTTCAGGTCTATGCTAGTGAACCCAGGGAATTGGGTAGGTTGTTTTGGTGAAGGGGGGCTTTTTGGGTGATCCTCAGATTTCTCTGAAGATGCCACTTGTGGGGATTTTTGGGTTAAGTGGTCTTTAACCTGATCTTTGGTGACCAGCTTCTTGAGCTTGGATACCTTAGATGCAGGACCTTCAATCTCAACCGTCAATTCTTTTTGTGGAGTGTTTGATTCATCATCCAAGCTAATGGAATCATCTGAATCCCTGATAGTGTCCTCAGAGAGGGCAGGATCACTTATATCATGAGCTAGTCCCAAACTAGTACTCTCATGAACCTCTTTGTCTTGGAACTGAGGTTTTCCTACTTCTGGCCTTAGGCCTTCATCAGTAGTTGCCAAATTTGAGGTCTTAGCAATGTTACTACTGTCCTCAGGTTCACCACTGGGTGATAAGTGAGTAGTAGCAGCCTCAAAAGTACCAAGAGTTTCTAAGTTTGGGCTTATAAACTCTGGTCCATCCTCATCTCTCTGGTTTGGGCTAATAGGGTCCACATCCATGTCAAGTTCTGAAGGCATCTCCCCAATTTGATGTGTTGCTGGGGGAGTGACATGTATTGGATGGGTTCCTTTTAGTCCTGAGAGAAGTTGGGCTATTTCTATGGTTGTGTGGGAGGGTTCAGGTTCAGTAGTTGTAATGGGTTGGTGTTCAGGAGTTTGGATGGGTTCAGGGTCAGTTTCAGCAGTTTCAAAGGTTGGGTCAACAGTTATTGGTTTCTTAAATCTTTTTCTTTGAAAAATAACTGTGACAGGTTTTCTTTTAGGAGGTGGAGAAGGAGTGTGCTGAGAGGATGTTTCAGCCACTTCCTTATCAAGTGCAGAATGCACATCATCAGTTTCAGGGTTCTCCACTTCCTGAACTGTCTTTTTCAATGTTTTGGTTTGTTTTTGTTTTTGTTGTTTTGGCTTTTTGGTTTTCTTTTTGGGTTTGGAAGATGTGGGTTCCTTGGGGATTGGTTGTTCTTCCCCTTGGTCATCTTCTAGCACAAGTGCTGGTTTGTTGTGCCTAGAGAATACTTGAGAGGTTAAAGGGTTTAAAGTTGTTGTTTCACCCTCAAGTACTCCCTCTCCAAGTTCTTTTATTATGCATTGCATAACAAATCTTGGGAACAACAAAAACTTCTTTTTATCATTTTCATGGTGTAAAACCAGTTCATTGAAAAACAGTTTTGATGCCTTAAAAGGTGTTTCATTTATGATTGAATGAAAGATTGGTTGAAAAGTTGAAGGCATCTGATCAATAGACCCAGTTTTTGGACTTAGACACATTATAATATAATGAAATAACAGTTTATATTGTGGGTCAAAATATTTCTTATAAACTGTTGCTTGTGCCAAAGTACCTTGATAACCACATTCTGTCATGGTTAAATGGATGTCTGAGTTTGGAATATGCTCTGGAGCCTCAGAATCCTTCAAACCAAGCCTGATGCTTAGTGTTTCCGGTGATATGGCCATCAGTTTCCCTTTTATAGAAGATTTGAGGGAGATCACTTCATTATTAACCGTCACCGTCTCTGTGTTTGCCCAGAACTCATTGAGAGTTTCTTCATGAATGGGTGGATCGATGGTGAAAGCTTCATAATATTGGGATTTCATGATGAGATCAATCATCTCATCATACTGGGACCAGGCTTCATCTTTAACAAAGTAGCCTCTTTGATTGTGTCCTTGTTTTAGCACGAGAGCCATGGTTGTTTTGATCGAACAGTATTTTTAGGTTAGAGAAGGGGTTTTGCTTTTGATTTGAGAGAGAGAGAGGGAATTTTGCTTTTTGAATGGATAAGTGTTTGAAAAAGGTATTTATCAGAAGTTTTTAACCGACTAGGTCAAACTTCTGATGAGTGAAAAGTCTGTTTTACCCTTTTTGGTCAAACTGCTGATGAAGAAGGATTCTTCATCAGTGGTTTTAGTCATCTCTTCAGCAGTTTCAACTGCTGATGCAAATGACTTTTAAAACACTTTACTAACTTCTGATCTTTATCAGTAGTTATATCCATTTTGAAAATATCCCATTTTTGATGTTCATCAGTAGTTTTCAAAAATTGTTCATCGGTACTTTCTCTTTCTCAAATTTTGGTCTTCAGAGGTTTGTGACAGATAAGTATGTAAGTGAAAATAAAATATGTGCAGAATGAAAAAGTGAAACACTTACAGACTTTCTTCTAAGTTTAACATCCCAAGCATGGATACTAACCTCTGAAAAGTTGTTGAATCAAGGGGTTTGGTGAAAATGTCAGCTATTTGATTAGCTGTTGTGACATGCTTCACCTCAATCTTGCCTTTTTCATAGCAATCTCTTATGAAATGATACCTGATTTCAATGTGTTTAGTCTTTGAAAACTGAACAGGATTTTGAATGATGCTAATGGCAGATTTGCTGTCTACTAAAAGTGGAGTCTTGGTCTCTTTGATTCCATAATCAAGCAGTTGATATTGGAGCCATTGTATCTGTGAAGTACAGCTTGCGGCAGCAATGTATTCAGCTTCAGCTGTTGAAGTTGCCACAGATGTTTGTTTCTTTGATTGCCAGGACACTAGACAGTTTCCTAAAAATTGACAACCACCAGATGTTGATTTTCTTGACATCTTGCAGCCTGCATAGTCACTATCTGAAAAAGCAGTTAACTTGGTATTGCTTGAAGCAGGATACCAAATTCCTAAAGTAGGAGTTCCTTTCAGATATCTGAATATTCTTTTGACTGCAATTAGGTGTGATTCTCTTGGTGCAGATTGATATCTAGCACAGACACAAGTTGAAAACATGATATCTGGTCTAGAAGCAGTTAAATACAGAAGAGAACCTATCATACATCTATACATGGTTTGATCAATATGTTTCCCTTGATCATCTGGTTTAACTTGTGTGATTGGTGTCATGGGAGTGGAACATGTTTTACAGTCTTGTAAAGAAAATTTGTTCAATAATTCTTTAACATATTTTGATTGATGTATAAATGTTCCATTTGACTGTTGCTTGATTTGCAGTCCCAAAAAGTACTACAATTCTCCCATTGTACTCATTTCAAATTTTGATTGCATGAGTTTCTTAAATTCTTCACAGAGTTTTGAGTTTGTTGAACCAAATATGATATCATCAACATAGATTTGAACAAGTAAGACATGATTTCCAACATGTTTTATGAAAAGAGTTTTATCAATGGATCCCCTTGAGAAGTGATTCTTAAGTAAAAAGTTTGAAAGTGTTTCATACCAGGCTCTTGGAGCCTGTTTTAGCCCATAAAGAGCTTTGTCAAGTCTGTAAACCCAATCAGGATGAGAAGGATCCTCAAACCCTGGAGGTTGACAGACATATACTTCCTCTTTTATTTTTCCATACAAAAATGCACTTTTGACATCCATTTGATAAACTTTAATGTTGTTGGAAATTGCATAAGCTAAAAATAACCTGATAGCTTCAAGTCTTGCAACTGGTGCAAAGGTTTCATCATAATCAATTCCTTCCTCTTGGGAATAACCTTGTACCACCAGTCTTGCTTTGTTCTTGATGATCATACCAGCCTCATCTGATTTGTTTCTGAAGACCCATCTTGTTCCAATTGGTTGCTTGTCTTGAGGTAAGGGATAGATTTCCCAAACCTGTTGTTTCTTGAATTGAAGCAACTCTTCTTGCATTGCTTGTACCCAATTGTTGTCTTTGAGGGCTTCTTGATACTTCTTTGGTTCCAACTGAGAGATGAATGCTGAGAATAAGCAAAAGTTGGAAAGCTGGTTTCTTGTGAGTACCCCTGATGCAATATCACCCATGATTTGATCAAATGGATGATCCTTGTGTTCAATCAGTTGTTGTAGACCTGTACTGGATGATGGCTCTACAGGTTCTTCAAATAAACCACTGAGATTGATAATATCTGGTTCAGCTGTAATTTGAACTTCAGGAGTTTTAGGTTCAGCTGAATCAGTAGTTTCAAAATGTTCATCAGTAGTTCCTGAAGTTGAAGCTATTGAAACTTCTGAAGGTTTGATAGTTTATCTTCTGACTGTGTTTGGAGTCCATGGTGCAGGACTATCATCTTCAAATCCTTGAAAACCATTTTGAGGAGGTTTGGATGATTCAACAGTCTTTTCAGGTCCGAAATGAAAGTTGTCAAGATCAAATAATTTAGCAGGATTTGCTGGAATAAGAGTGTGTTTTGATTCATTGAACTTGACATTCAGTGTTTCTTCCACTATCTTGGTTCTTGAATTGAAAACTTTGTAAGCTTTTCTCAAAGGAGAATAACCAAGAAAATAACTTGTATCAACTTTTGCAGCAAACTTAGAGATAGAGTCTTTGATGTTGAGGATAAAACATTGACATCCAAAAGCCCTGAAGAAGGAGATAAGGGGCTTTATGCCATGAAGAATTTCATAGGCAGTCTTGGTATGTCTCTTGTTGATAAGAACTCTATTCTGAACATAACATGCGGTGTTGACTGCTTCAGCCCAAAAATACAAAGGTAGGCCTGAATCAGCTAACATAGTTCTGGCTGCTTCTATTAATGTTCTGTTCTTCCTTTCTACCACACCATTTTGTTCAGGAGTTCTGGGAATGCTGAACTGTCTAACAATCCCTTTAGACAGACAGAATTCATCCAGAGTTTTGTTCCTGAACTCTGTCCCATTGTCACTCCTGATGACTTTGACAGAGAGAGAATATTGCTTCTCTACTTGTAGAATGAAGAACTTGATGACTTCAGCTGCCTCATCCTTGGAATATAAGAAGAAGACCCATGTGAATCTTGAGTAGTCATCAATGATGACCAAGCAGTACTTCTTCTTACCAAGGCTCATAATCTTGACTGGTCCAAATAAGTCCATATGGAGTAGTTGAAGACATGCAGTTGTTTTAGATTCTTCAATAGACTTATAGGAGGACTTATGTTGTTTACCTTTTAGACAGGAAACACAGTGTTCTTTGCACTGATATTCCTTCAAAGGTAGACCTCTGACCAAGCCCATTTTTGTGACTTTATTGATGGTTTTAAAATTCACATGGCCAAGTCTCCTATGCCAGAGATCATTTTCTGAAGTTGATGCCTTTGAGAAGAAACAGGCAGTCTTGTTCAATACTTTGTCTTTTTCAATGTCCACTGCATAGACATTGCCACATGTTTTGGCAATCAGCAAAGTATGATCTTCAATAATCTTCTCTATCAACTTCTGGCCTTCTGGTGATATGATCTTGCATGCTGTCTTGGTGAAAAAGGAAGAATATCCTTTGTCACACATTTGTGAGACACTTAGCAAGTTGTACTCAAGGTTTTCAACCAGATTGACCTTGTCAAACTGCATTTTGCCTGAGGATACATTGCCATATCCTAGCACATATCCCTTGGCATTGTTCCCAAACGACACAGATCCTTCTCTTTGACTGATAAAATTGTTTATCAGGTATCTGCATCCAGTCATGTGCATTGAGCCTCCACTATCCACATACCATATGCTATTCAAACCTCTGGAGACTCTCTGCACAAGATAGCAAATTAGTTAGTTTTGGCAACCCAAGCCAATTTGGCTTTGGGTTTGCTCTTGAGAACAGGTGCAGCTTGTTGTGGACCAGTTTTAGAAATCCATGTCTTTTTGGCAATGGATTTGTCATTAAGAACAATGGTGGGTTCTTTTTGGTTTCCACCATCAACTTTGGTCATCAGAAGTTTAACCAGGTTTATCAAATCTTTAACTTCAGCAGTTTGTGAAACTGCTGATGAGTTAGGTGAAACTTCTGAGGATGAACTTTGAGAAGATGACTTTTGTTGAGATAAAAGCCTCTTCTTAGAAAGGGTTTTGTCTGATTGTTGTTTGTTGGGAAAAAAGGTATTTTCAAAATGTTGTTTCATCTGTTTTCCCACAATCAGTTGTTGTCTTTGTTTATTTAACTGATTTACCTTTCTATATCTGCAAAGTTCAGTTATGTGGTTAAACAGACCACATATTTCACATGCTTTTGCCTTCTCTTTCTTTTTAGATAAATCAAGAGAGCTGGAAGGCAATTTACTGACAAAATCTGATTTTTAAAATAGGTCATCAACAGTTTTCAGGGTCTCAACTCCTGATGTAGTTGAAACTGTGAATCCGGTTACGGACCGAACTCGCGGATCGATTACGCGTAACAACTCGTTTCAGACGGGATGTTTGAGACGAGACAGAAATATAGCGATAACAACGTCATCACAGATTCGTATTAATACAGAAACGGTTACAGACACTGTCATCCGTAGGATAAACGTCTATCTCGTGGCCGGGGGAGGTTGGGCATAACCTCCCCCTTGAGAGCATTCAAAGCATAAGCTCAAATCACCAAATTGAAAAATAACACATGAGATTGCTATTTATAGTCCAAAACACATGTTCCAGATTCGCCCCTTTTGGATGGTCGAATGTGGAGCATTTCCACATTCGCCCATTGTTAATGGTCGAATGTGGAAAACTTCCACATTCGCCCAGTATGTTTAGGTCGAACCTGGCTCAGTGTTTTGTCCTATATTTTACAACTGCGTCAGATCCATAAAATGCCCTTATGGATCACCACAATCTCATGTAACACTATACCTAGACTCAACCCTAGTCTATTCGGCAGTGACGTCCACAGAAAGTGCATCAACAATCTCCCCCTTGGACGTTGCTGGCGAATCCACAATAACTCTTGCACATCAACACATCAGAATCACAGGTCTCCCCCTCAATACATGCACTATTGCATTGAGTTAGAAATACAATATCCTTCGTGAACCGACCAAGTAATGCACTACGGACCCTCAGCATCAATACGCAGGAAGTCAGCTAGACCACGTATATCATTTGCTCCAGATCACCTAGTTACGCCAATGTGAAGTCGACAATGTAATGCACTGCAGTCTCGTAGCATCAGTACCCAGGAATGTCATCTTGACCAAGTACATCACGCGCAATCCAACTAGCCTGATAAGACCCCTACTAGAAGGATTCCATACTGACCGATCAGATATTCAACATAACACGTAGATACCACCACTAATTTACGTCTCATATCTGCACTTAACCTTGGCATCACCCTTCACACCAACTGGAGAAGTCTAACTGTCAGTACCCAATTAAACATCTCAAATGTGACTATGTGCAAAACAATCCACTCGAACATTAGTATTTCTATGAAATTCTTCATCTGTGCTGACTGTGATTGCATTAACACATTCTTCTCTTCACATTCATCTCTTTTCCTAGCATCTTCAGTCAATGATTGTTGAAGTATCAGACACATCATTACATCAACAATCTCCCCCTTGACTGATGCTTCACCAAGTTTCTCTGAGATCCCGTATGATAAATCAATCATGTTCTTGAGTAACTTCATCTGTTCGGCAGAATACAAGCCGTAGACGAGTGGATCAAGCCATCAAAAGTTTTCAGCACTTGAAACTTTCGTTGAACCTACGTGCCTCATGACTCCTCCTAGGATACCTCATTACTTTCAGAACATTGAAATCTCAGACTTGATTTCCTTCTTCTTAACAACTCTTCAGAACAAGTTCCTTCAAACATACAGGAACTGGGTTGACTGTTCTCTTCATGCGGAATAAAAATCTGTTCTGTTCTGGCCCAAAATAGTCATTTGAATCTGATTATAACATATTGTTGATTCTCATGACTACCCCACATTAAAACTGTTTCATCATCATCAATTCTTCAGCAAATTTGGGTAAACCTCATCACCATTCTTCCGAAAATCTTCAAAAATACCATTTTGATTGACCCGAAGGTAGAATAATAACCAGAATGTAGAATATCAATTAAAACTTCCCACTTTCGCCCAAAAATTTCACCTTCGTCCACTATGATTCCACGTTCGCCCGCCCGACGAACCGAATGTGGAATCTGTCACCCGAATGTGAAAATTGACATAACACAATTCCAGGTTCGCCCAAATCTTCTCCACGTTCGTCCAAAAAGTGTTACCTTCGCCCAGTAACATTTCACATTCGCCCACCCGACTCTCTAAAAGGGGCGAATGTGCAGACTGCATGTGTTCTTGATCAAAATTTTCTTCGAATCAGTCCATAATCACTCCAATTCTTTGAATTTGATGATGAAACTTGATCAGAAAGGTGCGGAAATGAAAACCTAACCCTCGAATTCACAAAAACATGGAGAAATCACATGATTTTGGTTCCAATTAGGAATCTAGGGTTTCTAGGGTTTCAACCTTTCAATTTTAATCTGATTTTAACGTCTGAAAACATGAAAAACGAGCTGTGATTGATTCAAACGACTGTTAGATCGTTCAAATCGGTACCACGGCTCTGATACCAATTGTGAATCCGGTTACGGACCGAACTCGCGGATCGATTACGCGTAACAACTCGTTTCAGACGGGATGTTTGAGACGAGACAGAAATATAGCGATAACAACGTCATCACAGATTCGTATTAATACAGAAACGGTTACAGACACTGTCATCCGTAGGATAAACGTCTATCTCGTGGCCGGGGGAGGTTGGGCATAACCTCCCCCTTGAGAGCATTCAAAGCATAAGCTCAAATCACCAAATTGAAAAATAACACATGAGATTGCTATTTATAGTCCAAAACACATGTTCCAGATTCGCCCCTTTTGGATGGTCGAATGTGGAGCATTTCCACATTCGCCCATTGTTAATGGTCGAATGTGGAAAACTTCCACATTCGCCCAGTATGTTTAGGTCGAACCTGGCTCAGTGTTTTGTCCTATATTTTACAACTGCGTCAGATCCATAAAATGCCCTTATGGATCACCACAATCTCATGTAACACTATACCTAGACTCAACCCTAGTCTATTCGGCAGTGACGTCCACAGAAAGTGCATCAACAGAAACTGCTGATGGCTTATTGTCAGTAGATTTAACTTCTACAGTACTTTCCTTTTTGAGAAAGTTCTGATGGTAGGATGTGCATTCCTCCATATCAGAAGTTTGAATCAATTTCATCCCATTATTATCAGTTTTGTGGGTGAAATCTGTTGGTGATTCAGTGTGGGTATACCCAATGCCAAACTTAACATTTGCTGCAGTTTGTTTGTTAAGCAGCATTTGGTACCCTTTACAAGACTCAACCCATTTTTCACAATCAACCTTGGTGTCAGCAAGCTCTTGTCTGACTTTTCCTAGGTTGTCTATCATTGTTTTAATCTGTGCTTGGGTTTCAATGG
This sequence comes from Ambrosia artemisiifolia, assembly GCA_032199755.1. NCBI lineage: Eukaryota > Viridiplantae > Streptophyta > Magnoliopsida > Asterales > Asteraceae > Ambrosia > Ambrosia artemisiifolia. Next base: position 28,266,273 of record CM063521.1, read on the forward strand.
ATTTATCATTCATTTTAGAAATTTCTTTGTTTTTCAAAACAATTTTTCTTTCTAAATCACACTTCATCTGTGTGTATTTTCTCTCCATATCATTGAATTTGCCTTGTAAATGCACATTTGTTTCTCTAATTAAAGCAAAAGATTCTTTGCATGATTTAGTGCAAAGCTTTAACAGAGATTGTTGTGATACCTGTGTAAGAGCAGAATTTGAAGAGTATCCTTCAAAAGCCATTAAGGCAAAGTTCTTTCTGCCATTATCAGGTTCTCCCCAGTTGACATCATAGACCTTATTGTCTGCATCCTGACTGCATTCTGATGTGTCATAAGGAAGACTGCTCCAGTCAACATACCCTGATGTGAATAAGCTTTGTTGCTGAGGGGGTTGTTGAGTTTGTGCAGGTTGTTGAGCAGTTGGAAAAGGAGGCATCAGCTGCTGTTGTTGCTGAGCAGGCATTTGGACATATTGTACTTGTGGCACATATTGAACATATGGAGCTCGTGCCTGTACAAAATGAGCACTCCCTTGAGTTCCATTATTCCTATTATATGAGGGGTTAAATTGATTTCCAGACATTGGTTGGTTGTAGCTAGAGCTTCTACATTCTCTAGCAAAGTGTCCCAACTTTTGACACTTGTGACATCTAAGTTTAGATTTGTCAAAACCAACTTTTGTTGAGTTGTTTAGTCCTGGAATTTTCCTTCCTGACCTTTTATAAAATTTGTTAGTTTTTAAGCTTAACAAGGCCAGTTGGTGCAATATCTCCATTTCTTCTAAGTCATCACTGCTGAAATATTTTAAATCATCCATGATGAAACACATGTTGTCAGCAGTTTGACTCAGTTCTTCATTGTCATAAGCTGGGAAGGATCCATCTGATGAGATCCCAGCTGTTATGTCAATGTGGTCAAAAGAACCATAATTATTAGAACAGGATGGTGAGTCTTGTCCTAATAAGGCTGTGCTACCAGGAGTATAGTCATCAGCAGTTTTGCCAGATTCTTGCAACTTTTTCTTTTGATTGATTTCTCTTTCAAAAGTTAATAATTTACCATGTAACCTAGTTAGGTTCAAGGTATGAAAATCTGAACTTGTTCTGAGGACTATAGAGTAAGTTTCCCATTTTGAAGGTAGAGACCTTAAAAATCTATGTAACATAGGCTCATTTGAATAGGTCTGATTGTTAATTTTTAACTCAGATATGAGTGAAGAAAATCTTTCAAACTGTTGTGTTAAAGTTTCACCCTCTATGTGAGTAAAAGTTTCATATTGTTGAGCCAATATTTCTCTAATGTTGGCTATCACCTCAGCAGTTCCTGCAAACTGCTCTTTTAGGCAGTCCCATAGCTCTTTGGCACTTTCACAATGTAAAAGGCCAGCATATATTTCGTTTGGGAGAGCCATAGCCAACATGGAGAAAGCTTTTGCATCAAGCTCAAACTTTTGGAAATCTTCCTCCGTGTAGTCTTTTGGATCTTTTGGTCTTTCAGTCTTTCCCTCTGGATCACTTATTGCTGGTTTGTGAGGTCCAAAAACTACAGACCTCCAACATCCAGTATTTGTTTGGGAAATAGTATGTGCCAACCTTTTAGACCATATGTTATATTCATTTCTGACTAACATAGGAGGTTTGTTGGCAGATCCAGTATTGTAGGGGTCCATTTTTAAGAAGTTTGGATTTCTCAATACTTCTTTAAAGTGATGGAAAAAAAAAGGTTAGCCTTTTAGTCCTTTATTGAATATCAATAATGAGCCTGTGTCTGAATCTCAATTTGTTAGATTGATATTGATCAGATTAACCAGATGCTCTGATACCAATTGTTGGATCAGTGGCTTAGTTTATGAACACTTATGTGTATCAGATTTATATATGAGTTAATAAGCAGCGGAAATAACAAGTGTTCAAAGGTCTAATAGATCACTTTGAAGAGGAGTTATTACTCCCCCTTGACTGAATAATAAATGAGAAACAATAAACAGTTTAAGTATAAAGCAGTAAGAGCAGTTTATGTTTCTCATATGTGAAATGGAGTTTATAAGTTTAAAGCCCGAAGGATTTCAATTTATCAAAGGAATTACACAAAATCACATATCTAAAATAGATGAACAAACTCATCTATTTATAGACTAACATACTAAACTGTTGTCTGAAGTAAACTAAGATATTTAACAAAGATATTATGCTAAGATAAGCTTACAACAGTCTGTACATTGAAACTTGAAATCTAGACTTTAACAAAACAATATAATAAGGAAACTGCTGATCTTCAGTCGGTTAGAAGCTTCTGAACTCAAAGTGCTGATGAGTGACAAACTGCTGATGAGTAGTTTGTCTTCAGTAGTTCTTCAGTGAAATGTCTGGTTAGACTTCAGAACTTCTGATGAGTAACTCTTCAGTACTTTGCTGTTTGTTCTTCAGTACTTCTTCATTTATTCTTCAGCAGTTGTTTCCAATACTTAAGCAGATATGATTTGGACTAAGGTTATCAAAAGGTGGTTTCTTCAATCCTCTTTGTCCCAACAAAAGATATTCTAAGTGGAGAAGCAAATAAACTTTTGACTGTTGGTTAGTTTATTCTGATATTTTATGTTACTAAGGTTTTTGATGGTGTAATTTGTAAAAATTTTTGATATAGTTTTATTTTGTATTTTTGCTGCAAATGTTGCTGGTAGTCTTATTTGGCATAGTGATTTGGATGTGTTTGGAAAAGGTTGAAAATTAACCCAACGGATGAACTTTAATCTTCAAGATTTGGAGTAAGTTTTGACTTGTATTTTTTATAAATTTTGTTTGTTCTAATGTTTTCAAAACTTAATACATATAATCATTTGTGTAATAAATGGTAAGAATTAATGATGTGGTGTAGTAAATGTGATGAAGATTATTCTCTTAAGTTAAAGGACTTGTATGTTATTTAGTGATGTAATAAATGTTGTATATGTAATGTTGAGTTTCACTTTTTTTTATATGTGTTTACAATGTTAAATTTATTGTTTGCATGTAGAGGTACCATTTTAAGATGTACAATGTGGAATGATTATGCAGTACTATTTAAGAAGCTCATTTCTAATAACCCTGCTAATGAGCATATGATGGTTGTTATAAAGCATGCTAAAGTTAAGGACTGGAAAGGTAACTTTGTGTTAGTTTTGAGTATTTTTAAATAATTGTTAACGTGAAACAAAGTCACTAAGTATATGTATATTGTTATATATAGAACAAATTACTGTACAAAGCGACAAGTATGGAACTCGATTGTTTTAGAATGTAGAAATTGATGAAGTTAACCAATTAAGGAGGAGGTACAATATTTAGAACAATTTTATACAGAAAATGTATAACTTTTTTTTGCCATTCTTTTGAGTCTCCTAGGTCATTTTTTATGTTAATTGTTTTTGCCATTTTTCAGTCTTCTTAAGAAGCAAGTTCAAGAATCTGGTTCTAGATATCAAACACTACGTTCGTCTGACTCTGTTTACTCATTGCATCAAAAATTCGATGTTTCAACTCCGAAGAAAGATATTGACGAACTTAGTGACATACAAACGGTTTCAATATTTTTTAATAGATTTCATATTTCTTTATTTGTTTGTTACATTTAATTTGCTTTTTATATCTGATTCAAAATAATGATCAATATATTGTTGTATTGCAAGCAATGTGTTGTGTTGTGGTTGCAAGTATAACACTTGTGCAACAAGGGTATGGTTGGTTTTATGTTGCTTGCAACAAGTGTTTCAGAAAGGTGCTAACTAAATCAGAGTACTTACAAGCTTTTCTAAAAGTTTCTTGTGACACCCGGCAATTTCCGGTAACTAACTTTTGAAAACTTAGTAAGTCTACCTTAGCGAGTCGCCCATACGTTACACATAACAAGGTCGGTCGAGTCGAGTCGCACATCATTAGGGTTTTAACACACGCAAGTCTCGAGTCCCGGGAATTGGTGAGCGAGTGTGAACGTGTTTATTTCCATGTATTATGTGTTTATAATCATTATGTGACTTGTCGGTATGTGAAAACATGTTAACGTATGTTAAAACGGAGTTTAACGCGCAAAATACCCTGCACCAGACCCTGAGGGCGATTAGGGGACCCTAATCGCCTATATGAGGGCGAGTAGCATCATTCTATAGGCGATTGGGCACTTCTATAGGCGATTATGGGGCTAATCGCCTATAGTGAAGGCGATTAGCAGCCCTAATCGCCTGATAAAGCTGCATAATCGCCTATAAGGTACCTGACGACTAGAAACGCCTATAAATACCACCCTTGACCTCCAAAACACCATTTATGCAACCCTAGCCGTCCCATAACCCATACCAACACACAAGCACTCTCTGGAACTCGTTTTTACATCAAAACAACCATTTCCAAGCTTATTCCATCAATTTCTCTTAAATCCAAGGTGTGTTCTTCAAACCCAAACCTTTAAATGATTATATTTTACTCCCTAAATGTCCAGACCTGACTTATAAATGTTTTTGTCTTTGAAAATCCATTTAAAACCGTTTTTAAACAAACCCTCACCTTTATGTGTGTTATATGTGTTAATTGTGTTTAAAGGAAGGATTTTTAGGATTGAAACATGATTGTTTTTGTGTTATTATGATGTTTATGGCTGTTACAAGTTAGTATGATGATGTTCTAGGAGTTTGAATGGTTTTGGTTGTGTATTGTTGATACTTGATGTTTTGACCCATTTGGAGGATTTTGAATGATTAAGGATGATATGAGGTGTGTGGTTGATTGTTTGATGTTAGGGTTTGATCTAGGATGATGTTAGAACAGTAGGATGCTATCGGACAACGTGGTTATGTGATTAAATCTGGATATTTGCTATTTGGGGCAAGTTCTTGCATGTTGATGTGATGTTTACATGTTAAGTTGCTATTTTGGGAAAACGCTCGCATTCGGGACTGTTAGAATGATGAAAACTTAGGGGTTTTGCTTGAAATATGTTTGTTAATGTGTTAGGATTGTTATTGGGTGTTTTCACACGTTTCGGATCTGATTTGGAGGGTTAAACGCGCGAAAAACCGTATCAGCTGTGCTATAGGCGATTGGGGATCCTAATCGCCTATGCTATAGGCGATTAGGAGCCTAATCGCCTGAATTGAGGGCCTAATCGCCTATATATAGGCGATTGGGATCATAATTGCCTTCATTTCATGCAATTGTGATCCTAATCACTAGTGAAGCCCTGAATTGCATACCTTATGACCATAATCGCCTGAAATGCATGTGGATAGCCCTAATCGCCTATAATAGGGGGCGATTAGCCTCTGTAATTGCCTGTTGACCATCCCTAATCACATGTTGACTTTCCTAATTGCATGCTAAGTTCCTAATCGCGTGTAATGCTGTTTTGACTTCCCGAAACCCGATTTGACACCTAGGAACACGATAGGAACCCCGTGACATGCCTAGTAACATAGTAACACGTGTTTGGACCTGTTTGTACGTTGTTTGACCTATGTGTTAGAATCGTTGAAATTTAACACATGTTAAGTACTAAGTTGCATGATTTGTGTATGTTTGTGTATGAGATGAACACGTGGAATGTCGGGTCACCAATGGGATGTCGAGTCTTGTCTTACATAGTCTGGTTGTCGGTCAAACACGTTTTTCAAAACACATCATGGTCATGGACTGGACTTAGGGACTAATGAACCCTGCGGGTTATTAGTCTAACTTAACACATATCTTATGATAGGTCGCCACTAGTTGGGGCTATCATATCTTACAAACGGTTTACTCATATCACATATACGGTTTACTCATAAACGGAATACGCAACCTAAGGTGAGTTCACGGCCCCACATTTTACGGTTTTTGCTTTCGGGGGAGAAACATGCTTAAAACTCTTTTATGACTTATGACTTATTAAACTCTTTTATAACTCATTACTCTTTATCCCGTTATACTATGGCTTATTTATCGTACTATACGGTTCATCAAAAAGTCCCTTAGAAACCACTAACATGGGTATATGGCGGGGAAATATGGATAGCGCTATTGGGAACTGACAAACCCCACTCGACGGTAGGACCGGGCGGGTGCATATTGTCTCTAATAAAACAAGGTCTACCGGTGATGACGGTAGCCCATAGGAAACTAAGGGTCACTACACGGCTTAGTCAGCAATGGTTTCACCCGTATGAGTATCTTATTCTGTGCCTAGCTAGCGTTCTCACAAGCATAGTAGTAACTGTGATGGTAACGGTTTTCGAAGGATCACTTAAAACGTTTAAATAAAACCTGTGAACTCACCAGCATTATATGTTGACTCTTTTAGCATGTTTTCTCAGGTCGATAAGGTAGCACCTGTTGGATAGGCGCACGGGGTCGCACGGGAGTCGTCTCGCGTCTAGGGTCTCAGTTGCATGTTTTGAAGTTATTAACTTTTGGAATTTATGTTTTATTTCTGCCTGACTTTTGTAAACTCTAAATGCTTCCGCACTATTGAATGTTGGTTTTTTTTATTATTATCTTATGCATGGTTTTGTTTACGTATGTTTTACATTTAGACGTCGTTTATTGTGACCGTTGACTTAGATCCTGGTGTGTCACACGCCTCGCGGTAGAACTCCGCAAGTGGAAATTTGAGGGTGTGACAGATTGGTATCAGAGCCAATGGTTATAGTGAACTAGGACTGCATGTAGAGTCTAGACTATAGCCGAGTCTCACACACTAGACGGTCACATACATTTGAGTCGTGTCTTTTTGTAAACATACTAACCTTGTCGGGGTGTCGGTATCCTTACCACACAGTGTCACATTACCTATCTCTTCCTTGGTTATTCCTAACTTCACTTTATCTTCTTATTCGGGTTTACAGTCGTGGGAACTTGTTTGTTGATCTTTTGAGTTAGTTATATCTTCTTAAGATGTGGGTACCGGGTGACTTGAGGTTCGAGCTTGGGGCACGCCTTGAGGACCATGTAGAGCAATTTATCATTTCGGGTGCACACGAAATCATAAGTTGAAATGCATGGAAGACTTGGTGGATCTCGTGTTGGGATTAATGGTCACATTCGAACCCAATCTTAAACTTTTCATACTCTCTTGGTTTAGCGTTGGTGTTTGGTCTGAGAGTTTTGTTCTTGTTTCGGCAGAAGATGTCTGGAAGTCGTGGCGAACACAGTGGTGACGAGAGTCGTGGTAGCATCAACATAACCCCAGAAGCGCTGAAGGACCTAATCCAGCAACAGGTGACTGCTGCCCTTGCTGCTTATCAGACCGCTCAGCAAGGCGACGACGGAAATATCGTTTATCCTCCACCGCCACCTCCTCTGGGCCAGCAGGTGTGTACTTTTAAGGTGTTCATGGAGTGTGAGCCCCATATCTTTGGAGGGACCGAGAACAACAAGAGGAAATGGGAGAGCGTAGAGTCAGCATCAGATCAGAAACAAGGAGGCTATGCTGGGAAGAGCCCAAAGTGTGGGCATTGTGGATTTCATCATTATGGTCATTGCGAGGGGTTCCGTTGCCACAGATGTAAACTAATGGGACATGTTGTTAAGGACTGTAGAGTCAATCTGCAACCCGGGCAGACTCAAGCGGTTACCCCCACTCCTGTCCCTCGGGGAGATCGAGAGTGTTTTAAGTGTGGCGAAGCAGGACATGTCAGGCGAAGCTGTCCCAAGTTGAACCAAGGGGACTATGCTGGAAAGACCGCGGGTTCAGGTCAGCCACACCAACGGGCGAGGAAGACTGAAGCCTTGGGATCGTCCTCAGGTCAGAGGCAGAGCGGGTACACGGGAAAGCTACCAGAGTGCAACCGATGCGGGTACCATCATCTCGGCAATTGTGAGAAGTTTCGTTGCAACCGTTGCAAGCAGGTGGGTCATGTTGCCAAGAACTGCAGGTCAATCTCCAAACGGCTCCGGGACAAGCGATCGTCCCTGCTCTTGTTCCCCAGGGAAATCATGGGTGTTATAACTGTGGTGAGCTGGGGCACCTCAAGCGCGACTGCCCGAAACTAAACCAGGCTGAAGCTGGGGCCGCAGGTGGCGGTAGGAACAACGAGGGTGATGGCCCGACTGCTCAAGTCCTTGTGATTGGTGCTAGGGAGAACCGGGTGGACCCAGACACTGTTACCCGTACGTATTCTTTCTTATCTCTTGTTACGCTTTGGTTTTACTTTTATCCGCGTTGTTGTGCGTCGTGTCTTCGGGTGTTTTCCTTACGGTTTGATCTCTATTTTACATCCTTTGGGTCGATGAGGGTCCTTTGGGGATGCTACTTTGACGGTACCAGTGGGTTAGTTATACCGATCATAGTAGTCTCCTGTAGGCCTTCGATCGGGGTCTCTTGTCTCATATTCACTCGCTGTCTTTTGGGGAACGTTACTTGGGCACACACAGAGGTCGACGCTCATCACTGTTGAGGCCGAAAGAATCTCGGGGCAAGATTCCTTTCAACAGGGGGATGATGTGACGACCCGGAAAATTTTTCTCCTTAGTTGTCTTCTCTCTTCGACTTTGGGAAATTTTTGGGATGAAAATTGGGGGATGATGTGACACCCGGCAATTTCCGGTAACTAACTTTTGAAAACTTAGTAAGTCTACCTTAGCGAGTCGCGCATACGTTACACATAACAAGGTCGGTCGAGTCGAGTCGCACATCATTAGGGTTTTAACACACGCAAGTATCGAGTCCCGGGAATTGGTGAGCGAGTGTGAACGTGTTTATTTCCATGTATTATGTGTTTATAATCATTATGTGACTTGTCGGTATGTGAAAACATGTTAACGTATGTTAAAACGGAGTTTAACGCGCAAAATACCCTGCACCAGACCCTGAGGGCGATTAGGGGACCCTAATCGCCTATATGAGGGCGAGTAGCATCATTCTATAGGCGATTGGGCACTTCTATAGGCGATTATGGGGCTAATCGCCTATAGTGAAGGCGATTAGGAGCCCTAATCGCCTGATAAAGCTGCATAATCGCCTATAAGGTACCTGACGACTAGAAACGCCTATAAATACCACCCTTGACCTCCAAAACACCATTTATGCAACCCTAGCCGTCCCATAACCCATACCAACACACAAACACTTTCTGGAACTTGTTTTTACATCAAAACAACCATTTCCAAGCTTATTCCATCAATTTCTCTTAAATCCAAGGTGTGTTCTTCAAACCCAAACCTTTAAATGATTATATTTTGTTCCCTAAAGGTCCAGACCTGACTTATAAATGTTTTTGTCTTTGAAAATCAATTTAAAACCGTTTTTAAACAAACTCTCACCTTTATGTGTGTTATATGTGTTAATTGTGTTTAAAGGAAGGATTTTTAGGATTGAAACATGATTGTTTTTGTGTTATTATGATGTTTATGGCTGTTACAAGTTAGTATGATGATGTTCTAGGAGTTTGAATGGTTTTGGTTGTGTATTGTTGATACTTGATGTTTTGACCCATTTGGAGGATTTTGAATGATTAAGGATGATATGAGGTGTGTGGTTGATTGTTTGATGTTAGGGTTTGATCTAGGATGATGTTAGAACAGTAGGATGCTATCGGACAACGTGGTTATGTGATTAAATCTGGATATTTGCTATTTGGGGCAAGTTCTTTCATGTTGATGTGATGTTTACATGTTAAGTTGCTATTTTGGGAAAACGCTCGCATTCGGGACTGTTAGAATGATGAAAACTTAGGGGTTTTTCTTGAAATATGTTTGTTAATGTGTTAGGATTGTTATTGGGTGTTTTCACACGTTTCGGATCTTATTTGGAGGGTTAAACGCGCGAAAAACCGTATCAGCTGTGCTATAGGCGATTGGGGATCCTAATCGCCTATGCTATAGGCGATTAGGAGCCTAATCGCCTGAATTGAGGGCCTAATCGCATATATATAGGCGATTGGGATCATAATTGCCTTCATTTCATGCAATTGTGATCCTAATTGCCTTCATTTCATGCAATTGTGATCCTAATCACTAGTTAAGCCCTGAATTGCATACCTTATGACCATAATCGCCTGAAATGCATGTGGATAGCCCTAATCGCCTATAATAGGGGGCGATTAGCCTCTGTAATTGCCTGTTGACCATCCCTAATCACATGTTGACTTTCCTAATTGCATGCTAAGTTCCTAATCGCGTGTAATGCTGTTTTGACTTCCCGAAACCCGATTTGACACCTAGGAACATGATAGGAACCCCGTGACATGCCTAGTAACATAGTAACACGTGTTTGGACCTGTTTGTACGTTGTTTGACCTATGTGTTAGAATCGTTGAACTTTAACGCATGTTAAGTACTAAGTTGCATGATTTGTGTATGTTTGTGTATGAGATGAACACGTGGAATGTCGGGTCACCAATGGGATGTCGAGTCTTGTCTTACGTAGTCTGGTTGTCGGTCAAACACGTTTTTCAAAACACATCATGGTCATGGACTGGACTTAGGGACTAATGAACCCGCGGGTTATTAGTCTAACTTAACACATATCTTATGATAGGTCGCCACTAGTTGGGGCTATCATATCTTACAGACGGTTTACTCATATCACATATACGGTTTACTCATAAACGGAATACGCAACCTAAGGTGAGTTCACGGCCCCACATTTTACGGTTTTTGCTTTCGGGGGAGAAACATGCTTAAAACTCTTTTATGACTTATGACTTATTAAACTCTTTTGTAACTCATTACTCTTTATCACGTTATACTATGGCTTACTTATCGTACTATACGATTCATCAAAAAGTCCCTTAGAAACCACTAACATGGGTATATGGCGGGGAAATATGGATAGCGCTATTGGGAACTGACAAACCCCACTCGACGGTAGGACCGGGCGGGTGCATATTGTCTCTAATAAAACAAGGTCTACCGGTGATGACGGTAGCCCATAGGAAACTAAGGGTCACTACACGGCTTAGTCAGCAATGGTTTCACCCGTATGAGTATCTTATTCTGCGCCTAGCTAGCGTTCTCACAAGCATAGTAGTAACTGTGATGGTAACGGTTTTCGAAGGATCACTTAAAACGTTTAAATAAAACCTGTGAACTCACCAGCATTATATGTTGACTCTTTTAGCATGTTTTCTCAGGTCGATAAGGTAGCAGCTGTTGGATAGGCGCACAGGGTCGCACTGGAGTCGTTTTGCGTCTAGGTTATCATTTGCATGTTTTGAAGTTATTAACTTTTGGAATTTATGTTTTATTTCTGCATGACTTTTGTAAACTCTAAATGCTTCCGCACTATTGAATGTTGGTTTTTTTTTATTATCTTATGCATGGTTTTGTTTACGTATGTTTTACATTTAGACGTCGTTTATTGTGACCGTTGACTTAGATCCTGGTGTGTCATACGCCTCGCGGTAGAACTCCGCAAGTGGAAATTTGAGGGTGTGACATTTCTAAGAAAATTATCGAGTTGCCTCTTACAGCGTTGGTTTGTCCTAAATGCGAGTGTGAATGTAAATCCATTACAACAAAGTAAGATAAAATGTTTATTTACAATTTTTTCATGTTTTATAAGATTCAGTTAACTTATTGTAAGTTATTTATCTCAGGTTTAAGGTTCAAGTCAGGGTTCAGGATCAGAGCGGTAGTGTGTCGTTTATGATGTTTGATAGAGATGTATCCAGTATTGTTGGTTCATCGGCAAGTGATATAATAGAAAGACAGATGAAGCTTGATGATACTGAAGGCTTTCCCCAAGAATTATTTATGCTGCTAGATAAGGTTTTGGCTTTCAAGATTGAAGTTTCTAAATACAATCTTAAAAATGACTACTCTGTGTACACTGTTCAGAAGATATGTGATGATCCTACAATAATTGCTGAGTTGGTTATGGGCAGTGATTATGAAAATGATAATTCTGGAGAGGTATTTAATTACTTTTGGGTTGTTTTGTTAAATTTGGTAAAAAAAGATTTTGAAGTTGAGTGTTACTTTTTTTAGTTTGGTTTGATCACTTCTTAGGTTAGTCAGGAAGATGATCATTACAAGTGTGCTAAGCTAGATGAATTTTCAAAAGTGAGTATATATTTTTTCAAGTTCTTTAAGCTATCCAAAGACTTTGTTTTCTTCATTTTAATAGTTCATAGTTTTTATTTTTTGTTTTTTTGTAGGATGTTTTTTCTATTACTACGGAGTCTTCCGTCAATGAAGCTTTAAAGGATTCTGGTACAAGGCCCAATGGAAAAAGGAGTATTGAAGACGCCGATATTTTAAATGTTGATGAACTATCGTTTACTGCCAAAAGAAGCCGAAGCAGAGTTTCTAGGATGAAAAATTATGTAATTATGGAGTAAAGATTCTATGAAAATTTAGTAGAAAGTTTAATTTTTGGGAATGTTTAAAGTTGAACCATATGTATCCGGTTTTAGCAGAAAATATTAATATTTTGTAAGATGGCAATTAATTTCAAGTCATCGCTTTTCTACTTGAAGTTCATTGCTATGAATATTATCATTAGTTTTCGGTTAATACCTTTAGTCTATTGTCTTTAAATAATTAATTGAAGTAAATATTGGGCATTTAATTAGTTTTAAATACTTAACATTCATATTTTTATCAAGTACATACATATGTTTCCAACTCTGAAAGTAATCTCGAGATACAACTCTTAGCAAATCATTTGTTTATTGAAAAGGTTGAAACTAAATGTTTTTATCATAATAACTTGTTATTCAAAACTGTGTCGTTTCATTTAATACAAAAACGTTTTAATCAAAGTTTTTAACTTTGTTATATTATCAAAAATATAACATCTGTTCTTTTAAAAAACATTATCTCCAGTAGTTTGTAGGTTTCAACCAAAACTAATTCAGACCATCTGGCAACATATCTCATTTCACCATATTTTGCTGCAACTAACTCTTGTCTCATTATCTTCGATTTTAAATCTTTTTTAGCTTCACTTTCTTTGTCCTTCTTCGAGTTAGCTGGAGTTTTTTTTTCTCATTCTTATGATCTTTAAGCAAGCCTTCAATTTTGTATATTTCAGCCTTGAGTTCTTCAGAAGTCCATCCAGCAAATTGTTTTTCAGTGACGTTGTAAAATTTGAGATTTAAAAGATGATCTATGAATTCTTTTCTTACACTTCTCTCCACTTAAGAAGTTGTATTTCTTTCATGCATTTTCTGGCTCATTCCAATGCAATGTCTTGTATTTTACTAAGCTTATGAAGCAGTTTTTGCTGGATTCCATGAGCCGTGATGTTATCTTTGCCTTTGCATTGGGTTTTGATACTCATTTCAGTCTGTTGCCGTTTGATCTCCAATATTCACAGGTTTGTTGAAACCTTCAATAGATGTGAAAGTTAATGATGAAGGATCGTCTGTTAAGTAGAAAGATTCTATCTCATGTTTGATTATTAATATTTCAAGAGGATATTTAGCTGGCAATGGTCCTAAATACGGTGGTTGGTAGATTACAAGGGCCGTTGTTTTCGGAACATTCATTTCTGGGTTGAAAGAAGCAGCAGATGTTATTTGGATTGGTGATTGATGTTGCAATGTTGTGGTTTGTGTAAAAGAATTTGTAGTAGTGGTGACTGATGTTGTTGAATATTGAATGGGTAGTTTACAAACTTCTGCAGTTTGTTTTCTAATAGCCGTGTCATTGATACTTGATATTTTCATTGTTGTTAGCTCGTGTTGGCAAGTTGTTGGGAAGTCTCTAAATACAGTTGTACTTGTAACATTTGTTCGGATATTTTCTGTCCCAACAGAAACAACAGCGAATTGTTTTGCTTCCTCATCAACAGTGTTTGAAACTGTAGTAGAAACTAGTTTATCAGATTTTTGCATATCAGTTGTTTGATCTTTGTTCCCCTTTTTGGTTTCATCAACATCAACGTCTGTTTCAAAAACAAAACTTGGAGCAGATCCAGTTGTCCTTAACAGATGATCTTTAAATGCTTTCATATTAGTTTTAGTAACTCTGTATAAAGCATCCACTTTCATGTTTAATGACTCCATCTCAGAGTTGTGTTTGATCTCTGCTAATTGTTGTTGACCCTGGATTATTGAGTCAGCAGATTTCCAGAGTTCATTGATAGCTTCTGTGATTTTCTCTATGAACTTTTCTTTCATTTCATCAAATTTTGTAAATAAGACTTCAAGTTTAGTTACCTTTCTGCCAAATTCTGATATTTGGAAGCATTCGTTAAACTAACAGGATGTTGTGCATTCCCAATAGTTGTTGTTGTATTTGTTTCAATGTTTTCAACAACTGGAAGTTTTTGTGAGTTGTTATCAGTTTCAACTGTAGCAGAAGTTACAGTTGTCTTATCAATTTCAATTGTAACTTCAATTTTTTGTTCCTGCAAGGATGCCTGATTTGTCTTTCAGTTTCTATCTCAGAAACAGTTGTTTCAGCTCTTGTAGTTACAACTTCATTTGAAGTACCACAGGATTCACTTGCAAGTCTGAGAGTGTGGTCTTCTCTGGCTGTGCGCTAGATGATTGATTTCTTTCATCAACACTCTCTTCTTGTTGTATATTCTCAGTGATGGGTGATTGAGAGTGACTGTTTCAAGTTTCAGATTTATCAATTGCCTCAAACAATGGATTAAAGGTATGTGAAATTTGTGTTGGTGCATGTGAGGGCGACGGTGGTGGAGTTAAAAGACATCCAGCTCCAGGAGAAGGAATTTTAAACAAATGTACAACTGAATCATCTAGGTCATTTTGTATGTGTTCTTCATTTACATGATGATCAGGTTGAGATGATAGATTGACAATATCTGTTTTTGGTGTTATTTCCATTGCTTCAGTGGAAGCATCAACAGTTGTTGTTTGTTGTTCTTGTGTGGTTGTAGTAGTTTCCTTTCGCTTCTGAAACTCTAGAGATACAGTGTTTCTCTTCTTTTTTATTTGCTTTTTTATTGGTGGTTTCTTTGTTGAAATCACTGGGATGATTTCCATACAAGTGTTTGTGGTTTCAGTTTCAGCAGGAGCAGTTGAGTCCACAACAGATGTTACAACAACAGATATTGAAGTATCACTTTTGTTTGTTTTTTTAGAACTTTTACCTCTAATGAGCTTTTCTGTACTTTTTACATCCAGCATTCTTGTAAAAGTTTCATTCGATAAGCTATTAATTATAATAGCTACCCCTTTTTTAAAATCATTATCAGGCAATAGGTTTTGTAAGCAGAAACTCAACAATCTTGGATATAGTAAAAAAGCATTACGAGATCCAGATTTTATAGCCTTTACATTAGATACTAAATCAGTAAATACTGTTTGAGACAAGTTGAAATCACTCTCCGTTAAAATTGCATATCCCATATACTGTGTTTTCAATGGTATCTCATTAAATGATGTTGTTTTTGCAGAGAGACATATAAGAAGGGTATGAAAAAAAAAACTTCATTGGTGGGGGAAAATTTGGTTTAAACATTGTGGATGCAGTCAATTGACCTTCATACCCTCTCTCAATTAACTCTGTCTGAACTTCATTTTTCTGAAAAGAAGTATTACCTTGCAAATCGTTTAGGGAGAATGTGTTGCAGATGAATTCCGGTTTTATCTCGATATCTGTATTTCCAATTTTGGAGACAACTACATAAGGCTTTTTGTCTTTCTCTCGGCAATTGGCTTTATTCCAGAATTCTTTCAGAGTATCCACATATATTGGAGCATTAGCGGTGAGGATTGGTAGGTATTTGGATTTAGAGAGCACATCGATTATAGAGTGAAATTGATGGTTATGTTGTGTTTTAACCAGATATGGTAGATAGTTATGAGAGGTTTTTAATTGAAGATCCATACTAAAGATTGAAACAAACCAATTGAATTCAAATTAGGAATCGAATACGACAGGAGATTTAAAATTTCGTAGTCGAATGGATTTAAGTCGTAATTTATAGTGAAACGCTTTTCTATTGTTTGAATAGAATAAGTTAGTGGAAATATCGAATAAGAGGGGTTTTGTGTATGAAAAATTGTGGGTGACGTATCAAAAGTGATGTTGACGTGTTCAAAGTTGTCGGTAAACATATGTTCATAAGTCAACAGGCATTTTAAAGGTCTGTTTCATATGGTCAAATATAATTGGAAATTTCTTAATGGATGGCAGTTGCGTGAAAACAGTTGTTTACGACTTAACAGATGTTGTCAAACAGTATATAAATTATAATGAATTTCCCATTACAGAGTTTATGTTAGAACATCTATTGATAACTCAAAATAAGTTGTAAAATAGAGTATGCAATTTAATGATTAAGATAATGGTTACAAAAATTTGACATTATAAAAAAAACTTATTTTGTTATTTTTGTGTTCCTATTTTGTTTCAATCTATATAAAATGAGCGAATGTTAACAGTTATTTTTTTACTCTATTTAAAACCATGGAATTTCAACAGTCTTTTTTCAAGTTTATATTCCTTCAACCATTGTCACTTTCCTACTTTCTATGTCAGATGCATAATGATATTTTGTTCAAATTCATTTCAAGAAGTCTTCTTAAAGGTTCTTACAATCAAATAACTGTTAACATTAAACATACTCTAAAGTCTGATACGTTTTGTATAAAAACATCTGTTGACATGTGAACAGTCGTTATAAACCAGAGTATACAACAAGTTGAAGATATATAACTATAAGTACTATATAATGAGTCAAAGTTATTATTATTTTAGTTCTTTAATATTAAAAATTAAAAATAAGTATTATACACAATAAATTAGTGCATTTTTTAAATAAAATAATCTAGATTCTTCATTTCTATAGTAGGTCTTATAGACTCTTAGCTGTTGTCACTGCAAATAATAATTACCACGTTTGAACTTATTGTTGAAAATGACGTCTTATTTTTATATATTTTGTATTTAAATAATGTATATTATTATCAGTAGTAATTATCAATTGAAATAGTAGTCTAGATGGATTTACAGTTTCATACACAGGCGTATAACGTTTCAAAGAACAATGAATTTCGATATTCAGATGAAATCTTCTTAATAGAAATTTTGAGTGAAAGTGTCGATGATGAAAAATTCATTAGGTCACTTCATGTTGTAAGTTGGTTTTACTCTCATGATTTTGATATAGTAATAGTTAACTATGAAAACGGTTTTGAAAAATTATTCACTTGAGAGAAAATAGAGTATTCAGATGATTTGGAGTTTCTTGAAGAACTTGAGCAGAAAACAATGAGCAACATTAATCGGAATACATTTCATCTTAATCTGGAACAAATGATCAGAGCAAGGATAGTGTATTTGAAGGAGAAGTTGGAACAAGTTATGGAAGAATGAATATCTTATTGGAGTTCAATTGATGAAGATTATCAAATTTAAATCTTTTTATATGTTTGCATTTTCAAATAAGAATATTATTGTATTGTAGTTAAATGATGAAGAAAAACAGGCAAAGCATTTATAATTATTCCTTACAAGTTTTAAAATAGAGTATTCCGATGAGAAAGAGTTTCTTGAAGAAGTTCACCAGAAAACAATAAGCAACATTAATCGGAATATACATTTTATCTTAATCTGCAATAAATTATCACGGCAAGGATATTGTATTTGAAGGAGAAGGTGAAAGAAGTTATGTAAGAATCAATATCTATTGGAAGTCAACTACTGAAGATGATTAAATTTAAATGGTTTTATATTTCTAAATTTTGAAGGAGAAGGTAATGTTTTTATATTTCTACATTTTGAAGGAGAAGGTAATGTTTTTATATTTACTTGAAATCTAACTGATAAAGTTGAAAACCAACTTTACGAATAGTTAGTATGTTCATCTTATAAAAGGGTAGGAATTTCCAATATTCATTTTCATCTTTATATATTCTTTTAACTGTTCTCACTTTACATCTCTCCATTGTATATGCATAATGATATCACTTTGTAATGTTTTTCCACAAAATTTTCATAAGATTCTTATCATCAAAGGAAAATAGATTAGTAACGATATTTGTATTTTTTTTTCTTTTACAATTCTTTCCACTTTTTATTTATTTTTGTTAAATTAAATATTTAACTTCAATTAATGGACGGTTATTAAATAACGATTTTTAGATAACCATTGTTGCTCACAACGTCTTTTTATCGAATGATGTACTAATAAATCTTTTTTTTATTAGTATATTGGAAATAAACTCAAGTGTAACAATTAAGTATTTTTCAATCAAACTAAAATTAATAATCAGTACTTGGCAATTAAATTATGTATTAATACATCTTTTTTTTATTCGTGTATTTGAAATAAAGTCACAACGTCTTCTTTATCAAAAATAATATACTTATATTTATTATGTTTAGTTACTTATATAAATAAAAAATCAAACAACCTTTTCATGTCCAATTTAGATAAGACAGAAATCAAATCATTATTAATTATTTATAATGTAAAAAACGTACAACATCATATGTTCAGTGGGAAATGAATAAATATGTTCATATTGGTAAATCGTATTTGTGTTTGTCATGAAATTTGAATTAAAAAAAATGAATTTGAACAGTTGTTTCAATGGGAAAATAAACAAATTAATACTGTAATAAAAGCGAATTGTAATTAATAGATTCACTATACTTAATTCATTGTAATTATTAGATTCATTATACTTAATGCATTGTTTTTACTATAAAGCTCGATTTTCATCTCTTTTTATAACACACTATTCAAACATTACCTTCTACATCTGCAAAGGTTTATCAATCTTATAAAAATCTTATGAACATGGATTCTAGCAGTAGCCAATGGTAAAAAATGTCAGAGATTCAGAAAATTATTTTGGAGTGTTTTAAAGAGGATGAAGAGTTGGAGATTCTTCAAGTTATTGAAGGTACTACACGCTTGCTTGAACATCACATATGGAAGATGAAGAAACAAATAGTCTAACCTCCTTGTAGGGATGATAGACCAGATGTTACTACAGGGTTGATCCTTCACTAGCACTTCCTGGATTGGGGTAACCTGCAATTAAAGATGAAGTGGGTAGGGAGACGACTACACAAGGTAGCAGTTTATAACAAAAACGTGGGTGAATGGGGATACTATCAAGTGTGATAGCTCTTAGGGTTAGCCAAAAGTGTCCTCTCTATTAGGGATATGATCCCTTATATAGAGGTGGACGTATGCCACCATTACCCAAAACCCTAATCGTAATGGGCCAGGCCTGATTAGGGTTGTCTCCACTACCCTGGACTATATTAGTAAAGTAGTTATGATATAACTATAAATAAGGAAACATGGAACGATTACCGCTTTTATCGCTCCGCGCGCGTGCATCACTCCGTGATTGTAGGAGAGATTGCTTTGCTTGTTGGAGAAGCTTCCTCTCTGCGCGGAGAGTTATTCCGCGGTACTGTATTCCGGGTTTGGGTATGCTCTGCGCAATGATGAGCACCCAATCCCATCAAGTCCCCCCCAGTCCAGCGTGTACCCTTTTCTCGAGTGTATGAGGGAAGAGGGTGGATGCTGGACTCGTATTAGTGATTCTTCGGATGATAGCTCATCTTTCTTTGGTAATGAAAACTGGGCTGTTGGTGCTAGGTAATAGTGAAATGGAGAGTTTGTGCGGATTACTGAGGACTCGGAGTATCGAAATTGCGGAGTGCGGAGAACGGTACTTTATTTGACGTTAATTCTCCGCGATCGCTTGACGTGTCGCGTTGGTTGAGGACAGTTGTCTTTTACTGAGCGAAGGATGGTGGGTAGCGTCTGTCACATGCTACGCTTGTGTCAGTGAGCGTCTCATCAGTTATGACAGACGGCTGCGTCAGGCGCGTGGTGAGCGCGTGTTAAGCGCGTGTGCCGCCTAATTAGCTGTTCAGTGCCACGTGTCGCGTGGAAAGTCGTTTACGTTTATCAAGGCTGACGTCATTGGCAGTTATTGCACACAGTATAAAGTCATTTCAAAAATTTTCAAGTTGCACCTTTCCCATTCCTTGCACTCCAGACCTCTCAACTGCCTGCTCTTGTCTTTCTTTGATTTCTTGTTCTTTTTCTCTCTTCTAAAAATGTCTCACGAAACATCTTGTCCTCTGGATCAATCGAAAGTAACTGAGAAAACAGAGAAGGGTATTAACACCACCGTTGTCAAGTGGGATTCTTCTTCTTTTACCACGTTTCTTGATCATTATGGTATTGAGGCCGACTGGGAGCCAGAATTACCGGCTGCTGGTAAAACGGCGTTGGAGGCCTCTCCTGGAAAAATTGCCCTATATGAAGCATTCTTTACGCGATGCTGCTTCCGTCTTCCCGTTACCAAGTTTCTGGTGAACGCCTTTATGAAGTATGGGGTTCATCCCACACAGATGACTCCGTTTGGTTTGTCTAGGCTTGTTCATTTTGAGGCAACATGTCGGTCGCTAGACTTGGAGCCTACCTTTGATATGCTGAACGTGTTCTACGTTCTTGAAGAGGCCCGTGGGGGGCCTGGGTGGTATAGTGTATCTCCCCAGAGGAATCGGACTCAGATTGTCTCGGAGAGTCCGAAGTCAATGTATGATTGGAAGGAAAAAATTTTCTACATCCATAGGGGGTGATTCCTGCTGCTTTACAGTGGATGAGTGTTGGGGTGAAGGAGAGGATTGCAGAGTTCCCACCCATGAAGGATTACAAGAACCAGCCATGGTATGAGACCCTGTGTTCCCACTCTACTCCACTGTCGATGGAGAAATGCCCTGAAGGAGTGCTTGTGATGTTGGGTCTCAGTCGTTTGGGGAACCCGGAAGGTTATGAGCCTATTGCGGCTGACGCAAGTAAGTAACATGTCTACTCCGTCTTTGCTTAACCTCTTATTTTGATTTTGTGTCTTCCCTTTACGTTGTAGTCTTTGTAGGGATGACGAAGTTTGATCTGTTTGATGCCCGGGGTGCTGCGAAGTTGAGTTAGACGGCCTTACCCCTGGGGCTCCTTCAGTGATTGAGCGGTTGGAACGCAATTTCCTGATGCCTCAACTCAAGGATGCGCCGCGTCATTATATGCGTACATGTTATCCTCTTCTTTGGTCTTTTGTGTTTCATTGTGAATTCGTTGTTGTTGCGGAAAGTTCCTGCGCCGGAGGGGTGCGTTATAATCCGCGTAGTTCATACTCTGATCCGACGTGCCCTTTATTTCAGGCGCAGGAATCCACCCCTTGAAGAAAACTGGGGTTGACCCGGGGGAGACCTCCCCAGGTCGTAAAAAGATGCCCTGTACAGGTAAGCATATTTGTTGTTATTCTAATAATGATGTCATCTAAGCCTTTGTTGTATGTGGCTGTAGGGACTGGGCCAAAACGCCAACGAAAGGAGTCGCGAAAAGGAAAATAGGTGGCTTCCAGTTCCGCTGTCTCTAAGGGGGATGATGAGGCAACGGAATCTGATGAGGAGGTTAAACGCCAGCGTACCCGCGGGTCAACACCTACTGATGAATCCGCTGAAGTATCAGCTGAGTTGTATCAGAAACGCCTCGAGGACCTTGCCCAGATGCAAGTGCAAGTCCCAAAACCATCCTCGGAGAACGTGAAGGCCGCGTCGTCGAGTGTGAATGTGGATCCATCCACTGGTGGGGAGACGAGCGTCATGCCTACTGACGCGAAGATGGTTGTGAAACATCCACCTAAGCGTCAACCATTGTTTGTAAAGTCTGTAAAGCAAACCACTGGTGAGTCTCTGAGCTAGACTTATTTACCACTTTCCTAACGGAGAACACGAAATAGTTACTTTCTCCTGTTTGATTTTTCAGGTAAAGGTCCTGCTACGCAAGGGACCTTTAAGAAACCGGTTGTGATTGCGAAGAAGATCACTGAACCTGTCCCGGAGAGTGTGGAAGGGACAAACTTGTCCGTGTTGGAGACCAAGTCATCCTCTCATGTTGAAGGGGTAATGTTGTCTCCAGAAGCAAGTAAAAAAGCGGAGAAACGCCCGTTGATTGAGCCGTTGCTTATGGATGTTGATGCTACAAATGTGGCGTTGGACGTTTCGTGTGAAGGAAAGGGTACTCAGCTTGACCAACCTCCTGAATCAAGCAAACCCGTCTCCACGGAGGTTCCTGCGGAGAAGGTGTCTGCAGATGTGGTGTTATCTTCGTCAACTCCTAAAAGGATTGCAACTAAGACAACTCGGGGATCAGGAAGATCAGGTGGTAGTATGGGGAGGGTGGCTCCCCCGGATTATGATCCAAACAGGCCCTATCAACCCCGGTGGGACATAAGGCAGACAACTCGTCTTACCAATCCACTGGACGCGGAAGAGTTTATCGCCTACGCTGTGCCGCCCAGCGAACGGGATTACCAAGATGGCATTGACCGTCGTTCGCTGCTATCAGATATGAGCTTGAACTTAGCACTCTGCTTCAGTAACTATGGTTCACTGATGCGACGAGAAGAGGAGTTCCAGCGGTCCTGGCAAGCTTTGAAGAGTGCGGAGGATGCACAAAGGAAAAGAGAGCAGGAGTTCCAGCGCGTCCGCGCAGACTCTCGGGCGGAAGTTGAGCAATTAAGGGGTCAACTCCGAACCGCCGAGGGTGAGATCCAGAAGTTGAAGACTAAGAAGGTTGAAGCTGCGAAGCTGTGGAAAGAGTCTTGTGAGCACACCAACTTAGACCTTGAGCGTGGTCGAAAGGCCGTTGAAAAGTTGAAGAATGATCTCGCCCGAGTGGTTCTCGAGGCAGAGGAGAAACAGAAGACCCTTGATGCGAAACAAGCCGAACTGTCTGACACCGTTATCCAGTTGAAGGATCAGCATGAGGCCCTTGTAACTGCCACAACGCGGATATCGGAGCTGGAAGAACAGGTGAAAGGCCTTGCTGGTGAGAAGGCACAGCTTGATGAAACAAATGCCTTGCTGGATTCCTCACGCGTGCAGCTGGAGTTAAGCCTTCAGCAGACCCAGAATGAACTTCAAAATGCTGTGCAAACTTCTCAAGCTGCTCGTGAACGATTATCATGGATGATGCAGCATGGCCTTCAAGGGGTAAGATCTCTCTTAATTTCTGTTGTATGTTTTGTTATCTTTCTGTTTCTTAGCTGGTTCTTGCGTAACCCATAGGTCTTTAAGCGCATATGGAATGAGCCAAAATTTGGTGATGCTGTGGCGAAGATTAGAGCAACATCCTTGCAGAGTGGCTTGCAGCAATGATTTGCTGAGGTCATCATCATGCTGCTGGCTTGGCTCTCGAAGATGGAGAACATTTTGGTAAGCCTTATGAGGATGAAGCCATTGCTGCGCAAGAGGAGTTCGAGACCCTCACTTTTGATGTCTTCGATGTAGTAGACCAATGCTTGAAGACGGAGGATCCCATTGGGAAGCTTCGCGATTATTTTGAAGAATCTGACCGCCTTGGTGCGGAATTGGAAGAGAAAGAGCGAAGGGAGGAAGAGGCGCGGAAGGTTGCTGCGCAGGGAGGAGGTGAATCGTCCGCTGCTGGTGCGGGCTCTGGCGCGCTGAATGAAGAAATTGAAGACGATACTTATATAGATCTCATAGATTATGAGTGATAGTCGTTATCTTCCTTTGTTGCTTTAATTCTTGTTAGCTTGTTGAACAATGATGTACTCGTTTGTATTCTGCCTTTTCAAATTCTATTGACTTTTATTTTGCGTGATGTTTAAACTTGTATAATGATTGTCTGACGTCGATCTTGAAAAGGATGCCACCTGTGTCAGTCTTGCTGACGTCGTCTGACAGGTTTTACGGCGCTCCAACTGATTGATGTGACGGTTGGCATCCATACTCGAGTATTAACCATTAATGGTAATTAATGGGTTGTCTTGTCCCTTCTATAAAAGGCTAATCTCTGATTTATTTTTTTACAACTCCATTCTTCTTCTCATCTTTCACCTTCATGGCTTATCCACTAAGAATCAGAAAGGCTAAAGTTGAGGCACTCCAAGGGATGATGATGTTACCCGATCACCCCCCCCTGTGATCAAAGTACCTCCTACTGCCATGCACCAGTTGGCCACTTACTGTGGCTATCTGTTGTTGACTGAAGATCAAGTGAACCAGTCAGGAGAGCAAGGTCCGTCTGGTGTTCCTCTGAAGGTGAGGAAGTTGGATGAGCTTGGTGATGTTCCAAAGACTCCCAAACATAGGCTTCGTCGAACGCCCACCGGTTGGCAGCATGCCACTTAGTAGGAATATTGATGCACAGGGATAGTAACGATGGATTTTTGCTGTTTTTGCTAAGTAGTCAATGATGCATATATTGTACTGATTAGGCCACCCCTTTTGTTTTTTGTTTTGGTTAGTGGCATATTTGTAGTACCAGGGCTTTCTTTGTAATCTGGTTTATGCTTCTTGCTAAATGTAATGCTTTTTTGATCATGATCATCATTGTATGTAATCCATATTGAATGAATATAAAGGAAAATGAAAATTCTCTTTATTGAAACTGAAATGAACGTAGCCATAGGCTTTTTATTACAAATGTGAAATAATGCCTTACAGGTAACAAATGCGCAACTGGGCTGCGTTCCATGTGCGTGGTATTGGGGTGCCATCTAAACGCTCCAAAGCATAAGCACCCTTCCCCAATACTTCTTGCACCTTGTATGGTCCTTCCCAGTTTGGCGCAAGCTTGCCTGGCTTCTCTGCGTTGGATGCTTCATTGTTGCGGAAAACATAATCCCCAACGCGGAAAGCCTCTGCCTTGACCTTTGCGTTGTAATATTTTTCGAGCTGTCGCTTGTAATTAGCTTCTTTGATAGAGGCCATGTCTCTGCGCTCTTCTAGCACGTCTAGATTTAATTTTAACTCCGTGTCGTTGCCCCGCTGATTTGCCAGTAAGATCCTTGGTGATGAGCAATGCATTTCCGCAGGTATGACGGCCTCTGTCCTGTATGTGAGGCTGAACGATGTTTCTCCGTTGCTTGTCTTGGACAGCGTGCGGTGAGCCCATAGGACGTGGGGGAGTTCATCTACCCAACCAGTGCGCTTTGTGCCAAGCCTGGTTTTTATGCCTTCTACTATGCTTCTGTTCGCGCGCTCGACCTGTCCGTTACCTTGCGGATGCGCTACTGAGGTGAATATCTGCTTGATACCCATGGAAGATAACCATTCTTGTAAGTGTTGATCCGCGAACTGCGTGCCATTGTCAGTTACAATTTCCATCGGTAAGCCAAAGCGACAGATGATGAATTCCCATATAAACTTTTTAATGCTTCGTCCATCGATGGACGCCAAGGTTTTTGCTTCTACCCATTTGGTGAAGTAGTCAATTGCCACTACCAAGTATTTCACGTTCCCGGGAGCTGTGGGGAATGGACCCACGAGGTCAATGGCCCATTTTTGGAATGGCCATGCCGCAGTGACGGGTATCAAATTATTCTTGGGTCGCAAAGTTCCTGGCGCATGGCGTTGGCAGGACTTGCACTTGCGCAGCTCCGCCATGGCGTCCATGTGCATTCCAGGCTAGTAGTACCCCTCATTCATTAGTTTATCCACAACCATCCTTGGGCCGGCGTGTAATTCGCATGACCCTTCGTGTATGTCTTTGATAAGGTAAGTTGCTTCTGCGGAGTCGACACATCGTAACAATGGCCCGAGATATGAGCGCCGGTACAGTACTCCGTCGATAACTTGGTGATGCAATGCTTTGTTTTGGAGCTTTCGAGCTTCTGCCTTGTTATCTGGAAGCGTCCCATGCGTGAGGTAAGCCTTGATGGGGGTTATCCAAGATGCTCTGCCGGTCTGAACGACATTTACCTGTTTCTGAGGCACTGATGGGTGGTCCAGTACTTCCACCCGTACATCCTTTGCCAAATGGTCAAAAACTGTTGATGCCATCTTGCTTAACGCATCCGCTGGCTTGTTTTGACTTCGCTTGATGTGATGGACCTTGCAGTACGCAAAGTCACGCAAGAGAGCTTTAGCTTGCTCCAAGTACAAAATCATAGATGCTTCGCGTGCTTCGTATGAGCCGTCGATGTGGTTGGCCACCAACTGAGAATCGACATGGGCTTCTAAGTGTTGCACATCCATTTTCTTCGCAATGCGCAACCCTGCTAGCAATGCCTCGTACTCCGCTTCATTGTTCGTTGTAGGGAAATCAAGGCGAATTGCATACGTAAAATCCTTCCCATCCGGTGTGATTAAACGCAAACCCACTCCAGCGCCGTCGTCATTGCATGCCCCATCTGTGTATAGCTCCCATTTCTCCGCTGGTTCAGGAGTGAGAGTATCGATATGTGCCTGCTGACATTCAGTTATGTTTTCGGAAGGGACCTCTGCGGCAAAATCTGCGAGTATCTGTCCTTTGAAGGATGTTCTGGATTTGTACTCAATCGTGTGCTCTCCTAGCTCAATGGCCCACTTGGCCAGGCGTCCTGATAATTCTGGTTTGCGCAGGATGTCATTAATGCGGAAGTCCGTTAGGCCATTAATGGGATGTCCATGGAAATATCTCCGCAGTCTCCTCGACGCGTGTACCAATGCTAGCACCAGCTTCTCCATCGTGGAGTAACGAGTCTCCGCATCAAGCAAAGTTCTACTAACATAATAAACTGGAGTTTGAACGCCTTTCCGATCAACCAAGAGGACACCACCAATTGCTTTTTCTGTTACTGACAAGTACAACGTCAATGGTTCCTTTGGAAACGGCGCTGTGAGTGTAGGCAAGTGACTCAAGCATTCTTTTATTTCTTTGAAGGCAGCCTCGGCCTCTTCCGTCCATTTGAAATTTGACTTCTTGAGGCAACTTTTCAATGTGTTTACGAAAGGGAATGATTTGGACGCATAGTTTGAGAGAAAGCGGTTTAGAGCTACTAAGCGTCCCATGAGTGTCTGAACTTCCCGGACGGAAGACGGGGATGGCATGCGCTCGATTGCTTGTACTTTATCGGGATTTGCGCAAAAACCATCTTTGGTTACGATCACTCCCAAGAACTTGCCTTCTTCCATTCCAAAAGAGCCTTTACTCGGATTAAGCTTCATTCGGACTGTGCGGAGTTGATCAAAAGTTTTCTGGATATCCAAGAGCATTTGGTCTTCTTCTGTGCTTTTGATGACCAAATCGTCTACGTACACTTCGAGATTGACTCCGATTTGTTTATTGAACACAGGGTCCATCAAACGCTGATATGTAGCTCCTGCGTTCTTTAACCCAAATGGCATCTTGGTATAGCAATAAGTGCCTGTGTCTGTACGGAAGGATGTCTTGTCTTCATCCTCTTTGGCCATTTGAATTTGGTGATACCCTTTATAGGCGTCAAGAAAACACTTGAATCTGAATGGTGCCAGGGAGTCCACCTTCAAATCAATCTCGGGAAGCGGATAACAGTCTTTCGGACAAGCCTTGTTTATGTCTTTGTAATCCACGCACATCCGCCAACCCCCATTGGATTTTCCAACCATGACCGGGTTAGCAACCCAAGTTTGGTACCTTGTCTTGCGCAGGATGCCTGCGTCCAATAGTTCAGCAACCTGTTCATTCATGGCCTTTGTTTTCTCCGGCCCCATGCTGCGCTTCTTCTGAACAATTTGTTCAACGGACTTGTAGACGTTAAGCTTGTGTTCCGCAATGTGGCGTGGAACACCAACCATGTCTGTGGGTTGAAACGCAAAAACATCCATATTCTTAGTCAATAGCTGTTTCAAATGTGCACGAATGGTGTCGGAGATTACTGGGCCTATGACAACCGTCTGATCCGGGAATTTTGGGTTAATGACCCATTTTTCGGGATCAGTGCGGTTTGCTGGCTTCATTATCTTGGGAGGCTTGCCTGTTTCGGTTGCGTGGCAATTTTTGTTTCCACGTATGAAGGCCACAACTCCGCGCGTTGGTAAACCAACCATCTGGTGCGGTGTGGACGCATTGCAATTAAACTTAGCCAAACCTTCCCTTCCAATGAGGACATCATGCGATGAGTTCACTGGTAGGACCATGAAATCACAAATCTCTGTTCGGGAGAGTTGTCCGTCTGTCCATGTGACGGGGAGTGTGATTATACCCAGGGGAATGATCACCTCGTGGATGAATCCAGATATCGGCTCTGTGGTTGGAATGAGCTTTTCCTTATCCTCGGCATCTAGCTGATCGAAACACTGTTTGTACATGATATCAGTACTGCTCCCATTATGAAGGAACATATATCTTGTGCGGTAATGCCCTATGACTCCCGTTATGATCAACGGTGTTGTGGAGGACGCTCCCCCTTTGACGCGCGGCATGATGACAGGTGCCTCTTTCCAGGAGTCATCTTGAGCGATGGAATAAGATCTCTTCCGTTGACTCCTGTTGTGAGTCATGTAACAGTGGTGACGATCTGAACGCTGTACGTGATGCGCATTGAGGTTCTTGATCTTTTTATGATTGGGATCAGCTTCCCCCTGCGGGTCCCTAGGTTTCTTCCGCATATTTTTCACCAAGTGAGAGAGCTGACCCAACTTGATTGCATTCTCAATCTCCATCTTTAGGCTATAGCAGTTGTCCGTTAGATGGCCATAATCTTCGTGGTACTCACAATACTTCGATGTGTCCACATTTCTTCGGTCTTGCTTTAACTCTCTTAGTTTGGGAAAATGGATTTGCTCGGTTTTCAGGACTTCCGAAGGTGTTTTGGACAGTGGGGTCCAATCATAATTCTTCTTACTCGGTGGCCTCGAATCACGCGGGTGCTTGTTGTTGAGATAGTGCCGCGCATCTTGCCCTGAGGAGTATTTCCCCTCGTCTGCTGCACCCGAGATTCTAGACCATACGGACTGTTTCCCTTTCCCTTTGTCGTGCGTGTTCGCACTTTGGTTACCTGTATGATAAAAATTCTTCGAGCGCGTAAACGAGCGCTCCGATGATGCATATACCTTCGCGGCTTCTGTGAGTTCATCCCATGCTTCAGGCACACCTTCCTTCCCGGTTAGGCATCTCATGAGGTCATCATTCCGCACTACGTGAATGAATGCGGCCCTGGTAAGTTCTTCGCCACACCCCAGTTGTAGGGCTTCCTTATTATAGCGAATGATATAGTCTTCCAGGCTCTCATTATCTTTCCGGGAGCACAGTAAAATTTGTGCCTTGTCTTTCTTGTGCTTCCGAAGATGGGAGAAATGATTCTTGAATTTCTTTATCAAATTGTCAAAGTCTACGAGACTTCCTACCGGTAAACTTTCATACCAGACCCTTGCCGCTCCCGTTAGGGTTTGGACAAACAGGTGGCACCAAGCTTGAACCGCCACGGTTTAGAACTTCCCGCGCACTCAAAAGCGTGCAGATGATCGTCTGGATCACGTAGGCCATCATACTTTCCAATTGTGTTTGGCAACTTGCATTCGACTGGCATGGGTGCCAGCGCGATTCTTGCGCAGAACTTGGATCTTTCCGCAAACGATTTTGGACGATATGGCTTGTTAAGGTCATCATCTGGGTTGCCCTGGTTGCTGGCTACGGACTTAGAACGCGGCTTCCAAGTTGGATCAGAATTGATCTCATTTTCTGACTCATAGCCATCGGTTTCCCCGTTCAGGTTGACGTGGTCCTGAACTTGAGTATTCCTACCACGTTCTCCACCACGTACCGCCTGACGAGGTTTGGCTGTAGGACGAATGACAGGCTGTTCATCGTCTTGAGAGTCCTCTTCAGTGTCGAAACTCAAAGTTTTTCTTGACTCCAACCTGGCCTTTGCTATCAGCTTCCTTTGGTATTCTGCTATTGTCTTAGCACTTTCCTGGGCCAGCCATTCATCCAGGTCTTCCACAGGTTCTTCAGTTGTTTTCTTTTGTGCTGCTAACGCCGCTTTTCTTGATGCAAACAGTTGAAAATTCGTAGCAGCCTGCTTCTGGTTCACATTCTTAGTCACCGTCGTTGGTGCTCCTGTGTCTTGATTCACTTGTACTTCATCATCAACAGTGATGGGGTCGGCACGTTGTTCGGCTCCAGAATCCATTGGCACTAGTTTGAAAGATTAGTAGACCGTAAGTGATGGCGCCAATGAAGAAACAAATAGTCTAACCTCCTTGTAGGGATGATAGACCAGATGTTACTACAGGGTAGATCCTTCACTAGCACTTCCTGGATTGGGGTAACCTGCAATTAAAGATGAAGTGGGTAGGGAGACGACTACACAAGGTAGCAGTTTATAACAAAAACGTGGGTGAATGGGGATACTATCAAGTGTGATAGCTCTTAGGGTTAGCCAAAAGTGTCCCTTCTATTAGGGATATGATCCCTTATATAGAGGTGGACGTATGCCACCATTACCCAAAACCCTAATCGTAATGGTCCAGGCCCGATTAGGGTTGTCACCACTACCCTGGACTATATTAGTAAATTAGTTATGATATAACTATAAATAAGGAAACATGGAACGATTACCGCTTTTACCGCTCCGCGCGCGTGCATCACTCCGTGATTGTAGGAGAGCCGTTATTGCTTTGCTTGTTGGAGAAGCTTCCTCTCTGCGCGGAGAGTTATTCCGCGGTACTGTATTCCGGGTTTGGGTATGCTCTGCGCAATGATGAGCACCCAATCCCATCAGAAGACCAACCTCAAATTTAATCAGGTCATTGCTACGGATGTTTCAAGTGAAAGATGGATGGCCTCTTCATTTCTACTGGAAAATATAAGAACAAATGAAAAGTTCAGTGAAGAGATACAAGAAATATGTATGTCTTACTGAAACTTTCTTAAAGAGAACAACAAGAAATTGATGGAATTGTTGAATACTAACAATTAGTTATTTAAATGTATTTTTTTTTATTATTGTCGTTCTAATTATATTGAATTTTTTATTTTATATATTAGGTCACTTATATATAATGATTTATACTTATTTAATGAAAAATAGCAATTTCAGTATATCAATGGTCTATTGTTAAAATCAACAAAGGATTGGTCTTTAGCAAACAACCATTAAAAATCTATGTGATCTCATTGTTAGTAGCAACTGTTTAATGGAGCATGTGTTTGAAACAAACCGTTTAATTAACAATTGTTTGAATCAACACTGTTTTACAAACAGGTCTTTTAAAAAATCTGCTTAATTGAGCCACTGCTTTTGAACAGATGGTACCAAATACAGACAAACAATTACAGTTATTAAAAATCTGATATGTATTTTTAACAGAGCATTAATCGTCAGTAGATTTATATTTTTGTGTTGTTGTAAGAGATGCAATTATTAAGCATTTGATCAGTATTGTTAACTGGTATCGTGAAAAGAACAGACGTTACGAAATACACTTTTTCTTTTAAACAATAGATTGATGATTAATTTGGGTTTTACTAAACAGGCCATAACAGTTGGTCTGTTTATGTTTTTTTAAGAAATAACAGACCCTACTAAACAGGTCTTCTTGACAGCAGAGGATTGGCTTCTTAATGTTGGTTTCACTAAACAGCCCTTAAGTTTAGGACTCGGTCTCCCGTGTGTTTCACACAAGATTTCACCTAGTAGATATATATATATTTGAGATAGTGTTGTCCTTCATGGCATGCATACATGCATTCTCTCTTTTGAGAGTGCCATGTAGGATCACATGTGGACCAATTAAAAAACAAAAGCCATTGATTTATTTTAGGGAAAAAAAAATTAAAACAAAATTATTTTTTTTCTCTCATGTTTCCTCCCATAACTTTTAAACGTTAATATCTTTTATATACGATATTTTTTAAAGAAAAAAATTACACCAAACTAACAACCGTTTTATTATCTTTCCAACGAGTACCATAGTGCTATATAAAAAACGGAGAATAAAAACGACTATTTTTTGTGGGGTTTTGTTTTCAAATATACTTTACTCTACTAATAAAACACTACTTAGGGTTTTTTATATTTTAATAAGAAACGATAAACATAACTTAATATGCAGGGATTTGTTTTATTTTACTTTTTATCTTTGAATATCATAACTTATGGCAAAGATTTGTTCAAAATAAATATTAATAACAATAATATTCATTAATTATGTATTGGCAAGCTAATAATTATGTTGTCATATTAGATATTTTATTATGTCATATTGAATATTTCAACATCAGGACGTTCCCAGATAAAAGCTAGTATATATATATATATATATATATATATATATATATATATATATATATATATATAAAGTGATCGCTCTTAAAAAAATTACTCTGTTCGTAGGGGTGTAATCGAGCCGAGCCAGGTTGAGCTCGAGCTCAAATTTAAACGAGCCAGCTCGGCTCGGCTCGTTATTTTGGGTCGAGCTAAAATGCCGAGCTCGAGCTTGGCTAGTAAATGTTCGAGCCGAGCTCGAGCTTGTTCGAGCCAGCTCGTTATTTTTAAAAAAATATTTTTAAAATAAAAAGCAAAAAAAAATAAAATTACACATATACATATATATTTTTTTATTTTTCTAATATTTTGATGAATGAAAGGCATAGTAAAAGTATTATTTATATAATTTGTGTTTTTGTTTTATTATTTTTCATATTTTATTGATTAATTCAAAGTATTATTAAGTATATAAAAAATGTTTATCAAGCTACGAACCGAGCCACGAGCCAAGACCCCAAGCTCGAGCTCGGCTCGATTACAAATCGAGCTGGCTCGGCTTGATACAAAACGAACTTTTTCGAGTGGAACTTTTTTCGAGCATTTTTCGATTTAACCACGTCGTGGTCCTTGTGTATGCACATGATACCAACCTGAAATACGTGGACAAATCCAGTACGATTGCCCATTTTGCTGGCAACTAACGGCCGTTCAAGACCTGTACTTCTATTTAGCCGCCATTAAATAGACATGTAAGTTGACTTTGTGTCCTTTAGTGTTACTTTTATTTTAAAGAGTAATACTTTGTTTTTTAAAGACATACAATATTGAATTTTTTAGACTTAAAAACTATTATCATTATATATATATATATATATATATATATATATATATATATATATATATATATATATATATATATATATATTAAACGTAGAGCTCTTAGGAATAGTTAGTTTTTAGGTTTATTTTTTTTCACCACTTTTTTTTGTTTTTTTTTGGTAAGTTTTTTTTTTTTTTTACGTTTTTGCCATCAACATTTTGTGTAAGTTTTTCTTTTCCTATTTTGGCCATATTTTATTTATTCTTCCTTTTTCAGGTTTTTTTTTCCCATTTTTGCCACAAACTTTTTGGTTACGTTTTATTTTCCCCCTTTTTGACCACCAACTTTTTGGTTAAGTTTTTCCCCCCATTTTTGCCACAATTTATTTATTTCTTTTAGCGTACTGTCCGTCTATGTTCTTATAGTGCTTTCGTCTCCGTTCGTCTGCAACACCCGCTCTTTAACCCAAGTTGCTCTACGTTTATATAGTATTTCTACGTTCGTCTCCGTCCGTCTAAGTTTTTTTTACGTAGTTTTCATCTACATTCGTACAGTACTTTCGTCTCCGTTCGTCTACGTTTTTTTATGTAGTGTTCGTCTATGTTCGTATGGTATTTTCGTCTTCGTTCGTCTGCAACACCTGATCTTTTCGTCTCCGTTCGTGTCCGTTTTTTACGTTGTTTTCATCTACGTTCGTATATCGTTCGTATAGTATTTTTGTCTCCGTTAATCTGTTGTGTTCTTTCTTGCCGATTTTCCTGGTTTTGGTCGTTTTTTCCTTGCTACGTAACACGGTTTTACGCCTCCATCTTACACCGTTGTTAGCACGGTTGTGGCACATCGCGTCATAGGATATATCGCGCAGCGCGCGATCGTTAAAACACCTAGTTGCTAATTAATCTTTATGCCTAAAAGACAACGCTACTCATTCAACTTCCGAATAAGGGTATCTTTGTCAAAACTAGCTGCTGGCTGGTAGCTGAAAACTGATAGGTGTAGTTTTTTAAATATATTTTAGTGTTTGACAGAGTAATTCAAACATTTAATCAAATATATAAAATGACCAAAATGAGCATAACTAAAAGTTTGTAAGGAATGTTTCTATTTATTTTTATAATAGAATGGGTATTTTTGTGTCATTTACTCATTAAAAGATTGTAGCTAGTAGGAGTTTTTTCTTAAACACTAGTACTACTAGCTTTTCAATGTAGAGTTTTTTCTCCTAACTTAAAAGTTTCAAGCTCTTTCAACCAAACAAGACATTTTATTAAGTAGAAGTTTTTCTTAAAAGCTTGAAGCTTAAATCTCCTAAAATCTCTTAAAAACTCCTTACCAAACATGCCCTAAATATAATTTTTGGTCTACTTTTATATAATATTTAGAACTTGCTAAATACTCAGATAATTATATAATTAAGTAGTCATTAGAGATTTAAAACAATAATATTATACACAAACACGTTATGACAACTACTTGTTTAAACATAAATAACCCTTTAAGAAAAAATACATATAGTGGTAAGCCTGTATTAGGACTTAACGTCTAAGGCTAAATTTAGTTAGGGTTGATTTGATATGGTCCTCATATGTATAAAGGTAGCAGTCTATATGAATGATATGTTGATCGATACATTATTGTTGTGGAAGGTGTTCATTGATTTTTCTGTCTCATGTCACATTCATGGGCGCAACTTGCTTGGGGCGGGGAGGGGCAGCTGACCCTCAGAATTTTCGCTCAAAAGTTCCGATTTTATAGTATCCGTATAGATTTTTTTAGGTATATACGGTTTTGACCCCCCGTTTTTTTAAGAAAAAAATAGCTATATTTATAAACCAAAACTAACGATATATCAGATGATACAAGATACCAAAATATCGGTTGTTTTAACGAGTTTATTTTTATTCTTTGTTTTTTTCTTTTGAGCCCATTTTGAGAGGTATAATCCAATTATTTGATTTAGCCCATTTTTTTTTCTTTAGGGAAAACCCAAATAAAAAGCCAATTAAAAGCTCGAACCAATAATATTAAACTCATTCGACCTACAAAAAGTTGATTCGACCCTTCGACTACCCGAACCAAATCAGCAAACTTGACAATCTTCAAAACTCCGATGTAATCCGAATGCAATAGACACAAAATGCATCTACAAACTCCCCCTTGTCCATTGCACGGATTCTGTTGTCTTTTCAGCTTCCTTGGTCTTCTTTATCAACACAATCTTCAGTTTCTTCTTCGGTTCAGTTGGTAATCACATCTAGCATTCACATGAAACACCCAGCAAAATTTCACAACTCTCTAAAATTTCAAAGCTTGTTCAGTATCAAGAGAATCAAAGTGTATCGGATTGAAATACAGCGTTTCAATATCCATCTTCGACAAATTCAACAACCACATAGGATCAAAGATCCTCAGCTTTCTGCATAGTTCCTTTTTGTCTTCATTATCCAGAACAATCACAGCTTTTGCCGCACCCCAGTCATAATACCAAAATGCAAAGTTCTTGTGCCAATCTTGTACCATCGGCATCAATGGTATTTTCTTCATGCATACGGGTGACTTATACTTCAAAGTGACATACGGCAGTTTGCTCTTCTCGTCAATCTTCTTGTGAACGATTCTCTTTGGATACTATGGTCTAAACATGTCCCACTTAGTCACACTTTCTCTTGACATCTTGTTCGCCATGTACTCTAACACATTTGCATTTTCAACTCTAGCAAGCTTGTGTCGACAAATATCTCGTACAACCCAATACAGTAGAGATCTGATATCATAGAAATGGTTAAAGTACATAATCCCCCGTTCCCATTTAATACCAATACATCAAAGTTGCGGGAAGAATTTCCACGCAATCGCTCTTCCTTCGAACACTTGGTTGTGAAAGCGATAGAAATCCCCTTGGACTGCCGGTTTTGGTCTGCTTTCATCAGCTTCTCTCAACCTTCTGAGATAGTTCAATAAAGCATCCGACTTTCTGTTCACATCTGCTTTTTCACCTTCATCAGCTATCAACTCATCAATGATCTTCTTTCCTTTGTCATCAGCAACTTTCTCAGCATCTTTTAACACAGACTCATAAACAAACGGGATAGACGTGTTGTCTTTCACATTATAGTACTCTGGATATTCTTCATCAGTAATATCTTCAATGTCTATCTCATTGAAGTCCAAGTTTGCATCATCTGAGTGTTGTCCAGGTTCAACAACTGGTAATACTGGAATTTCTTTTCTCTGAAAAAGTTCCTCATACGATATACCAGTCTGTTGCGCCACTCCTTCTAAAATTTCTCTTGAAATCTCAATGCTGACTTCCCCATCTTCTAATTCAGGTTCCGGATACTCAAGACAATACCTCATGTTATCATTAACAAATATGTCTTTGAACCTAGTAATGAACTTAACAGAAACATAACCTTTCTTCATCATTTTCAGCAACCTCTGCTTATCAGCTTCATTCATTTCACCTTTCTTTGAACTTGAGCCTGCTGATGTACCTTTCTTTGGTGTATCTCTAGCTTCACAAGAATATTGAGTTGCAACATCATCAGATTCTTCTAAGCTAGTAGACTTTTCTTTGTTAGCACCATCACCACCACCAGTATCATCATCATTATTATCAGAATCGTCATCTTTATCCATTCCACTATAATCCAACTGCTCTTCATCATCATCCTTATCTTCTTCATCCTCCTCATCATCAACACATTTCAATTGTGGTGCTTTCAAATACAGATCGTTAATTATCTTCCTCAACTTCTTATTCTCTTTTTCTACAGCTATGATTCTCCTTTCACTTTTCTTTCTTGACAGTTTTAGCTCAGCATTTTCATTCTGTAAACTTGTTACCTCTTCCTAAAGCTTATCTCATCTTTCTTTAGACTTAATCACCACAGCAAGCATGTCCTTTTCATTCTCTTTCATCTGTTCTATCTCATTCTCATGCTTGGTGAAGAATTTCATCATCTTTTTCATATGCTGATTCACCAGATTCATCACATCTTCTGATGCTGTCACATTAGGCTGTGAACTCGATTCTGTTTGAGGCTTTGAAGATGTTTTAGGTGAGCTTAAACTGGATAAAATGCCTTTTAGTGATTTAGAAACCGAATCTGGGTTTTGTTGGGTAGTGACATCAGCAGTTGTCTTTCTCTTCTTAGATGGTGTTTCTTTGTTTGGTGATTGGATTTGTTCTTGTGAAGCCTCGGGTACCTTCTTACCTTTAAACAATAAATCCATTTCTTTTTGTCATTAGGATCTCTTCGTCTCTTTCTTTCACATCGTCTTGCTCCCTCCTCTTTTTGTAGATTTAGAGCTACAGTAGATCCAATAAAATTTGCATCTTCATCAAGAATCAAATCTTCGTTTTCCTCAACGTATCTTCTACTTAACTGTTCTTCAACACGCTCATCCATAGGATCTGGAGTAACTGAATCACCAGCAGCCTTGGGATCAGTCTCCTTAACTGTTTCAGCTTCCGAATCCCATCCCTCATCAGTCTCTGTATCCTCATCTATCAGAAAAGTCTTCGTTTTTCCCTTTTCCTTTGCTTTGGAAGATTCTTCAACCTTTTTCTTCCCTTTCTCAGACTTTGCACTTTTATTCACAACCTGCCTCTTTACTTTCTCTCCTTTCATGACAGGCACCAATGGTGAATGTGAGCGAAAGATTTTGACTAAAACAGGATTATATGATCATACAAGTTACAAAACCAGGTGCGGAAACCCTAGCTTTGAACAAACTGATAGAAACTCAAATCAAAACACAATCAAAGTCATTTTCAAAGGTTTTCATAGATTAACTTTTGCATAAACTTGTTTACAATCAGTTTTAGGTTAATCTAGAACAAACACACACTATCTCAATCTATCCTGGAACCTGACCTCAAAACACACACAACTAATAACTCACTTAACATTACAAAAACACAATTTCTATTTATAAGCACTGCACATTCGCCCATATGCATAGGTCGAATGTGGACAAGTTCCACATTCGCCCATATACATGGTCGAATGTGTTCTTCTGTCAAGCTCCAATCACCTTCGCCCTGTTGAGTTCTACCTTCGCCCACTATACTTCTTCCTTCGCCCACTACAGTCTTCATTCGCCCACTTCAGTTTTCTAACATATGTTAATATCCAATCATTAGTCGCAAAACGCATCTACAGTGAATCTAAATCTGAGTCACTTTTCGCATGTCTTACTTGATCTTTATCCGGAGCAGTGTACCCTGGATTGATCAAGTGTCCAAATAATCTCCTCTTAGGTGATTTTTCAGTTTTACCCTTATACGTCCTCATTCTATTCAGGGTCATCTCATCCATGTGTTCCTGATCTTCATTTGATCTTTAACTAAATCAGGATACTTCTCATCAAATATCATCTGTAAAAAACCTTGGATACATCAAAAACTTATCAGTTTTTGTTCCGTCAAATACTTCCTTCATATGATGAAATAACATCCCAGAGATGTTATAGTCTTTGTTCATGATCAGGTCAATAGCTAACGAACATATCGTATCCCTTAACACATCAAATCCCCCTATGATAAGCGCAAACACATGAATTAGAACATGTAATAGATATTTGAACTGTGGAGACACATTCGCCTTATTCAGTTGGCTTTCAGTAATCTTCCCGAAGTATTTCATATTCAGAAAACAAGCCATCTGTACTAACCATGGTAACTTAATAGGATCCTTCTCTTTATCTGTCAATCTTAACACCCTTCGAAAGTCTTTTTCGCCAATGATTATATCTTTCTCCTGAACTGAGCTATTATAT
Source organism: Ambrosia artemisiifolia (assembly GCA_032199755.1). NCBI lineage: Eukaryota > Viridiplantae > Streptophyta > Magnoliopsida > Asterales > Asteraceae > Ambrosia > Ambrosia artemisiifolia. The sequence goes on from CM063521.1 coordinate 28,304,744, forward strand.
TACTGTCTTGCCATCAAAGAAGTCAAGAGCAACGTTCTTCCAGAATTCCTCCTGATGATCTCTGTAGATGGTGTGGGGCTGAGTAATCGCGTACACAATCCTTGATCTTCTTAAGTAGTCCACGATTCCTCGGAATTCTTCATATTTTTCTCCCACTTCACCTATATAAGCATAATAGTTATGCTTCTTTTCAAACTTCAGTTCCTTATGTTCTTTCATTTATCTTTTCAAACACAAAAATAATACACAAAACACATGAGTTCGGATTCAAAATTGATAAAATTTAAATATTTGACATTTTAATCAGCTGATTCGACCTATCGAAGGTTCGAACCAGTTTCATTAGGTTCGAATCAATTATTAAATGATTCATTCGACCTCATGAAACTTCATTCGACCCTACGATGGGTTCGAATGAAACCTGATTCAACTTCAAAAATTCAATTCCCTATTTTAATCAGTTTAATCCATAATTTTGATTTGAATGACACCTAATAAGTTCGAATAAGCCTAATTATCATTCAATTGACATTTTAATAGACTAATCGATTGTTTTCTATTAAAAGTAGTGTTTATAAAATCGAACTATTAATCTGAACATATTTAAACCTAGTTTTTGTTGCTATCTCCCCCTAAAACAATCGATAACTAGATTTGAATAAAAAATCAGTGTCCAAATCAAGTTCAAACAGTCCAATTGATGTGCTAGGGTTTCGAACACAAAATCCCAATTTCCGGACTCGTTTATGGATGAAAACCTGCAAAACTCGAGGATTGTTATACCTTATAAACTCAGAAACAAGATTATAAAGTCTAGAATGCAAGATGAAAAACTCAGCCATAGAGAGAATTTGCCTGTTGAAACAGTACACTCGAATGAAATGGTGGGTTAGAATGGAATTTTAGGGTATTTATTGTGACAACCGGCAACTTCCGATTAATACCGATGTGATTTTAAATAATTATTTAATATAAATAATGTTAATTATTAAGTTTCTGAAGTTAACTGATTGTTTTAACAATGGAAACTGCGATCGATTTAATTAACGCGATGTCAACGCGTGCGTCGAACGTACGTGCCAGTCGACGAAAATATTTATATTTTTGCTCGGCTTAGTTGTGTTTTACATTTCGAACAAAACCGACTACTTTTTATAATTAGTTATCAGGCCTAAAATAAAACCGAGACGTTTTACGTTTATACGGGTTCGATACGCGGTACAAGTCACCTACCAACAAACCCTAGGTATATAAGCATCTTATTCTTCTTCTTCCTCTCATTTTCACCCAACACAAAAACCCTAACCCCTCTATCTCTAAACCGGTTTCTCTCTCTACTCTCTCTCTCTCACCCGCTCGTCTCTCCCTTCCCTCTGTCAGTAAACAGCCGGCCACCACCAAGCTTGGGTGATGGCGGCACTGGTGTATGGCCCCGAAAATCAACAAACAGAAGCGGTGGTGGTTCAAGGAAGCAGGGGGTGACTCGATTGGTTCGTTATGGTGGTTTTGCTCAGAGGAAAGAGGACGGCGGCAGTGGTGGTCCAGTCGGGTGATTGTTGTTGTCCGGCTAGTGACGAGATGGTGGTTCCTGATGCTAACAGGCGGATGGTTCACTTCAGGTCGGTTACGAGGGCCAGTTGAGGTGGTGGTTTAACTAGTGAGGGAGCCGGTGTCGGGTGGCTATTTGGTCGGGTGATGGGTTAATGGAGTTAGGGTGAGCAGGGGATCGTTAGTGGTGGTTTTTGGCAGGTGTTTAAGGGTCGGTTGGAGGGGTTTAGGGGCCTGTTGTGACTGGTCGGGTTAAAGGTGGAGGCGGCAGGAGGTGTAGGGGCGATGGTGATGTTTTTCATGGTGGTCGGTTCTATCCTGGTGGTTTATTATTCAGTTTCTGGTTTGCTGGTTATAGTAGGCCGAAGATGGTGGTTGATGTTTCGGGTTTGGTCTGGTGTGGTCAGGTCCGATCTGGTGTGGTCAGGTCCGGGTCAGATTCGTGTTCGTTTGGGTCTCGGTCTGGTTTGGTTCTCAGGTCAAGATGGGTTCGGTTCGGGTTTCAGTCGCGGTTATGGTTGGCTCGGGTCAGATCTATTCAACCGTCTCGCGGGTCAGACTTCGGGGTATACGCGTATGATTCGGTATACTTTAAATTTGTATTTGTTATTATTTATATATTTATAAATATTGTATATTTGTAAATATTATATATTTATGAATATTAGATATTTATAAATATATTGATACGGACGAAACAGTTTTGACTCGCGAACGGGCCGAATAATAATAATAAACGGTAACTATATAAAATATCGAACGATTTGGTAAATGGTTAACTTGACGTCACTTATGATATTGGACATCGGACTAAATAACATTGGACTATAATATCGGACTATATTTGTATATATATATATGTTGCTATATATATGTAAATAAGTATGTTAGGTATCGAAACGTATACAATCTCGTGAATCGGAATTTTTGGATAAAATGACTTGGTGACTTGTGTTTGAAAGTTGTTTTTGGGGGAAATTGTACACAACGGGTGTTGTCTGGTTTGTGCAAAAACAGAGGAAACTCTGCCCCAATTTTTATAAAATCAAAGCGTAACGAACTGCTATTTCTATAAATAAATTTCTCTAAGTGTTTTGGACAAGTGCATTATGTACGAAATCGAAATGTTTTCCAAGAATTAATTATTTGTAACAACAAAGATGATTTTCAAACAATATTTGAGAAAAGTGACCATTGTTATTAATCGGTTTTAATAACTAAACCTGTATTTCCTTAAAGAGTATTTTCTAAAATATATTTATGATTTACGAGACGAGCTACGATTCAAGATAGTTATACATTTCGGGGTTATAGTCCAACAAGGTTTACACACGAATAGTGACAAGTGTGAAACTTGGGTACTATGTGTATGTAACTTGTGACTTAAGGTAAGTCATGATCGGTTTGTCGAGTTGAAACGTTTTGAGACTCGTGTTGGTACACACGAGTCTAGGCAGTCGGGTAGACTATCTTTTGAGCGGTTAATAAGCTAGGCTTATGTGTGATAGACTGTTAAGGTGTCCTTTGTTGGTAATTAGGGCACGAGGAAGTCGGTCGAGGTTTCAGGCTTTGTTTGCTAGCTTAGCATGGACATTAAGGTGAGTTCATAACCCCACTCTTTATTGTTTTTGTAAATGATTTCGGGGGGGAAGACATGCTTCTTTTATGAAAAACTGAGGAATTTAAAGCGAAACAAAGTTTTGGAAAATGAAACGGGTTGCGTGAGTTCACGGCCCCACTTTAACTGGTTTTACTTTTTGGGGGAGAAAACATGCGTTAAACTTGTATTTGGTAACTACTGTCATACTATGGGTTATTTTGGGTTACTATACGATCTTTGGAAGTCCCGGGGGAAGCCATGAATGTGCAAGGTAGCACAACGGGGAAATGTGGATAGATCTATTGGGCGTGACCTGCCCCACTCGTCGGTTGGAGGCCGGGCGGGTGCATATTGTCTCAAACAGGAACGGTACACTATTCGGGCACATACACTTCTGGTTTGCGAGTTAGTAATGGTTCCCAATCGTAGTAGTAACAAAACATACGCCTAGCTAGCGTACTTTGGTATACATTTTGCATAGTATTGACACGGTGAACATGGTAACACTTTTGGAACTGGGTAACATTTGGTAACGTTTTGGCAAAACTTATGAACTCACCAGCTTTATGTTGACTTTTTAAGTATGTCTTTCAAGTTTAAACTATGGTAACGGCACGGTTGGAGTAGGTGGCAATTGGGACCGGGGATCCTAGAGGGTTAGAATTGGCGTTCAGAGGACCAGAGTCTTAGATGCATCTTTCCGCTGCGTTGGCAAAGGCACCAAACGTCACAACCGACGAGGGGAAAAGTCGGGGTGTGACAGTTTGGTATCAGAGCCATAGGTTTTAGCGAATTAGGTGTCTGGGTAGATATCTAGGCTTTAACCTGAGTTTGTTTTGAAGTAGGGACCGAAATTTCTAAGACACAATATTTAGCACGAATGCCTAGGAACTGAAATTCCAACCGTTGCCAAGTATGTTACATGACTATTAGTGTATCACACTAGCTCAGCGTACATTCCTTCGGTGCAAGGAATATTTATTTTCTCATGTGAATATTGAGTATGTTCTATAATTGGGTATAGGAAGAATAATTGCACGTGGTGGTTAGGCATACCTCACTGGTGACTGGTGAGTCATCGCTTTAGATATCTGAGTGGTTATTCAAATAGAGTTAGCTGAGTCATTGTTTCTTGGTATGAGAAACAATTTACTTGTTTATACACTGTGTGCATTTACCTAAAGTATATATAGTACGTATCGCCAATGGTTGTTGACTCAAGCTTGGACGTATTGGGAACGCAGACACGTGTCACGTTAGTTGGACGAGTTGACAAAGGGATTGTTGCATCATCTGTGGTCTCGCATCCCGGGTTCGGAGTATGCTATGTCGTCAAGGACGACTTGGGTCAGAAACGTCTTGATGAGGCACCTCGTTTTGCCGATGATGTTGCGAAGCTGGAATGCGGACGGGAAGAGCACTGGAAAAAGTGGCGCACACGACAAACATTATATTACGTAATATATATGTGTTAATACGTGAATGTAATGAGTGCTTGTGATATGCTCATGATGGGGGTTAATAGGATGATCTGGTGAGGTAAATTTACGATAACGTAGACGTCACGTTATCGCAAATTTACAGGCACTTGATAATTCTAAGAATTTCTATCATGAGGGTATCTATATTGTTATGTGTTGTATGTATATAAATAATGGATAAGTGTTATTCATTCTTTTGTTGTTGCAGACGTGATTGCCAATTCTCCCCTTTCGTGTCATTTGTGTCTTCGCTTTTCTTAAACCAGTTTAAGATCATGTTGATCTTGTTTCTTGAGCTTCTAAGGTTCCTGTTTTAGAACCTAGTTATATCTTTTGAGTATGATTCACTTCTCTCTTCTTTTGTGTTTGTGGTCTTCAACGTTCTATCGTAAAGGATTATAAATTTTGTTGATTCCTTATTCTTTTCACAGAACTAGATACGTGTATTGTACACGTGTCAACCATTGTATGTGTGGATCCTCTTAGTTTGTGAAGGATCGTTGTAGGGCTTCACATCGAACGAATGTTTCATTAATGATTTGTTTACCATTACGTTGCTCGTAATGCTTTCTTTCTAGTCTTGATATTTTAGGCCATTGTGGGCAATGAATCTTTTGATACTTCGTTGATGAGTTTCTTTAAAGTCGACACTTCAGTTAAATCGAATTGTTGGAAACTAAAACAGCACCCTGCGGTGAATATTCGATCGACTTGGAATAATGTGTGATCTTATTTGGCATGCCTCACTTTCATTAAGTTGTTTGTTATTGATTTAAATCCAAACACACCATGCGGCGTGTAATGGGAAAGTTGGTGCACCAGTTGCTTCATTTGAGGTGCGCCAATGGTATTTGTTGACAAAGTTATTGTCTACACTTTGGATTCAGTTGATTCGGTAACTTTGTCTTGTGCCATTTGTACTGACACGTCCATTGACTCTTTTGTTGTGCTACCATTGGTTCTTCGGACATATACTACCTTAAATTTTGAGGACAAAATTTCTGTAACATGGGGAGAATGTGACAACCGGCAATTTCCGATTAATACCGATGTGATTTTAAATAATTATTTATTATAAATAATGTTAATTATTAAGTTTCTGAAGTTAACTGATTGTTTTAACAATGGAAACTACGACCGATTTAATTAACGCGATGTCAACGCATGCGTCGAACGCACGTGCCAGTCGACGAAAATATTTATATTTTTGCTCGGCTTAGTTGTGTTTTACATTTCGAACAAAACCGACTACTTTTTATAATTAATTATCAGGCCTAAAATATAACCGAGACGTTTTACGTTTATACGGGTTCGATACGCGGTACAAGTCACCTACCAACAAACCCTAGGTATATAAGCATCTTATTCTTCTTCTTCCTCTCATTTTCACCAAACACAAAAACCCTAACCCCTCTCGCTCTCTAAACCGATTCTCTCTCTCTCTTTCTCTGTCACCCGCTCGTCTCTCCCTTCCTCTGTCAGTAAGCAGCCGGCCACCACCAAGCTTGGGTGGTGGCGGCGCTGGTGTATGGCCCCGAAAATCAACAAACAGCAGCGGTTGTGGTTCAAGGAAGCAGGGGGTGACTCGATTGGTTCGTTATGGTGGTTTTGCTCAGAGGAAAGAGAACGGCGGCAGTGGTGGTACAGTCGGGTGATGGTTGTTGTCCGGCTGGTGACGAGATGGTGGTTCCTGACGGTAATAGGCGCATGGTTCACTTCAGGTCGGTTACGGGGGCCAGTTGAGGTGGTGGTTTAACTGGTGATAGAGCCGGTGCCGGGTGGCTATTTGGTCGGGTGATGGGTTAATGGAGTTAGGGTGAGAAGGGGATCGTTAGTGGTGGTTTTGGCAGGTGGTTAAGGGTCGGTTGGAGGGGTATAGGGGCCTGTTGTGACTGGTCGGGTTAAAGGTGGAGGCGGCAGGAGGTGTAGGGGCGATGGTGAAGTTTTTCATGGTGGTCGGTTCGATCCCGGTGGTTTATTATTCAGTTTCTGGTTTGCTGGTTATAGTAGGCCGAAGATGGTGGTTGATGTTTCGGGTTTGGTCTGGTGTGGTCAGGTCCGATCTGGTGTGGTCAGGTCCGGGTCAGATTCGTGTTCGTTTGGGTCTCGGTCTGGTTCGGTTCTCAGGTCAAGATGGGTTCGGTTCGGGTTTCAGTCGCGGTTATGGTTGGCTCGGGTCAGATCTATTCAACCGTCTCTCGGGTCAGATCTATTCAACCGTCTCGCGGGTCAGACTTCGGGGTATACGCGTATGATTCGGTATACTTTAAATTTGTATTTGTTATTATTTATATATTTATAAATATTGTATATTTGTAAATATTATATATTTATGAATATTAGATATTTATAAATATATTGATACGGACGAAACAGTTTTGACTCGCGAACGGGCCGAATAATAATAATAAACGGTAACTATATAAAATATCGAACGATTTGGTAAATGGTTAACTTGACGTCACTTATGATATTGGACATCGGACTAAATAACATTGGACTATAATATCGGACTATATTTGTATATATATATGTTGCTATATATATGTAAATAAGTATGTTAGGTATCGAAACGTATACAATCTCGTGAATCGGAATTTTTGGATAAAATGACTTGGTGACTTGTGTTTGAAAGTTGTTTTTGGGGGAAATTGTACACAACGGGTGTTGTCTGGTTTGTGCAAAAACAGAGGAAACTCTGCCCGAATTTTTATAAAATCAAAGCGTAACGAACTGCTATTTCTATAAATAAATTTCTCTAAGTGTTTTGGACAAGTGCATTATGTACGAAATCGAAATGTTTTCCAAGGATTAATTATTTGTAACAACAAAGATGATTTTCAAACAATATTTGAGAAAAGTGACCATTGTTATTAATCGGTTTTAATAACTAAACCTGTTTTTCCTTAAAGAGTATTTTCTAAAATATATTTATGATTTACGAGACGAGCTACGATTCAGGATAGTTATACGTTTCGGGGTTATAGTCCAACAAGGTTTACACACGAATATTGACAAGTGTGAAACTTGGGTACTATGTGTATGTAACTTGTGAATTAAGGTAAGTCATGATAGGTTCGTCGAGTTGAAACGTTTTGAGACTCGTGTTGGTACACACGAGTCTAGGCAGTCGGGTAGACTATCTTTTTAGCGGTTAATAAGCTAGGCGTATGTGTGATAGACTGTTAAGGTGTCCTTTGTTGGTAATTAGGGCATGAGGAAGTCGGTCGAGGTTTCAGGCTTTGTTTGCTAGCTTAGCATGGACATTAAGGTGAGTTCATAACCCCACTCTTTACTGTTTTTGTAAATGTTTTCGGGAGGAAGACATGCTTCTTTTATGAAAAACTGAGGAATTTAAAGCGAAACAAAGTTTTCGAAAATGAAACGGGTTGCGTGAGTTCACGGCCCCACTTTAACTGGTTTTACTTTTTGGGGGAGAAAACATGGGTTAAACTTGTATTTGGTAACTACTGTCATACTATGGGTTATTTTGGGTTACTATACGATCTTTGGAAGTCCCGGGGGAAACCATGAATGTGCAAGGTAGCACAACGGGGAAATGTGGATAGATCTATTCGGCGTGACCTGCCCCACTTGTCGGTTGGAGGCCGGGCGGGTGCATATTGTCTCAAACAGGAACGATACACTATTCGGGCACATACACTTCTGGTTTGCGAGTTAGTAATGGTTCCCAATCGTAGTAGTAACAAAACATACGCCTAGCTAGCGTACTTTGGTATACATTTTGCATAGTATTGACACGGTAAACATGGTAACACTTTTGGAACTTGGTAACATTGGGTAACGTTTTTGCAAAACTTATGAACTCACCAGCTTTATGTTGACTTTTTAAGTATGTCTTTCAGGTTTAAACTATGGTAACGGCACGGTTGGAGTAGGTGGCAATTGGGACCGGGGATCCTAGAGGGATAGAATTGGCGTTCAGAGGACCAGAGTCTTAGATGCATCTTTCCGTTGCGTTGGCAAAGGCACCAAAGTCACAACCGACGAGGGGAAAAGTCGGGGTGTCACATTTATAGACTGACTGGTTCGACCTTTTGAAAGGTCGAATGAACCTTCATCATTTTGGTTCAGGCTAACTAAAGCACGAATGAAAATGATGTGGTTCGAATGAATGGTAAAACTAAACCAAAATCCATTCGACCTACCAATAGGCACAAATCAACTTCAAAATTTTCATTCGACCTAAAGAAAGGGCGAGTGGAAGTTTTGTAAAACTGATTTTCACCAAAATGTCCAATTTGATCCACGTTTTGGCAATTTCAAACTTTTAATCTTTCAACCTTTCAAAAATTTGATTCTAATGATACAAAACTCAGATTGGCTCATCAAACTTCCAGAAAATGATCGTCTTCCAACATCGGTTATCGAAAACAACACAGAAATGTAAAACTTTTGGATTTTCTGAAATTTATGTTAAAACACACCAAAAATCTTTTTGAGTTTTGCATATATAAAGAAAATCAAACAGAAAGTAGTAAGTAAATATATACAAACATTCTTTTTGTCATTTTTCGGTAAGAGGATCATATCAGTTTGCGAAAAATCTAATCGCACCGTTGTTTTTTAACCATTTAACATTAAAGACAATGTGAGACTCGGCAATTGCTGATATTGTTGTCCACATAAGCTCACATGCACACCGTTATGCAATCCTTTAAAATGATACACGTTAAACTAACAAGCTTATGATTCCCCCACACACAACATACTCCCGTATTAAGGAATTTGCACAAAGCTTCATCGTAACACGTGATTATGCCATTGTTATCCGTAAATTACAAGGTATGAGGCACAGAGGTGTACAGGTCAGCAAATCAATGCTACAAAGTAACATGTCCACTATTACCAGGTTGAGGCTTATATCAATCATGATTCGCATCATAGATATGATACGATGCATTAAATGATCTTTGATCATTGTCATACATTTAAGTTCCTCATTCGGTAACTTTAGGATTTGGCATATGTGCACTTTTGCAGATATCCTGACTGAATCTAGGTCCGTAAATCAATATGACAAAAGTTCAGTCAGTTATCCCGGATAATTAATAACATAATGACCCAAAACCTCTGATTTTGGAAATCCTATCAAACGAAATTACGGTACTAAGACCATATTCCCATGATTTGTTCAGCCACTAGCGAGTAGTTCGTTATGTTTGTATCACTAAGGCTAGTTTATGTTTGTTACAAAAAAAAGAAGAGAGAGTTCAAAGAATAAGTCAAAAAGCTCGACAAAGAGCGGGCAAAAAGAAACAGTTCTGGTTGAAGATTTATTTCTAGGACATTCCTAGGGGAGGAGATTAGGTGAAAACACTAAAAATTCGCATCATAGATATGATACGATGCATTAAATGATCCTTTGATCATTGTCATACATTTAAGTTCCTCATTTGGTAACTTTTAGATTTGGCATATGTGCACTTTTGCAGATATCCTGACTGAATCTAGGTCCGTAAATCAATATGACAAAAGTCCAGTCAGTTACCCCAGATAATTAATAACATAATGACCCAAAACCTCTGATTTTGGAAATCCTATCAAACGAAATTACGGTACTAAGACCATATGCCCATGAGTTGTTCAGCCACTAGCGAGTAGTTCGTTATGTTTGTATCACTAAGGCTAGTTTATGTTTGTTACAAAAAAAAAGAAGAGAGAGTTCAAAGAATAAGTTAAAAAGCTCGACAAAGAGTGGGCAAAAAGAAACAGTTCTGGTTGAAGATTTATTTCTAGGACCTTCCTAGCGGAGGAGATTAGGTGAAAAGACCAAAAAATTCGCAAAGTAGGGACGCCAGAGCAGTAATTCTCCGAGGAGGATAGTTTCACCAAGCCCACTATTCAGAGTTTGACATACACCCATCATGTCACAGCCGCTGCCTGCGCCAGACACGATAGTAGACTCCCTTCCTACCCATTTACCATTACATCACTTTCACCCCTGAAAAGACCTTATGATTTACAGTTCCTCACCATTTTATAGCGGTGGAGATTCGATTTGTGTACAAGCTTATGGTCTGTATGTACCTTGGGATGAATCTGAGCGATCACCCCCAAATAACACCTGAGTGAAATAATAAGGAAAATATGAAGTAAAGCACTAGAGGGACATTTGACTAGGTGAGCCAAGGCTTTCTAAAACATCTACCATGGATGTGTTGAGTAAGTAGGACTCATAGGAGGTGGGTTGTTGTGAGTTGTCGCGACATACTCGTTTATTTTTACTCTACTTTCATTGCCTAGGTTTGGTTTGCTTGGGGACAAGCAAACGTCTAAGTGTGAGGTGATATGATGAGTCCCAAAATTAGCAGGTTTTATATACATGTTTTCACCTTATTATCACCTAAAATCAGGCTTTTATCTTGGTATTATCACGGTTTGTTTCCTTTTGATGATAATTGCAGGTATTGAAGTGAAAAGTGAAAAGAAGTGAAGGCACGGCCGTGCCAGCTGTTCCAGGTCAACAAGTCAACATTTCCAAGTCAACAGGAATCAAATCTGAAGATCTAAGATGTGCACGGGCGTGCTCCAAGGGTGTGCACGGGCGTGCTTTAGAGCAACGTGTTCTCTAAGGCAAAAACAGACCAAAACTAACAAGACTGTTAGATGTACTGGGAAGCATGGGCGTGCCATAGACTTTGGCATGGGCGTGCCATAGACTTTGGCACGGGCATGCAAGACACAAAAGGGGACAATTCTACACAAAGGACTCTACAACAATACGCGTTGTCTGAGCAGGGGCGTGCCAAAGCTTTGTCGAGGGCGTGCTTGAGCTGGTTTGCCTATAAATAGAGGCCTCCACCCCACATTTTGAAGCATCCCTTCACCCATCCATTCCACTAGAGTTCACACACTCTCCAGCCATCGTTACGGTCTTGCAAGTGACCTTTGGAGCCTGGGATCACTCCATAAATACCTGGTGAGAGAGTTGAGAGAAAGATCACTAAAACTCATCCATAACACCCTCTTTAATCCACCTACACTCACCACTATGTGTTGTTCATACACCCAAGATAGTGTGATAGTTATACAGCTAATGTTAGGCTAGATTAATCAAGTGTTGCTAGGGTGAAGACTTATCTTGGTATGGATTATATAGTAGTTTTTATTTTGATTAGTGGTGTTGTGTTCTTATTAAATTCTTTTCACTTGGTATGAATTAACTAACTAATTAACTAGTCTTGGTATGAATTAACTAACTAATTAACTAGTCTATAGTCTTGTGGGTGTCTTGGTATGAAGTGGGAGGACTCATGAGTGTACCCATGGTGTGTAACAACCCATGCACTTATGAGCTAACCTAATCCCACGAGTAGCGATTGGTCCATTTGTCGGTAGAAATACACACACTTAGAGACTTGATCCTCTACTATAAAGATCTCACTTAGGGTCGGTACGGTCTTTATACTTGGTCCTAGTGATAAACCAGGGCTTAATCTTGCGACTTAGCTACATGGTCTATGTGATAGCTTTGGCGCAGGTTAAGTGTTCGTGAATCTGTGTTAAAAGAAAACGGTCTTTATTTTCTTTTATCATTATACTGCCACCCAGTTAATTAATTCAAGTAAAAGATGAGGATGTGCCGGTTGGTCACGACTCTTTTATGATATCAAATGGTTTCTTGTTCGGTCATGCTCTGGCCACCGACAAGTTGTCCATAAAAGTTTTAAGTGTCTAGATGTCATTATTGTTATACTGGGAGGTGGATTCTTCGGGGTTGGATGCATACAGTCTTAAGTAGTCCGTCTGTCATTGTTGAGAGGTGAGCTTACCAGGTCGGGAGACCCTCATTTTAAAATAAGAACACAGCTCGTCTTGCGATAACAGTCACCTCTGGAGAATGCTGTAGCAACTCCACGTTAAGAATATGTGCGCACTTATTCACACCACTTAATTAATTAACTACTATTTATCCGTCCCAAGATAAAGTTGGATCCCGAAGCAGCACTTTGTGTCGGTATTGATTTTATTCTGGTCACTCCCACTCTCTTTCTTTATTTTATCTTTATTTATATTAAAGCAACTTATGGCTGAGTAGGGGAAGTCGTGTCTGTGGGTTCGATAATTGGTACTTGCTGGAAATCTATACTACGCTCGATAGGTACACTTTCCTATCGTGTGGATTCAGAATAATTCGCAAATACCGTTTTATTTTATAAATTTAAAACTTGACAACGTGTTTTAACTTAAACATTTTGACTTAAAGATCTTTTTGAACAAGTGTTTGGCGTATCCGCTGAGACTTGTGTACCTTAAAATAAAAGTAATTTAAGTCACATAAAAACCTTTAATCCACACGACATCATACCCTCCTTTGTTTCCTGCAAATGCAACATTCCCTCCATTGATATTCTTGATGTCAAAAAGGAGCGACATATCTCCTGTCATGTGCCCGGAAGCTCCACTGTCAATAATCCAGAGACTGCTCACAGGGCCAGCTGGAACTCCCTGCACCAATCACAAACATGATTAGTTTTTACGGGGGACCCAAGCCATGCTCGTCTTGGGTCTTTGAGTATCAACAAATGAAACATTCAAACGTTATTTCTTTTTCTCAACAATATTTTTCTTTTCACTGACCGGTTTTTCTAAAACATTTGTCTTAGGAACTTCTTTTACCGGTTTAGAGGATGAACTTGAGGCTCCTGGAGCACCTTTTCATGTCCAAACTTGATCCGATCGTTTTAGAATTCTAACTTGAGTTTGAAATTTTGGTTGATCATTGTTAGAATTCTTTGAAACAACCTTATGTGGAACAGTTTTAGAAACCTTGGTTGATTTAACTACCGAAGGCCCAACATTTTGTTTAACATGAGGTTTAGAATAAACCTTTTGTTTCTCAAAAGTCGGATTCATCAAAGGTCTTCTCATACCATTGTTCATAGCAATCCGATTTCGGTTATCATAGACAACCGGTCGGTTTCCTCTTTGATAAAAATTGTTTTGGTTATGAAATTTCTTTTAAGGATAAAAGTTTATTTGAGGAACACCAACATTCGAATTTCTTTGAATTTGCCTATGTTCAACCTCTTGCCTTTTACGTCACACGTATGGACAGTGAGCAAGTAAATGCCCCCTCTCTCCACACTTGAAACAGGCTCTATACTCTTCAAAACAATTCTCATCATCAGATCTAGCAAATGCGTTAACCGGATATTGATTCTTATAACACTTTTGCCTCATACTCTCAAGAGCGGGCTCGAGTGAATAAGTCGGTTCAACAAAACCATTTACTTTATCTATTGGCTTTATAAACTATGTGACCTGAACCTTTTGTGTTTTAGAATTATCACCATACAGTCTCTTGATTAATTCAGGTGGCATATCATTTGTCCTTTCTGATTTAGGAAACCAGATTGTACTTTCTTGCAAAATTTTGTCACTTTTAGAGTAATTAGCGAACTGAATAGGATATTCTTCATCAGAAATTATTTTATCGGATCCTTCCATCCGATAAAAACACTTCCACAGGTTTGTCATCACATTTCTCATTCTTTTTTAGCAACGGATTTTGATTTTGTTCAACTTTCTGAGAATGTTGTACCTTTGAGTATGACTCATTAGTTCAAATGTGATTTTCTGGAGGAATATCAATATTCTTTTTGGGTACCTCATCCTCAGTATCAGAGTCATCAGTTACTGCCTCAACGCCCTCATTGTTTACTCCCAAAATCGGTCTTACATCAGAATTTGGATCACCAACACTAGAAGTGTTTGATTCATTCTCTGATGTAGATCCAGATTTATCATAACTTTCCGGTGTCACAGTATTTAAATTGTGATTTGCAAATAACACCGGAGAAGGTACCGATTTGTAACTCACAGTAGGGCTTGGTTCTTCAATAATGTGGTCCATGACATAGGCTACATTCAAATAACTTTCAAGCTTTTTGTTTATCTTTTCTGAAAAACATTTCAGTTTTGCCATTTCCAACTTTGTTACTTCAATTTCATTAATGTAGTTATTAATGGCAGTTTGTTTTTGTGAAAAAGTTTTAGCTAAATCAGAAATGTCTTTCTTATAGTTATCTAGCAACCTATTCACATCTCTTTCTTTCTTGCGATAAGACTCAATGGCAGTTCTAGCGATGTCAAGTTGGTATTTAAAATCCTTGACCTCACCTTCGAGTCTATCACATGAACCACAATATTTTTCATTATTAGAAGGATTAGAGTTAGAAATTACCGATTTCGGAGCTTCTGTCATAGCCACCAATGCAAAGTGAGCTTCCCTTCCTGCAAAAAATCTGGAATAGTCTACTTTCGAGAAAGCATCATCAACCATGCGAGATCTTTTGGTCATAAGAAAATTAGCTTCTGCCAATAGCTGCTCCACGTTATCATCAAGTTAATTAACACTTGATTCGGAATCAGATTCACTTTCGGTGTCAGCATACATAGAAACATGATCATCAGAAGAATCTGGAACATCTTCTTCAGTCATGGACTCTTCTACCTTCTCAGAATCTGCCTCATCAATCACAATCTTCTTTTCCTCATCTTCAACTATCACTGGTTTCTCCTCACTCACCATTTCCTGAGCAAAACATGCAACATTGCCACTAGTAGTCTCTTCAACACCCAATTGCATTGTGTTCCAATCAAAACCTTCATCCTTCTGGATTACCAATGCTTGGTTATCATTCTGCTGTTGAGTGTTCGGTGTAGAAACTGGAATAATGGTAATGACTTGGTTTGGTGTTGTTTGGTTTTGGTTGGCTGTGAATGTTTGTCTTTGGTTGGAATTTTGTGAGTTGTTTTGTCTGTTTTGATAGTTGTTATTTTGGTTTTGGAATGTGACTTGATTTTGTGATTGACGGTTTTGATAGTTTGAGTTAAATGGGTTACGGTTACCTTGTTGTTTCGGTTAAGTACACTCTCTAGAAAGATGACCTTTGGTTCCACAATTGAAACAAGTTACTTTAGCTTTGTTGAAACCATAGGTTGTGTTAGGTGTATTAGCAAGGTCTGTTCTCCTAGTCTTCTAAATAAACTCAGTGGCTCTTCTCATAACACTTGCAAATGCCCACTGGATATCAATTAATTCCATCTCTTCTTTGTTAATTTGAGCATAATCTTCATTGGTTAGATTGTTATTCCCGATCTGACTTGCCACCAGTCCATTATATGATGCTACTAATGCAGAAACCAATGCAACATGTTGTTGTGCAACCTCAACTGTTACATTGTTCATGTGTGAAGTTTCTAATACAACTGGACCTGAACTGGTAGTGGCTTGACTAACAATTGGTGCTTGTGATTGTGGTTGTGGCATAGTCACAGATGATGTGCCAAAATAGTTAGGAACTTGAAAGTTTGATGGAGGTGGTGTGTAAGATGGTGTTGCAAAATAATTCGGAGGTTCAACATTTGAAACAAACGCTGTTTGTGGTGCTGGTGCAACACCCACTCCTCCACTTGGAATGGAAGTTGTTGTAGAAGTAGTAGCAATAGTAGAGTTCCGGATTTTGTGGAATCATGGCTCTCTTTTCCTTTCTTTTAGCTTCCATCTCCTTGTTTTCCAGCTTTTAAATGAATTCACTGATTGTCCAATACTTGTAAGCATCGTTTTCTCTTAATACTTCAGTGTGTTGATTCTAATACGGTGGTAAAGCATCAGTGAACTTCTCCACAATCTCGGTCATTGGATAGGATACTTGATAGTTCGACAACTCAGTCAGCAAGTGAAAGAACGTTAGAGTTATTTCCTTCAATGTTTCATTCCCAATGTAACTAAAATTATCAAACTCCTTTTTCAACTCTTCAGTTCTCAGCTTTCGAGTCTTTTCATTACCATCATTTCTGCTCTTCAACACATCCCATAATTGCTTAGAAGTATTACATGTTCCAAACTGACGGAGCAAATCTGTGTTTAATGCCTAAGAAAGCTGTGAGAATGCTTTCTTCTCTAGTGCATACTTTTTCTTCTCATCATCAGCTAAGTATCCACGTGCTATTGGTGTTGTAGAGTTCTCAATAGTAGGTGCCACATATCCCTTCTTGATCATCTGCCATGCTTCCCCACCATCAAGTCCCATAGCTTCCAAATGGATCTTGAACTTCTTTTGCCATGAGTAGTATTCATTCATGTCCAGCAACTTTGGTAGTCTTGTACCATTTCCCGAGGATAGATCATTCACCAATGTTGTGATGGCATTGGTATTCTGACTTTGAACTGCTGCTGCGGCTGCTACTTCCCAAAAGCCTGGCATTGGTTGTGGAGGAGGTTTAGCGACTGATTGAGGTGGTGTGGAAACGGCCTAGATATTCATTGGTTGTGTAGGTTGTGTGCTTGCTCTTTCCGTTGCTGCAACTACCCAAGGGTTCATTGGTACATGTTTTTTTTGTGTCATAGTAGGTCTCGGTGTTGTAGGAAATCCCCAAATGTTATCCATGACGTTTGAAATGACAATACTTAGAAAAATTTGAAATCTGATTTCTGGTTCGACCTAATAAGACTGACTGGGGGTTCGAATGAGACAAAAATGTTTGGTTTGACCCCTAGATAACCTCAAATGAAAAACTAACAGACAAGACTCTGATTCGACCCTTAAATGAACCTGATTCGACCTCTAGTAAGGTCGAATGAAACAAATATGGTCGGATGAAACAACACAACACTCTGAATGAAAAACAAATACAGGTTCGACCCTAAAACTCACTTGGTTCGACCTAGAAACACTTAGTTCGACCTAAAATCCACACTCGTTCGACTAAAACACCACTGGTTCGACCTGAGCCATTTCAAATCAATTTTTCTTCAAAAATCACTCAATTTGATCTGAATTTTTCAAAAGTTGATGGATTTCAATGATCTTTAGCAGGTTTTGCTTCGGATTTGTAGGAGATTAACTTTTGTAAAATAATTTTTGATTTTATCCTTAAAAACAAGTTGAAATCAATCAATTTCCATTTTCATGCAAAACACAAGCAAAACAGATAAAATTTTGTTGATTTTGAGTAAAAATCTGATGAAAAACTATCAAATTGCAGTCGTGTGATTGAGCAAAGCTCTAATACCACTTTGTAAAGGATCGGTTTTGTAGAAAACAAAGAATTTATCACACAAGTTGAACAATCCGAGTGCGGAAACCCTAGATCGTATGCAATATGATAATCAATCAATCAGAACACGATAATATCCATTTTCATAATCATTTCATTAACAATCAAACTTGATTTAACATTAAAGACCTTGATTACAATGAACAAACCTATCACAGAACTATCTAGACACTTTCTGGAAACACACACAAACACACACTAAATGACACAACTTGTTAACTTGCTAAACAAACTTAAACTATATATAGGCACTGCACATTCGACCCATACCAAGGTCGAATGGACTCCTTCGACCATTGCTGACCTCGAACCAACATAACACATAACAAAATCTCTTGTTCGACCCCATATAAGTCTCATTCGACCCCTCGATGGGTCTAATGGCCTTCAATCTTTACCATTCTTCAACTTTAATCGTCTTTTATTGTAGAATCCAAAGTGATAGCCACACTAACGTATCAACATAGGAGCATTGGTATCATTAGAAACTACTGCAGGAGGAGTTATGGTGATCGGACGCACTAACGGTGAAGTAACTGCGTTCTCACACTCATAATAAAGTCGTAAAACAGCTTCTTCAACCAAGCTTTCTAGATTAAATGACTCAAAGAGTTCTTTGTAGTCAAACATCCAATCAGGTCCAACGCCAGGAGCATTTTGAGTGTAACGCTGAACTTCCACGTTTTCCCACTCTTCAACACATTTAGTTCTTTTGTTGAAAACGCGTTTATTTGGTGTCGCGTAACCAACAAAATAACCTTCTTCAGCTTTCGCTCTAAACTTTTATGTTGGATTAAGCATCGTACATGGTGCCCCGAATGGTTCTAGAAACTCCATGTTCGGCTTGCGTGTGTTGAGTAGCTCATAAGAAGTCTTTGCAAACTTCTTTATAGTCAACACACGATTCAGTGTATAACAAGCTGCATGAATAGCTTCATTCCAGAAAATAACCGGAAGATTAGAATCTGCAAGCATTGTTCTAGCCGCTTCAATTAGAGTCCTGCTTTTCCTTTCTGCAACACGTTATGTTGTGGAGTATATGGTTCACTGTATTCATTATGAATTCCTTTTTCTTCACCCAATGCATCCATCATTGAATTCTTAAACTCCGTCCCGTTGTCACTTCGGATTCTTTTGATCTTCAATTCATAAATATTCTCCAACCGGGTAAACATAATCTTCAGATTGTTGAATGTTTCGCTCTTGTGTTGCATGAACATCACCCACGAAAATCGAGAATAATCACAGTCACCACAAGCCAGTATAGATCTCCGTTGATACTTTTACGCTTCACATGTCCAAAGAGGTCTATATGTAGTCTTTCAAGCGGAATACTAACAGAGTTAACTTTCTTGGGTCGGTGGGAATGTTTGTGCTGTTTTCCTTTCTTGCATGAAATAGATTTATCATTCAAGTGGAAATGTCTCACATTTACTCCTTCAAATAGCCCATTCTTCACCAAATAATTCATCTTTCTCAGATGAATATGCCACATTCTTCTATCCCACATAATGGATTCCTTTTCAGTAGCCTTTTATAGAAAACACGTCACTTGGACCTGAGTTGTAATGGCTTTGCTCATGTCGAGAATGTTCAAATTATTCACTCTCGGAGCCTTCAACATAATCCATTCTTTTGGCATTTCAAAGCCAGGCTTAAGGATGTAACATGATTTATCATCAAAATGCAATGAGAACTTCTTATCACATATCTGAGACACGCTCAAAAGATTATAATCAACCTGTTTCACATATGACATTTTTTCAAAACACACAATCCCATTGCTTACACTCCCTTCCATCGTAATGTAACCTCCTTTGTTTCCAGCAAACGTAACATAACCTCCATTAATATTCTTGATGTCAAATAGGACTGTCATATCGCCTGCTATGTGCCTGGAAGCTCCATTGTCAACAATCTAAAGACTGCTAACAGGGCCAGCTGAAACTCCCTGCACCATTCAACAAATGATCATTTTTTTACGGGGGACCCAAGCCTTTGTGGTCTTCGGTCTTTGAGTATCAACATTAGAATTATTCAAAGAAACATTCTTTTCAGAAACATTCTTCTTAACATCATTTGGTTTCTCTAAAACTTTCGTTTTAGGAACCTCTTGCACCGTTTCTTTTGAAGTTGAGCTAGAAGCACCTGAAGAACCCTTAAGTGTCCAAGATTGTTCCGATCATTTCAAGATTCTGATTTGAGTTTGAAATTTAGATTTAACCTCCTCAGTTTTCTTTGAAGTGTCCAAGTTTTTAAGGCATGAAAATTTTAGGGCATGTAATACACAAGTTTTTGAGAGTTTTGAGCCAAACAAATTAAAAAAGCGCCAAGCAGTTTAAAAAAAACAAGTTATGGAGTGTTACATATGCTACACTTGTAACATATGTAACACTGCATAACTTATTTATTTAAAAAAACCGCTCAACGCTTTTTTGGTTTTTTTGACTCAAAACTCTTAAAAACTTGTATATTACATGCCCTAACATTTTCAGGCCATAAAAAGCTTGGGAAGTAGGGTTTTCTCAAATTTTTGAGGTTTCCGTTTTATCCTTGCCTTATATACATGTATCGAATACATGTACATGTATGTGTATATGGATTCTTGTTATCGTTGTATTAAAATTTGAAAAGGAAATGCACTAGAACTTCCATGTATATACCCAAACGTATATCCATATGCCTTAAATAATTAAACACATATACATGTTTTTTGGAAAATATAATATTTGTCTAAACTCACGTCACCAATGCTCAATGAAATGGGTGAAATTGTACTCATGTGGGCCTTGCTAGACTTTCTCGGGGGACTTGTGCGTATAAAATGATATCTAATATGTGTATTAAAATAAACATTGACTAGAGAGTATACGGATTTTGACTTGATAAATAGGCGGGTGTCATAGAGGAACACCGGGTAAAAACACGCAAACACAAGTCTCGAGTCCCGTAAGTTGGTGAATTAAAGTATACGTGTTGGTTATCGTATATTAAATGTTTTACAATCATTATATAACGTGCCGATATGTGTATGCGTGAAATTATGTGTTAACATAGCAAACGACTCAATGGATGCTACTAGGTTAGTTAGTGGTGTATTTTAGGAGGCTATTAGCCTAGCTAGTAGTGTGTTTCAGGAGGCTACTAGCTTAGCTAGTGGTGTGCATTAGGAGGCTAATAACTAGCTAGTCATGTGCAACAGGAGGCTATTAGTTTAGCTAGTCGCCTTGTGACACCCGACAATTTTCCAGGACAATATTTGTACACTTAACTAGATTCATAACGTTTCAGTTCGTGCATTTTAACATTTACAAAGTCATCCCGAGTCTAGAAAAACCCAAACTATTTAAGAAGTTCAGTGCATTATCCGTTCACGCATACAACACCCAACATATCCGAACAATTGGCATTGAACAATCAAGCCTATCATACGCTCGACAAAGAGCAACCGGATATCCAATTACTATGTACGGACAAAACAACAATGCACGTGACACTACCAAAGTGGGAAAACTACACAACCTCCCATAAATCTGAACAATTCAAAATGTGTTTATACCAAGGAACAAGCATGTGTTGACATGAGTTAAGATTTTATCCAACAACACATGACCATCAATAATTAACATATGTATTGACATCTTGATTAATTAAGTTATTGCAATAACACATGAATATTAGCACAGTAGATCATGCACATACCTATTGAAAGGTTATCTTTTTACCATGGATGACTAAGACATTCCATAACATATCATGTATACGCATAAATAAACATGTGCGGTCAAACCTATGTGCACATATAGGAGGGTTCGGCTATACACGAACACATACAAACATCCATCTTAGTAGACGCCAAAACTCACACACTACATCTCTATCTCTCGGCACATAACCACCAAACCCTAACCTTCGATCAAACTCCGCCATTTCTCTTCTAAAACACAATCGGGCGAGCCTTTAAGAGCTGAGTTTTAGAAAGGAGTCGAGCCTCATTATTGGGAAGCCGAGGAGAACACAAGCATTCGGATCCATCATCTCTCGAGTTAGGTACCAATTGTCAGGACACTAGCTATACCACTTTCCTGCTTTACTAGACCCTGTCTTCAGTCATCAGGTGAGTTTCACGGCCCCTTTTTACTGTTTTCGTATTTTTGGGGGGAAAAACATGCATCTATACAAGTTACTTTCATTTAGAGTGAATTCTAGCATGACTGCAATTGTAAACAAGAGACAATTGGTTCATGTGATCTTAATACTCCTCGTACATACATTACACTGTAACCATTAGCTAAACAGTTAGCCATGGAACACTTGAATAGATCTAATGGGTTGACACCCGCACTCTTGGTTAGTCACGCTAACCTGCCACATGCAAAAGGGTGCTAGTATTATACCATATTAACGTTGTATTTATTGTACAATGCGTGAGGCACTACATGTCAGAGGTTTGGTTATGGGCTCATGGTTGGTACAAAAATCTTGCCCTAGCTAGGCAATGATTGGTCAAACACAGATTCACTAATCATGTGTGTGTTTTAGCGAACTTTTCAACGCGAATAATTTATAAATTCTCAACAATTTACGAGAATCACCAACGAATTTCCAAGAACAACTCACATCGAGTCAATAAAACCTGTGAACTCACCAACTTTGTGTTGACAAATCTTTAATGCATGTTTTTCAGGTCATAGATTTTCACGAATGGAACTTGGGATTCAAGCATGCGTTACACGACACTCTTTTCGTGGGGATTTTTATTTGAACTAGCAAGTATTACAAAGTTTGAATGTAAAATCCTTAGATTTCAAAAACAGCGAATTTCACGAATTGTAACTTTTGATGAGCTGAAATCAAAACTTATGTTTTATTTAGTTGTATGCTTGAATCTTGTTCTTGAAAACCTTTCAAGTTACATCCCGTGTTTCCGCCTTGGCGGGGTGTGACACGCCTCCAATAGGGGCTAGTCGCCTGTAGCGTGCCAGGCGACTAGCAGCAGCTATAAATACCATATTTGACTTGTTAAACATAATTTGCGCAACCCTTGATCACCCCAGAGTGCTCTCTCATTATCCTTAACCTCTGTACACCCGTTTTGACCTAAATCCATCATTTCCAAACTTAAACAACCTTTTCAAGCAAGATCTAAGGTGTGTTATTCATCCTAAACCTTTGTTAAGTTGTTATTTTGAACCCTAAAAGTCCAGACATGGTTTTAATGTGTTTCTAACTTTGAAAACCTTTGAAAAGCAGTTTCTGAACTAGATCTAAACATTCATATGGGTTTTTGATAAAAATACAAACTTGAAATAGTTTTGATGATCTAATGCATGCTGATTATTGTGTGTTTGTTATGCTAATGATTTAGGGAAGTTGTTAAGGTGATTACATAAGGTTTTGATGATTGTTTGATGTGTTATATGGTTGTTATGTGTTTTGACCCGTTTGAGGATTTTAGAAGGATCCAGAATGTGATATGATGATTTGATGCTTGAAACTTGTTAGGGTTTATGTTAGAATGATCCTACTACAGCTTGATGATGATTGGAACATGATTATGTGATTAAATCAGGTTATTTGCCATTTTGGGTAACATTTGCATGCATTGATGTGACTTACCCATAATATTATCCATTTTGGGAAAAACTTGCAATTAACAGGATAAGCGGATGGTAATTGGGGGTTCATTGATAGGGTTGGGTTGTTTGATGATTGTGGATTGATTGGGGGTGTTCCAATATGTTTCGAATATGATTTGGAGGGTTTCGCGCG
The DNA here is from genome assembly GCA_032199755.1 of Ambrosia artemisiifolia. Taxonomy (NCBI): domain Eukaryota; kingdom Viridiplantae; phylum Streptophyta; class Magnoliopsida; order Asterales; family Asteraceae; genus Ambrosia; species Ambrosia artemisiifolia. The sequence goes on from CM063521.1 coordinate 28,328,234, forward strand.
CGAAATGGCTAGCAGCCTGTAGAGCAAGCGACTAGCTAAGCTAGCCGCCTATCAAGAGGCGATCAGCCTAGCTAGTCGTGTGCTTTGGGGGCGACTAGCCTAGCTAGTCATCTGTGTTGATGCCAGTCGTGTGTTTTAGTGGCCAGTCATGTGTTTTAAAGCTGGTAGTGCGTTTTGGAACCCCGTAACATGTTTTGACACCCAGTAACATATTGTAAACCCCGTGGCACGTCTAGGAACCTCGTAACACGCATTATGACTGATACGTGCATTATGCGAACTATATGTTAGGTTAGTGAACTGTTATTCGTAAGAGGTGCGGGTCTACATATGATTGCTTATTTACTTACATTTGACTAACACGAATTTATTGGGTCACCAACGGGATGTCGGATCTTGTCGTGTGTGGTCGTGTTAAACGTTTAACACTTTTTACAAACATACAAGGTCATGGTCTTGGACATAAAGGGTTATTAAACAAACGTATCATCAGTTAAACGCTTATAGGCTATCTATAGTAGGTTTCCAATAGTCGGACTACCATAATAAGCCGAGTTTACTTATTTACTAGAAAACGCAACCGAAGGTGAGTGTCACAGTCCCATTTTTACTATTTTCATTTCGGGAGAGAAACATGAGGGATAAACTCTAACTTTTAGACCACAGTATTACATTATATCACATGGGTACTAAGCGACATTTCGTCATTAAGTCATTTCTAACTTTTGAACCATGAATATGTGGATACATAGCGGAGAAAGTGTGAATAGATCTATTCGGTCTGACAAGTCCCACTCGGGTCGACTGGAGGTCGGACGTGTGCATATTTGTCCTATCTAACTTACGACACTGGGTGATGACCGGTGGCGGGTATTAAAGGAAACTTACTAACGGTCAGCAATAGTTCATAGCGCTTTAGTATCATGTAACGATGTCTAGCTAGCATCAGGTATAGATGTAAGGATTGTTGGGTCTGGTTTATGAACGTTTAGTTACTTTTACAAAAATAAAACTCTGTGAACTCACCAGCACTGTATGTGTTGACTAACATAGCATATTTTCTCAGGTCGCTGAGGTAGCAGCACGGATTAGGCGCACTCGGGTTGCACTGTGTCGTCCGGTTATTGCATCATGTTAAACTTTGCTTCAAACATTTGAACTATTTACTTTCAATTATGGGTTGTACACTTTTGATACTACTTCCGCTGTATTTATTGGTTTAACTTTTGAACTGTCTGGGTTGTTTTTAAACGTAATCTTTTATCATTTAGTTGTCGTTTATTGTGACCGTTGACTTGGATCTTGGTAAGTGAATTTGAGAGTGTGACAAACTGCCAGTGGGTTAGAACTAAACAAATGGTTGCCCACTGAACAGCCCAAATCCATCAAGCCACCAATTTGAAAAAAAAAGAAAAAAACTCGATGCCTGAATGCCTATTGTGATAAAATCCCTTCAGATCGGATTCAAAGTTGAGAACAAATTGCGGGTGGTTTTACATGTTCAATTATTGTACGAGACTAAATATATAACCGAAACATTAAATTCGAGGTGAATATTAAATGTTTTGAAAAGCGTGAAAGAATTTTGAATTAATAAAATAATTGGAGACGCAATTGGAGATGTCGTGTGTAATTGACACCCAAAACCAATGGGCGCCGTCCCACCTACCCCGATCCAACTAGTTATAAAATATCACTAAATTTGGTTTTCATGATTTTTAATTATCTGTCTAATAAAGTCATCTTATGAGTTATGATGTTGAACATGAATAAAATAAAACTTGGTAATAAATCAGGAGTAACCAAACAAGTTGGGATTAATATAGAACCAAATTACATTAAAAAATTGCAAATTGTAATTATATATATAATATATTACATTAAATATAATTAGAGATAGTCAGAGAGATAAAAATAGTTTGCTAACGATGTTATGTATCCAAGTCAAACTAATATATATAATTCTCATGGTTGTCTAAGTAAAACTGATTAAGTACCGTTCAAAAAAAAAAACTGATTAAGTAATAAATGATACTATTACTATATAGTAAATAAAAGTTGTATATAATCAAACTTAGAGTTAGTATTTAAAACAGAAGTTAAAACTTAAATGCTTTTTATTTTGTATTAAAAAGTTATTTAACCCAATTTTAGTACACACGTTACTAATCTTTTCACATACACACTTAAAAGAAAACATATATAACCCATTTTCCTACCCTTTTATGTTGGTAGAAAACGTTAATTATAATTATAAATATATTTATGCACACTCTAAATTGAACAGTAAATATCATCTTGGTTTTTGTGTTTCCTTTTTTTCACCTTTTTTTTTTTGAACGGCCAACAAATTGGAATCACTCACGGAACACTGGAGTATCATCGTGCCACCAGTGTTGCCACGCGATCATATTCCACCACCAAGTCACCAATTCAGGAGGAAACTCATAATTATGAGAAAACCCCCCTTTTTTTCACCTTTTTACTAATATATATATATATATATATATATATATATATATATATATAGGGGATGGTTATTGTACAGAATCACTACTAGTTCATAACTAAAAAAAATCACATATACAAAATTACGTAACTTTTGGTAATGGACTATATGTTACGTGATTTTAGTTATGGAACTAGTAGGTATTATGTCCATGTTACGTAATTTTGTATGTTACGTGACTTCGCACACTTCGCACGTTTTCATTACTTTGTATTTGAACCTGTCCATATATATATATATAGAGTAAAGATCTTGTACAAAGTGTGTTTTTGGTAAGAACTGTAAGAATCAAAGAGGGTATTTTTTTTTCAATTTTTTTCCCATATTGTTAAACATGTATTATAGTATTGAAAACTAAAAAATAAAAAAATAAAAAAAAATTGGTGTAGAGTAATTACGTGTAGAGTAATTACATAATTACTCTAGTGTAAACTAATTTATTTACTTTAATGACGTAACTACACTAAAAGAAATTTAAAAAAAATCTTTTTTTGGTATTATTCATCTAGAATGTATGTTTAAGCACATGGGAAAAAAAATTCTAAAAGAAATAAATTTTTTTTACCCCCTTTGATTCTCACAGTTTTTACCAAAAAAAAACACTTTGTATTTGATCTTTACTCTCTCTCTCTCTCTCTCTCTCTCTCTCTCTCTCTCTATATATATATATATATATATATATATATATATATATATATAGATGATTCCATAACTATTAACAAAGTGCCTTGGTGGTGGAGTGGTTTGTGGTGTGTTTGTCTACCATAAGGTCTCAAGTTCGAGTCCAGTTTGAAGCATTTTGTTTTTTTTTTGTTTTTTTTTCAACACATATTTATGTATAAATACATATGATTCCATAATAATTAACAAAATGGTTTGGTGGTGTAGTGGTTTGAGGGGTGTTTGTGTGCTTTGAGGTCTCAAGTTCGAAACCGGTTTGAAGCATTTTTTTTTAATTTTTTTTAAAGGTCCAAACACTTTTTTAATATATGCTTTCTACTATTTAAGGTCTTAGATTCGAAACATGGGAAGGGCAAGGGGCAAGTCGATATTTTTTTTTATTTAAGTAATAAATACAAATATACCTATGTTTGTGTGAGATGTCGTTTTTAAATTTGGATACGACAAAATTGTAAGGTGCGCAACGCGCGCCTTTAAACACGCTAGTTTTTAATTATATAAGATGATAAGAACAAGAATTATATTATAAGTTTATAACTAAAGCCTTGTATTATCAATCTATACTTTCCTAATAGGAGAAGCGTGAGAGACATAAGAAAGCTGAGTTGTCAAGTGGAGAGATGGGCCAACAATGTCTGTGTGATGCAAAAAGTGATGTCATTAACCACCTTAAAATATTCAAAAAAAAAATACGTAGGCCACTTGAATCTACCACTGTTGTCCTCAACAGACGTTCAGACTAAATGGAGCTGACGTGTTATGTAGAAGATGTTATGCGCATCTGTTGCAGTTGTTAAGGCCCTAAGTTTAAATTTTAAATTAACATAGGGAAACGTGCCACATTAACTCCTTATATATAAGCACATAACAAATTCCGCTATTTCTAATATCAGCTTTGAATTTTCTAAACAAAGATTTTCAAATTTCCCTCTTAAAAGATATCTTTAAAACCATGTCAACATCAATGGACAATGGTGAAAACAATGTCACTTTTATTCGTGATCTTAATCCAGCTAAAGATATATGGGACATGAAGGATCGAAGCATAAGAAAGTGGAACACAGCTTATAAGATGGAGGTAATATTCATTGATGAGCAGGTAAAGTTTATAACTTGGTTTTCTTTTTTATTCTTGAAGACGTGGTCTTTTCTGAATACTTTGTGTCTTCTGTTAACCGATTTGCAGGGTGATATGATTCAAGGTTCTATCAAGGCACCTTTGATGCAAATTTTTGACAGTCAACTTGAAGAAGATGTTGTGGTTGTCATATCTAAGTTCGGTGTAGGTGAAAACAACGATATCTACAAAGTTATAGCACATAAATACAAAATCAATTTTTATCGTTGTACAACTGTGAAACATGTTAAGGGTTGGCATGGTGTTGAGTATGGTTTCAAGTTCTTCCCTTTTAAAGATATTCTTAACGGACAAGCCAAGAATATGTTGACTGTTGTTTTGTATTTTATTTTTTATTTTAGAACAAACTTTAATATTCAGTTTAGTTGAATATTGTTGCTTTAAAGTTAACAGATGTTTGATAAAATTGTGTTTTATTTTTATAGATGTTGCTGGAAGTGTCATTTAGTGTGGGGACTTGGATGTGTTTGGACGAGCTCCTAACGAAACCAAACGGATGAATCTTGATATTCAGGACTTGGAGTAAGGATTCCTCAAAATTGTTATACATTTTTTTGGAAAAGTATTGTTTCTCTTATTCACATACCTGACAGTTAACAAAAATATTCTATTTTTAAGGTGAGTCTTATGTTTCAATAGTTGAAAACAATCGTTGTTAGAATTGCAAATTTTATTTCTGTAATAAATGTTATAAAGAAGTTCATTTATGATTGACTGTTTTGAATCTTATGTGGAATACATTTATTGATGTAATAAATTATCTCTAATTAATGCATGTATGGTATCAAATTTTTGCATGTGTTTTACATCTATGGTTCTGTTTTGTTTTGTTGTAGAGGTACGACATTAAGATGTACATTGTGAAACTCTTATGCAATACAGTTTAAGGAATTCATTTCCAACATCACTCAGGAGCATCTACTGGCTGTTATCCAGCATGGAAGGGTTAAGGACTGGAACGGTAACTTGTGTTTCAGTGTTATTATTTTAAAAATATATTAATATAAATGATGTCACTAAAGATATGTGTGTTGTGAAAATTTTAGAACGAATTACAGTTCAAACCGATAAGTATGGATCTCGCATCTTTCTCAATCTAGGAATAGATGAAGATTATGACCTAAGGAGGAGGTACTATGTATTTATATTTGTATAGGCAAATTTACATTTTGTTTTAGCTAATAGATGTAATTCTTTCCATATTGATGTTGTTTGATGTTGAAACAAGAACAAGAGTCTGGTTATACTTCCCAAACCGTTCTTTCTTCCAAGACTGTTTATCCATTGCGTCAGGAATTCATAGCTGGAACACAAAAGAAGCGTGTTCATGAACTCATTGACATTCAAGAGGTTTCAATATTTTATACGTACCTTTTATATGTGTTCAGTTTATTATATGTTTATTTTCTATAAAAGTGTATGTTGTATATATATTGTGTTTGCAGCCGATGTCTTTTGTTGTGGTTGCCACCATAAAAAGTGTTGAAGAAAGCTATGGTTGGTTTTATGCTGCTTGCCGCAAGTGTTACAAGAAAGTTTTAAGTAAATCAGAATATTTGCAACATGCTGAAGAAGTGTGTGAAGCAATTCTCAAATTGCCTGCTACTACGTTAGTTTGTTGAAAATGCCAGTGTGAATGTACTTCCATTATCACAAAGTATGTAAAGCAGTAGATGTATACACTTTTTTTGTTTTCAGGTTGTTCGTTTCATTTCATATAGGTTTTTTTAGATAAATTATGTTTTATTTGTTTTAGGTTTAAGTTGTAGATCAGGGTTCAAGATGAATATGGTAGTGTATCCTTTGTGATGTTTGATAAAGATGTGATGATGATCATTGGAGCTGCTGCATGTGATATTAGGGAAAGGCAGTTGAAGGAAAACGACACAAACAGTTTGCCGCATGAGTTGTCTCGAATTATTAAGATTTTGAAATTTAGTCTCCGTTCCACTTTGTAACCTCTAATTAGCTCATTGTATTTGCCGATACTTATTTCATAACACCTGTTGACAATTCAACAGACGTTGTAATATTTTATTTTAAAATATTGTTAAAAGATGTGATAAAATGTTGAAGTATAATTTATAAATGTGAACAAAAGATCAATTGAATATCAAAGGTGTTCGGTAGTAAATAATAAATACAATCTGGCCTACTTCGTTTAAAAATTTTGTCGTAAAATTTAATTTCAAATCTTCTAGAATCTGAATTGTATATTTATTGTAATCTTTAATTGTAAAATTGTATTGAATAACAGTTGTTTGATAATAGTTGTTGGTCATTCAACAGATGTTGTAAAACAGACTATATAGAATAAAATGAGTATACTTTTATCTAAAAAGAGGTCCGAATAACAAAGTTAATCATTTGAATGAAGTAAAAAATAATTACAAAGAATCCATTTGCAAAGAAATTAGATTTGGTGATCTTAGATATTTTTTTGAAGTTTTATTGTTATAATATATATATATATATATATATATTAAATTTACAGGAATAATAAAAGAGTTGAAATTAATTTTCTAAAAGTAAATAACTTTGTTTGTTTAATTAAAATAAATACGTAAATTTATGGTAACCTTTTTTTAGTAGTTTTATAATACTAAAAATATTTACAACTACCATTAATTACCGCCGTATTTTGCAAGTTTCCATTTAGATAGGTCAATTGTATAGTGATCATCATAGGGTTTTAGGACTATTGACTGTCAGTAATCATCATTACCTTGAAACTCGAATTTTGAAGTGACTCGATATTATTTACTTATATTTATTTATCAAAAATTTTTGTTAACACTATTATTCTATGAAATTGGTAATATGTAGGAATAAATTAATACATAGATATTTCTAGCTATTGATTAAAAAATAATAATAAATTAGGTTAAATATGATGATTTTATATGTTATCACTATTTGTTTTTAAAATTTGTTATGTCAAATAAATGTTTGATCATCTGTTTAATTTTATTTTGACTTGCTGTACGTTTATGCAAAATACAATATAATTTCAAGCATTTTTAATCCAAAATTACAGTTTTTTGCCAAATTACAGTTAATTTTGCTGATTCTTAATAATTTCGTCCCGACGCTGCTTCCTTTCCTTACTGATAGAAATAATGTTATTAGTAAGACCTTTCAACTTCTTGCAAATATTGTCGTTTATTTCGAGATGATCCGCAAGGTACAGTAGAGCTTTGTTTCGTTCAATTGATTCGGGAATTTCAACTATATCAGTCATGGTTTTTCCTTAGGTCTGCAACTACTAGAGATGTAAGCATTCTACATGAGTTTCTTATTGTTTCTTCTTCAAAAGATTCTTTTTTGAAAGCCTTAATAAGAATTTCATGAGCTATTTGTTGGACTCTGATTTAGTAGTTTTGAGAGGGTGACATGTTTTTGTGTTATGTAAATATATGATTATTGTATGTTTAGACAAGCATGGTAATAGAGTTTCTTGTATATTTATATATGTATATATGTATGGTTTGAATACAAAATAACTTTGAACACGCTATGCTACACGTGTTTTACACTTCATGCAGTGACGTTTAAATTCCAACTGGTATATTATACATTAATTTTTTGTGCTATACTGTATAGATTTTACAGTTGGCACTTGATAAATATAGTTTTTCATCTACCACATTTATAGCATTAAATTTCGGTAATTAATACGAAATGGGTAACTTTGGTTATTATTTGAACTATCGGCTTATAAATATGTAGATCGTTTACTGTTCTACAATATAGTCATATATCATATAAGATATTTATTATTAGTTTGTTCAAGTTATGGCATCATCATCTTCACCAGCAGTACTTGTAGGGGATTTGAAGGCCGATTTAATAAGACAAGTTCTTATGCAATATGATGAAGATGCATTGTATAAAGATGTGTTGAAGCAGAGTTTCACGTGTATTTCAAACTGTTTTGATAAAAAAGTCAAAGTAATCGGAAAATTGAAGTGTTTGCCACCATCAACAATTCGTGACATTGGTGTATTCTTTTACATTGATTCAATGAAAAGTGATATGGAACAGTTAGAAATAATTTCTGATATTGTAAATTCACTTAAGTGTTCTATCGAGTTGAAGTTGAAGTCTTTAAATTCACTTTGAATGTTATGTTTATTTTTTTTATATGTTTATGGTAATGTAGTTGATCTTGATGTAATAGCATATTATCTAAATAAAATATTACTTTTTTGTTTATGTTATTTGTGTAATAGATACATGGAACACAAAAATTTAAGCTAAAATAGATGATAAACGTCAGCAGATATTTAAACTACTGTAGAATGATTTGAGAATATGCTAACAGTATTTAGCATGTTATCAGATGTTTGTAAAATCTGTTCTGTTGAACAGATGGTTAGAAAATACATAAAAGATAAGATTAAAAAAATGCATTATGGTTAATTATTGTTCAAAACCACTTAAACATGATGTTATTTTATTTAAAAAAAATATTTTGCTATAACTTTATATAAGCTAAAAACACATTTTACAATGATCAACAACTGTTGTAAAAAAGTTAATTGGAATTCTGTTGGAGTGAACAGACATTTAAGGCAAATTAGATGATAAACGTCAGCAGATATTCAATCTACTGTAGAATGATTTGAGGATATGGCAACAATATCTAGCATTTTATCAGATGTTTGTAAAATCTGTTGTCTCAAACAGATGATTAGAAAATACATAAAAGATAAGATTAAAAAAATATTTCGTAACTAATATTGATTTAAATGTAGTTAAGTGAATTTATAGTTGTAATTTAAATGAGTAAAAAGATATCAAATAAATATTTCATTTAAGTAATAAGTTTATTATGAAAGGTATTTAAGTAAAAATTAATTTAATATAGAATTTTAAGTGCATTATTATAATACAATATCTGAAATTAATACAACTAATTATAGTGTAAAATATATCGGTATCCCCACCGAATATATAAGTTGTCTATTATTACTATTAAAGCTTTCTGTCACACCCTCAAATTCCCACGTGCAGAGTTCTACCGCGAGGCGTGTGACACACCAGGATACAAGTCAACGGTCACAATAAACGACGTCTAAATGTAAAAACATACGTAAACAAAAACCATGCATAAGATTAAAACCAACATTCAACAGTGCGGAAACATTCAGAGTTTACAAAAGTCATGCAGAAATAAAATATAAGTTCAAAAGTTAACAATTCCAAAACATGCAAATGAGACCCTAGACGCGAGACGACTCCAGTGCGACTCCGTGCGCCTATCTGACAGCTGCTACCTTAGCGACCTAAGAAAACATGCTAAAAGAGTCAACATATAATGCTGGTGAGTTCACAGGTTTTATTAAAACGTTTAAAGTGATCCTTCGAAAACCATTACCATCACAGTTACTACTATGCTTGTGAGAACGCTAGCTAGGCGCAGAATAAGATACTCATACGGGTGAAACCATTGCTGACTAAGCCATGTACTGACCCTTAGTTTCCTATGGGCTACCGTCATCACCGGTAGACCTTCTTTTATTAGAGACAATATGCACCCGCCCGGCCTCCAACCGTTGAGTGGGGCTTGTCAGTTCCCAATAGCGCTATCCATATTTCCCCGCCATATTCCCATGTTAGTGGTTTCTAAGGGACCTTTTGATGAACCGTATAGTACAATAAGTAAGCCATAGTATAACGTGAAAAAGAGTCATAAGTCATAAAAGAGTTTAAGATGAAAATAAGCCATAAGTCATAAAAGAGTTTTAAGCATGTTTCTCCCCCGAAAGCAAAAACCGTAAAATGTGGGGCCGTGAACTCACCTTAGATTGCGTCTTCTGTTAAATGAGTAAACCGTTTATGTGATATGAGCAAACCGTTTGTAAGATATGATAGCCCCAACTAGTGGCGACCTATCATAAGATATGTGTTAAGTTAGACTAATAACCCGTCGGGTTCATTAGTCCCTAAGTCCAGTCCATGACCATTATGTGTCCGAAAAGCGTGTTTGACCGACAACCAGACAACGTAAGACAAGACTCGACATCCCATTGGTGACCCGACATTCCACGTGTTCATCTCATACTCAAACATACACAAATCATGCAACTTAGTACTTAACATGTGTTAAAGTTCAACGAGTCTAACACACAGGTCAAATAACGCACAAACAAGTCCATACACGTGTTACTATGTTACTAGGCATGTCACGGGGTTCCTAACATGTTCCTAGGTGTCGAATCGGGTTTCGGAATGTCAAAATACACTTATAATAGCAGTACACGCGATTAGGAACTTAGCATGCAATTAGGAAAAGTCAACTGGTGATTGGGGATGGTCAACAAGCGATTGTGAGGCTAATCGCCTACCTTAGCATGCGATTGAGGGGCTAATCGCATGCTAAGAGGCCCAATCGCCTATAACAGCAGGCGATTGTGAAGGCTAATCGCCTGCTAAGAGGGCTAATCGCCTGCAGCTGCTGCGCGACGCAATTTCGCGCGTTTAACCCTCCAAATCAGATCCGAAACATGTGTAAACACCCAATATCAATCCTAACACATTAACAAACATATTTCAAGCAAAACCCCTAAGTTTTCATCCTTCTAACAGTCCCGAATGCGAGCGTTTTCCCAAAATAGTAACTTAACATGTAAACATCACATCAACATGCAAGAACTTGCCCTAAATAGCAAATATCCAGATTTCATCACATAACCACGTTGTCCGATAGCATCCTACTGCTCTAGCATCATCCTAAAGCAAACCCTAACATCATACAATCAACAACACACCTCATAGCATCCTTAATCATTCAAAATCATTCAAATGGGTCAAAGCATCAAACATCAACAATACACAACCAAAACCATCCAAACTCCTAGAACATCATCATACTAACTCATAACAGCCATAAACACTTTAATAACACAATAACAATCATGTTTCAATCCTAAAAATCCTACCTTTAAACACAAATAACACATATAACGCGCATAAAGGTTTGGGTTTGTTTAAAAACGGTTTTAAATGGATTTTCAAAGACAAAAACATTTATAAGTCAGGTCTGGACTTTTAGGGAACAAAATATAATCATTTAAACGTTTGGGTTTGAAGAACACACCTTGGATTTAAGAGAAAATGATGGAATAAGCTTGGAAATGGTTGTTTGGATGTAAAAACGAGTTCCAGAGGGTGTTTGTGTGTTGGTATGGGTTATGGGACGGCTAGGGTTGCACAAATGGTGTTTTGGAGGTCAAGGGTGGTATTTATAGGCGTTTCTAGTCGTTTAAGACACGTCAGGCGATTGTGCAGCCTTATCAGGCGATTAGGGCTGCTAATCGCCTTCCGTATTATGCGATTAGCCCCAATCGCCCCTTAACACTGCCTAATCGCCCCTTATGTGTTGCTAATTGCCCCCTGAAGGCGATTAGGGCTTCCTAATCGCCTGCAGGGTCTGGTTCTGTGTATTTGGCGCGTTAAACCCCGTTTTAACATATGTTAACACGTTTTCACATACCGACAAGTCATATAATGATTATAAACACATAATACATGAAAATAAACACGTTCACACTCGTTCACCAATTCTAGGGACTCGAGACTTGCGTGTGTTAAAACCCCAAAGATGTACGACTCGACTCGATTGACCCTGTCATGTGTAATGTATGCGCGACTCGCTAAGGTAGACTTACTAAGTTTTCAAAAAGTTAGTTACCGGAGTTTGCCGGGTGTCACACTCTCTATCAATATTGTGAACAAATTAAAAGACTTCCAACTGAATCTGTAATCTACATATCCATCATTTACAATTGCTAAAGTTAAGTTCACAAATATTAAATCAAGTAAAAACATTTCTGAATCAAGTTATCTGATGTGAATATTTACAAGTTAGTTAACTATAGGTTTTAGTATTTAGTTTTCTTTTTTTATCAGTTTTAGTGATTCATTTATTTATTCTAATATTTAAGTAACATGCAAATCAACCGTGTTTTTTATTATGATTATCTTTTTATGATTCATCTGAAATAATATAATTGTCTTAGTACTTTGTTTTACATTGATTCTAATATGTTAAACAGTTGAAATGGGCTCATTCATTGCATGTATTGTTGATCTTGAAGCTGAAAATCTGGTATTTATAATGTTATTGAAAGTTATATTAGTTTTAAAACCTGCAATAAAATGTTTTTGGTTCTTACATTTTTGTAAATGTTGTGTCTTTATAGAATTTATCAGAAAATGTTGTTGATAGCTTTCATCCTTCTAAAGCTATGGATAATCATGTAATAATAATTATTACAACAGATAGAAGGAAATTAAACGTTGTTTTAAGGAGGCCTTTTTTTAATGATGCTGAGTTCAGTGAAGGATGGCAAACTATTTTTAGGATATGGGACTTGAAGTGCATGACATATTATTATTTGAGTATGTTTCTAAAGATACTTTGTTAATGTCCTATTTCCGGAACTTGATTTGCGGGAATTCTTTCATACAGTTGTTATATGACCCTTTAAGCGAATTTTTAGTACGTATTTTTCTGCTATTGTTATACGCATATTTACCATTAAAAATAACAAATAACATAATTTTTTTATTTGTTTTACTAACAGAGAGTACCTGATGGTTTTTCTTGTGTCTATCGTGATGCTAAAGTTTCTGAGGATTTAGTAACTATAAAATTTGTATGATGGATGGTTGAAAGTAGTTAAAGATCTTAAGTTGGATGTTTTCGATTTTGTCTTTCTGGAGATGAGAGAGCTCTTCACATTTGAAATTAAGGTTTTTTTAAACAATATATGCATGTTAAAAACCGTTTATATGTTTTGTGTATAATATAAGTATTTATATTCAATTAGTATTACATCATATCTAATGTTATGTACTAATAAATTTGTTTTAAATGGTTGTAGAGGTAGATGATTTGGATGGGAATATTAGTTTTGAAGTTTATGAGCATGATGTTGTGATTGCTAAACGTTATATAAGTTATATATTACTTTATGTTTTATATTTTTCATTATCTTACTGAACTTAATTAACTATTAATGTTTTAAATATACATCAACTTTTCAGCGTCTTCATGTTTCAATAGATAGGTTAGCTAACACTAGTTTGCCACATAACATTTTGGTTCAAGTGAAATGGGTGAAGTGAATGAGTGTAAACTTTATGTGGAAAAATATAGGGATAACCAAAGGTATTACTTAAATTTTAATAATTAAATTTGCATCTAATTTTAATAATATAACTAACACTCTTATATTCTCACCTTATAGGTTTGCAATTAGTCGATGGGTAAGCTTTATAAAATCCTAAGGTTTGAAAATGGGTGACTGGTGTAATTTCAAGTTTGATGAATTATTAGGAATTTTGGTCATAACTAAACGTTGATTGTATGGTAGGGAGCGGAAATATTTTGAAGTTGATACAATGCTTTCATATTGGTGGTGTTTAATTGTAAATCTTAGGTTAAATGTATTAACTTCCTGACACTTTATTTTGTAGTTCTGAATATTGTTATTTTAAGTCGACAAAGGTTGATCAGTTTTGATGTAAGTTTATATGAACAATTTGGAAATCGTAAATATGATGATATTGTTAGTAAGAAGGGTTTAATGCAACATCTGTTTTAAAGAAAGTGTTTGAGAATCATCTGTTTGAATCAACAACTGTTTGTAGTAACAACGGTTTTAGAAACAATGACGTTAACTGATTCTAGATATTTGAATTTTAATTTGGTCAGTAATTGTTTTAAAAAAAGATATAGTCTTCCGTGTTTTCACATGTGGTTTCATGTATTTATATATTGTTTTAGATGTTTAAAGTGTTGTTTGTTTAGTTGTGATTGTATTCAGTATTAAACATCTTATCAGTACTATTAACTACTATCGTGAAAGGAACAGATGTTAGTAAACAAATTTTCCTTAAAACAGACGATTGGCTTTTTAATGTTCTTTTTAGTAAACAGGAATTAAAATATAATAAAACAGTATTTTGCTTTCTAATGAAATTCAGCGTAGAATATTAAGAGTCGTGACTAATAAATAATAATGACGACCTTGAAAGTCGATTTGTTAAAGTTACGCGGTAGTTTTATTTTTATTTTTATTTAAGTAATTTTTTCTATTGATTGTAATTATCAATCTGAAATAATCTATCCATTACAATTCTAGAAAAAAAATCCATTCAAAATGGCACAAGTTGTATATTGGTTTTTCGATGAATTTCGTCGTCGTTACATGGTTAATATGAGCGATAACACGGGTTTCGTATTTTGGTCAAGGAAAGCCATCCTGGAAATCGATGATGAATTCCAACGACAAGTTTATGAAGTTGGAAAAACAAGGGAACTTTGTTGTTTTCAAGAATTCAGATTACAGGGCAAGTTAGAAATCAAGTTTGGAGAATACGAAGAGGAAGAGGAACAGCCGTTGCATGTGGTGCGATGGTTTTACTCTGAATGGGTTAGTAGGGTATCGGTGGATTTTGATAATGGTTTGGTAAAAATGTACCATTAAAATGAGATAGTAATCTCCAATGGTTTGGAGTTCCCGCAAGAATTGATAGAAGTCGGAATGGGTAACGTTAATCGAACCACAACAATGTTGGATCTTGAACGAATGATTCAATCAATGATTATTACATTGTGGGAAGAAGCTGAAAAGGAAGAAATGGAATTGCCTGCATCTAATGATGATCAGTCATCAGAGGAAGTAGATTCAAATTAGTTATATTATGTTTAATTTTTTTTTTTTGTTTAAGTAGGTTTATTCTGTTTTATTTTTTATTATGTATTTTTGTTTTATAATGAATAATGTTATTTTCCGTTTTTATTGAATGAAATTGTTGATGATCTTAAATGTATTAACTTCCTGTTTCTTTATTTTGTAGTTCTGAATATGGTTAATATAGGTCCACAAAGCTTGATCAGTTTTTACCTCTATTTATATGAACACTTTTTAAATTGTAAATGTGGTGTCGTTGTTAGTAACAAGGGTTTAAGGCAACATCTGCTTGAGGGAAACTGTTTGAGGATCACCTGTTTGAATTAACAACTGTTTGTAGTAATAGAGGTTTTAGGAATATCTCCTTAACTGACTCTAGACAATTGAGTTTATAATTTGGTTGTTACTTAACTGACCATAGTCGTTGGTCTGTTTATGTTTTTTTTTATATTTTGGTGAGTATATTGACTTTTTAATTTGGTGATCCTGTTTTTGTTTTTAATATGTGTTATCGCAATAGAGCTTTAATCCGTCTGTAGATTTATCTTTCCGTGGTTGTAACAGTGTCAGTTATTAAACATCTGATCAGTATTATTAACTGGTATCGTGAAAGGAACATATGTTACTAAACAGGTTTTCCTTACAGCAAACGATTGGCTTCTTAATGTTGTTTTTAGTAAACAGGCCTTAAAGTACGATTTAGTCTTCCCGTGTTTTCACACGGTATTTCACCTAGTATATATAATAAACCAAAGCCATTTATCCTACATGGCACTCATATAGTCATTCTCTCTCTTGAGAGTGTCATGTAGGATGTCATGTGGCATTAACTAATTTTAGGAAAAAAAAGAGTTTAAAAACAAAATTGGATTTTTTTCTCTCATGTTTCCTCATATAATTTTTAAACGCCAATATCTTTTATCTACAAGATTTATTTAAGAAAAAAATTACACCAAATTAACGAGCATTTTATTGTCTTTCCAACGAGTACATAGTGCTATATAAAAAACGGAGAAAAAAATGACAATTTTTTATGGGGTATTGTTCATAAAGGAAAAAAAACACGTATTCAGGTAATTCATTAATCATGTATAGGCAAGTCACTAATTATTTTCAAACCAGTAAATATGAATTCTATTTTCAAGCAGAGCTGAATAGGTTAATAGAGTTACACATTGTTTTAGGTTAGGTGTCAATATTAGTATGTTAGTGTTGTACATTTGTTTAGTATTTAGGATAGGTATTAATATTAGAGTTATATTGGAGTTGTACATTGTTTTAGGTTAGGTGTTAGCATTGGAGTTGTACATTGTTTTAGGTTAGATATTAATATTAGAGTTATACATCAGTGTTGGATCAGATGGTCTCTTACATCAGTTAAGTATTAGAACACTTATGTGTTTGCAGTTATATCAATGTTATTTGCACAGCGGAATGACAAATGTTTTAAGTTAAAGTATCACTTTTACAGGAGTTATTACTCCCCCTTTACTAAGCAGTTGATGAGAATCAAAAGCAATATAAAGTATAAAGCAGTAAGTGCAAGTATTGAATGATTCTCAGATGTTAAATGGATAATAAGTTATAAAAGCTTTGAAGGATTTCAATTCAAATTACGAATAAATCACATGTCTAAAATAGTGGGATAAACCCATCTATTTATAGACGATTACAAACTGTTGCACTAAGTAATACAAGATATTTAGCTAAGATATTTTACTTAGGATAATGCTTACAACAGGCTGTAGCATTGAAACTTGTTCAAAGACTTTAACAAAACAATATTAAACTAAACTACTGAAGTCTGAGTCGGTTAGAAGATAAGATCAACAAACTGTTGATGAGAAGACAAACTACTGATGAGTAGTTTTGTCTTCAGTAGTTCTGAAGTGAAGTGTCTGGTTAGACCTCAGAACTACTTATCAGTTTGCTCTTCAGTACCTTGTTGTTTTCTTCTTCAGCACTTTGTGTTTTCTTCTTCAGTAGTTTCTTCCATACTTAGCAGAATATGATTTGGACTAAGGTTATCAAAAAGTGGTTTCTTCAATCCTTTTTGTCCCTACAATCTCCCCCTGGATTGATGAAGCCAAAAGCTCATCCAATCTTTATTTTCCTTCATTCTTTCTCGCTTCTAGTATCCTCCAGACTTCTGCAATCATCTTGGTAGTAAGCGTATCTTTTTGTTGCTTTGAGAGAGATCCTTGTTCAGGCTCAAGATGTTGAATGGTGGGAAGGTCTTTAGTTGACAGTATGCTCAACTCCTTTGAATTTTTGTAGACCTTGCTTGAACGATCTCTTCTGGTCACCATCACTGAGTTGGAATCAGTGAATGACCACTTAACAATATTTACCTTAGACCTGTCAAAGTCTGAGGCATAGGAAACCAAGCTAGCTTCCTGGGTTTGACCTGATGATTGACGTATGTCTTCAATTTCAGTGACCTTCAGGTGAGATTCTCTGCTATCTTCAAGATTAAACCACTTTGAAATGCAAATTTGGGTAAGTGATGTGTTGTTACAACTTTGGTGTGAGATTTTTCTTTGATTGTTTGTTGTATCTGGTAAGCATATGTAGCAGGATCCCTGAATTGTGTGAGCAGAGGTTTTTCTTCTATGTCAAAGTCTTCATGCACTAACTGACTTCCTTCTAACAGCACCATATTGAAATCAGTCTTTATAGTTTCCTCTTGCTTCTTCTTTCTTGTAGCAGGTTTCTGTAGTGCACCAGATGATCTTTTAATTACTGAAGTTTGTTGGGCTTCAGGAGTTGTATATCTTTTTGGATGTGCAGCTTTGCTGGCCTTGAATTTCATGTAAGTGTCATAAAGAGTGTCCTCTTTCCATCTTTACACTAAGGCCATTGAACCATAACCATTTGCTACTAGTTACTTAACTATTTTAGCTCTCTTTTCCTTTCTATCCTTTTCAGCTGCCAACCTGTCAGCTACAAATTGAGCTCTTCTTGTCAATTCCTCTGTGGAGAGTCTGTTTAGAGAAGCCTTCTTAGCCTTTGAATTCGTTGTAATCATCAAGATGAGTTGTTGTCTTTTGTCTTCTTCAACAATTTCTTCTTTGGCTCTTTCTTCAGCCTCTAACTCATCTAACTTGGCTTGATACTTAACTAGCTTCTCTTCAAAGCTTAGATCATACCTTGCTTCCAGGCTGTTCCATACTTTGTCTTCCTTAGCCTTCTTTTGAGCCTCTTTCAAACTCTTCTCAAGTAATTCTTTGGAAATTGAGATTGGAGAAGGGTTTAAAACAGTTGTTGTTGTTACATGTACATGCTTTGGAATTTGAGTTGGTTCTTGATCAGTTGCCTTGGAAGACTGTCCTTGATCAGTCTTGGAAGATAAAACTTCTGAAGGGTTGATTGGACTGGTTCTTGTCACAACTACTGAAGGATTGTCTTCAGCAGTTTGAGTATAGTCATCATAAGTTTCTTCAGTTTGCCTTGGTGATGGTCCAAACTCTTGAAGGATCTCTTTTCCTGGTCTATGAGCTTCAAGAGACACTTCAACTGGTTCCTTAATCTTCTCCCCCTTTTTGGCTTCATCTACTTCTGGAAGCCTTGAAGATTGAGAAGTTGTAGCAGATAATAATGCAAGCTGTCTTGTGTTATGATCAATCTTCTTGTTCAGCTCTGCAAGTTGGGTTTTCAGCACCTCAAATTGTTCATTTGTCTTCAACTCCAAGTAGTTGTGAAGGTCTTGAGTTGCTCAGAGATGATATTGGTTATTATCTGGTACAGGGGACCATCTGGGCTGCATAGTTGGTTCAAGTCTATGCTGGAAGGCCCAGTGAATTGGGTAGGCTGTTTAAGTGAAGGGGGTGTTTTTAGGCGATCTTCAGAATGTACTGAAGATGCCACTTTAGGGGAATCAGGGTTTAAGTGGTCTTTAACCTGATCTTTTGTGACCAGCTCTTTGAGCTTAGAGATATCAGATTCAGGACCTTCAATATGAGCCGTCAATTCATGTTGTGGAATTTTTGAATCATCATCCAAACTAATGGAATCATTTGAATCCCTGATAGTGTCCTCAATGAGGGCAGCATCAGTTGAATCATGAGCTAGTCCCAAACTAGTCTTCTCATGAACCTCTTTGTCTTGGTAGTGAGGATTTCCTACTTCAGGCATTAAGCCTTCATCAGTAGTTGCCACATTTGAGGTCTTAAGAATGTTACTTCTGTCCTCATATTCACCACTGGGTGATAAATGAGTAGAAGCAGCCTCAAATGTACCTAGGTATCTAAGTTTGGGCTTAGAAACCTTGGTTCATCCTCATCTCCCTGGTTACGACTAATGATGTCCATATCCATGTCAACTTCTGAAGGCATCTCCCCTGTTTGATGTGTTTCTTGGGGAGTGACATGTTTGGATGGGACTTTCTCTTTTAGTCCTGAGAGAAGTTGGGAAATTTCTATGGTTGTGTGGGAGGGTTCAGGTTCATCAGTTATAGGTAAGGGATCAAAAGAAGCATCAGTAGTTACAGTTTTCTTAAATCTTTTTCTTTGAAAAATAACTGTAACTGGTTTTCTTTTGGGTGGTGGAGATGGAGTGGACTGAGAGGATGTTTCAGCCACTACCTTTTCAAGTGCAGATTGCACATCAGTAGTTTCAGGGATCTCCACTTCTTGAACTACCTTTTTCTTTGGGTTGGTGGGTTTTTGTTTTTGCTGTTTTGGCTTTTTGGCTTTCTTAGTCTTGGGTTTTGAAGATGTGGGTTCCTCAGGGACTTGTTCTTGTTCCCTTTGGTCATCTTCTGGCAAAAGTGCCGGTTTGTTATGCCTTGAGAATACTTGTGAAGTCAAAGGATTTAAATTTTTTGACTCCCCCACAAGTACTCCCTCACCAAGTTCCTTTATTATGCATTGCATAACAAATCTTGGGTACAGTAAAAATTTTTCTTATCATTTTGGTGATGTAACACCAACTTATTGAAAAATAATGAAGATGCCTTAAAAGTTGTTTCATTTATTATAGAATGAAAAATAGGTTGAAAGGTTGAAGGCATCTGATCATATGATCCAGTTTTGGGACTTAAACACATTATAATATAATGAAATAACAGTTTACATTGTGGATCAAAATATTTCTTATAAACTGTTGCTTGTGCTAAAGTACCTTGATAACCACACTCAGTCATGGTTAGATGAATGTCAGAAGTGGGAATATGCTCAGGAGCATCAGTATCATTAAGGCCAAGCCTTATTCCCAGTGACTCTTGTGTGATTGCTATGTCCTTCCCTTGAATTGTTGAATTGAGGGAAATCACCTTATTGTTCACTGCGACCGCCTCTGCATTTGCCCAGAACTCATTGAGAGTTTCTATACGAATGGGAGGATCAACGGTGAAAGCTGTGTAATATTGGGATTTAACGACCAAATCAATGATTTCGTCGTATTGGGACCAGGCTTCATCTTTCTCGAAGTAGCCTCTTTGATTATGTCCCTGTTTTAGAACAAGAGCCATGGTTTCTTTGATGGAACAGTAATTTTAGGTTAGAGAGGGGGTTTTGGTTTTGCTTTGAGAGAGAAAGAGGGAATTATGCTTTTTGAATGGATAAGTGTTTGAAAAAGGTATTTATCAGAAGTTTTTAACCGACTAAGTCAAACTTCTGATGAGTGAAATGTCAGTTTTACCCTTTTTAATGAAACTACTGATGAAGCAGGTTTCTTCATCAGTGGTTTTAGTCATCTCTTCAGTAGTTTTGAAATAGCTGATGAGAATGACTTTCAAAACACTTGAATAACTTCTGATAATCATCAGTAGTTATTTCTTTTCTGAAATTTCCCATTTTGATGTTTTTCAAAATATCAGTAGTTTCTCTCTCTTTTAATTATTCATCAGAGGTTTTGTGACATATAAGTATGTAAGTGAAAATAAAATATGTGCAGAACTAATAAGTGAAAACACTTACAGACTTTATTCAAAATTTAGCATCCCAAGCATGGATACTAACCTCTGAAATTTTGTTGAATCTAGGGGTTTGCTGAACACATCAGCTATTTGATTAGCAGTTGTGACATGTTTCACCTCAATCCTGCCTTTTTCATAGCAATCTCTAATGAAATGATACCTGATTTCAATATGTTTAGTTTTTGAGAACTGAACAGGATTTTGAATGATGCTAATGGCAGATTTACTGTCTACTAGAAGAGGAGTCTTGGTTTCTTTGATTCCATAATCAAGAAGTTGATATTGGAGCCATTGTATCTGTGATGTGCAGCTTGCAGCAGCAATGTATTCAGCTTCAGCTGTTGAAGTTGCCACAGATGTTTGTTTCTTTGATTGCCAGGACACCAGACAGTTTCCTAAGAATTGAGTACCACCAGATGTTGATTTTCTTGACATTTTACACCCTGCATAGTCACTATCTGAAAAAGCTGTTAACTTGGTATTGCTTGAAGCAGGATACCAAATTCCTAAAGTAGGAGTTCCTTTCAGATATCTGAAGATTCTTTTGACAGCAATTAGGTGTGATTCTCTTGGTGCAGATTGGTATCTAGCACAGACACAAGTTGAAAACATAATATCTGGTCTAGAAGCAGTTAAATATAAAAGAGAACCTATCATACATCTATACATGGTTTGATCAATCTGTTTTCCTTGATCATCTGGTTCAACTTGTGTGGTTGGTGTCATGGGAGTGGAACATGATTTACAGTCTTGTAAAGAAAATTTGTTTAATAATTCTTTAACATATTTTGATTGATGTATAAATGTTCCATTAGTTTGTTGCTTGATTTGCAGTCCTAAAAAGTACTGCAATTCTCCCATTGTACTCATTTCAAATTTTGATTGCATGAGTTTCTTAAAGTCATCACACAATTTGGTATTTGTTGAACCAAAAATGATATCATCAACAAAAATCTGAACAAGTAAGACATGATTTCCAACATGTTTGATGAAAAGTGTTTTATCAATGGAGCCTCTTGTGAAGTGATTCTTAAGTAAAAAGTTGGAAAGTGTTTCATACCAGGCTCTTAGAGCCTGTTTTAGTCCATACAGAGCTTTGTCAAGCTTGTATACCCAGTCAGGATGAGAAGGATCCTCAATCCCTGGAGGTTGACAGACATACACTTCCTCTTTTATTTTTCCATACAAAAATGCACTTTTGACATCCATTTGAAAAACTTTTATGTTGTTGGAAATTGCATAAGCTAAAAATAACCTGATAGCTTCAAGTCTTGCAACTGGTGCAAAGGTTTCATCATAGTCAATGCCTTCTTCTTGAGAATAGCCTTGTACCACCAATCTTGCTTTGTTCTTGATGATCATACCAGCTTCATCTTGTTTGTTTCTGAAGACCCATCTAGTACCAATTAGTTGATTGTTTGGAGGTAAGGGACAAATTTCCCAAACCTGTTGCTTCTTGAATTGAAGCAACTCATCTTGCATGGCTTGAACCCAATTGTTATCTTTGAGGGCTTCTTGATACTTCTTTGGTTCCAACTGAGAAATAAATGCTGAGAAAAAGCAAAAGTTGGAGAGTTGGTTTCTGTAAGCACCCCTGATGCAATATCACCCATGATCTGTTCCAATAGATGATCTTTGTGTTCAATCAGTTGTTGTAATCCTGTGCTTGAGGATGGCTCTGGTATTTCTTCAAATAAACCACTGAGATTGATAATATCTGGTTCAGCTGTTGTTTGAGGTTCAGGAGTTTTTGGTTAAGCTAAAACAGTAGTTTTAAGATGTTCATCAGCAGTTTTTGAAGTAGAAGCTTGTGAAACTTCTGCAGGTTTAAAAGTTGATTTGATGACTGTGTTTGGAGTCCATGGTGTAGGACCATCATCTTCAAATCCTTGATAACCATTTTGAGGAGGTTTGGATGATTCAACAGTCTTTTCAGGTCCGAAATAAAAGTTGTCAAGGTCAAAGAGTTCAGCAGGATTTGCTGGAATAAGAATATGTTTTGATTCATTGAACTTGACATTCAGTGTTTCTTCTACTATCTTGGTTCTTGAATTAAAGACTTTGTAAGCTTTTCTCATTGGAGAATAACCAAGAAAATAACCTGTATCAACTTTAGCAGCAAACTTAGAGATAGAGTCTTTGATGTTGAGGATAAAAATTGACATCCAAAAGCCCTGAAGAAGGAGATAAGGGGCTTTATGCCATGAAGAATTTCATAGGCAGTCTTGGTATGTCTCTTGTTGATAAGAACTCTATTATGAACATAACAAGCTGTGTTGACTGCTTCAGCCCAAAAATACAAAGGTAGGCCTGAATCAGCTAACATTGTTCTAGCTGCTTCTATCAATGTTCTATTATTCCTTTCTACCACACTATTTTGTTCAGGAGTTCTGGGAATGCTGAATTGTCTAACAATCCCTTTAGACAAACAGAATTCATCCGGAGTTCTATTCCTAAACTCTGTCCCATTGTCACTCCTGATGACTTTGATAGAGAGAGAATATTACTTCTCTAGTTGTAGAATGAAGAATTTGATTATTTCAGCTGCCTCATCCTTGGAATATAAGAAGAAGATCCATGTGAATCTTGAGTAGTCATCAATGATGACCAAGCAGTACTTCTTCTTACCAAGGCTCATGATTTTTACTGGTCCAAATAAGTCCATATGGAGTAGTTGAAGACATGCAGTTGTTTTTTATTCTTCAATAGACTTATAGGAGGACTTATGTTGTTTACCTTTAAGACATGAAACACAGTGTTCTTTACACTGGTATTCCTTCAAAGGTAGACCCCTGACCAAGCCCATTTTTGTGACTTTATTGATGGTTTTAAAGTTCACACGGCCAAGTCTCCTGTGCTAGAGATCAGTTTCTGAAGTTGATGCCTTTGAGAAGAAACAGGCAGTGTTGTTCAGTACTTTGTCTTTCTCAATGTCCACTACATAGACATTGCCACATCTTTTGGCAATTAGCAAAGTATGATCTTCAATGATCTTCTCTATCAACTTTTGGCCTTCTGGTGATATGATCTTGCATCCTGTCTTTGTGAAAAAGGAAGAATATCCTTTATCACACATTTGTGAGACACTCAGCAAGTTGTACTCAAGGTTTTCAACCAGATTGACCTTGTCAAACTGCATTTTGCCTGAGGATACATTGCCATATCCTAGAACATATCCCTTGGCATTGTTCCCAAAGGACACAGATCCTTCTCTTTGGCTGATAAAATTGTTTATCAGGTATCTGCATCCAGTCATGTGCATTGAGCCTCCACTATCAACATACCAAATGCTATTTAAGCCTCTGGAGACCCTCTGCACAAAATAGCAAATTAGTTAGATTTGGCAACCCAAGCTAATTTGGCTTTGGGTTTTCTCTTGAGAACAGGTGCAGCTTGTTGAGGACCAATTTTTGAAATCCATGTCTTTTTGGCAATGGATTTTTCATTAGGGACAATGGTGGTATCTTTTTGGTGACCACCATCAACTTTGGTCATCAAAAGTTTAACCATATTTACCAAGTCTTTAACTTCAGCAGTTTGTGAAACTGCTGATGAGTTAGGTCTAACTTCTGAAGATGAACTTTGAGAAAAAGGTTTTTGATGAGATAAAATCTTTTTTTGAGAAAGGTTTTTTCCTTGGTTGTTGTTTGTTGGGAAAGAAAGTGTTTTCAAAATCTTGTCTAATTTGTTTTCCCACAACCAGTTGTTGATTTTTGTTATTGAACTGATTTCCCTTTCTGTATCTACAAAGTTCAGTTATGTGGTTAAACATACCACATATTTCACATGCTTTTGCCTTCTCTTTCCTTTTTGAAACAGCAAGAGAGTTGGAAGGCAATTTACTGACGATATCAATATTTTTCAATATGTCATCAGTAGTTTTCAGGGTCTCAACTCTTGATGTAGATGAAACTACTGATGGCTTATTTTCAGTGGTTTTAACTTCTGCAGTACTTTCATTTTTGAGAAAGTTCTGATGGTAGGATGTGCATTCCTCCATATCAGAAGTTTGAATCAATTTCTTCCCATAATTATCAGTTTTGTGGGTGAAATCAGTTGGTGATTCAGTATGGGTATACCCTATGCCAAACTTAACATTTGCAGCAGTTTGCTTGTTAAGCAGCATTTGGTATCCTTTACAAGACTCAACCCATTTTTCACAATCAACCTTAGTGTCAGCAAGCTCTTTTCTGACATTACCTAGGTTGTCTATCATACTTTTAATTTGTGTCTGGGTTTCAATGGATTTATCAGTTAATTTAGAAATTTCTTTGTTTTTCAAAGCAAGTTTTCTTTCTAAATCACACTTTATCTGAGTGTATTTTCTTTCCAATTCATTTGATTTGCCTTGTAAATGCACATTTGTTTCTCTAATTAAAGCAAAAGACTCTTTGCAAGATTTTGAACAAAGCTTTAAAAGAGATTGTTGTGATACCTGAGTTAGAGCAGAATTGGAGGAGTATCCCTCAAAAGCCATTAAGGCAAAGTTCTTTATGCCATTATCAGGTTCTCCCCAGTTGACATCATAGACTTTATTGTATGCATCCTAGTTGCATTCAGATGTGTCAAAAGGAAGACTGCTCCAGTCAACATACCCTGATGTAAATAGACTCTGTTGTTGAGAGGGTTGTTGAGTTTGTGGAGGTTGTTGAGCAGCTGGAAAAGGAGGCATTTGTTGCTGTTGCTGAGCAGGCATTTGAACATATTGTACTTGTGGCACATATTAGATTTGTGGAGCTTGTGCCTATACAAAATGAGCACTCCCTTGAGTTCCATTATTCCTATTATAATTGGGGTTAAATTGATTTCCAGACATGGGTCGGTTATAGCTAGAGCTTCTACACTCTCTAGCAAAGTGTCCCAACTTTTGACACTTATGACATCTCAATTTTGATTTGTCAAAACCAACTTTTGTAGAGTTGTTTAATCCTGGAAATTTCCTTCCTGACCTTTTGTAAAATTTGTTTGTTTTTATGCTTAACAAGGCCAGTTGGTGTAAAATATCCATTTCTTCTAAGTCATCACTGCTAAAATATTTTAAGTCATCCATGATAAAACACATGTTATCAGCAGTTTGACTTAGATCTTCATTGTCATAAGCTGGGAAAGATCCAACAAATGAGATCCCAGCTGTTATGTCAATGTGATCGAAAGATCCAAAATTATTAGAACAAGATGGTGAGTCATGTCCTAATAAGGCTGTGCTACCTGGGGCATAGTCATCAGCAGTTTACTAGATTCTTGTAACTTTTTCTTTTGATTGATTTCTCTTTCAAAAGTAAGTAATTTACCATGTAACCTTGTTAGGTTCAGGGTGTTAAAATCTGAACTTGTTCTGAGGACTATTGAATAGGTTTCCCATTTTAAAGGTAAAGACCTTAAAAATCTATGTAACATAGATGCATTTGAATAGGTCTGATTGTTAATTTTTAACTCTGAGATGAGTGATGAAAATCTTTCAAATTGTTGAGTTAATGTTTCACCATCTACATGAGTAAAAGTTTCATATTGTTGGGCTAGGATTTCTCTGGTGTTGGCTATCACCTCTTCAGTTCCTCCAAACTGTTCTTTTAGACTATCCCACAGCTCTTTGGCACTTTCACAATGTAAAAGTCCAGCATAAATTTCGTTTGGGAGAGCCATAGCCAACATAGAAAAAGCTTTTGCATCTAGCTCAAATTTTTGGAAATCTTCTTCAGTGTAGTCTTTAGGGTCTTTTGGTCTCTCAGTTTTTCCTTCTGGATCTGTTACTACTAGTTTGTGAGGTCCAAAAATTACAGACCTCCAACAGCCAGTATTGGTCTGAGATATGGTGTGTGCCATCCTTCTTTGCCAGATGTTATATTCATTTCTGACTAGCATGGGAGGCGTATTGGCAGATCTAGTATTGTAAGGGTCCATTTTTAAGAAGTTTGGATTGTCAATACTTCTTTAAAGTGATGGATGTAAAAGTAAAAGTGAACCTTTTAATCCTTTATTGGATATCAATAAGAGCCTGTGTCTGATTCTCAATTTGTTAGATTGATATTTGATCTGATAAACCAGATGCTCTGATACCAATTGTTGGATCAGGTGGTCTCTTATATCAGTTAAGTATTAGAACACTTATGTGTTTGCAGTTATATCAAAGTTATTTGCACAGCGGAATGATAAATGTTCTAAGTTAAAGTATCACTTTTACAGGAGTTATTACTCCCCCTTGACTAAGCAGTTAACGAGAATCAAAAGCAATATAAAGTATAAAGCAGTAAGTGCAGGTATTGAATGATTCTTAGATGTGAAATGGATAATAAGTTATAAAAGCTTTGAAGGATTTCAATTCAAATTACGAATAAATCACATGTCTAAAATAGTGGGATAATATTTATAGACGATTACAAACTGTTGCACTAAGTAATACAAGATATTTTACTTAGGATAATGCTTACAACAGGCTGTAGCATTGAAACTTGTTCAAAGACTTTAACAAAACGATATTAAACTAAACTACTGAAGTCTGAGTCGGTTAGAAGATAAGATCAACAAACTGCTGATGAGAAGACAAACTACTGATGAGTAGTTTTGTCTTTAGTAGTTCTGAAGTGAAGTGTCTGGTTAGACCTCAAAACTACTGATCAGTTTGCTCTTCAGTACTTTGTTGTTTTCTTCTTCAGCACTTTGTGTTTTCTTCTTCAGTAGTTTCTTCCATACTTAGCAGAATATGATTTGAACTAAGGTTATCAAAAAGTGGTTTCTTCAATCCTTTTTGTCCCTACAATCAGTCTATTTCATATGTAAAATTGACGTGTCATATTAAATTTCTCAACCTCGGGACGCTCCTGGGGTATAATCTAGTAAGTTTATAACTAAAAAGCCAATAACATACTATGATATGATATTAGATGTAAGACCATGTGTAGTGGGCTTAAATTTTAAAGGCTTTATTTGGGTAAATTGTGACATGTGGCATCCTTGTCAGCATAGGGGCTTAAAAAGAAGGCTCTGTCTATTTCGACACCCTTAAAATTTAAATCGACACCCTAAACATGTCTCGTATTGGTCAATACGAGGCATATTTAGGTCCAACGCAGTCCAATATTCCTTGTATTGATTAGTACGTGGAGTATTGAAGTCAAAAAGCTGCACACTGACTTCACAGGGAATGTCAGACTGAAATCTCATACTAATATGCCTCGTATTGACCAATACGAGGCATATAGGACTTATTTTTTTGGCTGGATTTAATCCCTCGTATCACCTTCCAACACTAGTATTGACCCAAATACGTGGGCTTGATATTCTACGTATTGGGCAATACGAGAAGTATTTAGACTGTATATATTTTTTTTGTTTTTACAGTATTATTATTTCTAAACAATTAAAAATACCAAAACATACAACGTTCTAAAAATCCATAAAAATAACAAAAGTTACATTTTATTCATTTCAATACTATTATTATAGGATCCATAATTGAACAGTTGTTAAGAATTGTTTGGCAATATATTTTCTAATCAAAAGATCCATAACTGAACAGTTTTTAGGAATTGATGAGGCAGATTCAAAGAAGGTTGAGGAGCAGGTGACTGAAGAAGTTGTTACAGAGTCTTCTGATGATCATGTTTATTCTAATTCTGAGAGTTATTCTGATTCTGAATCAAGTGTTAATTCACTTGATGATGATATTGAACAACTTCTGGTAGAAGCTGATTTTCTGATGACCAAGAAATCATGCATGGTGGATAATTCCTTCTCCAGAGTTGATTATTCTAAATTCTTTGCAGGAAAGGAAGCGCATTTTGCATTGATGGCCATGACTGAAGCTCCGAAACCGGTAAGCACGAACCCATCTAATAGTGAAAATTATTGTGGTTCATGTGATAGACTTGAACAAGAGGTTAAGGACTTAAAGTATCAATTTGAAAGTGCCAGAAGTGCTATTCAGTCTTATCGCAAAAATGAAAGAGATGTTAATAATCTGCTAGATAACTACAAAAAAGACATTTCTGATTTAACTAAAACATTTTCACAAAAACAAACTGCCATTAATAATTACACTAATGAAATAGAAGAAACAAAATTGGAGATGGCAAAAATGAAATGTTTTTTAGAAAAGATAAACAGAAAGCTTGAGAGTTATCTAAATGTAGCTTATGTCTTGGACCACATAATTGAGGAACCAAGTCCTTCAGTGAATTATAAATCTGTATCGTCTCCGTTGTTATTTGAAAATCATAATTTGTATACTGTGACACCAGAAAGTACTGATAAATCTGGATCTACATCGGAGAATGAATCAAACACTTCAAGTGTTGGTGATCCAAGTTCTGATGTAAGACCGATTTTAGGTATTAACAATGAGGCTGTTGAAGCAGTAACTGATGATTCCGATACTAAGGATGAGGTACCCAAAACGAATGTTGATATTCCTCCAGAAAATCACATTCGAACTAATGATCATGCTCAAAGGTACAACATTCTCAGAAAACTGAACAATGTCAGAATCAGTCAGTAAAGAACAGTGAGAATTGTGACAAATCTGATAAACCTGTGAAAGTATTCTATCGGATGGAAGGATCCGATAAAATAATTTCAGACGAGGAATATCCTATTCAGTTCACTAACTATTCTAAAATTTACAAAATTTGGCAAGAAAGTACAATTTGGTTTTCTAAATCAGAAAGAACTAATGATATGCCACCAAAATTAATCAAGCGACTGTATAGTAATGATTCTAAGTCACCAAAGGTTCATGTCACATAGTTTATAAAGCCAAAAGATAAAATAAATGGTTTTGTTGAACCGACTTATTCACTTGAGCTTGCACCTGAAAGTTTCAGGCTAAAATGTTATAAGAATCAATATCCGGTCAACACATTTGCTAGATCTAATGATGAGAGTTGTTTTGAAGAGTATAGAGCCTGTTTCAAGTGTGGACAGCTCACTGTCTATACATGAGACGTAAAAGGTAGGAGGTTGAAAACAGGCCAATTCGTAGGAATCCGAATGTTGATGTTCCTCAAAGAGGTTTTTATCCTTAAAGACAATTTCATAATCAAAATAATTTTTATTAAAGAGGAAATCGACCGGTTGCTTATGATAACCAAAATTGGATTGCTATGAACAATGGTATGAGAAGACCTGTGATGCATCCGATTTTTGAGAAACAAAAGGTTTATTCTAAACCTCATGTTAATCAAAAGGTTGGGCCTTCGGTAGTTAAATCAACCAAGGTTTCTAAAAATGTTCCATCAAAGGTTGTTTTAAAGAATTCTAACAATGATCAACCAAAATTTAAAACTCAAGTTAGAATTCTTAAACGATCGGAACAAGTTTGGACATCAAAAGGTTCTCCCGGAGCCTCAAGTTCATCCTCTAAACCGGTTAAAGATGTTTCAAAATCAAATGTTTCAGAAAAGCCGGTAAATGAAAAGAAAAATGTTGTTGAGAACAAGAAGGACTCTTTGAATGTTTCATTTGCTGATACTCAAAGACCCAAGACCAACATGGCTTGGGTCCACCGAAAGAACTAATCAAGTTTGTGATTGGTGCAGAGAGTTCCAGCTGGCCCTGTGAGCAGTCTTTGGATTGTTGACAGTGGAGCTTCCGGGCACATGACAGGAGATATGTCGCTCCTTTTCGATATCAAGAACATCAAGGGAGGGTATGTTGCATTTGCCGGAAATAAAGGAGGTTATATCATAATGGAGGGAAGTGTTAGCAATGGAATAGTGAGTTTTGAGAATATCTCGTATGTGAAGCAGATTGATTACAACTTATTGAGTGTATCCCAGATCTGTGAAAAGAAGCTTTCTGTACACTTTGATGAGAAGTCTTGCTATTTCTGAAACCCGGATTCGAAATACCTAAGGAGTGGATCATGTTTAAAGCTCCAAGAGTGAACAATTTGTACATTCTTGACATGAGTAAAGCAACCACAACTCAAGGTCAAGTAATGTGTTTTCTGTCGAAAGCTACTGAGAAAGAATCTATCATGTGGCATCGACGGATGGGGCATATTCACCTCAGAAAAATGAATTATCTGGTGAAGAATGGGCTAGTAGAAGGAGTGAATGTAAAACACTTTCATCTGAATGATAAGTGTGTGAGTTGTAAAAAGGAAAAACAACACAAACATTCCCACAAACCTAAGAAAATAAACTCAGTCACCATTCCACTTGAGCGTTTGCATATGGATCTTTTTGGACCGGTCAAGCGTAAGAGTAATTATGGAGAGCTTTATTGTCTTTTGGTTACAGACGACTATTCAAGATTATCATGGGTGATGTGCATCCAACACAAAAGTGAAATGTTTAATAATCTAAAGGTTCTGTTTACCCGGTTGGAAAACATCTAAGGTTTAAATATAAAACGCATAAGAGGTGACAACGGGACGGATTTCAAGAATTCTCAGATGGATGCGTTATGTGAAGAAAAAGGAATTCATCATGACTGTAGTGCTCCATACACTCCTCAACAGAACGGTGTTGCAGAACGCAAAAACAGGACTCTAATTGAAGCGGCTATGACAATGCTTGCGGATTCAAATCTTCCAGTAATGTTCTGGAATGAGGCTATTCATGCAGCTTGTAACACTCTGAATCGTGTGTTAACGATGAAGAAGTTTGGAAGACTTCTTATGAACTACTTAACAGACCTACGCCGAACTTAGAGTATCTAGAACCTACAGAAAAGTTTGGATCTAAAGTAGAAGAGGGCTATTTTGTTGGATACGCGACACCACTTAAACGCGTGTTTAACAAAAGAACACGTCAAGTTGAAGAGTGGGCGAATGTGTTCAACGCTACACTCAGAATGTTCAAGGAAGTGGGCTCGATTGGATGTTTGACTATAAGATTTCTTTGAGTCATTCAATCTAGATAGTTTGGTTGAAGAGGTTGTACTTTGTTTATACTACGAGTGTGAGAACGTAATGACTTCACCGTTAGTGCGTCCGATCACCGTAAGTCCTCCAGCAGTTTCTAATGATACCAATGCTCCTATAACAGAGAAGAGGTTTATCAAGAAGCTTCTACATCGTTTTATTCATCGGAGTCGGAAGATGATGATGAAGTTTTAAGTGAAGCTATCTTAGATCATGCTACAACACCTCCTCTAGTGAACCCAAATCTAGATGTTGCATTGTCATCAAATACGGGTAATGATCTAGATACAACAGAGAGTTTGAATGTTCCAGCAATGATTCCAGTACCTGATCATCCGAAATCTCGGATTCATTATATTCATCCGCTCGGACAAATCATTGGAAATCTTGGTAGCAGTGTGATGACACGTGGACAACTAAGACGTGCATCATTAACAGAAAATATTGGAGCCCTTGCCCTATATTCAGAGATTCACAAAACAGGTGATCAAAATAAATGGTCTTTTGCTTGTTATGTTTCGCAGGTGGAGCCACGGATGTACAAGGATGATTTATTAGATGAATCTTGGGTGGAACCTATGCATCAAGAACTTCAACAATTTCAGAAACTCGGAGTCTGGACATTGACTGATCTACCACTAGACAAGAAGAAGATTGGTACTTGATGGGTATACAAATGCAAGAATGATGATGGAGGGGCTATCGTCAGGAACAAAGCTCGATTGGTGGTTCAAGGATTTAGTCAACAGGAAGGAATTGACTATAACGAAGTCTATGCACCGGTTGCGCGCATTGAAGCAATAAGAATGTTTCTTGCGTATGCATCTTACATGAAATTTAAGGTGTATCAGATGGATGTTAAAAGTGCTTTTCTATACGGTGTGGTGAAAGAATAAGTGTATGTCAGCCAACCATCGGGTTTTGAGGATCCTATCCACTGGGATAAGGTCTACAAACTGAACAAAGAGTTGTACGGTTTGCACCAAGCCCCAAGGAAGTGGTACGAAGAGCTGAGCAACTATCTTCTTTCTAAAGGATTCAAGCGAGGTTTGGTAGACTGTACGCTGTTCACGAAAAAAACAGAGGGTGACTTGCTTCGTGTGCAAATATATGTTGATGATATTATTTTTGGTTCTACTAATGAACTTTTTATGCAGGGAATTTGAGACAGCTATGCAGGAGAAGTTCGAAATGAGTGCTATGGGAGAAATGCAGTTCTTTTTAGGCTTGCAGGTGGATCAATTGCCAACGGGCATCTTTATTCACCAGACGAAATACGTTTCTGAAGTCTTGAGCTGATTCCAAATGGATGATTCGAAGCCTATGGACACTCCTATACAACCCAATCACGGGATTGGAGTTGACGCTAAGGGGGAGCATACTGATCCCTATACTTATCGTGCAATTGTCGGATCTCTCATGTATCTAACTGCATCCCGGCCAGATATAATGTTTGCTACATGTCTTTGTGCACGTTTTCAGTCGAAGCCGAAACAAAGTCATCTAATTGCAGTCAAAAGAATCCTTCGTTATCTGAAGGGTACTCTGTCGAGAGGATTATGGTATCCTAAGGATGATAACTTTGACTTTATTGCCTTTAGTGATTCTGATTATGCAGGTTACGATATTGACGCTAAATCCACAACGGCTAGATGTCAATTTCTGGGGAGCAGGCTCGTGACCTGGAAATGTAAGAAGCAGACGTCGGTTGCTCTGTCTACATGTGAAGCCGAATACGTGGCAGCCTCGAGTTGCTGTTCACAAGTGCTTTGGATACAACATCAGATGCGCGACTACGATTTGCAATTTCTTAGAACACCCATTCATTGTGATAATGAAGCAGCCATTGCACTCACTAAAGACACTGTTAATCATTCTAAAGTTAAGTATATCCGAGTGAGGTATCACTTTTTTTCGGGATTGCTATGCTAAAGGATTGATTGACATTGTCAAAATCCACACTGACTATTAAAGAGCCGATTTGTTTACCAAAGCTTTTGATAAATCAAGATTTGAATTTTTATTACAAGCTAATAGCATAACAGAAAAGCAAGATTAAACTCCACATCAGTTTATCACATTTTTTTTACTTTGTTTTACTTTTTTAGAAAATCAAAAATCCAAAAATATGTTTTTTAATTTTAGGGGGAGCTTTTATTTTCAGAAAAATCAATTATATTGAAAAGTTTGAAAATCCATAAAAATAAAAAAATTCAAAATGATTTTCGTGGAGCAAAAGAGGAAATTATATTACATCAGTGAGGATCTGACACATGCTAAAGAATTGTAATGATAAATAAGGCGTGTGTTGATTTTGTGTGATGTGCTGGTAGGCTTCGTAGACTTATTATTACGGGCCTTAGTGATAAAAACATAACGAACTATTCACTAGTGGCTGAACACCTCATGGGCATATGGTCTTAGTACCATAATTTTGATTGACAACAGATTCTCATTCGACCCAATGATAGGGTCAAATGAAGTTTTTAATGGTTGAATGAGCTAAATTTTTACATTTGACACAACATTCATTTCATTCGAACCTACGTAGGGTAGAATGAAGCTGTTTTTGTACCATTTTATTGTTTTTGTCCATTTTAACATGTTTTTATGATTTGTTTGTTTGTTTTGCAGATTAAATGGCTGACGAAGTACAACAAAATGTCCAAGAACCTATGGTAGAAGAGCAGGCACTTCCCAAGGAGCTGAACTTTGATCCTAAGCATAACTGCTGTGCTTATGTTGGTCCTGTGGGAAAGTACATAGAATTTGATGGAATGATAAACTTTCTATAAAGATGCAGAGTTGTATATGCTCTAGCACAACCAGTGGCAATATACTACGACCATCAGGTAGACTTCTGGAAGAAAGCAGCTATCACTTTTTGGGATGGAAAGTCGGTGATAGAAAGCAGAATTCAAGGACATCTGGTATTAGTTTCAGAACAAGTATTCAGAGAAGCCTTACAATTACAAGATTCTCCTTCAGATCCTATTGAGTTGACTTGGATTGAACAAAGAAAATGCTTTTTGAGAATGAAGTATAATGCACCAATCATTAATTTCATGTTACACAAAGCTAAACTGTGTCCACCATACAAGTATCTATTACATGTGATTCTACATGTATTCGGACCAGTCAGTGGAGGATACGATGTGTTGAGAAAGAGCTTATGTTCATTGGTGGTTGCTTTGATAATAAACAAGCCTTTTAATGTATCAGGGATGATATTCCACCATATGATGGAAGTACTACAAGGTTTGAAGGGTGATAAGTTTTTGATGTATCCAAGATTTCTATAGATGATATTTGATAACAAGTAAAGGATTTGAGAAGAGATCCTCTGCAGATAATCAATCAGGTGCATATGAATCAAGCTACTTTGAGCAGAATGATTGCATATAAGGGTGTACCTGAAGCAGAAAAGCCACCAAATAAGAATCTATTTGGACATTTAAGAGATGTTGGTTATAAAGACCCAGGTCAAGATAAAGTAAGACATGACAATAGTGACTCAGATTCTGATAATCCACTATATCCAGTGAATAAGACAGCAAAGAGAAAGAGAAAAGTGGTTAATGTGGGAGCAAAGTCTGGGAAAGGTAAACAGAAGGTGATAGAAACAAAAACCAAGTCAAAGAAGGTAACAAAAGCAAGAGGTAAAGCAAAGACTTTGCTAGTGGATGAAGCAAATAGTGAGGAAACTTCTGATGAAGAAGAATGGGACTCACAAGATGAAACAATTAAGGTTACTAATCCCAAGGCCACTAAGATTAGTACACCTGAAGCTATGGACAAGATTGTAGAAGAACAACATGGAAAGACTGTGACAGAAGAAGATGCTGAATTGTTATGTGATATGGATGATTTTCAAGGA
Organism: Ambrosia artemisiifolia; assembly: GCA_032199755.1. NCBI lineage: Eukaryota > Viridiplantae > Streptophyta > Magnoliopsida > Asterales > Asteraceae > Ambrosia > Ambrosia artemisiifolia. The sequence continues at coordinate 28,363,926 of CM063521.1, forward strand.
TCACCAATCACAGGTGCAAATATTGTTAGAGGAAGAAAGAAAAGTATGTCAAAAAAGGAAAATCCAAGGAAAAAGAGGAATATAGAGATTGACTTACTTGTTCTTGGAAAGAAAGTTTCTGAGGCAACAAGTTCAAAAGTGACAACTCCAACAACATCACCAAGTCTGAAAAAAGAAGAAAGTTTCTGAAACAACTACAGTTGATCCAGCCTCATCATTAAGTCTTGAAAATGTATCTGCCACATTGAAGAATGTTGTAGCAGAGATGGAAAAGAGAACAAAGAAAACCAGAGCAGAATCAAGTTCCACTCCTAGAATGACAGTTTTTGATGAAGTCATGGAGACTGTGAATAGGCAAATTGGAAATGTAATGAAGGCTTTCAATCAACAACAAGTAGAAATCAATCAATTGAAGGAAAATGAAGCCAATATGTTGAAGATTGTGCTATCATCTCAAAAGCAACAACAAGATTTGGAGAAAACTATTAAAAGACTAAAAGCTTCTGATATGAAAAACAAGAGTAAGATTAAGTTGATTGAAGACAAGAACAGAGAGATGAAGAAACTGTTAGACAAACTGTACTCTGAAGCACCACAACTTGAAGGTAGTGAAGAGGAGGAAGAGGAGGAACAAGTTGATTTTGAAGAATCTGATACTGAAGATGATGATGATGATGATAAAGATGATGATGAGATGATGATGACAAGACTGGAGGTAAAGATTCAAAGGATGATAAAGAGTCAAGTGATGAAGATTCAGATGACAATGATGATGATCCAAGCAAATTCAGCTTTGACAAAAGAGAGTCTGAGAAAGATAAAGGTGAATCCAGTTCAAAGCAGAAGACAGGTGGAGAGAATGTTGATGAAGATGAATTTATCTTTTGGACTGACAAGATACGTGCATTGACTGAGGAGGATAAGAAGTTACATAGACAGATGTTGGAAAGAAATGTCTGGACTATAGAGTTGACTGGAAGATTTCCTGAGATCTTTGAAGGTGATGAGATGAAGTATGTTTTAGACTATCAAGATCCAGATCTCGAAGATGGTGAGTTATCAGCTGCTATGTCTAATGAAATACTTGAAGGACTAGCAAAGCAAGTCGGGAAATCTCTGGAAGATATAATGAATGAACAACAGATTCCGGACATTCCAGTGAAAGATGCAGGAACACATTCTTATGATAATGAAGCTCTAGTGTTTGAAGACATTGAGATAGAAGATATTTCTTATGAAGAATATCCAGAATACTATCCAATGAAATCGAATGTGGTGATTCCTGAGATCAATGAAGAGACTCTGAATGAAGCTGAGAAACTTGCAAAAGAGAAAGGTAAGAAAGTGTTGGAAGAAGTGTTTGGTAAGGATGCTGACAAGAAAGAATCTTACAAACAGTCTGATGAGTTGAAAGATTTATTGAAGAAGCTGAAGGAGAAGGAAGCAAATGGACCAGTTGCTGAAGTTCAAGGTGCATTTTATAAACATCACAACAAAGTCTTCAAAGGAAGAGCTTTAGTTTGGTAATACTTTCCACAGCTGAAGTGTGTCGGGATTAAATGGGAGAAGGGAATTCTATACTTCTATAGATTCCATGATATAAAGAAACTTCCTTATTGGGTAGTGTAACAACCCGACCAGGAGGGGGTTGGACGTTACGACAGTTTGGTAACAGACTTGCACAACGGAAGCAACGATAACTAATATTTATTGTTTTTACAATTTCTAATTCAAAAATATAATTACATAACTTAAATAAATAAACTAATATTTATGCAGGGACGAAACGCGGCGGTCGTCGAAGCAGTTGATAAGGTGTGATCCGCTAGTCGATCCAATCTCTATCCCGCTTATCTCTAGAGGCTCTAGCTGCAACACATATAGCCGAATCTTCTAACCAGATAACCTCTAATCCGCTACTAGCAATCATATACCTCGCGGTTGCCATCCGTCCATTTGCAGTACCTGAACACATGCTTAAAAGATTTTGGGTCAGCAATTACGCTGGTGAGTCCGTGTAATTAGTTAAGTAAATCCAAAACAGTTTAACAGTTCAAAACAAGTTTAACAGTTCAAAACAAGTTTACACAGTTCAACACACGTGATGTACAAGCAACACCTCAACCCTAACACTAGATCTATCTACTGCCATTATAGATCTACTAGGCAAAATGTATGCCGCAACGGTCCGCAGGCCTCAGTGGAGGGTTTCCCGGGCCCTACGTCCCGGGTCCACTGTGCGTGGGGGATTCCCCAAGTAGTACTACCCATATATTAAGTGGCTCACCTATGAGTTAATGAGTGTCAGTATTATCCGGCAGCTAGTATCTTGTCACATCACAACAGTTTATAGAAAGGAAGCATGCATTCACCCCAAAACAGTAAAACAGAAAAGGGGGAATGGTACACGGAACTCACCTTAGCAATGTATCATACGGTCACATAGCACTCCAAGTCAAGATTCCATCTATCATACACTGACAAGATCCTATTCAATATTTATACACGTTAGTGCGTGTAACCAATATCGCGGTTACACGTGTGGGTGAGCTAGGACCTTTCCAACTTCTATATGTCGAATTCATCATCTTATGCCCTACTAGTAACGAGACAGCCGATGTTTATGTTACCTTATTTATATAGTTCTTCAAATTCCAAATGTCGGGTTAATAGCATTTATTCACATGTATTGTTACCTAAGTTATACATAATCCAATATCCGAATGATCACGTGCACTACTTGGTTTCCTATGTCCGTTTATGTTACTGTTATGAGTAGCCGAGTCCATGGGTTTTGTCTCTAGATTCAATGTCTCTAATAACCTCAAGATATTAGATACTAAGTTACATATGATGTCCTGTGTCCGCAAGGTATCTTTAATGTCCAATGCCATATTGTTATGAAGCTAGTCTATCCAAGTCCATATATCCAATGTATTGGTATCACAATTATCATTCGTCTATCTCACTTATTGTCATAATAGTCCTTATTAGTCGAGTCCTATGTCCGAATTATTGTTTATAATCCTATATCTTTATCATCACTTATATTATATCAAACATATCAATGATCCTAATATAAGTTTATTTATATTCTAGTTTACATAATATACATTACAAATACGAATCCGTCGTTTAGTCCATAAGGTCGGGTCGGGTCCAATGTCGAAGTCCCACACGTGCACACATAATTCATATAACTATTCTAAACACTAGAAGGGGTCGATTTCTCATGGTTATACCTCTCGGCACCTCAGTTGACCTGTAGTTGACTTTTGTTGACTGATGTTGACCGAGTCAACAGTTGACTCAATCTTGCCTTTTCATCTTCTTTCCTTTACTTCTCTGTTTCCTTTCTACTATTAACTCGAGACCACCTAATAATCACCCAACTCCACCATGTTTGCCAATAACCACCTCCGCCGCTGTCACCATCTCCACATAACCAGCTTCACCATCATCTTCAGGGCCCTAATCGGAATCCTAGAGCCACCGCCGCTGCCGTCTTTTCGTCTGCCACCCACTGAACCACCACCATAATCAGTACCCAGCTCTGGATCCTGTCCTTGACCCGAACCATGCTCGAAACCCTGCACCATCCACCGCCGACAACCTGTGCAGGTCAGCCGGCCGAAAACCAGGGCCGGCGACCCTTCACCCCTGCTCTCTAACCTCTGATCTATTCCTTCTTCATCTCCTGACTCTCTCTCTCTCCGTGTCTCTTTCTCTCTCTCCGATCTCTCTCTCTCTATCTCAGTTTCTATCTCTCTCCTCTATTACAAATTAATAAGGTGTATGTGTTGTTAGGGGTAATACCGGACGGAGGGGGAGGGGTGACGCCATGGCTCCGCCGCTGTGGTGGTGGCTGGCCTCCATCTTCCTTCTTGGTTCTCTCTCTCTATAATTCAGATGTATGTATGTGTGTGTTTTATGTTTCAGTAAAACAAAGGGATGGGTTAGTGGTTTGGGTATTTATAAAAGGGTTGGGTTGTTTGTTTCAACAAAACGATTTGTGGTTTTGTTGATGTGGTGTCAACAAAGTGGAAGGGACATGTGTCCCTTTAATGAGGACACACGTGTCCCGGTTGATGACTAGTTAATGGTTACGGGTTGGGTTCGTTATCAGGTGTCGGTCCAGTCGCGTAACGTGTATAATATCATTCTCTTCGTCAAAATAATTATATAATACTTTCGGTTTCGGTTTCGTGTTCATTTATACATTCCTATAATATTATATTTTTATTTGTTACAGTACTTTTAGATACGAAAATTTTGGACCCTAGGTCCGGGGTGTTACAGGTAGTGAGGGATGTTTATAGACATACCATGAGCGGAGCTTCTTTAAATAACTCTTCAGTTGGATGGTTTGCTGACAAGATGAGTTGGGAGAGCAAAACTAAATCGAATTTGTTTAGGCCTCAATATCCTAAACGAATTGTCCATAAGAATGAAAAAGACCCCAAGACAGGTTTGAACAAAGTGACTCTGAAGTATAAACTTCCAGTTGTGATGAAAAGAAATCCTTTGATGCCGATCCAACAAAATTTCCATAAAGATTTCAGTTTCTGGTACTATGATTGGAAAACGGCAGAAGCAGTGATAGTGCTGAGGGATAAAGATCCTAAGTTGATGTGCAGGAAGATAAGAGTGTTTGACCCAATGTGGTTGATCAATTGCACAACCGATGACATTAACATGCTATATTTCAATCCAATCCACTTTGATGTTGAGGATCTGGAACAAGCTTGGAGATTTTATAAGGTAGTATGTTTCTGTTTCGCTTGGGATGTAAATGCTGGATGCGACTACAAAAAGTTGCTTGGTGATTATGTGAAGATTAGAGATGTAAAGAAGAATTCGCTCAAGCATCAAGTTGAACCTGAAATAAGGGTGAAGCAGAAAATGATTTTAAGGATTAAGCTGTTGAACAAAGCGCTTGATTATGAAAGACAACAATCCAAGCAATAGCCAAGGGGGGAGTTCGTTGATACACTATGTGTGGCTATCACTTTAAATTCAATAAATGGCGTTTTGTATTGAAGAATGGTTGAAAGAAGACTCATTCGACCAATCGAGGGGTCGAATGAGAGTTTGAAGAGGTCGAACCAAAGTTTTGTTAGTTATTAATGTTCATCCGTACCTAGTAAGGGTCGAATGTGTTCATTCGACCTAAGCAGGGGTTGAACGTGCAGGTTATCATTGTAATCGAGTGTGTGTTAGTGTGTGTTTCAGGTTATCATTGGACATTTGCATGTGTGTTAGTGTGTGTTTCAGGTGTGTGTGTGTGTGTGTGTGTGTATGTGTAGAAGGTTCTGAAAGTGAATATTATCATTGTAATCGAGTCTTTAAGGTTAAAACAAGTTTGATTGTTAATGATAATGATGATTAAAATGGATTTCTACGTGTCTGATTGATTGATTATCATATTGCATACGATCTAGGGTTTCCGCACCTGGATTGTTCTACTCGTGTGATATATTTGTAGAGGATGTTATTTGACACGAAAACAGGATTATATGATCATACAAGTTACAAAACCAGGTGCGGAAACCCTAGCTTTGAACAAACTGATGTAAACTCAAATCAAGACACAATCAAAGTCATTTTCAATCATTTTCATAGATTAACTTGCTTATAAAGTTGATTACAATGTGAATACAGTTAATCTAGATCACACACACACTATCTCAAACTGCTCTGGAACAACACCTTAAAACACACACACCTAATAACTCTCTTAAACTTACAAAATCACAAAATCTATATATAGGCACTGCACATTCGCCCATTGTGAATGGTCGAATGTGAGACTTTTCCACATTCGCCCATTTCCATGGTCGAATGTGTGTCTTCAGTCTTGTTCCATTCCAGATTCGTCCATATCCTTTCTACCTTCGCCCATTATCTTTCACCTTCGCCCAGTATACTCTACCTTCGCCCAATCCAGCCTTTCTAACACATGTTAACTATCCAATCACTAGTCGCAAAACGCATCTACAAACTCCCCCTCGACTATTGATTGGATCGTTTTCTGTCCTCGTCCATGGCTTTGTTTAGCAACTTGATTCTGAGCTGTTTCTTCTGTTCTTTCGTCATCTCAGGCTCTAATCTTCTCTTTACTGGTTTCGACACGTTCGCCATCTTCACCATCTTGCCAAGTTTACCCTCCAAACTACTACCAGCATTTATATCATATGCAAAGCAAACACCAACAACTTGAGTGTATTTCTTTGCTTGATCAGCGTCATTCGGCTCATGATGAATCGGATTGTAAAAGAGCATGATGATGTCTTCGAAAGTGCAATTTATCAACCACATAGGATCAAATACATGCACATGCTTGTATTTATCCTTTCCATCTCTCAACACAATCACCGCTTCTGCCTTTCTCCAATCGTAATACCAGAAAATGAAATCAGCACTGAAATGTTGAGGCATGGGCATCAAAGGTATCTTTCTCATCACTTCAGGTGCCTTATATATCAAGGTAACCCGCTTCAGCTTGGTTCTGGGATCAATATCCCTGTGAACTTTCCTCCGGGGATATTGTGGTTTGAATCTGTTCCATCTAGTTCTGCTCTCCCAAACCAGCTTGTCTGCGCACCAACCGACATGAGTATTATTCACTGAAGCACCTGACATTGGGAATCTGCATAGATCTCTAACCGCCCAGTACGGTAGAGTTAGCAAGTCAATGAATCTGTAAAAGTACAAGATCCCTGATTCCCACTTGGCAGCTAGACACTTCAGCCTGCCTAAGTATGTCCACCCGAGAGCTCTACCTCTGAACTTAGCATTATGAAACCTATAAAAGTTTCCTTGAGCTTCAGGCTTTGGTCGGTTCTCATCCATTAATCTCAACTTCTTCAAATAATTCTTCAATTCATCAGATTTATTTGAAGATTCTGGCATATCAGCACCAAATACTTTTTCTACAAATTCAGCACTTCTCTGCTTTGCTTTCTTCTTAGCAGAAGTGTTAGGAATCTCAGTAAAATCAGGAAACACCACATCTTCATCAGTTTGTCGAAAGTATTGTGGGTATTCCTCATGTGTTATATCTTCTATCTCCACTTCTTCAAACTCAGGGGTATCTTTATCATCAGAGTGACTTCCAATATCCTTTTCAGGAATATGTGGAATCGACTCATCTACAATGAATTCTTCAAATGTTTTCCCTACCCTCTGTGCAAGCCCATCCAAAATCTCCTTTGCCACAGATGCAGGTACTTCCCCTTCTTCTAAGTCAGGATCGTTATATTCCAATTCATATCGCATATCATCAGTTTGGAATATTTCAGCAAAACGACCTGTGAACTCAATGGTCCATTCTCTTCTTTCTAACATGTCCTTATAAACTTGTTTAGCATCGTCAGACAAGGACCTCACCTTCTCATTCCAAAATACACTCTCATCAGAATCAACATTCTCACCTTTCTTCTTCGAACTTGATTCTCCAGTGTCTTTCTTCTTCTTTGAAGGTGGTCTTTTCTCAAAAGTAAACTTTGATGTATCATCTCCTCCATCATTATCATCACTGCTACTCTCATCCTCCTTCTGACTTCCAGAACCCTCAGCATCATCATCATCATCATCATTATTATCATCCTCATCATCACTCTTTTCCGATTCTTCATCATCTTCATCATCATCTTTCTCTTTGTCAGACTCAGATGGTTCAAAATCAACCTGTTCCTCTTCTTTTTCTTTGTCTTCCTCACCCTCCTTCAGCTTGGGTGCAACATTATACAGGTTGTCTATCAGCTCACTAAGGCGTTTGTTCTCAGCCTTCAACTCTTTGTTATCTTCTTTAATAGCCTTGAATCTGTTTTTATTCCTCAAACACTTTCCTTCAAGCTTTTTGTTCTTTGCTTCTAGCTTCTTCACCTTTTCATCAATCTCATCCTGATTAGACTTAGAAGCTACTACAATCTGAAGCATCTTTTCCTCATTCTGCTTGAACTTGGCTATTTCAGCTTGCTGAGCCACTATCATCTTCATCATATCGTCCATCTTCTTATTCACTTGCTTCATAACTTCGTCATCCACAGTGACTTTCTTTGACTTGGACTTTGATCTTGATGGCTCTACTTCACCTTCCTTTTCTTTCTGAGGCTTGGTAACCAAGTTAAGTACATTATCCAGTGCAACATTGAACTCATCCACTGGTAATGTTGTTGCCTCTTTAGTCTTTTGCTTCTTTGTGGCTCGTGAAGATTGTTTTGATGACGTTCCAGCTTCAGGTAATCTCTTTCCTCTCAAGAGTTGATTTAACTCTTTTTCCCTAAGCTGCTTGGTACTGGTTTTCTTAGCCATGGTTTTGTGTTTAGGCTTGGGCAAGTTCACAACTACAGTTTCTCCTTCATTCAACTCATCCAAATTTATAGTTAACCCTACATCTTCAGCATCAACAGACTTCTTGCTCTTCTCAGCTTCTGCAATAGATCTGTTTAATGATTCAGACTCACCGACCATAGTGGCCTTACGTTTGGTGGCCCGGACATTCTCAGCATCCGAATCCCATTGTTCTTCAACCTCTGTCTCTTCCGAATCTACAGACTCTTCATCCACCAAACTTGTACCTTTCTTAGCAGTAGATTTCTTCCTCACAACCTGTTGCTTTGAGCTTCCCTGATCAGTCTTTCCTTTGCCCTTCCCTTTGGCTCCAGGATTGACTACTTGTCTTTTCCTCTTCGTATTTGCATCAGCATATACCAAAGGATCATCGTTGTCAGAATCACTATCAGGATGCCTTGCCGTATTCTTTCCAGGATCCATGTAATCCTCTCTAGCCAAGGCTCCAAACAACCTTCGGTAAGGTGGTCTCTCATTATCAGGCACACCTTTATAACCTTTCATTCTCACCAAGGTACGAATGTTCATGTGATCCATAGCAAGTATCTGTGTAGGATCTTTCTTCAGGTTTGGATACTTATGATCAAAGATCATCATCAGAAATCTAGGGTATAGCATGAAATATTTCTTCTTCAAACCCTTCAGCATCTCCAGCATATGATCCAATATCATCCCAGCAACATTAAATGGTTTGTTGAGAGTCAACGCGACCATTAATGAGCTCAAACTCTTCCTCATCACGTCATAACCTCCACTAACGCATCCAAACACATGTATGATGACGTGAGCAAAATACTTAAACTGCACGCTCAGTTTTCCTTTGTACATTGAACCATCAGTGATAGGTCCTTTGTATTTCATTCTAAGGAAACATGCTTTCTGCTCAGTCCATGAGAGTTCTCTTGGATCTTCACTAACTTCAAATTTAATCTGGAGAGCTTCTCTGATGTCTGACTCTGTGATAAACATCTCCATATCCTGAATCTTGCTTCGTATGATGGTCTGATTATCAAAGTAATCATACTTAGCGTTGTTGTAGAAATCCTCAACTATATCATTGTAGATGATAGTTGGTGTAGCCAAAGCATAAACAACTCTGCTTCTCTTCAGGAACTTGATTATGTCTGTAAACTCCACATTCTTTTCAACGCCCCCCAGATAAGCACAGCAATTGTGATTCTTCTCGAAAGGCCATTTGCTGCTACTTGATGATTCACCTTCCTGAACAGGTTCTGGGACTATATCAGGAACAACATTCTCAACAGGAATCTCAACATTTTCTTGTTCCTCAGCCATCTGTAACACAAAATTAAAAACAAACGTCAAAACACGAAATCGACAAAAAATTCAAAATTTTAGGATTTTAAAATCCACATTCGCCCAATCATTTTGGTCGAATGTAGTTTAATTTTGGTCGAATGTAGAATGGTTTCTGAATAAAAATCACATTCGTCCGTTTGTAAGTACATTCGTCCACTTCTGTTTCACCTTCGTCCAAACGACGAACTGAAGGTAAAACAGGTTTTACCCAAAATTCAAAAATTTTGCAAAACATGTTTTTAACACTAGATTTTGAATCAAACCTCATCTAATATGGCCGACATACACTCGTGACTAATCAATTGCTCTTTATTTTCATTATATGTCAGTTTTATTAGAGAAATTAGGGTTTATATTCAAACATCAATCGATTACCCAATTATAAACTGTAAAAACCCTAATTTGTTATCCATTCTCCCCCTAAAACTGTCATATAATGAAATGCAATCAAAATAAAGTATAATCCAACACTCTAAATCCCTGAAACTCTAAACCCTAGGTCCGGTTAGAAAACAAGTGATTCTGGTTTCATTCCATCTTTATTACCTGTAAATTGGATACCAAAATGTTCAGTGGAATGTAGGTAATCTAATGCACAATCAGGAAAAACGAAAACAACAAGGTCTGGTTGTTGATGAAAATTTTGAAAAAATTTGAATGACTGGTCGAATCTGATCTTGGCTTTATATAGGCAGCTACCTTCGCCCGTTGCTCATGGACCCCGAAGGTGGATTTTGATGAAAACGCCACATTCGCCCATTTACAAACAGCCCGAAGGTAGAGAATTTTCCACATTCGACCCATTTAAGGGGCGAATGTGAAATGGAGAATTCTGAAAATTTTGCCAAATCACGAATTCGAAACCCGTTCAACATTTTTCAATCCGTTAAGCGTCCAAAACACAAATTTTCACATTTAGAATGATACAAAGCCCAGATGGTGTTGTCAAATCTCAGAAATTGACTATCAAGCATCCCCGGTTATCAAAAATAAAGCAGAAATGCAAAAATTTTAAATTTTTCTGAAATTTTATCAAAACACACTTAAAATCTTTTTGGATTTTGTATCTTTTTGACAATAAAAGTAAATTGCAACAAAATAAAATACATCAAAGTAAATGAAAACAGAAAACATTTTGTGAAATCCGGTCAGAGGATCATATCAGTTTTCTGAGAAATCTGATCACAGCGTTGATCTATATGTTTAATATTATCATTAGAAACAGTATGTGACACGGCAATTGCTGATATTGTGGTCCACTTAAGCTCACATGCAGACAATTACGCAATGCTTTAAAATGATACAAGTTAGGTGTATTAGACTAACACGATGTGGTGCCCACACACACGACATACTCCCGTATCAAGTAATTGCACAAAGCTTCGTCGTAACGCGTGATTATGCCAGAGTTATCCGTAAAAGTTACAAAGTATATAGCACAGAGGTGTACAGGTCAGCAATTTAATGCAGCAGAGTAACATGTGCGTATACACTAGGTTGAGGCTGATATTAATCACTGATTTGCACCAAATGATCAATACGATGTAATAATGATCTATGATCAATTAAAACATAAAGTTCCTCAATTCGGTAACTTCCGGTTTTGGCAATTAAGCTCTTTTAGCAAATATTCTGATAAAACTAGGTCCGTAAATCAATACGACAAAAGTTTATCAGAATATCCCGGATAACCATAACATAACGACCCGAAACCTCAGATTTTGGCAATCCTATCAAACGAAATTACGGTACTAAGACCATATGCCCATGAGGTGTTCAGCCACGAACGCGTAGTTCGTTATGTTTGTATCACTAATGCACGCAATATTTAGTCTACGAAGCCTATCAGCATATCACACGTAGTCAACACACGCCTCGTATACTATACATTTCTATGGCCTGTGTCAGATCCCCACTGATGTGCTATCATTTCCTCTGTTTACCAGGAAATCAATTTTGATTTTCTAATTTTTAGGTCTTTTTGAATTTTATAATGTTTTTGGTTTTTCTGATAAAATGGCTCCCTCTAAAATAAAGAACATATTTTTGGGTTTTAATTTTTCTGAAAAACAATAAAAACAAAAATTTGAAACAAACAATCCACTCGAAAGCATCAACTTCTTTGAGGATTAAACAATCCCCTCGAAAGCATCAACTTCTTTGAGGATTACGATAGTAAAGAGAAATTCCCAATTAGCAAAGAGAAATTCCCAATTAGCAAAATATAAAATCTAAAAACTAAAAAGCGATAAACCGAGGTGCCGATTAGTCCTGTTTTTCCTTTATATTGTTTACTTTTAAAAGATATTCAAAGCGTGATCGGTCAAAAGCTTTTGTAAACAGATCTGCACGTTGGTAGTCAGTATGAATTTTGATCATATCGATCAATTCCTTAGCGTAACAATCACGGATAAAATGATATTTGATCCGGATATGTTTCGCTTTAGAATGATTTTCAGTATTTTTAGTTAATGCAATTGCGGCTTCGTTGTCGCAGTGTATAGGAGTTTTAAGAAACTGCAAACCGTAATCCACCATCTGCTGTTGGATCCAGAGTACTTGCGAACAGCAACTCGAGGCTGCAATGTACTCGGCTTCACAGGTAGATAGAGCCACGGAAGTCTGTTTCTTACATTGCCAGGTGATTAACCTGCTCCCTAAAAACTGGCAACCGGCTGTAGTAGATTTGCTATCTTTGTCGCAGCCGCCCCAATCTGCATCACTAAAAGCGATAAAATCAAAATTATCATCATTAGGGTACCAAAGTCCTTTTGAGGGACAACCCTTCAGATATCTAAGGATACGCTTGACCGCCGTCAGATGACTTTGTTTCGGCTTCGATTGATAACGAGCACAGAGACACGTTGCGTACATAATATCTGGTCGAGACGCCGTCAAATACATCAGAGATCCGATGATTGCTCTGTATGTAAATGGGTCCGTCAGCTCCCCCTTAGAGTCCACTCCAATCCCGTGATTGGGTTGAATCGGGGTATCCATCGGCTTTGAGTCCTCCATCTGGAACCGGCTCAAGATGTCGGAGACATATTTCGTCTGGTGAATGAAGATCCCGTCGGGTCTTTGGTCCACCTGTAAGCCTAGGAAAAACTGCATCTCCCCCATTGCGCTCATTTCGAACTTTTCCTGCATGACAGTTTCAAACTCCCTGCATAAAAGCTCGTTAGTTGAACCAAATATTATATCATCAACGTATATCTGTACTAGAAGCAAATCATCTCCCGTCTTCTTCGTAAAGAGGGTGCAATCGACGAGGCCGCGCTTAAATCCTTTGGAGATGAGGTATGTACTTAGCTCCTCGTACCACTGTCTCGGAGCCTGGTGCAAGCCATATAAAGCTTTGTTCAACACGTAGACCTTATCCCGGTGGATTGGGTCCTCAAAGCCTGGTGGCTGCCCGACAAACACCTCTTCCTTGACTTTCCCGTACAGAAATGCGCTTTTAACGTCCATTTGATAAACTTTGAATTTCTTGTATGAAGCAAACGCAAGGAACATCCGAATAGCTTCAATTCGTGCTACCGGTGCATAGATTTCATTATAATCAATCCCTTCGATTTGATGGAAACCCTGCATGACCAATCTGGCTTTGTTACGAACAATAACCCCCGATCATCCTTCTTGCACTTAAACACCCATTTAGTGCCTATCTTCTTTCTATCCGGCGGCAAATCCGTGAGCGTCCAAACTCCCAATTTCTGGAATTGTAATAACTCCTCCTGCATAGCTTCCACCCAGGCATCATCCTTCAAAGCGTCCTTGTATGTCCTTGGCTCTACCTGCGACACATAACACGCAAACGACCAATCATTTTGACTACCAGATTGTTGAATTTTGGCATATAAAGCTAAAGCACCAAAACTCTCTGGCGAGTTAACACTTTTAAGCTGCCCTCTGGTCATAACACTGCTTCCAGGATCACCGATAACTTGCTCCAGCGGGTGAATACGATGAATCCGAGATTCCGGATAATCAGGTACTTGCACTCCCGTCTGAACAGTCAAGTTCTCTACATCATCCAGATCATGACCCGTATTTGATGATGAAGCCACATCTGAAGTTGGAGTTGGGTTCACTGGCGGTGCCTCTGGTTCTTCAGCTTGTCCAAGAATAGCTTCTTCAAATTGTTCATCTTCAGATTCTGAAGTGTCTAATGAAGTTGAAGCCTCTTGAAACACTTCTTCTTCTTGTATAGGAGCATTGGTATCATTAGAAGCTGGTAGGGGGTTCACGGTGATCGGTCGCACCAACGGTGAAGTTGTTGCATTTTCACACTCGTAAAGTAGTCTGATAATAGCTTCTTCAACCAAGCTATCTAGATTGAATGATTCAAAGAAATCTTTGTAATCAAACATCCAATCAGGACCCGTGCCTTGAAGATTTTGAGTATATCGTTGAACTTCCACGTTAGCCCAGTCTTCCACTCGACGAGTTCGCTTGTTGTATACCCGTTTGAGCGGGGTTGCATATCCAACAAAGTAACCCTCCTCGGCTTTAGGACTAAACTTCTCGCTTGGATTCAACATAGTACATGGTGCCCCAAAAGGTTCTAGATACTCTAAGTTCGGCTTTCTTCGGTGTAACAGCTCATAAGATGTTTTACCAAACTTCTTCACTGTCAGAACCCGATTTAATGTGTAATTTGCTGCATAAATCGCCTCGTTCCAAAACATTACCGGAAGATTTGAATCAGCAAGCATTGTTCTAGCCGCTTCAATTAGAGTCCTATTCTTTCGTTCAGCAACACCGTTCTGTTGTGGGGTGTCCGGAGCCGAATATTCATGATGTATCCCTTTGCTTTCACAAAGTTCATCCATCTTGGCATTTTTGAACTCCGTCCCATTGTCACTCCGAATTCTCTTAATCTTCACATTGTAGAGATTCTCCAATCGAGTGAACAGAACTTTTAGGTTGATAAAGGTGTCACTTTTATTCTGCAAACACATCACCCATGAAAATCTTGAGTAATCGTCAGTGACGACTAAACAATAAAGCTCTCCAAGATGACTTTTGCGCTTGACCGGTCCGAAAAGATCCATGTGCAGTCGCTCAAGTGGCATCTCTACAGAGTTAACCTTTTTCACTTTGTGGGACTGTTTGTGTTGCTTCCCCTTTTTACAACTCACGCACTTGTCATTCAGATGGAAATGTTTCACGTTTACACCATCGACAAGTCCATTTCTCACAAGTTGATTCATTTTCCTCAGATGAATGTGCCCCATTCTTCGGTGCCACATTATCGATTCTTTCTCTGTCGCTTTTGATAGAAAACATGTTATCTGCCCCTGTGATGTCATTGCCTTGGACATATCAAGAATGTATAGATTGTTGACGCGAGGTGCCTTCAACATTATCCACTCTTTCGGAATTGTAAAGCCCGGTTTCAGAATATAGCAGGATTTGTCATCAAAATGCACAGTAAATTGCTTATCACATATTTGACTGACACTCAACAGATTATAATCAATCTGCTTCACATACGAAATCCGCTCGAAACTCACTATCCCATTGCTCACACTTCCTTCCATTGTGATATATCCACCTTTATTTCCCGCGAAAGCTACATACCCTCCATTGATGTTCTTCACGTCGAACAGCAACGCAAGATCCCCTGTCATGTGGCCTGAAGCTCCACTACCAACAATCCAAAGACTGCTAATAGGGCCAGCTGAAGCTCCCTGCACACAATAAGTAAATCAGTTAGTTCTTTCGGGGGACCCAAGCCTGAGTCTTGGGTCTTTGAACATCAGGTTTCAAAGTAACATTCTCACAAACATTTTCAACAACTTTTTGATCAATCTTTTTCTGATTGTTCAAAACCGTTTCGTTTTTCTCATTAACCCTTGAAGTAGAGACTCCTGGAGTACCATTGGGTGTCCAAGATTGTTCAGACCTTTTCAAAATACGAATCTGAGACTTTGGGTTCTCAGTCGGTTTCTGAACATTGTTAGCAAACGTAACTCTCTTGGTAACCTTATCTGATTTAACAGACTTAGGTCCAACATTAGATTTGACAATCGGTTTTGGTGGAACCTTTTGCCTTTCAACTGTTGCGTTCACCACAGGTTTCCTCCATGATTGTTCCATAGCAATCCGATTCCTTCGATCATATTGCATTGGACGAGTGTTCCTCATTTGTTGAAAATTGTTTTGATTATAAAACGGTTGTGGTTGTTGAGGAACAACTCTCCTATGTGGTGGCACATAATGATCAATCGGTTTCCTCATGGAATTCCTCACTTCCACCTCGTGCCTCTTATGCCTTACATATGGACACTGAGCAAGTAAATGCCCTCGTTCCCCACATTTAAAGCACGCACGGTACTCTTCAAAAACATTCGGAGCATTTGGTTGAGCAAATGATCTAACAGGGTATTGATCATTGTACTGTTGCTTCCTTAAACTCTCAGGGAGTGGCCCTTTTGAGTAAGTAGGCTCATTAAAACCATTAGCTCTGTTTTTGGGTCGAACAAACTCTGTGACATGTACCTTTGGTTCTTGAGGAACATCCAAATATAATTTCTTTAATAATGCTGGTGGAATCTCATTTGTTCTCTCATGTTTTGGAAACCAAATGGTACTTTCTTGCCATATTTTGTCAATTTTAGCATAGTTAACATCTTTTATTGGAAAGTCCTCGTCAGAAATGATCTTATCGGATCCTTCCATCCGATAAAACACTTTGACAGGTTTGTCACATTGTTCGTTCTTAGCATTCTTTTCAAGATCTTTCTTAACCACATTTTTCTCAAGATCTTTCTTCACAACATTCTTCTCAGACTTCTTTTTACGATTAGCATTTGCCATCGGAATCACAATCTGAGATGGTGAGACTGGTTCATTTGTAATGATGTGATTTTCTTTTGGAATTTCACATGCATTATCAGTTTGGTTACAACCAGTGTCATCACTCTCAGTGTCTGAATCTACACTCTCAGCAGTAACACCCTCATCATTGATACCCAAAATCGGTCTGACATCGGAATGTGGATCACCAATACTCGAGGTATTAGATTCATTTTCCGATGCTGAATCAGATTTTACCGAACTCTCCGGTGTCACTTGGTGACAATTATGGTTTTCAAAAAGAACCGGAGATGGTACAGACCGATAATTGGTTGTTTGATCATCAATGATATGGTCTACCACATAAGCAATATGCTTATAGCTTTCCAGCTTTTTGTTTACTTTCTCAGCAAAGCATTTGATGGCGGCCATTTCCAACTTGGTGTTTTCAATTTCATTGATATAGTTGTTAATTGCCAATTGTTTTAAAGACAAAGTGTTTTTTAAGTCGGAAATGTCCTTTTTGTAGCCATCTAATACTTTGTTAAAAGCATTCAACTCTTTGCGAGTAGATTGACTGTTCATGATAGCACTATCATGTTGAACACGGAGTTGTTTATTCTCCTCAGTCAATCTATCACAAGTACTACAATATTTATCACTGGTAACATCAGTGCTACACTCAGAACTTACAGGTTTTGGCGGATCAGTCATGGCCATTAATGCAAAATGAGCTTCCTTTCCTGCAAAGAATCTTGAATAATCGATCTTGGTGAAAGCATCATCTGCAATGCACGACTTTCTTGTCATTAGAAAATCCGCTTCTGCTAGCAACTGATCTATGTCATCATCTAGAGAATCAACACTTGCTTCCGTATCCGATTCACTGTCTGAATCAGAATAACCCGATTCACACTCCTCAGGAACATCAGAAACAGTATCAATCATAACTCCAGAATTTGTCTCTTCAGCTTTAACCTCAACATTAACTTCAACAGGTTCACACTCCACATCCATCTCAGCCTCAGACTCATCACTTTCAACCTCAGTTTCTACCTTCTCATCCATCGTCACTGAATCTTCAATATCAACCTGATACGCAACACAAGCCACATTGCCACCAGTAGTAATTTCTTCAACACCTATCTGCATGCTCGACCAGTCAAACCTCTCATCTTGTTGAGTTACCAATGCTTGATTCTGATTGGTATTCTGATGAGTCTCATTTGGTGTAGTTATTGGTATGACTGTTCGGTTAGAATTGTTTGGTGTTTGGTTTTGTATCTGGTTTGGTGTGTTTGGTTGTCTATTTTGGTTGTTATTAAAATTGTTTTGACGGTTTTGGTAATTGTTGTTGTTTTGGTAAGAAACTTGGTTTTGGTTTTGTTGTTGACGGTTCTGATAGCTGGCATTGAATGGGTTCTTATTGCCTTGTTTTGGTGGCTGGGTACATTCTCTTTTAAAGTGACCTTTCCCTCCACAGTTAAAACAAGTAACTTTCTCCTTGTTGAACCCGTAGGTTGTATTAGGAGAAGTTCCCAAATCCGTTCTACCTGTCTTCTCGATAAATTCTGTTGCTCTTCTCATTATGCTCGCAAAGGCCCATTGGATATCAATGAGTTCCATCTCTTCCTTGTCAATTTGTGCGTAGTCTTCATTGGTTAAGTTGTTATTCCCAATTTGACTAGCAACTAATCCATTGTAGGATGAGACCATTGCAGAGACTAATGCAATATGTTGCTGAGCAACTTCAACTGTCACATTTCCCAAGTTAGATGTCTCCAAAACCACCGTTTGTTGGTTAGGTTGGTTCATTGGTTGTTGTTGAGATTGACTAGCAGTATAGAAAGCTGCTTGTTGCATTGGGGAAAATGGTGGAATGTATGAATTGTTGTATTGTTGGTGTGGTGGTGGGTTTGATGGTTGTGAAAAGGATGATGTTTGTTGATGGTAGTTAATGGTAGGTGATTCCATAACATTGGATATACATGCAACATGTGGTGCTACTAGCCCTCCTGAGCTTGATGTACTAGCTGGAACTGGAGATCCTCCAAAGTATAAGTTGGGATTCTGAGGAATCTGTGCTCTTCTAGCTTTCCTCTTCTCTTCCAATTCTTTGTTTTCCAGCTTCTCTATGAACTCTTGAATAGACCAGTATTGATAAGCATCCTTCTCCTTCAGGACTTCCACATGCTGATCCCAGTTTGGTGGTAATGCATCTGCAAACTTGTCCACCTGCTTTGCCATAGGAATCTGTATACCATAGCTAGACAATTCAGATAACAAATGATTATATCTAGGAGTTAGTTCTTTCAAAGTTTCATTTCCAATATAAGAAAAATTTTCAAACTCCTTTCTCAGTTCTTCCATCCTTAGACCTCTAGTCTTCTCATTTCCATCATGCCTTCTTTTAAGTGCTTCCCATAGTGCCTTAGATGTTGTGCAAGTCCCAAACTGATGCAAAAGATCATTTGTGATTGCCTGTGTCAATTGGGAAAACGCCTTTTTCTCCACAGCAAACTTCTTTTTCTCATCCTCAGCCATGCTCTCCAATGGCACTGGTTCACCTGTGTTCTCCAAAACTGGTGGTGTGTAACCTTTAGCAATCATGTTCCATGCTTCAGCACCCTCCACTCCCATGCCTTCCAAATGTATCTTGAACTTTTTCTGCCACTGATTGTATTCTTGAATCTCCATAAGCTTCGGTGGCCGATTCCCGCTACCTGAAGAAAAATCATTAATCAGTGTGGAAATAGCATTTGTAGCTTGAGTGTTTACCACCGCTGCTGCTACTCCCCAGTAGTCAGACTGTGGTGCTGGAGGTGCACTCTGAGTCATGTAGTTAACCGGCTGCGAAGACTGTGTGCTCGTCTTCTGTGCTGCTACTGTCCATGGGTCCATCACCTGCTGTTGTGGTTGTGTAGTTGCTGGTGTTGGAGTGGTCGGAAAATTCCACATGATCACGAACTTCGAGAAATTCAACACTTAGAAAATTTTCCAAAAACTAGCTCTAGGTTCGCCCAATATGGTTCAGGTTCGTCCCTTTCTGCTTCAGATTCGCCCTAACAGTGAAACCCGAATGTAAAATCTCACCAGAAAGTAAAAACACACTAACACTTTTCACGTTCGCCCAAAATAATCCAGGTTCGCCCGTTTCAGTTCCAGGTTCGCCCGCACGATCTCCCGAATGTGAAAAATGTGACCCGAATGTGAAAAATTCAACAGAAAAATTCTAGGTTCGCCCAAAAACTCCTAGGTTCGCCCAAAAATACACTCAGGTTCGCCCAAAACTTACACCTTCGACCACACAGATCCAGGGTCGCCCATTTTCTGTTTTGAAAAACGGTTACACTTTGAAAAACGGTTATTTTGATCTCTGATTTTCAAAAGTTTGTGAATTTGAATGATCTTGATTAGGTTTTGCTTCGGAGATGATTTGGAACAACTTTAATACTTGGAATTTTGAATTTTAACCACAAAATCAACTCTAATTCTTTCAAAAACACTCAAAAACCATTTTTATGCAAAAACAGATGTGAATTGATCAAAATAATGTCCAAATCAGCTCTGAGTTTATCAATTTGTTGTTGTATGATCCTCTATGCTCTGATACCACTTTGTAGAGGATGTTATTTGACACGAAAACAGGATTATATGATCATACAAGTTACAAAACCAGGTGCGGAAACCCTAGCTTTGAACAAACTGATGTAAACTCAAATCAAGACACAATCAAAGTCATTTTCAATCATTTTCATAGATTAACTTGCTTATAAAGTTGATTACAATGTGAATACAGTTAATCTAGATCACACACACACTATCTCAAACTGCTCTGGAACAACACCTTAAAACACACACACCTAATAACTCTCTTAAACTTACAAAATCACAAAATCTATATATAGGCACTGCACATTCGCCCATTGTGAATGGTCGAATGTGAGACTTTTCCACATTCGCCCATTTCCATGGTCGAATGTGTGTCTTCAGTCTTGTTCCATTCCAGATTCGTCCATATCCTTTCTACCTTCGCCCATTATCTTTCACCTTCGCCCAGTATACTCTACCTTCGCCCAATCCAGCCTTTCTAACACATGTTAACTATCCAATCACTAGTCGCAAAACGCATCTACAATATTGTGTGTTTTCCATAAAAACGATCCTTCACAAATAGCTTTTAGGAATTGTTTGAGAAGTCATTTCAGCTTCTAGTGGTAACGTTTGGTGATAAACAGAAGAAACAACATCAAATAGTAGAAAGAAAAATATTCTCATCTTTCACCAACAAGTTCCATCACCAACAGTTGTTAGGAATTATTTGAGAATACATTTTCTAATCAAGAAGATCCATAACTTAACGGTTGTTAGTAATTATTAGAGAATAAATTTATTGATCAAAACATCCATAACTGAACAGTTTCTAGGAATTGTTTGAGAATATGTTTTCTGATCAAAAGATCCATAACTGAACAGTCTTTAGGAATTGATTGAGAATATATTTTCTGATCAACAAGATCCATAACTGAACATTTGTTAGGAATTGTTTGAGAATACATTTTCTGAGCAACAAGATCCATAACTGAACAGTTGTTAGGAATTGTTTGTGTGACACCCGGCATATTCAGGTTAACATTTACAAACATATGAGTCTACCTTAGCAAAAAACATTTATCAAACATACTTAACATGGTCAGTTGAGTCGGTTCACATTAACTATTGTCCAGGGTTTAATGATTTGGAGGATCATTGGGGTCATCACACACACACACACAAAAGTCTTGAGTCCCGTTTTTGGTGAATTACATGAATTGAATTAATTGATAAACATGAATTGATCCATATATGATGTGTAATGTGAAAATACGTGTTTGAATGATGGTTATATGATTATACATGCTTAAGATATGTTAGGATTGCTTGTTCATGTGTTGGAAGGTGTTAACATGTGTTAAAACGCGTTAAAACGACAAAACCATAAAGAATAGAATTTTAGGATTTTGGTTCAACCTCAGGGGGATTCAAACCAAGATGTTGCAAGTCTATTCGACCTCTCAATCAAACCCATTCGACCCTTGTAGGGTGCGAATGAACATGACCTATAAATACCATACTTTGCAACTTTTCATCATTTCACAAACCCTAAACGCCCAAAAGTGCTCTCTCTCAACCCCAAACCTGTAGAAAGGAATTTTTGATCTCATATTACAGATCCTAACCTACAAACACGTTCTATAACATAAACAAGAGAAGATTCAAGGTGTGTTCTTGATCTAAAACCTTTTTAATCAATTTTCATTCGTTTTTCTCAAACCCCAAAGGTCCAGATCTGATTCAAACATGTTTTCATGGATAAAAACCTTTTTAGCATCTTTCTAAACAAAATTTTATCATTAATAATGAGTTTTTATGCAAAAATACATGTGTTAGTGATGTTAAATGATGTATTATGAACTTTTATGAATTTGTTTGATGTTTGAATGATGTGTAGATGATATGATGATGATTTATAACTGTTCTAGATGGTGGTTTGGGATTATTATAGGTTGCAATTGGTTGTTGATGATGTTTTGCCCATTTTGGAGGGTTTTTGTGTTAGATGATAATAGTGTTGATGAAATGATTAGGGGTTTTCATATACATGACAATTTGAGCATATTAATCAGATTATAAAATGATTTTGATAAGTTTCCATTTTGGGTAAAGATTACATGCATTGATGTGACATTTCCATAATTTGCCATTTTGGGAAAGTTGTAAAATGGACTGATTCTTTGGATAAAATAGGTAGGGTTTTGTGGGGATTGGATAAATATAGTTGACTGCTATGATTGGTGATGTTCGTGATGTTTTCGAACTGTTTTGATGCGTTTTTGTGCGTTTTATGAGTTTTTGCAGCTGTTGGGTCGAACCAAAAGTTGGTTCGCACCCTCGGGAGGTCGAATGAACATCAAATGGGTAGAATGAACATGCATAGGGTCGAATGAACTTGATTAAAGGTCGAATGAACACTATTTAGGTCGAATTAATATGTGATAGGGTCGAATAAACATGTGTTAGGTCGAGTGAACTTGTGTATTGGTTGAATGAACATCATGAGGGTCAACCAAGGGATCATGGGTCGAACCAGAAACCCTAGGGGTCGAACCAAACCCAGAAATATTCCGATTCGACCGTACGACTTCGTATATGCAATTTTTGATGCAATCTAAGTGTTTTATGCTTGAACATTATGTGTAAACCCTATGTGCTTGATTATTTTGTGTAATGGGTTACCAACGGGGTGTCGGGTCTGTCGAGTGTGTCCGGTTAACATTCAAACACACTTTTAAACACGCGTAGTCAAGATCTGGACAATCGGGGACTAGTTAAACTTCGGGTTAGTAGTCAAAACTCTTATGCAAACTTATTGATAGGTCGCCACTAGTTGGGACTATCAAACACGTGTCAGATTACTCTTTTAATTGAAGACGCAACCTAAGATGAGTTTCACAGCCCCACTTTTACTGGTTTTACTTACGGGGGAGAAAACATGCTATGAACTTGTATTTTTAGAACTTGTGTCATACTATGGTTGGATTTTGGGATACTATACGGTTTGTTAAAGTCCTAGGGGAAACCATGAATGTGCGGGGTAGCACAACGGGGGGAATGTTGATAGATCTATTGGGCGTGACCTGCCCCACTCGACAACTTGGAGCTAGGCGGGTGCATATTGTCTCGACCTATGCTAAACATCTTCGGGCGGCTTAAACATCCAGGCTAAACATTGCTAAACGCGTCCAGTAATGGTTTCCAATCGTAGTAGTGGCAGAACTGACGCCTAGCTATCGTACACTTGAGATAGTATTGACAGGATTGAACTTGGTACACTACAGGAACATTTTATAAAAACCTGTGAACTCACCAGCATTATATGTTGACATCTTTTTGGCATGTTTTTCTCAGGTCGCTAAGGCAGCAGTCAATGGACTAGGCGCATGGAGTCTTTGCACGACGTATAGGGTTTAGTGCATGTTTTCAATAAATTAAGATTATGTCATTTTGTTTTGCGTTGTAAACATATTTCAGCTTCCGCTAAGACTTGTTATAAAATTGCATGGTTTTTATTTATGTATCTTTTACATATAGATGTCGTTTATTGTGACCGTTGACTTGGATCCTGGTATGTCACGTGCCTCGCGGTAAAACCCCGCATGTGGAATTTGAGGGTGTGACAGTTGGAGAATATATTTACTGACCAAAAGATCCATAACTAAACAGTTGTTACGAATTGTTTGAGAATATATTTTCTGATCAAAAGACCCATAACTGAACAGTTTTTAGGAATTGTTTGAGAATATACTTTCTAATCAACAAGATCCATAACTGAACAGTTGCTAGAAATTGTTTGAGAATATATTTTGTGAAATAGTTATAAATCTTTTTAATTTTCAACCTTTGGTGGTGTATTTTAAATTTTTTTGAGAATTAAGTCTAAAAGAAATTTGTTCTTGGTTTAAGCTTCTTTTTTAGTTTTGATTTATAACATTTGTAAATGTTGTGAAATAGTTATAAAGCATTTTTAATTTTCAAACTGAGATTTCAAATCCCAAAATCATTAATCTACTCATCAATTGACTAATCTAACCTAGATCTAATTTAATATGTGTATAAACTTAATGAAAACATACCTTATTGATGCTTTGATCCACCCGTGAGGCTTGTGTGTGTGTTATGAGTGTGTGTTTATTCGTGTTTTGTTTGTTGATCGTATTGTGTTTCTGCCCTCGTATTGGGGCTGATATGAGTCCCGGTATGCCTCGTATTGCCCAATACGTGGCATATTAAGGTCACGTATTAGGTTCAAGCCCAGTATCAAACCCAATACATGACCTTAATATGTCACGTATTAGGCAATACGAGGCATATTAGGGTTTTTTTAAATGTTTTATGAATAATTAAAAATACTAAATTAACTTAAAAAAATCTAAAAAGAATCACAAAAAAAATAGTTTTATTCATCATAATACAATTTTATAAAAATTGGATGTTTTTGTTACTAATACGAGTCATGTTCCGTTTTTTTGTTTTGTTTGGCTGGTTATGTTAGGTTTTGAGGACGTTTGGTTTGATTTGTTAAGTTTGATCCGTGTATTTTTATGTACCCGAAAATAGTATTTATTTACTAAATCGATTGATCAATGTATTTCGGTGTTTTCGAAATGTGTTTTATTTACTAAATCAACTGATCTACGTATTTTGGTGTTTTCAGAAAGTGTTTTATTTACTAAATCGATTGATCGTTGTTTTTTAGTGCATTCGAAAATAGCACTAATTTAATAAATCGTTCGATCGTTGTTTTTCAGTGCATTTGAAGATAGTAGTTATTTACTAAATCGATTCATGATATCTTTTGGTGTATTCGTAAAGTGCTTTATTTACTAAATCGATTGATTGTTGTTTTTCAGTGCATTCGAAAATAGTTTTCCTCGTATTGGGATGCTATCAACCCTAACAACGAAGGCCAGTGTAAATAAACAACATAAACGTAAATAACTGAAACTGGGTTTTATAACATATAGGAGGCGGTTTTACATAGATATTAACAAAAACTATCAACTCTAACAACTAAAACAGCCTCCTATTTATAACACATAGGATGTGGTTCTACATATATAGTGGGTCAAATTAAGTTTAAAATGATGAGCTTATGTGTGCTATGTCCATTGGTTGGTAAAAGAAAAATGCCAACGAGCCACACTGCATCAGCAAAAATGTGAGCTACGTCCGCCAGTTGATACAATCAACAGACAATGGATCTCTGTCTGCTCCCCGTTTTCTCCTAAATATGGAAAGTGTTCGGTTCTTTATTTGCTAGATCCAGTGGATCTTCATCAGCAGCTTGCTTCGCCATATCTGCAAAAAAAATAAATAAATACATAAATTCAAAGGTTTAATAAATACATGTTTTATATATATTATTTACTTACTAAATATGTTTTATTACTTATTAAAAAATTGGATCAATATGCCTCGTACTGCCTTGTAGGAGGCGTATTGATACTCAATTTTATATAAAAACTGAAATATTCAACCGAGTTAACCCATGTAATCACAAATAACGCCTAAACGAAGCAATAATCTAACCTAATATTCATGAAAAGATAAAAAAAAACATACATGCATACCTTCATGGTTGAATGAATCGGTTCGGGTCGGGTGTGTTTCTGTGTGTGTGTGTGTTTGGGTGTGTGTTTTGATTGTTCGTATTATGACTTCTGCCCACGTATTGGGTCTGATATGAACCTTGATATACCATGTATTGGTCAATATGTGGCATATCATACCCAAATCCCCATGTCAGTCTCTTGCAAACACGTATTGGTGGGATATGGACCCTAATATGCCACGTATTGACCAATACGTGGCATATTATAGTCACATATTGAGGCTGAAATGGAGCTTGAACCCAATACGTGAACCCTAATATGCCACGTATTAGCCAATAAGTGGCATATTAGGGTTCATGTATTGGGTTCAAGCCCCATATCAGCACAATTAGATGACCATAATATATCACGTGTTGGCCAGCACGTGGCATATTGATTTTTTTTTTTTAATTTTAGTGTTTATAAATTATTAAAAATAGTAAATTAACTAAACAAATCCAAAAAAAATCACAAAAAAATAATTTTATTCATTCAAATAATATTTTTGAAAATTTAAATGTATTTATTACTCAGAGATTAAGGATCGTAATTAACCAACATCCTCAACAGAAGGATTTGGATTTATAATTCTAAGCGATTTACACCACTCAATTCGTTCATTGAACATTTCATACCATTCAATTGCTGCATCACTTCGGGTGTGACGCCAAATGGTGTTTAGCGACGGCATCGAATAGTATCATGCTAGTATTGAGTGGATAAAATGGTCTCCATTAACAAATACAAGTATTATAACTTGATGAGGGCCACGTACTTGTCTTGGACCAACCAATAATGGGAAGAAAGTCTGACTTTGTGTCATGCTTAGTAGGTGAACAATAACTCCAAATAGTTGAGCAATTAGGAGTCCTACATGAGGCATCTCAATCCAATGCACTTTGGATGCTCTTCCTACCCCTTTAAAGGTTGTTCTATGAAGTATGCTTCCACCTTTTACTTCTTCATGACTAGAAGTTGTACCCAAATCTTCAATCTCTTCCAAGATCAAATTTCTTCATTTCCCATGATTATAAAACATTGTTTTGCTTTCTATATCTAGACATAGACGCAGTATTTGTTCGCTGATTGTGACAAAAAAAACACAGTTACACCAACAACATACAATACTAAGTTTAATGTCGAAGAAAAAAACTTACTTAAAATCCATATAAGGTAACAAAATGGTACATAGACACAACAGCACCATTATTCATTTTCTTATTCTCAAGTTTACAATGGCTATCAAGAGTAAGGATCAATAACTTCTGGCTGCGAATAATAAATAAATAAACTTTTATTTAAATTTAACACACATACCGCATTCGAAGATCCTTGCAATGGACACAAACCCATAGAATGTATATATGATTCACCGTGTGGAAGAATGTTGTAATGCCCCAAAATCAACTGTTTCATCTAATTACGCCATTAGGCGTGATTAGCAAAACAATAAAACGAGACTCGAACAATAAGAACTTGGCTTATGTTATATTATGGAAACAAGCTAGTGAATACTATTATCTATGTAACGGGAATAATATTAGAATCTAGCTTGGTAAATTAAGTTTTAATAGAAAAGACTTTGGGGAAAACTTAAGTGGTCGTAGTTGACAACTAGCGAAACCTGAAATGTGCAAATGGTAAAAATAGGTGTGAACACACATACTTATGTGTGTGTATCGACTTCATGATAAAGATATCATTCTCCTTCACCAACTCAAACCTTAACTCATGAACCATGCTCAAATTCAAGCCAAAACAAGGGGCTTTCAGTGCATAATCAAGAAACGGGTCATCTAGGGCCTAAAGAACATCAAGGTACAACCAAGAGGGAGCAAACGGGAATGGATGCGAGGTAAGTAATACTTACATTCACTAGACTACAAATATAATTCTTGTATTGATGTAATGATCTAAACCTTGATGTGAGATAAAGGTAGGACCCCGAGAGGTGAAATCGATTAAACGGACTATTTATGCGAATTCATGTCAAAATACGATTTATGGTATTCAGTAAATCAAAGAGTGTTGATCACATAATGGAAACCAACAATTGGGTCAATATATAAAAAGCTATGTGGTAAGCAAGAGTCTAAACTCAAGTATTGATAAACAAGTCACTTGAATAAGTAAGCTATGCAAATTTGAGTAAATGGGTCAAGTGGGATTGTCACTTCCCCATAGTTAAAAGCTGGAATGTCATAGAGTTAGGAACCGTGAAACTTAATGGGTTTAATGGTGATTTTCTCACCATTCGAACCCGACATTCGAAGTCAGTAATCTAAGCTTTAGAAACCTCATGGTTAACGGGTCAAATGGTAAATGCATCACTATTGAGTCTCGAGAGACTAATGGGTCAATCTAGAACGTATGCAGGAGAACACCTGGAAGTTGGGTACTCGGTGCTTAAGTAATCACAATGGGTGAAAGTCATGGGTGAATGCCCTCCGGTAAGTCCATGGTCAAATAAACGCCTTCGGGTGAAGTATAATGGGCATTAAAACTACTCACATGAAGTGTGAGTGCCAATTCAGTAAGTTATTTCCGTAACTATGTCTAATGCGCATTAATGCGCTTAGAATTGACTAAACTAGAGAAATCTTGAGAATGGTAAAGTTCTAAGTCCGTAAGGACTTAGAGGTTTTAAACAAGTCATGAAGTCAAAAACAATGGTTTTGAATCAAGAAGTGTCGCCATGAATGGCTAAATTAAAAGATTTGGCTATAAAGGGCATTTTGGGAACTTAAAGATTTACTAAGGGTAAAATCTAGGATACAGAATCATAATGAAATAAATCGGACAAACGCTTTAGTTGATCAAGTGTCTAAAGACTTCACAACATAAACTGTATGCATTTTTGCGTGGTCGAGTAGTGCCTTGTTTAAATCAAGAATTAATGGGTCGATTTGGGTAAAAATTTACATAAACATTCAAAACTAAGAACCGGGTGATAGCGACATTAACCTGGCAAAGATTTTAGTCAAACTAATGTTAATTTAGTTGGAAAGTCGACTTTTACGCTTTGAGAACTGTTAAATGCGTTTGCGACCTGATTCCTAGGCTTTAAATTCAGCAAACAAGGTGTAGCAGCAGTGAACGACCGTTTACTTAGAGTGAACGACCGTCAAGCCTTGACAGAACAACTTGATGCAGATCTGTGTCGAGTGAACGACCGTTCACTAAGTGTGAACGACCGTTCACTCTGAGTAAATGGCCATTCAGGTCATTTGAAGTCATTTGGGCTGATCCGCTCCGTTTCAACGTGTAACAACACTCATACTATTCTAAATGTATTATTGACAACCTACTAACAATTCTTTGTGTAATGGTGCTAGGTACGCATTCGTGGAAATCCCGGATGAAGGATCAAGTCGCGAGAAGAGACGAACACACCTGAACACTCATCAAGCTTCCACAATAGAATTCTAAAGGCTCCCATTAAGATTGTAAAAATCTTAGTGTATGCTTTTAATAGACAAAACGTAAAATCTGTGGGAATAAAAAATGAATTGATCACAACGGTTTGAGTTTTTCATAATTATCAAAGATTTAATCGAGAGTGGTTTTAAGTAAGGTCAAAACCTGTAAGATTAGGCGTTAAACGCGTGATTACGGGTTAGGGTCTTCCAAGTGGTATCAGAGCCATAGGTTTGAGGGATCCGAGTGTCGAGAAGGATACTTGGACTCAAACCGTATACTCAAAGAATCGAAGGGTGTTTTGTTCAGGGCTTGATCGAGGAATCCGGTAAGTAATACCTATAATAACATCCAGTTTGATCAGAAATTGTTATTGGTAATCAATAGTGATATTGCATAGATACATGCTATCACAAAATCTTGGTAAGGAAATGGTTGTGTGGCATGAAGCCTATCCAAAGGTTTATTTGAGCAATGAAATTCTTATGTAACAAGAATTCTAACATTATTACTGCAATGATGCATACTAATATTAACATGTCGTGTAACCAATCAATTGAAATTGTAAATGTTACAAGGATGAAAACATTTTATCCGGTCGAGATAGGATCAAATGATTCACCAAACGAGGTGGTGGAGGGTTCGGGAGCACGACTGGTAAGATGCTCACTAACGACCAAGTCAAGTAACGACTCAGACTAGCGGATCGATAATGAAAGGGAATACAGGAGCAAATATCAATCAGGTACACACTCTGAATCATAGTAAGTGCACTAGTAGGCAATTATCACATGAAGAGTGGTAATTGCATACCCAATCAAGAAGAAAAATGGGAAAGGTTCATAGTTCACTGATAACTCACAGAATTAACATATAAAACAGGCATAAACAGTCCCAAAATAGGTCACAATTAGGCTTATATTAGTTGTAATTGATGCTTAATTCGTTCCTATTTGTTTATCTTAGGAAATTGGAGCTCCAAGACGGAAACAAAGGATTTCCGGGTGAAAACATGCAAAAACTGGAGATTCCTGAAGATACCAGACTTCAAGCCTGTTCCCTGTATGTTTGGAAGACGATCCCGGGACTTAAATAATGCTAAAATCAGTCCCGGAGTAACCTTGCACGCCCACACTCTCCTGCACGAAGGCCTTGCACGCGAGAAGAGAATGCAGGAAATTTGGAGGTCAAGAAATAAAGAGTGAAGAACATTGCACGCCCGTGCCAAACCAGGGTACACGGCCGTGCCAGACAATACAGTACAAACAGGATCTACCATGCAGCAACAGAACGTACGTGTAACTGCAAGCACGCCCTCAACACTCATGTGCACGCCCGTGCAGCCCCTGGAGGCCTATAAATAGCAAGCCAACCCTCACCATTTGTTCATCCCTTCTTGTTCTCTCTTGGGGCCGAACTCCAAGCTTCTTCCAGAGATCTTGGGGTCTTGTGGGAGGCCTTCTGGCCATCTTAATATCCCTCAATGGTTAGGCCTCGTCCTACCTTGATCGGCTTGGCCTAGAAGAGGATCGTAAAGTAGTTATGCAATAAATATCGAGGGTCATGAGGATCAAGAGAGTTACATATCACTTGGAGGTGGATAGCTTGTCTATGAGCAGCCATGTTCTTGTGTTGATCATGTTTATGGTTGTATCTTTCTATCATTATGAACCCATTTCGATTTGTAGACTTTTATTATTATTACTAGTAGTTTATTTTTAGTTATTTGTGGTGTCCTCTTCTTCTAGTCCTTATTTGTTTATCTTTGTGACAGGTTTGCTTTGATGATAACTTAAACCTAAAATCAATATTAAATTATTAGGAGAACTCATGAGTGTAACCATGGTGTGTAACAACCCATGCACTTGTGAGATCATCCAAAAATATAAAATAATAATTGATTAACGTAACTAAATAACTAGAGGTTTAATCAGCTTCTGGTAGTCCCGAACTAGATCCAAGGCAAGGAAACCGGTAGTGAGACAGATCCGTTGGGCTTCTGATATCCGAACCGGGTTCTGAGCAATGGCTTCTGAAGTGGACCAGATCTGAGTGACACATTTCTGGTACTTGCCAGATGATTGGATGATGTTCTTGATAAAGAGAGGTTTCCCTAAGGGCGCACCAGTGATCTCTTGTATCATACGCCCTTATCTGAGATAAATCGTATTGACAATGGCCTCTTAACCAGTTTTTCCATGGATTATTATGTGCCACCTTTATCAAGGATTTCATCCAGTTTAGGAGGTTAAGGGTTGGGTAATTAAGTTATCATTGATTCAACCAACTTTATATTTAACTGATCTTTAAATATTAAGTATCACAATAAAGATAAACAAATAACGGATTCTTTATCTAGTTCTTGTTAGTACAACGCCATTAACCAATGGGGGTACGGTCTCCTGATATCAACTATAAGAGAGATCCTTCGATCTAGTATCGTTAACCAATGGGGATTCGTTGTTGACCTACTCGGGAATGACCCTAAGGCGAGACCCTTTGGTACGAAACGCAAGAGCTAAGACGAGGTGTACGGTGTTCCAGGTCGGAAGTGAAGCCTCCACTTTAAGAAGAAGATGAGTTCGAAGACCAAATACTTGACCGCGATTTGAGGAGCCCGCTATACGTGAGACCCTAGCGGAGACCCCAGGTGGGCGCACGTTGGAGAGGTTTAGCATTCTACGTAGTAGTAGCCTCCGCTTTTCTATCAAACAGTCAACACTTCAAGATCCCTCACGTTTTCCTCACAAACTAACTAATTAAATTATTAATTCTAATAATAAACTTAACTATTAAATCAAAAGACCCGAGATATGCATAATTTACTACTCTACTATTTTTATCTTTTTATTTTACAAAACCAAAACCTTTTTCAAAAACTATTTTTATCAAAGAACCCCTCCGTTTTATTTTTCTTTTTAAAACCCGATCAGTAAATTGATGTAAGGTTGAGTAGGGGAAAGTGTGATCCTCATGGATATGATACTCAATACTTACCCTAGAAACTATACTGCTGATGTGCTAAAAGTAGTTTAATAAAAACAACTAAATTAAACCTAAAACTAGACACTAAGTAATACTCTAGACTCTCTAAAACTAAACTACTGACAGGCAAGTGAACCTATCGACTCTAGTATAGCTAAAGTAAGTCCGGATATCGAACCCACGAGACTCTAATGGAAAACGAAAACTAGACTCGATTACTTATCCTAAATATCTATTAAATTATTTTATTATTTTAAAGGGGGGTTTTACTGAAAAATAAAAATGCAATAAAATAAAGATTAACTAAAATTAACTAAACTGAACTAAAGACGAGAACTTAACTGAGCTGAATTCAGATGATGACAAGACACTACCTAGACAAGGCTCCTAACTATGCTTGATAAGCTTCTATGGTTATGGAACTGATTTGGAACCGGGATCTTAAAATACTAAACATCAAGAATAAACTAGACACCCTCGACCCTTCTCAAGGGGAAACCCTAGAATATTGTTGTGCTGTTAAACTACCGGTTGGAGTACAAACCCTCACAGGTTATCTAACTCTTATGATCGAGTACCCGATAGACAATCTACCTCACAGCGCGAAAGCCTCACTACACTAGGTGCAAGGGGTAATTATTGAAGCCTAGATCTAACTTGATATGCAAGAGTTGAAAGGGAAACTAGGCAGATCTTCTCACAAAGCCTCTAACCTAGCAATTTAACAACCTAGACATACCAACAAGTCCTCACCTCACAGCTATTGAACTTGGAAGAATACCTAAAATCTTCTAACCACCAAATATCACTCCTATGGTAAACTCGCGACTATTGACCATAAACTAGTTGCTACACAAAGTCTGCAACCTAACTAGCACTCATACATGAAAGACATTCACAAAAGTGCAAGTGGAGTGAATAAGTGATAATTAAAAAATAATAGATATGCACACACACTAGATCTAGAGAAATCAAAATCTTTACTGAATCATAAATCCAAAACACGTTCCAAAAACCATAGAAAACACAAATCAAAACATAGTTATTTGTCTTAGTCTAGGTAGCTATAAGAGTTTTAGCCAATAATCATCTTGAAAAGAGAAACAAACACAAATAAAAATTCAGCAATCATTGTATAGAACAAAGATAATAAAGGAACGAAAAAACCGAATGATTGACACCCGAATAATCGCTCTCTGGCTTAGAACCTTTGATCCCTGGCTTGCCTCTATAATAATATTCGCTGTTCTATTCTGTGCGCCTCCTCTGTTGTGTTCGTCCAATATCAAAATCCCCCTTCCAAGAAAAAATATATCTTCGGCTGCTGCTTCTCTTCGAAGGAATAAATAATATCCAATTTTTGATTTTTTGATTTATTTCAAACCCTACCAAATTGGGCCTTGGGCTCGTGACAAAAGTCACGTTTGACTTTTATTTATTATTATTATTATTATTATTATTATAATATAATAGTTTCTAATATAATATTATTTATATCTATATATTATTATAGCTCCACTCTCGACTCGGGTGTTCTTGACTTGACCAAAGTTGCTCGTTTACGTTCCAACGTCCATGAACACCTTAAAAAATATAAAATAAAATAGATGAACACTAAAAAAAGACTCAAAACTAATAAAAATCTATAAAAGACCTATACTAAATAAAATAGACCAGTACAAGCCTAAAACTAATAAAAACACTATCTAAACGACTCGAAAACTGTACAAACTTTACACTGGAAATAGATGTATTTTACAATATATCAAATATCCCCACACTTATCTCTTTTTCGTCCCTGAAAAAGAATTATGCTATGGAATCACAATCAGGTTTACATCCGGTTTCAAAATTTAGGTTACTTAATTTATAATCTACTAACGTGTTGATTGCGATTGCAGGTATACTGATCCTCTTAAACCCAAAACCGGTTTCCAAGCCCCCTTTTTATTTATGTTAAGTTCATGTGAGTTAGTCTACCTAGGGTCTCACTCTAAGGAAGCCACAGTTCCTCCTAATCCCGCCTCAAGCTTATGAAGCTAAAGGAACGACCAATTGACCATTTCCCAACCGTCTTATGCAGAAAACCAAGAGAATTTATAATCACTTTTTTTCTTTCTTTCTTTTTTTTGGGCATACTTAACTCAGAGGGTGTGACCAATCCAAGTCGCTATCCCAGTGGCCAGGCACCTTAAGCTTCAGCATTTTTTTTTCATCTCAGCATACTTAACTCAGAGGGTGTGGCCAATCCAAGTCGCTATCCCAGTGACCAGGCACCTTAAGCTTCAGCATTTTTGCTTTGATTTCTATTTTTTTTGTGATTAGAAATTCTAACGGTTTTCTACTTATAACGGTGCTTCTTATACTATTTTTGGCGGTTTCGGTCTCCCCGTTTCTCCTAGATGAGAACCCACAAAATAGCCTAACATTAATTAATTTATTATTTTTCAAAGGAAACCTTTCTACCGGCCGAGCCTACCCACATATCCCAAATCAGACACGTTTTCAATCAATTTTAATCTCTTATTATACATACTATTTGAAAACAGGACACCTAACTTTACCTATCATCTTCCATATTTTATATAATGCAAACTTCAAAATCAGGGATATTTTTTTCAATTTTTCGATTTTCTTCTTTCTTTCTTTCTTTTTTTTTTTTTTTTTTTTTTGACTCAAACGACTTTATATATAAACTAAACAAAAGTTTCCCATCCCCACACTTAAACTCTACATTGCCCTCAATGTAGGAATAGAAAACGACTCAAAACAAAATTAAAAAAAAAATCCGAATACAAAAATAAAAAAAACGAGGGCAAATTGAAAAGGACTTAGCTGGTTAATTTTTTTCGTAAGCTCCAACACTCTAGTCCAATCCAGCTCGATCGTATAGCATTTCATTCGCGATCGGCTCTGACACAAGGTATACTCTCGGGTTGCTTCGATAAATGATAACAACTCTGGAATCACCCGAATGGAGATTGAGTACGGGCGGTGCAATCCAAACCTGCACAAAACGAAACAAACAAAACCCGAGCATAATACCGAACCACACAAAAATAAAAAGATTCAAACTACTAACTTAGACTCATAATATAACAACAAACAAGAAGACGTACCTGCTTGGCAAAATGGCGGTGAATGGTGGTAGAACCAAATGGGTAGAAGAAAGAAATTTTCGATTATCGCTCAACGTGAAGGACACTGGTGATCGCAACACGCGTTGCAAGCGAAAAAAATATAACTTTCCGGGGTAATAGCTGGTCGCATGAGGCGAACAGGTCAGCCCAGACTCCTCACGTTACGTGAAAAGTCTTTTTTCAGAGAAAGTTAATTAATTTTTTTTTTTAAGAAAGATTCTTTTTTTATTACCCAAACCTCTACCAAAACTCCCAATCATAAAAGATATATAAAGATAAATACATGGGATCCACTCATGGTGAAAGTTCATCCACCCAAGCAAACGCGAAAACCTACAAACAGACTCAGACACAAAAACAAAGATAAAGTAGAAAGATAAAAACCTATGAACCACTACCGAAGGACGGACCACAAAAAAAAAATAAAATAAAAAAAACTAGAAAAAATTTAAATAAGTAAAAATAAAAATTTACAAAATCTACAGAGCCTCCCCACACTTAAACTTTATCAGGGGGCTTCTCTTTTATCTGGATTCGATCTAACCCGTTTAATTCCACCCGACTCTTATTAACAATTGAATATTTATTTGTGGAATTGAAAAATAATTTAACCATGCTTAACGGGTCAAAACGAAACACAAGTAGCACAGATATGGCAGATAAGTCTAATCAAAGCTAGTTAACGCAATCGCCAAGAGTCCCCGGCAGCGGCGCCAAAAACTTGATGTGCTAAAAGTAGTTTAATAAAAACAACTAAATTAAACCTAAAACTAGACACTAAGTAATACTCTAGACTCTCTAAAACTAAACTACTGACAGGCAAGTGAACCTATCGACTCTAGTATAGCTAAAGTAAGTCCGGATATCGAACCCACGAGACTCTAATGGAAAACGAAAACTAGACTCGATTACTTATCCTAAATATCTATTAAATTATTTTATTATTTTAAAGGGGGGTTTTACTGAAAAATAAAAATGCAATAAAATAAAGATTAACTAAAATTAACTAAACTGAACTAAAGACGAGAACTTAACTGAGCTGAATTCAGATGATGACAAGACACTACCTAGACAAGGCTCCTAACTATGCTTGATAAGCTTCTATGGTTATGGAACTGATTTGGAACCGGGATCTTAAAATACTAAACATCAAGAATAAACTAGACACCCTCGACCCTTCTCAAGGGGAAACCCTAGAATATTGTTGTGCTGTTAAACTACCGGTTGGAGTACAAACCCTCACAGGTTATCTAACTCTTATGATCGAGTACCCGATAGACAATCTACCTCACAGCGCGAAAGCCTCACTACACTAGGTGCAAGGGGTAATTATTGAAGCCTAGATCTAACTTGATATGCAAGAGTTGAAAGGGAAACTAGGCAGATCTTCTCACAAAGCCTCTAACCTAGCAATTTAACAACCTAGACATACCAACAAGTCCTCACCTCACAGCTATTGAACTTGGAAGAATACCTAAAATCTTCTAACCACCAAATATCACTCCTATGGTAAACTCGCGACTATTGACCATAAACTAGTTGCTACACAAAGTCTGCAACCTAACTAGCACTCATACATGAAAGACATTCACAAAAGTGCAAGTGGAGTGAATAAGTGATAATTAAAAAATAATAGATATGCACACACACTAGATCTAGAGAAATCAAAATCTTTACTGAATCATAAATCCAAAACACGTTCCAAAAACCATAGAAAACACAAATCAAAACATAGTTATTTGTCTTAGTCTAGGTAGCTATAAGAGTTTTAGCCAATAATCATCTTGAAAAGAGAAACAAACACAAATAAAAATTCAGCAATCATTGTATAGAACAAAGATAATAAAGGAACGAAAAAACCGAATGATTGACACCCGAATAATCGCTCTCTGGCTTAGAACCTTTGATCCCTGGCTTGCCTCTATAATAATATTCGCTGTTCTATTCTGTGCGCCTCCTCTGTTGTGTTCGTCCAATATCAAAATCCCCCTTCCAAGAAAAAATATATCTTCGGCTGCTGCTTCTCTTCGAAGGAATAAATAATATCCAATTTTTGATTTTTTGATTTATTTCAAACCCTACCAAATTGGGCCTTGGGCTCGTGACAAAAGTCACGTTTGACTTTTATTTATTATTATTATTATTATTATTATTATAATATAATAGTTTCTAATATAATATTATTTATATCTATATATTATTATAGCTCCACTCTCGACTCGGGTGTTCTTGACTTGACCAAAGTTGCTCGTTTACGTTCCAACGTCCATGAACACCTTAAAAAATATAAAATAAAATAGATGAACACTAAAAAAAGACTCAAAACTAATAAAAATCTATAAAAGACCTATACTAAATAAAATAGACCAGTACAAGCCTAAAACTAATAAAAACACTATCTAAACGACTCGAAAACTGTACAAACTTTACACTGGAAATAGATGTATTTTACAATATATCAACTGCGCACGTCAGGTTCTCTGCCTATGTGTTGGTTTTAGTTTCGAAAGTAAATATTGTTTACTTTATAAATTTAAAACCTGGTAAAATCGGTTTAGTAAAAATCAGTCATTTACCCGAACCAAAGTTTTTGAATTAAAACACCAAGTTTTTGGCACCGGGAAAATGATATCTTTTTAATTACTAAAACCACGCACACCATTCACGATAGTGAACAATCAATGCACAAACTTAACTTGAACATTGAAATCGGGTTGGGGGTAATCATCCCAAACTAACATTTAAAATCAAAGGATGCTAGAAAGGCGTAGAGATCACCCCAATGGGTGTGATCTCACAAAGCTTTATAAAATGAAAACACATCGGTTACTCTTAATAAATGGAGGTAAAACCTAACATGGAATAATTTATCAAAGAAGGGTTTTTACCAAAGAAAACAAGGGTCACAAGCACGAGCTGAAAATTCGCCTACATAGGAGGTAATGTGTTACTTATAACAAGTCCATGTGTACCATATGCGAATTACTTACCCTGTCTAGGTAAGTGTTAAACATATGATATGATAGGTTTCTTATAATTAATACATTTGCAATCTATGTAGCAAAGGATTAGTAAGTGTGAGGTGTAGGAGAAAATCCTTCCATCTCTGAAGGACGCGTTCGGACGTAGTCCACTGTCTAACACGACAGGGATGCGATCCATGTAAAACCTTGAGCGAGGCACCAACTAAAATACGATGGCCTAGCGAAGAGGACAATATACTGAAGCATTTTGGACGTAGTTCACTGTCTAACACGGGAGGGATGCGATCCATGCAAGACCTTATGTAACCCCGGTCGTAGGGCCCAAAAATTTTCGCGACTAAAAATATTATAACAAATCAACACTACGTTTTCATACGAAACTGAAAACCGAGCTATTATATATAATTATTATACATGAACGTATGTTACGTAATCGAACTGATACCTGATAACGAACCCGCCCGATACCGACTTGGTGAGTCACAGGGAGGACACTTGTCCTCCCCATGCGTTGACATCAGACTTATAAAAACCATCAAAGGACTTATGGTTTTGTTAAAAACCACCTATCTAAACTCACTATAAAAACCTCAACCTACTCACTCTTTTCCCTGATGAAACTTCACTAACATAAAGACACTATACAAATATGAAGAGAGAGAGAGATAGAATGCAGAGAAACATTGGGCCACCACCTCCACCGACGCATACCGGCGGCACCATCCCCACATTTGATTATAAATCCCTTCCCATTTTCCCTGATTACACTACCCACAATTTACCCTCTCACTCATCTCACGAATAAACACATACCCTTACTTTCTCTCAACACACACACACTTATTGAAAGAAATGGTGATAGAGACGGGAGCAACGACAGAGGCCGGAAATGAGGGACCCTTGGCCGTGGCCTCTGGCCGACCCCGTCCCTGTTCCGAGGATGGAGATTGCTCTGGTAACCGGAGTTATGATGTCACGAGTGATTATAGTCGGTGGGTCTGGCTATGCATTCCGATAGAGGTTCGAGCGATAAGGTATATACCCGTAACCCTATTTCTTGTCAGCAATTATTAATGTAAAATGTTGGGATGTGGTTGCTCGTGTTGAATAGAAGCCAAGAGTTCAGGGATGGGTGTTGGAGACGTGACAGGAGTCAAGTTGGGAACTATAGTGATGGTGCCTAGTATATGGTAGTGGTGATCGATAGTGGTATGATGGGAAAAAACGGGGATGGTGGTGGTGGTATGTATTGGTGGTAGATGTGTAGTTGTATAGTTGAATATTGTGGAACCAGGTGACAGCAGAGGGTTATGATTACGGGATTGGGGACAGGTGGAATCGGGTATTTTTGTTGAATGCTTGGTGATGTGAAACCATAATAGTAATTGAGTTTGATTTAGGAACCGAATAAGAAGATGGTTCAACAAAGCAGTAAACTAGACAGTCAATCGAAGTCAACCGGGTCAACAATTGGTCAACACGAACCATGAGCCGAACGTGAGGTATAAAACAAGAACCCAACCCATTCTAATATTTGTCATTTATTTCGTGAGCACGTGTGGACATTGACGAGATACTAGACCGGACCGATTCGACCAAACAAATATAAGGACCTATCTAAAATATGTATATTAAACCGTGTAGATAGTAATACCGATTGTATAGAAATACTTTGGTTATGATTGAAAATTAAATTATAGGAACACATAGAATTTTGTATGGATAGATAGACAAGTGGACATTAATACAAAATAATGGATCCAACACAAATCTTTATACATTAAGAACTTAGATATAAAATAAATGGATAATATGAACAATTGGAATGTGTAGTACTGTATATAGACGATACCATGATAATGACGATTAGAACATTGGTAGATGGTATATATGATAATGAATTGGTTATTAATTATACAAAGATATAATAGTCTTGACGAATGATTAGATCGTGTAAGTGAAATGGACGATTACTAGGACACTTAGATTTCAACAACATTGAGCACTCAACCGATGTAATAACAATGGATGAGTAGAACCATAACTCGACAACTAGAATAAACTCACATAAATGACTAAAAGCCCTAAGCTTGTACTTGTCCAAACGTGTAACCACGATATTGTTTACACGCACTAATGATTATGAACTTAAGTAGGTTCTTGCCAGGGATTAATAGATGGATCACGACTTGAAATGACATGTAACTGCATGATGATGCGATACGTTATCGAGGTGAGTTCCGTGTACCATTCCCCTTTTTTTTGGTTTACTGTTTTGGGGTGAACATATGCTTATGTGTGTAAACTGTTGATGAGATAAGGCACTGGCTGCCTAATAACACTAACACTCATTAACTCAAAGGTGAGACACTTAATATATGGGTAGTACTACTTGGGGAATCCCCCACGCACAGTGGACCCTGGACTAGGGAACCGGGAAACCCTTCATTGAGGCCTGCGGACCGTTGCGGCATATATTATGCCTTGTAGATTTATAATGGCAGTAGATAGATCTAGTGTTAGGGTTGATGTGTCGCTTGTACATCACTATGTGTAAACTATGTAAACTTGTTTATGAAATGATAAAACTGTTTTGGATCCACTTAACTACGTACACGGACTCACCAGCATAATTGCTGACCAAACTCTTTTTAAGCATGTGTTCAAGTACTGCGTTTGGATAATCATGAAGACGAGGTATATGCTTGCTTGTGTGGATTAGAGATTGTTTTGTTAGAAGATTCGAGCTATAAGCGTTGTGGATTAGAGCTTCTAGAGTTATGTACATGTAGAGATCGGATTGACTAGTGGACCACATCTCACCAGCTGCTTCGACGACCGCTGCGATTCGTCCCTGTATAGTTATTAGTCTATTTATTTAAGTTGTGTATTTATATTTTTGGATTAGAATTTGTATTAAACAATAAAATTTAGTTATTGTTGCTTCCGTTGTGCAAGTTTGTTATCAATCTGTTATTTCATCTAGCCCCTCCTGGTCGGGGTGTGACAGATTGGTATCAGAGCAACGGTTGTAGCAAAATAGGATATATTCAGATATCCTATACCATACAAGGATAACTTAGAGAAAGCAGAGGAACATCCGACCACCACCTCCACTGCCACATACCGGCGTCACCACCCCTAACCTTTGATTATAAATCCCTTCCCCTTTTTCCCTGACTATACTACCCACAATTTACCCTCTCTCTCATCTCACGAATACATACACACCCTTACTTTCTCTCAACACACACACACACACACACACTTATTGAAAGAAATAGAGAGAGAGAGAGAGAGAGGAGCGACGAGAGAGAGAGAGAGAGAGGTCGGAGATGAGGGACCCTCGGCCATGGCCTCTAGCCAACCCCGTCATTGTTTCGATGATGGAGATTGCTCTGGTAACTGGAGTTATGATGTCACGAGTGATTACAGTCGTTGGGTCTGGCTATGCATTCCGATAGAGGTTCGAGCGACCAGGTGTATACCCGTAACCCTGTTTCTTGTCAGCAATTATTAATGAAAAATGATGGGATGTGGTTACTCGTGTTGAATAAAAGCCGAGAGTTCAGGGATGGGTGCTGGAGACGTGACAGGAGTCAAGGTGGGAACTACAGTGATGGTGACTGGTATATAATATTGGCGATCGATGGTGATATGATGGGTAACGAAGGGGACGGTGGCGGTGGTATGTATTGGTGGTAAATGTGTAGTTGTATAGTTGAATGTTGTGGAACCGGGTGACAGCATAGGGTTATGATTACGGGTTGAGGACAGGTGGACTTGGGTATTTCTGTTGAATGCATGGTGATATGAAACCATGGTAGTAATTGAGTTTGATTTAGGAACCAAACAAGAAGATGGTTCAACAAAGCAGTAAACTGGATAGTCAATCGAAGTCAACCGAGTCAACAATTGGTCAACACGAACTGTGAGCCGAACGTGAGGTATAAAACAAGAACCCAACCCATTCTAATATTAGTCATTTATTTCGTGAGCACGTGTGGACTTTGACGAGATACTAGACCAGACCGATTCGACCAAACAAATATTAGGACCTATCTAAAATATGTATATTAAACCGTGTTGAGAGTAATACCGATTTTAGAGAAATACTTTGGTTATGATTGACAATTAAATTATAGGAACATATAGAATTTCGAAAGGATAGATAGACAAGTGGACATTAATACAAAATAATGGATCCAACCAAAAACTTTATACATTAAGAACTTAGATATAAAATAAATGGATAATATCAACAATCGGAATGTGTAGTACTGTATATAGATGATACAATGATAATGACGATTAGAACATTGGTAGAAGGTATATATGATAATGAATTGGTTATTAATTATACAAATATATAATAGTCTTGACGAATGATTAGATCATGTAAGTGAAATGGACGATTACTGGGACACTTAGATATTAACAACATTGAGCACTCAACTGATGTAATAACAATGGATGAGTAGAACCATAACTCGACAACTAGAATAAAATCGCATAAATGACTAAAAGCCCTAAGCTTGTCCTTGTCCACACGTGTAACCACGATATTGGTTACACGCACTAATGATTATGAACTTAAGTAGGTTCTTGCCAAGGATTCATAGATGGATCACGACTTGAAATGACATGTAACTGCATGATGATGCGATACGTTATCGAGGTGAGTTCCGTATACCATTCTCCATTTTTGTTTTACTGTTTTAGGGTGAACATATGCTTGTGTGTGTAAACTGTTGATGTGACAAGATACTTGCTGCCTGATAACACTGACACTCATCAACTCATAGGTAACCCACTTAATATATGGGTAGTACTACTTGGGGAATCCCCCACGCATTGTGGACCCAGGACTAGGGAACCAGGAAACCCTCCACTGAGGCCTGGGGACCGTTGCGGCACATATTCTGACTTGTAGATCTATAATGACAGTAGATAGATCTAGTGTTAGGGTTGAGGTGTCGCTTGTACATCATTATGTGTAAACTGTGTAAACTTGTTTGTGAAATGATAAAGCTGTTTTGGATCCACTTAACTACTTACACGGACTCACCAGCATAACTGCTGACCCAACCCTTTTAAAGCATGTGTTCAGGTACTGCGTTTGGATAATCATGAAGACGAGGTATATGCTTGCTTGTGTGGATTAGAGATTGTTATGTTTGAAGATTCAAGCTATAAGCGTTGCGTATTAGAGCTTCTAGAGTTATGTACGTGTAGAGATCGGATCGACTAGTGGACCACATCTCATCAGCTGCTTCAACGATCACTGCGATTCGTCCCTGCATAGTTATTAGTCTATTTATTTAAGTTGTGTATTTATATTTTTGTATTAGATTTTGTATTAAACAATAAAATTTAGTCATCATTGCTTCCGTTGTGCAAGCTTGTTATCAATCTGTTATTTCGTCCAGCCCCTCCTGGTCGGGGTGTGACACCTTGAACGAGGTACCAGCTTGTATACTGGGCTAGCAAAACGGGCAATATACTATACGAGTTATCTTGGTTGATACAGAGATAGACTTGAACTTTAATCAAGGTTGAGTAATAATAACATTCGAATTAGTGACATAAACCGCGGACTTGGGCCGTGATAAATTAGTAAATCAATCCACCCTCAGCTTTTAGGAATTGTTTGAGAATATATTTTCTGATCAACAAGATCCATAACTGAACAGTTGTTAGGATTGTTTGAGAATATATTTTGTGAAATAGTTATAAATCTTTTTAATTCTCAGCCTTTGATGGTGTATTTTAATTTTTTTAGAATTAAGTCTAAAAGAAATTCGTTCTTCGTTTAAGCTTCTTGTTTAGACTTTGTCAATTTTGAATGAACATTTGGCTTTGTTTTTTTAAAATAATTTTGATTTATAACATTTGTACATGTTTTGAATAGTTATAAATCTTTTTTAATTTTCAACTTGAGATTTCAAATAAACCCCCAAATTAGCCCCAAAATCAACAATCGACTAACCTAACCTAGATCTAACCTAATTTGTGTATAAACTTAATGAAAACATACCTTATTGATGCTTTGATCCACCACCGAGGCTTGTGTGTGTTATGAGTGTGTTTATTCGTGTTTTGTTTGTTGGTCGTATTGTGTTTCTACCCTCGTATTGGGGCTGATATGATGCTTGGTATGCCTCGTGTTGCCCAATACATGGGCAAATTAAGGTCATGTATTGTGTTCAAGCCCAGTATCAAACCCAATACGTGACCCTAATATGCCACGTATTGGGCAATACGAGGCATATTAAGGTTTTTTTTTAAAATTTTTATAAATAATTAAAAGTACTAAATTAACTTAAAAAAATCTAAAAAATCACAAAAAAATAGTTTTATTTACTAAATCAATTGATCGATGTATTTCGGTGTTTTCAAAAAGTGTTTTATTTATTAAATCGATTGATCATTGTTTTTCAGTGCATTTGATAAGTGTTTTATTTACAAAATCGATTGATCGTTGTTATTCAGTGCATTAAAAAATAGCACTAATTTAATAAGTCGATCGCTCGTTGTTTTTCAGTGCATTCGAGAATAGTATTTATTTACTACATTAATTGATAATGTCTTTCGGTGTATTCGTAAAGTGTTTTATTTACTAAATCGATTATCGTTGTTTTTTCAGTGCATTCGAAATTAGTTTTTCTCGTATTGGGAAGCTATCAACCCTAAAAACTAAGACTAGTGTAAATAAACAACACAACTGTAAA
The DNA here is from genome assembly GCA_032199755.1 of Ambrosia artemisiifolia. Lineage (NCBI taxonomy): Eukaryota > Viridiplantae > Streptophyta > Magnoliopsida > Asterales > Asteraceae > Ambrosia > Ambrosia artemisiifolia. The sequence continues at coordinate 28,408,853 of CM063521.1, forward strand.
TAACTAAAACTTGTTTTATAAAACATAGGAGGTGGTTTTACATACATAGTAACAAAAACAATCAACTCTAATAACTGAGACCAACCTCCTATTTATAACACATAGGTTACGGTTCTACATACATAGTGGGTTGAACTAAGTTTAAAATGACAAGCCACACAGCATTAGCTAATATGTGTGCTATGTCGGTTGGTTGATACAATAAAAATACCGACGAGCCGCACTGCATCAGCAAAAATGTGAGCTACGTCTGTCAGTTGATACAATCAACTGACAAAGGATCTCTGTCTGCTCCTTGTTTTCTGCTAAATATGGAAAATGTTTGGTTCTTCATTTGCTAGATCCGGTGGATCATCATCAGCAGCTTGCTTCGCCATTTCTGCAAAAAACAAAAATATTTGAAAGTTTTAATAAATATATATTTTATATTTATTATTTACTTACTAAAAGTGCTTTATTACTTATTAAAAAACAAAATGTTTGACATTTTTATAATTTTTTTACAGATTATTGTTATTATTTTTATAAAAAAACGATTAAAAAATTGGATCAATATGCCTCATACTGCCTTGTAGGACCCAAATATTCAACCAGGTTAACCCACATAATCACAAATAACACCCAAACAAAGCAACAATATAACCTAATATTCATGAAAAGATAAAAAAACATACATACATACCTTAATGGGTGAATGAATCGGGTCGAGTCGGGTGTGTTTTTGTGTGTGTGTGTTTGGGTGTGTGTTTTGTTTGTTCCTATTGTCTTCTTCCCACATATTGGGGCTCATATGAACCTTGATATGCCACGTATTGGTCGATATGTGGCATATCATACCCAAATCCCCATGCCAGTGTCTGACAACACGTATTGGTGGGATATGGACCCTAATATGCCACGTATTGGCCAATACGTGGCATATTAGGGTCACGTATTGACCAATACGAGGCATATAAACCCAATCATTGGCCTTTTAAGTCTGTGCCAGGGTGACTGAAAAGGGTCATGTGAACCCTATATGCCTCGTGTTGGCCAACTCAAAGCATACATGATTTGTTTTTTTTTTGTCCTTTTGTTGTTTGGTGTTTGAGACACGTGAAATCATTAAAGCAAATACTCTTCGTATTGACTAATACGAGGAGTACTTAGGGTGTCTAAATAATTTTTTGGGGTGTCTAAATATTAGCTCCCTAAAAGAAAATGAGATGTAATGGTTTAAGGCCCCGTAATGCCCCAATGATTACCCAATAATTACTTTTTTTTTCCAATTCAAACCGTTGTATAACGGTAAAAAATATTGAATAGGGGTGTAAAGAAGCCGAGTTGAGTCCAAGTTTAGATAGGCTCGAACTCTTGCTCGTTTAAGTTATTAAAGGCCGACTCCTTTATCACTAAAATATTAATTTTTATTAATTCTAAATAATATTTTATATATAATTTAGCTATTACCATCCCAAGGAAAACAAAACCTAAGATTTGCTTTATTCAGTATCAAACGGAAGCTACGAGCAAATAGAACACCTTTCAGAAGTATCAATATCGTCACATGAATCGTAAATGCATGAATGTGATGTACCAAAAAATCCGCGTATCCTAATGGAATAAGTAACAAAACTACTTTACCGCCCACTGCGACTAAATCACCGCCTCTAATTTAAAGTGGTGCTTTTTGTTGCACCGAGAATCGTTGCACCAGGTGCTAAAGCGTGGGTGCTTTGTATCAATTAAGCAAAGATATGTTGTAATTGGATAGCAATATATATAAATAGTGGTATCGTTTAGGCTCACAAGTTCAAGCTCGATAACTAAAGCTCGGGCTCGTTTACTAAACGAGTTTGTTTATATGCTAAACTCATTTCAAGCTTTTTTCAAGCCAAGATTGAGTAACTCAGCTTGTATGTAAACGTATCTACTACTACATATAAATGAAAGCAAAGTTGGCACACATGTCATCATATGGGAACATAGTTTCTGTTTTTCCCGCTCATTTTACCGGGTCAATTAAATGGGTTATGGATACTCCATCTATTATTAAATTATTTTTTCTCTCTGAGGTGCATAGCACATGCACTTTCCCACATTATTTTTAAACGTTAATAACTTTTTTTAAATGACATTTTTTTGGAAAAAAGATTACACAAAATTAACGAGTGTTTTATTATTTTTACAACGAATACTATAGTGCTATACAAAAAACAGAAAAAAACGAGTGTTTTATTATCTTTCCAAATCAAGAAGTAAAACATCTGTTGCAAGCAAAGTCTATTCTAAGGTCTGTTCCAGAGCAGTGGGTCTATTAAGGAGATTTGTCTGAAACAACTGTTTCTTCAAACAGATGATGCTTCAACAATTTGCTTGCAATTTGAAGCAAACTGTTGAAGCAACATCTGTTTCAGACAGATCTCCTTAACAGATCCACTGTTCTGAAACAGAACTTAATAAATAGACTTTGCTTGCAACAGATGCTTGAATTCTTGATTTGGTATTTAGTAAACAAAAAAAATATACAGTCTTCCGGTGCATAAAATATAAAAATATATTTTAACTTGATTTGGATTTCATCTACTTATGAAAAATATAAAACAAGGTAAAATATGGAAAAAAGAATTGGTAAGATTAACGTGAAAGGTAGATGACGCTGTTAGCCGTCTGACTAACTCAAGACAACCTCTACCTCCACCTAACCCCATCCATCCGTCCGTCACCCCCTCTATCTATCTATAAAACTAGCATTTCTCCAGACAAAACCACTTAAACAAAACAACAAGATGGATCTTCTCCTGATAGAGAAAACCCTCATTGCCTTGTTCGCCGCCATAATTGGCGCAATAATAATATCCAAACTCCGTGGCAAGAAATTCAAGCTCCCTCCCGGCCCCATTCCGGTTCCCATATTCGGCAACTGGCTCCAAGTCGGCGATGATCTTAACCACCGTAACCTAACCGACCTTGCCAAAAGGTTCGGTGAGATCTTTCTTCTGCGTATGGGTCAACGTAACCTTGTCGTTGTCTCATCTCCTGATCTTGCTAAAGATGTGCTCCATACCCAGGGAGTTGAGTTTGGTTCTCGTACCCGTAATGTTGTCTTTGATATCTTTACTGGGAAAGGACAGGATATGGTGTTCACTGTTTACGGGGAGCATTGGCGCAAAATGAGACGGATTATGACTGTCCCCTTTTTTACCAACAAAGTTGTTCAGCAGTACAGGTTAGTTACTTAGCTAGTTGGTTTTATTTAAATCGGTTTGTGCTCTAGCCGGTTGTCATATCCGGGTGGCTGGACTTTGTTGTAAGTGAATTGGGTTCGATTTAAGTTCAACTGTTCCATTAATTGCTCGGGGTGTTAGATAATTCGATTTGGTTAAATCGTTTGATTTGGTTACGGAATGATTAATTCTGTTATTTGATCAATTAAGTCAGTTATGGTTTGATTAATTGCTGAAATAGGTACGGGTGGGAGGATGAGGCAGCGGCGGTTGTGGAGGACGTGAAAAAGAATCCAGCGGCAGCCACACAAGGCATCGTGATCCGGAGACGGTTACAGCTGATGATGTACAACAACATGTTCAGAATCATGTTCGATAGGAGATTTGAATGTGAAGATGATCCCTTGTTTTTGAAACTCAAGGCGTTGAACGGTGAGAGGAGTCGATTGGCGCAGAGCTTCGAGTACAACTATGGCGATTTTATCCCCATTTTGAGGCCGTTTTTGAGAAATTATTTGAAATTGTGTAAGGAGGTTAAGGAGAAAAGGATTCAACTGTTCAAGGACTACTTTGTTGATGAAAGGAAGTAAGTATTGATAACTTATCTTCAAATTTGGGCATTTAAATTGAACCTATAATTTAGGTTTCTTTTTTGGCTGTAAACAGGAAGCTTGCAAGCACGAAGAAAGCGGATAACAACCAGATAAAATGCGCGATTGATCACATTCTTGAAGCTAAGGAGAAGGGAGAGATCACCGAAGACAATGTTCTTTACATTGTTGAAAACATCAATGTTGCAGGTACCCCCCCTATGTTTTAATTGATTTGAGTACTAGACGCCGGTATAGGATTTACCGTATGTCTTGGCTAATATGCCTTGATATCAGGGGTATTCAAGAACTATACGCTCCTGTGACAGACATGTCATCAAGATTTGTAAAATGAACTATACGCCCAGTATATCTTGGTGTATTCAACCGAACCGGGTTGGGTTGTATATCTTGAATCTATTAAACTGGGCCGCTTCTATAAATAATTATTTATGTAATAATATAAGTATAACTTTGCTGTATGAAACTGCCATTAAGATGAGTAATTTAGATGAATCAATTGATAAAGTCAACTTTTAATGTTGATTTAATGCTTTAAAATTACATCCGCCTTAAACAGAAGTGTTTAAAGATTTTCTTTTAAACGGATTAAACTTTGTTTAACAACCTTTTATAATAAAACATAGTCTCTAAAAAGGAGCTTTCTAATGGGTGTTTTATTATTATATTAACCATCACACAACCACATTATATAATATTGGTGAGACACGTAAAAGCAGAAAGGGCAAGATATGATATTTTTTTATACAAAGCCTTTGAGATGTAGCAATATTAAATGTCTACATTCTATAAATGATTTACAACCATGTATTTGTTTATTACAACTTGCAAAATACCTAACACATCTTATAAATTTGGTCCATGTTCTACACCTACCCAAATAAAATATTTTTTAATATCTTGGATTCGACCTGTGATTTTGTTTGACAATTTCATTTAAAAAAAGTCAAAACTAAAATTCTTGAATTTGAAATTTACCTCACTATTTTTTGTTGTTGTTGTTGTATATCAGCAATAGAAACAACTCTGTGGTCAATCGAATGGGGAATTGCAGAGCTCGTGAACCATCCCGAGATCCAAGCCAGGCTCAGACACGAGCTCGACACTAAGCTCGGACCTGGTGTCCAGATCACCGAGCCCGATGTCCAAAACCTCCCATATCTCCAAGCCGTTATCAAAGAAACCCTACGTCTGCGGATGGCGATCCCACTTCTGGTCCCTCACATGAACCTCCATGATGCTAAGCTCGGTGGGTATGACATCCCGGCTGAAAGCAAGATCTTGGTCAACGCCTGGTGGCTAGCCAACAACCCTGAACAATGGAAGAAGCCAGAGGAGTTTAGGCCTGAGAGGTTTTTGGAAGAGGAAGCGAAGGTTGAGGCGAACGGGAATGACTTTAGGTACTTGCCATTTGGAGTTGGGAGGAGAAGTTGCCCCGGGATTATTCTGGCATTGCCAATCCTCGGTATTACAATAGGGCGGTTGGTGCAAAACTTTGAGCTTTTGCCGCCACCAGGACAGTCTAAGATCGATACTAGCGAGAAAGGCGGGCAGTTCAGTTTACATATCTTGAAGCACTCTACCATTGTTGCCAAACCGCGATCGATCTAAGGGTTTTTGTTTGTCTTCTTTTAATGTTATAACCAGGTGTTACTGTTGTTGTGTGATTTAAAGATTTTGAATTTGTTTTGTACATCGTTTCGTTTAAAAATAATTCAGAAAAAAACATGATACTTAATATGCGTATTTATTTAAGTAACAATCATAGCTAAGCGAGAATTGTTCAAATTTAAGTTCCTTAAATTAAGTAAAAAACTGTACGAATCGCATGTAATTGTTAAATTAACTCTTATACTTGGTACTTTTTTCTTTCTTTGTAATTGATCGCTAACATATTGTTATTTACTAGTGTGGTACCCGCGCGATACGGCGGGAACACAATTTATAATGCGACACTCGTTATCGACTAATCATCATACATTTTATGTCGCATGTTGGAGTGGCGACGACAACTTACAGCGTGGTACTCGTGTGTTAGTTTATCAATTTTGTAGTGATATATTTTATAGTGTCTGTGTTAGTTTTCTTGATTGCAAAATTTTTCATGAATTCTCTAATCTGGTTTAACTAACTGTTTTATTTTTAAATTGATCAAAAGTTAACTTTTTGTGCTTTCTCAATAAAAAAAGTAGGATTCTATCAATTAACTGAAATACTAAACAAAATGTATAGCGTAAAGGCTTCGCATGTTTTGCATACCTCATGGATCGAACTCGAGATACCCGGTCAAGAACCCCACAAATGTGAAATAACCTTCCCACTTCTGTTTCAACTACTGGGCTCAACATCATTGGACACTATCTTTTCTCTTTAAAATCGAACTTTTGCATTCAAAGGTACTTTTTAGCTTTTGGTAATGCGGGTAGTTTAGTCTGTTTGGGGATGTAGAGAATGCATTGTTTTTTTTTTTTTTGATAAACACATTAAATTAAATATCCAAACTAATCTTTTTCAAGAAGCAATACTGACTTCTTAACATTAATTATGTCGTTACAAACTCAAGAGGTCTCCTCTTACCACAAATGAGTAGCAAGAGATTAAGATTATCCACTAAACTAACATTTTCAATATAAAATGTGAAGTTATATCCAACTTCTAAAGTGGCTGAATCTTGGTTTTTTAAAGACCATTAATCCGACCCATGTTGCCACATCTTTGAAAGAATGAAAAAGTTTAGATATATAGATATATCTATAATTCTACTACATCAACAACCACATAGATAATGACACGATACATACAATGAGTAACCATAAATAACCTCAAAGTTAGATGTATAAAAAACTACGCGCAAAACATGTCTACGGTGATATAGATGAAAAATGAAACAGAACGTGACTTTAACTCTACCAGCATTAGTCATAACAAAAGAAAAAAAATATATAAGCTACACAGATAGAACATTTTTTTGATCAATTCCACTATATTGTACAAAATATTCTTACTAACCTAGGCCCAGAATTTACCGGCAGATATGCCTATTGCATCTTCAACTTGAAAATCCCATTGTGTATCTTCATCTGTTGCATACAGAGTAATTGAAACTCAGTAACTCACTAAAAGTATTAGGCATTTTCTACAAGAGTAGCCTATCAATAAAGTTCATTATACATCACTGATGACTGAGAGTCATACCCATGGAGCATTACTCTATTTGATTATCTACTAAACTCAAGCGACCTACTGTACAATATTTCCATGGTTCCATCCTCAACATAAGCTCCAAGGTTTATCTAAACAACCATGAGTACACTAAAATACCAAGGAAACAACAAGTCAATAAGTAACAAAAAAAGAGAAACAAGTTACTATATAATGTCACATTTAGAAAAAGTCAATCAGTTAGCACTTCATGTCATCATCTAGACCATGTCCACAGTCATCCCTACCTTCGCTAAAATAAACGTTTGCATGCTTAGTCAACAAACCTTGTAGCATAAGTTAAATAGTTTTATTTTGCCCTTGTATATGTGCCCTTATATCATAAGAGAAATAGCATAAAGGTGATACCTTAGGTTGTAACTACAGCTATATATTTGTCCACTTCTTTGTAACAGGTCAAAATATCTAAAACTTTGGTGTGAGTTAAAATAGTAGCAAAATTGAATTTTTTGACAACCTTATAAAATGTTTAACAGGTAAAAAAATTTATTGATTAAAGTATACTAAAACACAATTAGAAAAAACTGTAAGAAATTCTTTTCGTCTAAATTTTCGGCTCAAACATTGTTAAAGTTTCATGTATCTCCTAAGTGTCCAACCTCACTTTTGTTTAAAGGATTGTTATGTTCATTGATTTTATGTAAATTGTAAGTATTAAATTCCATATATCATTTATGCAGTGTGTTTTGTATACCTTCTGGGAAGAGCGGGTCTTCTTGTGTGGGTGAGTCAAAAACTCGATTAACTACAAACTATGTTGAGCCTTCTTGTGGGGTGATTTCTGCATGGGAGTGTGCTACATACCAAATGAGCACTTTTATATTAGTAACATAGTCATTGTGAGGGTTAAAATCAAGAGAAAACGATAGTGGTAACTACATACAAAATGATTACGCGGATTCATAGCAGTGTGAACTTTCATGGAAAGCCTTTGATCTGATGATACCAACCTCCATAATGTCCCCACTTTATTTGAAAAGCATAACATCCACCACAGCCGCCCAAGTTACCACATGTGCAATTTGTTAACCAGTATTCCACAATCCACATGCGATGGTTCTAAAGAAGAAAAAGGAAAAAAAACAATTGTAAAACCTGCACCATTTCATAACCAAAAATCCACAATCCGAAAAAAGTCCCTTTTAATTAAACCCTCCATAAATAGTTCGTTGACACATCAATTCACTATTACTTCAACCAATTATAATTAAAATGATACAAATTGGGTTTATTATATTAATATTTGAATAGATGCATTATATTAAAAAACCAAGAACATCTTGGAAGTCACTAACAATATGCTCACATGTTTATATCCTTTGAACTCTATTAATACAAAAATGATCACTGTCTAACTTATTTCACAACAGATTTTTAATTTTTTCTAAACCATTCAAAACCAGATCCTGTCACATACCTGGACCCGCAAAAAACTACCTGTGTACCAATAAACAGTAAACCGTTGCAGAAAAATATGCACTTGTAGAAAAAAAAAGCAAATTACTTACAGCAAAACAAAAACCCAAATCAAATTTGTGTAAAAAAATCAAAACCTCAAATTTATTAAATTATTTAGGGTGAATGTATTTACCATACCTGATTTTCACCAAGAACCGTTTTGATGATGCCGTCGGGATTGTGATGCGATGTAGAATCTATTGTTTTGAGGAATTCCCTGTTGACTCAACAGTTGCTAGAACTCCATTGGAGCCCTAGGCCGACTATGCCGCTGTCAAAGATCCACCATTATCGCTCCTATGCCAAATCCGTGACCACTACAATGTTTCCCTCCTCGTTCTCTACCCATTTGTGTGGTTTGCGCTCCGGCACTCCTGGCTTTGCAGCTCACTGTGGTCAAAGAAGGAGATGAGGGAGATTTTCTTTCAGTATCTCTCTGTCTCTCTCTTGTTTTACGATTTGAAAAGGTTACAAGAGAAGGGTTGGCAAGCTTTTAGAATGAATGGTCAGGATCATGATCCATGTAAGTGTGATGCAGTATGGATCATGATCCGTGTGAGTGTGTTAAAAATGGATGGTGTGGATGATGGCATATCTGGTGTGTTTCTAAATGCTTAAAGGGTTGTAAACTATGCATTAATATTTGCACCTTTTAAAATTTCTTAAGGTTAAAGCATTAATGTGTTGTACATCATGCACTAATGTATTGTAAATGGCAAATGACCATTTCTGCCCTTCCTATATGCTTATTAATATAGTATAGATTTGAAGAAATGAGGAGTCTTTTCAATACATAGTGACATCTCCCTCCCACTTTTCACCTGTAGTGTCATTCTCTCCCACATTTCATCTCTAGTGTCAAAGTCGTTACTAACGGCGAAAGCTTACAAAGCCTTGATGATGAAGAGCCTTGAGAAGAACCGCGTCCGGAAAGCAGTGAAGAATCTGGAAGCATTTCCAAACTCCGACGAATCCTTCGAGTCAGAAGGTGTTGTGTCAGAACCTGAAATTCCGGAGCAGCTTGATACACCAGAACCATCACAAGCCATCGTCGTCAACAACTTTGTATTCCTGAAGGGTTAAGGGATTACGAACCCGTTGATAAGGATACAGAAGAGGAGATGGACTTGTGGTCTGCACAATTGCCACACATTGTCCGTATTGGTACGTACTTCTCAACGAAACCAGAGGTGACGCTTGCCGTTAAATCCTAGAATATATTCAATGCAACAAGGAAATGTTTGTTGGTGAAAGCACATCCAAGAAATGGAGAGCGAAATGTTACTCATTAAACGCTCACTACCCCGAGCATCTTCGTGAGGGCCCACCTTGTCGATGGTATGCTTACGCCCATAGAAACACAAGTGATCACATGTGGCGACTCACTAGATGGGTTGATTCACACAATTGCTACGGAACGATTGTTTCGAACAACAACAGATGTTTGAAATCTACTGATGTTGCAACTAAAATCCTTCACCATGTACAACAAGACATCACGTATCCTGTAAAGCACATTCGAGCATACATAAAAGACGGTATTGTAGATGCACTTTATGCGACTAATGCTTCGGATTGTGAATATTAACATGTGTTAGTGATTTTGGAAGGTCGAATGTGACTTTTGGAAGGTCGAAGGTAGAAGTATAAGGTCGAAGGTGAAAGCTAGTGGGCGAATGTGGAAGACTTAATGAAGAATGTGTATGTTCGTACCTTTATATAGGTCGAATGTGGACAAAGTCCACATTCGTACTCTTGACAGGGGCGAACGTGCAGTTACTATATAAGGGTTTAGCTTGTTTTGTAAGTTAGAGTTGTTGGTCATTGTGTGTGTTTGAGTCAGGTTGTTGCTCTCTAAATTGAGTGTGTGTGAAGGTCAATAGATTAACTTGTAAAGCGTATGTATTGAATGTTTTGAATCAAGTAATCTATAAAATGATGTTTGAAAAGGTAATTCGTGTGTTGTGATTCGTGTATTATCATTTTGTTCTGTTCTAGGGTTTCTGCACCTGGAATAGTCTCTTGTATGATCAGATTTCCTGTTTAAAGCTAAAATTCTTCAATTACAAAGTGGTATCAGAGCCATAGAGATCATACAACAACAACTTGATAATATCAGAACTGATTTGGACCCTATTTTGATCAAATTTTCTCTGTTTTTCATTGAAAATGGTTTTTGATACAATTTGAAGGTTTTGGACAACAATTCGTGGTTAAAATCAACAATTCCAAGACTTAAAGTTGTTCCAAATCAATTCCGAATCATAAATCATCAAAATCCATTAACTTTTGAAAATTTCAGATCAAAATAACCGTTTTTCAAAGTGTAACCGTTTTTTGAACATGGGAGGGTCGAATCTAGAGAGCATGGGTCGAACGTGGACTTTTTAGGTCGAACCTGGAGCATTTCTGGACGAAAGTAGCTGTTTTTAGGTCGAACCTAGGTTTGCTGTGTTGAAATTTTCACTTTCGGGTCATAATTTCCACCTTCGGTTCGTCGGGGGTACGAAAGTGAGTTTCAGAGGGACGAAAGTGAAAGTATTTGGTCGAACTTGGATTTCATCTGTGATATTCTACATTCGGGTCTTATTTTAAGGGCGAAAGTGAGTTTGTCAGGACGAAAGTAGAAGCTGTTTTTGGGAAATTTCAAGTGTGTTGCATTTCTAAATTTGTGAACAACATGTGGGGATTTCCAACTACACCGAGACCGGGGACAACACAGCAACAACAAGTGACCATGGACCCATGGACAGTGGCAGCTCAGAAATCGAACACTCAGTCTTCGCAACCAATTAACTACTTAGCGATGACGAGTTCGATGCCTCAGAGCGTTCCATCATCTTCACAACAACCTGCAGCAGATTATTGGGGAGTAGCAGCCGCGGTGGTAAACACTCAAACTACTAATGCTATTTCTACACTAATCAATGATTTATCTTCAGGTAGCGGGAATAGGCCACCCAAGCTAATGGAGATGCAGGAGTACAACCAGTGGCAGAAGAAATTCAAGATTCATCATGAAGGCATGGGGTTGGAAGGAACGGAGGCGTGGCAGATGATTGCGAAAGGATATGTGGCACCAGTATTAGAGAACACCGGTGAACAGATTCCTCTGGAGAGTTTGACTGACGATGAGAAGAAGAAATTCACGGTGGAGAAGAAGGCGTATTCTCAGCTAACCCAGGCGATCACAAACGATTTGCTACATCAGTTAGGGTCGTGCACTACTTCTAAACAGTTATGGGATGTGCTAAAGAATCGTCATGATGGTAACGAGAAGACGAGAAGGTTGTGAATGGAAGAGCTGAGGAAAGAATTCGAGAACTTCAGCTATGTTGGGAATGAGACGTTGAAAGAGTTGACTCCCAGATATTGTCACTTATTAACTGAATTGTCAAGCTATGACATTCAGATTCCTATGTCATATTTGGTGGACAAATTTGCTGATGCTTTACCACCTTACTGGGATCAACACATCGAGGTACTTAAGGAGAAGGATGCTTACAAGTACTGGACCATCAACGAGTTTATCCAGAAGCTGGAAAAGAAAGAACTCGAGGAGAAGAGGAAAGCTAAAAGATCTCAGATTCCTCAAAATCCAGAGTTGTACCATGCTGGTACTTCATCAATTGTGGGGAATTCTAGTGTTGGTGGAACAGTGGCTCCTCATATAGCATGTGTCTCAAGTTTCATGGAACCACCCAAACAACCGATCAACTACTTAGCTCAAACCTCATCATACTCACAACCATCATACACACCACCACCACAACAATACACAAATTCTTTCATTTCACCATTTTCTCCGATGCAACAAGCTGCATGTTATTCTGCTAATCAATCACAACAACAACCTCAACAACAATAGTACATGGCTCAAATGAATCAGACCAATCAGAAACCGGTCGTGTTGGAGACATCCAACATGAATAACGTTACTGTGGAAGTTGCTCAGCAACATATTGCGCTAGTCTCAGCAATGGTTGCTTCGTATAACGGGTTAGTAGCAAGTCAAATTGGGAATAACAACTTAACCAATGAAGACTATGCTCAAATCGATAAAGAGGAGATGGAGCTAATAGACATTCAGTGGGCTTTCGCAAGCATTATGAGACGAGCAACCGAATTCATAGAAAAGACCGGGAGAACTGATTTGGGTACTTCTCCAAACACCACATATGGCTTTAACAAGGAGAAAGTCACATGTTTTAATTGAGGTGGAAAAGGTCACTTCAAAAGAGAGTGTACACAACCTCCTAAACAAGGTAACCGAAACCCATTCAACTCAAACTACCAAAACCGCCAATCTGAAAACCAAGTTTCTTTTCAAAACAACAACTATCAAAACCAAAACAATTACCAAAACCGAAAAAACACCTCTCAAAACAACCAAAATAGACGACCAAACACATCCAACCAGAATCAAACTCAACCACCAAATAACCCAAACAGGACAGTTATACCCATCACTACACCAAATGAGCAACCACAGAATAACAATCAAAATCAAGCTTTGGTGATTCAGAATGATGAGAGATTTGACTGGACTGGTATGCAAATTGGTGTTGAGGAGATAAGCACTGGTGGGAATGTGGCTTGTGTTGCACAACAGGTTGATATTGAGGAGTCGGTGATAGTTGATCAAGTGGAAGAAACTGAGATTGAGGTTGAGGTATCAGTTGAAGAGATGAATGAGGAGACTGAGAATGTTGAAGTTCGGGCTGAAGAGAAAAGTTCGGGATTTGTGATTGATTCCGTCACAGACGTTCCTGAAGAAAATGAGTCAGTATATTCCGATTCAGAAAGCGAATCAGACTCAGAGGCCAGTGTTAATTCTCTAGATGATGACATTGATCAGTTGCTGGCTGAAGCGGATTTTCTAAAGACAAGGAAGTCATGCATAGTGGATGACGCCTTTACCAGAATTGATTATTCAAAGTTCTTTGCTGGGAAGGAAGCTCATTTTGCTCTAATGGCCATGACAGATCCTCCAAAACAGGTAAGTTCTGAATCTACCACTGACATCACAAGTGATAAGTATTGTGGCACTTGTGACAGATTGACAGAAGAAAACAAGCAACTTCGCGTACAACGTGATAGTGCTGTGATTAACTGTCAATCTGCTCGCAAGGAAGTCATAGCATTCAACAAAGTGCTTGATGGTTATAAAAAGGACATTTCTGACTTAAAGAAAACTCTTTCTTTAAAACAATTGGCAATCAATAGTTACATTGATGAATTAGAAAACACTAAGTTAGAAATGGCCACCATCAAGTGTTTTGCTGAAAAGGTCAACAAGAAGCTTGAAAGCTACAAGCACATTGCATATGTCGTTGATCACATCATTGATGAACCATCTCAAACCACAAGTTATAAGTCTGTGCCATCTCCGGTGCTTTTTGAAAACCATAATTGTCATCAAGTGACACCGGAGAGCTCAGTAAAATCTGATTCTGCATCGGAAGATGAATCCAATACATCTAGTATCGGAGATCCAAATTCCGATGTAAGACCGATTTTAGGTTTGAATGATGAGGGAGTTACTGCCGTAACCGATGATTCGGACACTGAGAATGAGAAAGTTGAGAACGTGAGTGATATTCCAAAAGAAAATCATATTATCACGAATGAACCTGTGTCACCTTCTCAACATTCTCATCCGATGGCTAATGCGCATCGTGTTAAACAGTCCGAAAAGAAAGAAGTGAAAAAGGATTCAGGTGACAAACCAGTCAAGGTATTTTATCGGATGGAAGGATCCGATAAGATTATCTCTGACGAGGAATATCCAATTAAGTTTGCTAACTATTCTAAAATTGAGAAAATTTGGCAAGAAAGCACAATATGGTTTCCGAAACATGAAAGATCAAATGATATTCCACCAGAAATCTTAAAGAAACTGTATTTGGATGTTTTGAAAGAACCAAAGGTTCATGTCACCCAATTCATCAAACCGAAACAAAAAGCAAACGGTTTTCATGAGCCAGCTTACTCTAGGGGCCCAGCTCCTGAGAGTTTAAGGCGTCGATGTATTGATGATCAATATCCCATCAATACATACGCAAAGCCTAATGCTCAGAACGTGTTTGAAGAGTACCGTGCATGCTTTAAGTGCGGGGAGAGAGGGCATTTACTTGCTCACTGCCCGTACGTAAGGCACAAAAGGCACAAGGTTGAAGTGAGGCAATCCATGAGAAAGCCGGTCGACAATCATTATTATCCACAAAGACGATGTGTTCCTCAACCAATATGATCGTCGAAACCGGATAGCCATGGAGAAACCTTTAAAGAGACCATTGGTGAACACAATAGTTGATAGACAAAAGGTACCACCAAAACCTGCTGTCAAATCGAATGTTGGACCTAAATCGGTTAAATCCGAGAAGGTAGTCAAGAAAGTTTCATTTGTGAACGATCCTAAGAAATCGACTGAGACTCCAAAATCTCAGATTCATATTTTGAAATGTTCGGAACAATCTTGGACACCAAATGGTACTCCGGGAGAATTGAAAAAGTTTTGAATGATCCGAAAAAGGTCGATTCAAAACCAAATGTTGACATAAATGAATCTTTGAAGGGTGATATTCAAAGACCCAAGCCCACACAGGCTTGGGTCCCCCGAAAGAACTGACATGTTTACTTGATGTGTGCAGGGAGCTTCAGCTGGCCCTATTAGCGGTCTTTGGATTGTTGATAGTGGAGCTTCAGGCCACATGACAGGGGATTTAGCATTGCTGTTCGACGTGAAGAATATCAATGGAGGTTACGTTGCATTTGCTGGAAACAAAGGAGGTTAAATCACGATGGAGGGTGTAGTTGAAATAATTTAGCTAAAACAGGATGTAATGATCATACAAGTCACAAATCCAGGTGCGGAAACCCTAGATATGAACAAAATGATAATATGCAAATCAAAACACGTAAGACATCATTTTAATCACCTTTTCATAGATTAACTTCAACAAAACTTGTTTACAATTGATTCACACGTTAATCTAATGATCACACACACATTCACAATCTAGACCTGAACCTGACCTCTCAACACACACTTTCTAAAACTCTTTCTTTCATCCAAAATGAGCAAATCCTATTTATAGCCACTGCACATTCGCCCATAATGAAGGTACGAATGTGGAATCTTTCCACATTCGCCCATTTCTAAGGTACGAATGTGGAGTCTTTCCACATTCACCCATACTGATTCACCTTCGCCCTCTAGACTTTCACATTCACCCACTTTAAGCTACATTCGACCTATATTATTCCACCTTCGCCCAACTTGTTTGGTCGAATGTGTCTTCATGTTTAAGTCTTGGTCGTTTTCTGATTATCTGAACCTTCGACATTCTGTACCGGATCACTAGCTAGGGACATACATGAATAATGCACTAACAATCTCCCCCTTGGACCTAGCTAGTGATGTTCCAAATTAGAAAGTTATCAATTCTTCAAGTCTTGATCTCATCATCTTGAACGACTTGAAAACTTTCCATCTTCATGCACATTTGTGTCGAAGTTCCTGTCTATCTCTCCAGTAAGCTTTGAAATCTCAGACAGACTTAAGAAATCTTGGCTTTGTCATTTGTTGATCCAGAGATGAAGATAGACAATAATCTTGAATTCTTCAATCTTCAGTCATTTCTTTTACAACTCTTGACTAACTTCTGTTGTTCTGGTGATCTTGATGTTCAGGTTTGGGTCTTGTTCAGTTACACACTTTGTCGATGAGTCTTGAGCAGTGCACCTGTTGTATTTGATTCTGCAGAAAAAATTTACTAAAAACTGCACAAACTACAACCAGCGTTAGACACGACAAATATCTCGGAAGTACTCTTCACATTCCTTTTGACCCTCAATAGTTGTTGGGTTAATTTGAGACCACAGTTACCAGGTTTAACCATGTTTAGTTAAATGTTAGAGTTGGAGGGTTAGATATGTAATTAAAGCATAGTGGTAGTGTGGAAACCCTAGTCTGCGCACTTAAATGACGGAGGCTGCGAACTTAATGTTAAGTTCGCAGTCCTCAGCATTCCCCTATAAATAGGAGCTCATTTGTGCAGCTAGGGTTAGGGTTTTTGATGTATCTTTGAGAGCACAAGTTAAAGGTGCGAACTTATTTCATATTGTGCGAACTTATCCATGGTGTTTACTGCTGAATCTTTAATGGAATCGTGTCTTTATGTTTCTTGTGTGTCGGTCTTTATAATCTTCATCTAGTTCTTTAACTTGTCTTGATTAATCAACTAAAACACCTAACAAATAGGTGTTTCTAGTTGATAACAATCTAGTGCACATTTAAGATCTAGTATTTTGGGACTACAATTTGGTATCAGAGCCTCTGTGCTCGAGATTGTATCTATCTAAAGATATCAAAACCCTCCTTGTTAGTTTTTACTTTCAAGTTTTTCAAAATTTTAGTGTTTATCAAAGTTTGAATATTTTCATTGTTTTGCCTTAAAATCTCATGAAAAGTGTTTCTAAGGTGTTTAAAAGTTATTATCTTCATTAGAAACATCATTCAAGAGCTTCAAAACAATTGAAAATCTCTTGGACATGTTTTTGGAAAGTTAAAAATTTTCACAGCCGAGTTTGCGCACTTAAGTGCGAACTTAGCTCAAAATCTGCGAACTTGTTTCTTGTTTGTGAGTACTTGTTTCTTGTCTGTGAGTACTTGTCTCAAAAACTGAGTACTTGTTTCAAGCATTGAGCACTTAATTTTGCGTACTTGTCTCATAAGTGTGAACTTGTTTCTTGCTTGTGAGTACTTGTTTCAAAAGTAAGTACTTAGCTCATAAGTTGCATACTTGATATTTCAAGGTGTGCACTTATTAACAGCCACAGCTGCGCACTTAATCCAAAAGTGTGTGCACTTGTGTCTGTGTGAGCACTTAAATTTACACAAGGCTTTATAGCTTTCTCTCTCCTGGCACCACAACTAGGGTTTCTGCATACTTATCTGAAATCTCTAGTTGGTGTGCGAACTTACTGAAAAGGTGCATTTTCTGAGCACTTGGCTAGGGTTACTGCGAACTTAAATCTTAAACGAGAGTTTAAGTGTCTGCGTACTTGTACAAGTGCGCAGGCTGATCAGTCAAGACTGAGTACTTGTGCTGCTCTGACTTGGCTGAACTGCGAACTTAAGCCAAAGTGTGTGTGCTACAGGGACTGCGTACTTAACAGGAGAATCAGGGACTTATCTTTGCTGTTTACTTGTTTCAGGTTTCCAAGAACTGCAAACTGTGAACTTAAGCTGAAGTGCATACTTAATTGCGTACTTGTGGACTGTTTTGACTTTTCAAGGACTTTGGACAATAACTTGCTAATCAATTCAATCAAAACTCTAAAATCAACCTAAAATCAATCTTAAATCATGTCTGGTAACAACTCATTCCAAGTTAACCCCATAACGCAAGCTGAACTTGAAACCGGTACTATAACACGTATTCCCAAGTTGATGGGTGCAGAAGATTATGGCACATGGAAGAACAGAATGAAAGCTTTCTACTTTGTCAACGATCACACCCAATGGAACTCTGTCCAGCTCGGACCTCACATTCCCACCAGAACCACTGATGCTGGGGAAGTGTTCAACACTGATCCCACCACATACACTGATCTCGACAAACAACTGCTGCAGAGAGATCACAAAGCCTACGGTGCTCTCACCATGGCTTTGTCAAATGATGTTTACAATATGTTTGAAGAATACGGATCAGCGCACGATCTGTGGTTTGCTCTGAGTGAGTATTATGAAGGCAATGCTGAGATGAGGCAAAACAAACAAGATATGATTCAAAAGGAGTACGATATGTTTGGAAGTATTCGTGGTGAGAGTCTGTCTTCACACATTGACAGGTTCATGAATTTGCTGACCAAGATGAAGAAAGCGGGTATTCCTGTAAACAACCGCAATTCCATCAAGAAGCTGCTCGATTCTCTCCCAAAGGAGTGGAGTGTCCAATGTATGTTGATCAAAAAGGACTACTTGGATGCTCCGTCTACTTTGGCAGATCTCATAAATACTCTGAAATCATTTGAGATGGACATCACTAAAAGAGAAATGAATCAGACTGTCCCGAAGGTGACTTCCAGTGGTGCTATGAAGAATCTGGCCTTGATGGCCCCAATTGGTGATATGGGTTCAAGTTCGTTGCATTCGTATGTGGATTCTGCAGGGATTGGTAGTTCAAGTTCTGGGAAAGCTCCAATGTATCCTGAAAGGGCTGCAAAGACTCTAACTCCACAGGCTGCTAAACTGGCTGCTGATCATGTGGAACTGTTCAACTCTTTCATGAGCAGTTTTGAAGCGTTGAAGACAGGAGAGATTAAAAATGAGATGATGTCCCCAGAGGATATGTATCAGGTTGACCCAGATGACATGGAAGAGATGGATCTGAAATGGCAGATGGCTATGATCACTTTACGAGTGAAGCGTTTTCAAGATAGAACCGGAAGAAGAGTTGGTATGGGAAAGGCTGGGTTTGATAAGTCCAAGATCAGGTGCTACAACTGCAAGGTCCTCGGGCATTTCAAGTACGAATGCCCCACACTGAACCAAGCTGAAATTAAGCCTGCAAAGAGGTTGGTGGCCATAACCGATGGCAATGAGGGAAATGATAAGGAGCCACAAAAGGCCTTGGTTGTTGAAGACTTCGACTGGGGAGAAGAGGCTGCCGCTGCTGAGGTTGAAGTTAACAAAGCCCTGATGGCCACAATCTGCACCAAATCTTCTAATGGCGTGAACTCTGTTGAAGGATCATCTGCTGAGTTTCTAAAGGGGGAAATGCAGAAGAATGCCGGGCTGAAGAGTGTGTTGACTGATAAGAAGGTGAATGATGAGAAAAGAGAGGAAGCGTTGATTGCTGAGAAGACTCCATCTGAGAAGGTCGCTGAGGAGGTGAAGAGTTCCTCTAAGAAAGCTGAGGAAAGGGACATGGTAAATATTCCTTTAGAAATTAAATCTAAACTGTGCTCACCTAGGTGTGTTACAGCTGTCGCATACTGTTTATCACACAACAGACGAGTTTTAAGAGAAATGGATGACCTTCGTAAAATAAATACTGAAATGAAAGAAAATGAGTGGGCATATCAGCGAAAGTTAAATGCAACTCTAGCTGAAATGCAAACTTTAAAAGAATTTGTGCTTAAGAAAGATTTTCTGATAAACGATTTAACCTCAAAACTAGAGAAATCTAGAAATGAAACAACTCGTCTGCAAATTGTTGTGGATAAATGGAATGTGAGCAAACGGGCTCAAGCTGATATAATCAAATGTGGAAGACAATCATTCGTAAAGGATGGAATTGGGTATAAGGATAAAAATGGAATCGAAAGATCTCTATTCTTACCCTTGAGCCAAAGTGAATACATACCCATTCCATCACCTCATCCAAAAAATGACCTTTTTGACAATAAATGTGATGAATCTGAGTCAAATACTAACATAAGTAAAAGTAATGCAGATGTGACCCAACAGGCTCAGGTGGAGGATGATGTGTGTTGTGGTGGCCAGACAGTGGGTTTAGGACATCCGGGTGCCAATTACTCAACAGTGAATTGGTTTATCTGGAACAATGAAAATTCGAAAAACAATTCTATTTTGGATGAATGTAAAACTTTAACTAAATCGGATGACTGTAATAGTTTGCCTAGGATGGATGACTGTAATAGTTTAACTAGGATGGATGACTGTAAACTTGATTTAAAAGGGGCTGTGGCTCCCGATGATAGGAAGCCTCCTATCAAACGATCTAATGTTTGTGTTGAAAATGTTATTCCTGTGTGTGTTGATCTTAATGCTGCATTCTCTGATGATAATCATGTGGTCAAACCATCTGTGTTTGTGCCAGAACTTAAGCGTAACAGGTTTGGGAAATTTCTCACTGAGGAAATCCCAGAATTTATCCCCTCATCCACAGATGTATCAGGTTCTGAAGAATCACAAAGTGAAACAGGTACCTCAAGTTCTGAAGAATCACTGAGTGATACAGAGAGCAGCTGCAGTTCAACTAATCTGGACATCAATGAAGAATCAAGTAGCAACAGAGAAGAATCAAGCTCAACCGAAAGCTCAAGATCAAACAAGATCAAGAAAAGAACATCACAACCATCATCATCCAGATCTTCTCCTAAGATCAAGCCTAAGCATTCTAAATGCTTCAGATGTGGAAAAGAGGGTCACGTGGTCAAGAACTGTCACATAAAACCTAAATCACAAAAAGATGTCAAAACACAAAACTCTTTTTCGGATCAATTAAGAAATCTTCAAGAAACCGTAAAAAGTTTTGTTAAAAATACACAAATTTGGAAGAAACAAGAGTCAACTTTGGGAGAAAACCATGACAGATCAAAACTTAAACAAACTTGGATTCCCAAAGTTACTTAAGTTTCAGGAAGAATCACCACTGTACATAGATTTTCTTTAGTTTAGCTTTGTTTCTCTTCTGTTTTTGTATGTGCAGAATAAATTACAAAAATGGCTGATAGCTCTCATGAGATATCTATGGCATGTCGACAGCGGCGCTTCAAGACACATGACAGGACTGAAAGAACTCCTCAAGAACTATCGGTTCATCGATGGAGAATTTGTAGCGTTCGCTGGGAATGAGAAGGGTGGAAAGATCGTTGGCATAGGAGATGTAGTCTCTGACGCGCTAACACTTGAGGACGTCAACTATGTTCCAGAACTGTGCTACAATCTTTTGAGTGTATCACAAGTCTGTGACAAAGGAATCTCAGTGTTGTTTAACGACATGGAATGCATCTTCCTAAAGCCAGGATTTAAACCATCCACCGACATGATCATGCTAAAAGCCCCCAGACAAAACAATACTTATGTGATAAACATGAGGGATGCCAAGTCTGAACAACCAATGACTTGTCTACTGTCAAAGGCATCCGAGTCAGAGTCACTGTTATGGCACAGGCGATTAGGTCATGTTAACTTTAAAAATATAAACAAACTTTCTAAACTTAATCTAGTCAGAGGTCTTCCTTCTAAGGAATTCCCTTTTTCTGAAAAATGTTTAGCATGTGCCAAAGGTAAACAACATAAGAAATCGCACAAGTCCAAAACAGTGAACTCAATTGACTCACCTCTTCAGTTATTACATATGGATCTTTTTGGTCCTATCAGTGTAAAAAGCTTGGGTAAAAAGTCTTACTGTTTGGTGATTACAGATGACTTCTCTCGCTTTACATGGGTGTACTTCTTGGAATTCAAGAGTGAGGCTGCTGAGACCTTGATGCTGTTCGTTCCTCTGATCGAGAATATAATCAAGTTGAAAGTAAAGTCAATCAGAAGTGATCATGGAACAGAATTCAAGAACCAAACTTTTGTGACGTTCTGCAGCGGGAAAGGAATTCATCTCCAATATAGTGCTACAAGGACTCCTCAGCAAAATGGAGTGGCTGAAAGGAAGAATCGTACGCTTATTGAAGCTGCCAGAACCATGCTCATTGACTCTAAGTTACCGATCATCTTCTGGGCAGAAGCTGTGAATACCGCCTGTTATGTTCTTAACAGGGTCTTGATTGTCAAGCCTCGTGGGAAAACAGCTTATGAATTGCTTTTCAAAAGAAAACCTCTCATTGATTATTTCAGGCCGTTTGGATGTTCTTGCACTCTTCTAAACAACTTTGAGAATATCATGAAGTTTGATGCTGTTGGAGAGGAATGCTTCTTCGTTGGATACTCGTCTAGTCAAAAGGCTTATCGAGTATACAACAAACGCACCAAGATGGTTCTAGAATCCTTTTATGTTGACTGGCAAGAATCCAACTCCACCAACGTTGGAACCGGTCCTGACTGGTTCTTTGATGTGGATGTTGTGTTCAATCACTTTGTCATTCCTGAACAGCAAGCTCATGCAGAACCAGCTCCTGAAAATCAAGCCACAAGCTCTTCTCCCTTTGGAAATATTCTCTACTCTTCTGATGATGAAGTCGCACCGTTTACCACCCGTTTCTCTCCTCTGGTTGCTGATCCTATTGTTCCCCAACTTAATAATGGTGATACTACTGCTGAAACCTCCAACATTCCTGAAGGCACGTCAAATGCTGAAGGAACACAATCAAATCAGCAGTCTGTAAATGATCCATCCAGTTCTTCTACACCTGGAGATCATCTTTCGAACCTTCCTCTTCAAGTGCAAGAAGAAGAAAATATGGGATTCAAATCTTCTAAGAACCATCCAATTGAAAACGTCATTGGACCAATCAGTGAGGGTGTTCTTACCAGAAATCAGACAGACAAGCTCAACACTGCTCTCTCAGCTTTTCTATCTCAAACCGTTCCTTTCAGCATTGAAGATGCAGTTAGAGATGCAAGCTGGGTTGAGGCCATGCAGGAAGAACTATTTCAGTTCAGAAAGCTCAAAGTGTGGGAGCTCGTTGATCTGCCTGAAGGAAAATATCCTATTGGGACAAGATGGGTTTTTCGCAACAAGATGGATGAACGTGGCGTGGTAATCAAGAACAAAGCTCGTCTGGTTGTTCAAGGATTTCGTCAGCAGGAGGGGATTGATTATGAGGAAGTCTTCGCTCCAGTCGCTCGACTTGAAGCCATACGCATCTTCTTGGCATATGCTTCATATCGAAATTTTAAAGTCTTTCAGATGGACGTGAAGAGCGCTTTCTTATATGGGAAGATCAAAGAAGAAGTCTATGTGTGCCAACCGCCCGGATTCGAAGACCCTCATCATCCAAACAGATACTACAAATTGGACAAGGCTCTCTATGGTCTCCATCAAGCTCCTAGAGCTTGGTATGAGACCCTGTCCTCATATCTGTTACAAAATGGATACACGAGAGGGAAGATCGACATGACCTTGTTCACCAAAGAAGTCAACAAACATTCTATCCTTGTTCAGATTTATGTTGATGATATTATCTTTGGTTCAACTGACGAAAATTTGTGCAGGGAATTTGAAAGCATCATGAAGTCTCAATTTGAAATGAGCATGATGGGAGAACTATCATTTTTCTTAGGTCTTGAAGTCCAACAAAAGGAAGACGGTATTCTCATTCATCAAGCTAAATACACAAGAGACATTCTGGCAAAGTACAACCTGTCGGATTGCAAACCGTCCAACACTCCTTTTGCAGCTCAAACAACACTTGTACCAGATCTTGAA
Source organism: Ambrosia artemisiifolia (assembly GCA_032199755.1). Classification (NCBI taxonomy): domain Eukaryota; kingdom Viridiplantae; phylum Streptophyta; class Magnoliopsida; order Asterales; family Asteraceae; genus Ambrosia; species Ambrosia artemisiifolia. The sequence goes on from CM063521.1 coordinate 28,432,487, forward strand.
GGACCTTCTGTGAACCCGCACACTTATCGTTCTATGATTGGCTCCTTGATGTATCTTACAGCTAGCAGACCGGACATCATGTGGGCAGTTGGATGCTGTGCCCGCTTTCAGTCAAATCCAAAGCAATCTCATGAGACTGCCGTCAAAAGAATCTTCCGCTACCTCAAAGGAACACCAAAACTTGGTTTATGGTATCCTAAGAGTGACAATTTTGACCTAATTGCGTACTCTGATAGTGATCATGCAGGTTGCAGGATTGACCGAAAGTCTGTCTCTGGTGGCTGTCAATTTCTGGGGAACCGGCTCGTGTCATGGCAAAGCAAGAAGCAGACCACTGTGTCGATATCTACTGCTCAAGCTGAGTACACAGCCGCATCCAGTTGTTGCTGTCAAGTGTTGTGGATCCAAAATCAGCTGTTGGATTATGGTTTGAATATCATGAGAACCCCTATCTACATTGATAATGATGCCTGTCGTGACATCGTGAAGAATCCAATTGATCATTCAAAAACTAAACATATTGAAATTCGGATTCATTCAATTCGCGATGCGCACGACAAGGGGTACATACAGGTGTTGCCTATCGATACTGCTGATCAAAAGGCAGATATCTTTACCAAAGCTTTCGACAAAACCCGTTTTCGTCAGTTGGTAACTTGGTTAGAAATGATCAACTTTGAATGATTTAAAAAAAAAAAAAAAAAAAAAAAAAAAAAACTTTACTTTGTGAATAAATTATAGAAAAATCTTATGTTTTAAAATAAAATAAAGATTTTTGGGGGAGAAATAAACCGGTAGATCCCTAATTTTGCAAGTTTTTAAAAACTTTTTCAAAAACATTCAAGAAATGATAGGAACTAATCATATTTGTCAGCATGTGAATAGGACCCAGAGGACGTTGTGGCTTCAAGCAACGACATGTCGGTAGATTCAGCCTGGAATTGAGTAGACTGCTAAAAGATGACAAACTAAAAGTCTACACGAGGTGCTGGATTCCCACTGTGCTTCAGGCTTGCACAAGCTGAGTCCGGTCATACACAGGTTGAGAGATCAAAAGACACAGAAAATTTTGTGCATAAGCAATCAAAAGACACCTAAGAGTGCAAGCTACCAAAGCGGGGCTATCAAAATCAAAATGAGCAACAAAAGACACGCAATGTTAGTGACGTGCAAACATATAGATAGCTCAAAAAGCAATCAGATGATCATCTTCTCTGTTATGGGAACATAGACCTGAAGCTCTCATCATCTGATCGACATAATGATCATCTTCTCTGCTTATGGAAACATAGACCTGAAGCTCTCATCATTATATCTCAATAAACCTTGAGGATTGGTAGGCTTACACCTGGCACAAGTGGGGTCCATTAACATGTCGTCAATATTACCAAAACATGATAAAGATCATCATATAAAGTATGTTGAAAGACGAGAGGCATGGATTTAAGTGGACAAATATACCGACAGTTTTTCTTGGGCTACAGCTATCCAACGGAAAGTTGAAACGTGGTCTGGCAGGTATGACTGGTATGATCTTGATGCAAAAGGTGAGAAACGGTTGATCTCTAAACCCAAAATTTTTGGTTTAAAGCTCATTTTCTAAGTAATTGGGCCTGCATACTTATTCCTTTGTTAATGGGCCTGCGAACTTAAATCTGATGTGAACTGCTGGGCTCGCGTACTTGACTAGGCTCATGGGCCTGCGCACTTAAATGTCAAGTACGCGGCCCAAATCTAACCCCTATAAATACACAGTAACTTTTTGATTTTTACTTTTTATTCAAAATTCTGAAACCCTAAGTTCATCACCACCATCACTGCCGTCGCCTTCTTCTCAAACCACCACTATACCACCGTTGAAAACCACCTATTAATCCATTTCATCTATTTTCTTTACTTGTTATTGTGTTTGATAAGGTAGTTCAATGTTTCTAACCAAATCTCTTCGTGTATTGACAGGATCTGAGATTGAAACAACGATAAAATCAGTTGACAGTTGGGGTTTTGATGAACTGCGTACCTAAATACTTGAAGATCTGCGCACTTGTTTCATATGAGTGCGCACTTGCTTCATATGATTCAAGAATCAAAACCCTAATGTAACTGCGAACTTGGGTGTGGACTTAAAATCCTAAACGAAAGTTTAGGTGGCTGCGTACTAGTCTAGTACGCAGACCTGATAACCCGTCCCAAGCCGTTACCATGCCCGAGTAAAACCAAGTGCGCACTAAACATTTCCGGGTAAAATCAAGTGCGCACTTAGGTTACCTGCAACCTAACCTGACCTCCTGATTTGGACTGCGAACTTATCTGTGGACTTAATTTTGGACAAATTTTGACCATTGACTTGACTTTTCAGGACATTTGACCGGACTACGTAACTTGACTGATTCATCCTTAAAACTGAAACGGGACTCAAATGACTATTAAAATGAAAAACGAAACATATCATATACACGTTAAAATCTAATCCATAAAATAAAGAACACACGTAAAACCAACATAAAACCAAATCTAGTCTAAGTACGTCGTCCGTCAAAGAAAATGAAGTGTCTGTCATTAGTCAATTCAAAATCAAAAGTCTAACTTAATTTTCGTGCACGTGTCCAAAACAGATGGCTCTTGAATGGGACCCTAGAGGAATGCACAACCAGGCGATAATTCTGGAAACTGACGATTCAAAGTTTCGGGACGTAGTTGCATGGATCAGGAGAAGCAGGATCGGATATGCAGTTGAGCAGCAAGTTGAAGTCTACAGTTCTCACATTGAAGACTTCTGGAGATCTGCTAGAGTGGAAACAGTGGCTCGTGTCAAAAGGATTAAAGCCACAGTCAGAAACAAGGCAGTTATCATCACAGAAGACACAGTGAGAAAGGTTCTAAGATTTCAGGATCAACCAGAGACTGTCAGATCTTTACCGAAGACTGTGATCCATCAAGAGTTCTTAAACTTTGGATACAAAGGAGACTTCGATGCAAGAGGTGATATCAAAAAGAGTCATTTAACCAGAGACTGGAAGCTTATCTGTCATGTATTCCTGATGTCTCTATGTCACCGAAAAGGGGGTTATAATGCACTCAGTCCCGACTGGGCAACAGCCATGATTAAAGTCTGCAAGAATGAGCCCTTTAATCTGTCGGGATTGGTATTTGATTGTATGGTGAGGAATGCCCAAGATACAAAGAAGAAATGGACGATGTATCACCGATTTGTTCAAATGATGATCGATTCTCAACATAAGGATCTGCCTCTTGGTGATAAATACGGTTTTGCCAAGGGTGCACGATTTTTTACTGAGTGCAACACACCTGATTGGGAACCCATGCTGGAAAGCATGTACTCTGCTCAACGCTATCCAGTTGTTATGAAGCTATTCAGTGAGATGAAGAGAAGACGACAATATACTGCTAGAACTGAACAACCAGCTGCAACTGAACCTGAACCTACTGAACCTGCTTCTACTGAACCTGCTCCTACTGTACCTGCTACTACTGTTCCTCAGCACACTGCTGAAGAAGTTGCCCGTGAAAGATCTGTTGGTAAAAGGGCAGCATCTGATCCTGTTCCACAAAGGCCGACCAAAAGAAACAGGCCTACTGGTTTACTACAGGAAGGGAGAGAATCGCTGACTCCCGAGGAACTTGAAATGGCTGAAGCTGCCAGACTGAATGCTGAACGTGCAAAGGCAGAGAGAAGAAGAAGAAGAGAACAGTTGCCCGAGTCTGAAAGGCCACGGGTTATGACTGAAGAAGATGAGGAGAATGAAGCTATTCTGGAACAGATGTTTGGTATGGAGGGTCAACCTGGGCCTTCCACTGCCAGGCCAGGGCCCTCTACTGCTAGGCCTGGCCCTTCCTCTGAAAGACCACCCATTCCCAAGCCTCCAGCAAAGAAACAATCAGTACCTTCCTCGTCTGTTCCTGGTGCATCTCGTCAAAAACCGGTGCATCAAGAATTGTATGAGAAGTTATCTAAGGAAGTGGGAAAGAATGCTGCCAAGGAAATCTGTATGCTGAAGAATCAGATCTATAATAATCAGGAGTTGAGAAAGAAATTGAAGAAATTGAAGCACAAGAACCGAAGTCTTGAAAAGGTGGTTAAAGATCAGCGCTATCTGATAAAGTTTCAGACTGAGGTACAGATGAAGATGTTTGATATGCTTCAGGAGTTAAAGACTCAGGGTACCGATGCTCCAAAACTGATGTTTGATGAAGTGTTTGATTTCGGGAAATTTATGGAAGAGGAAAAGGAGAAAGAAAGAAAGGAGGAAGAGAGTGATGTAGATGAGATAAGTGAAGACGAGATGCCTGAGACGTTTGTAGAAATCGGTGCGGGGGAAAAGACAGTGTATGAAATGGATGATGGGTATGTATTGGATCCTGAGAGAGCAAGTTGGTTTCCAAGAAGACCAATCACCATTCCTGCGTTGCACCAGACTATTCACCATACTCGTGCTTCGCATCAAGAAAGAGTTGTCTGCTGGGGATATGATGGGTTTAAGCGTCTTTTCTTTGTGAAGCGAAGGGGAGGCGTCATTCAGTATTTCAAGGGAAGACCGAATTTGAAGTCCCTTCCAAGATGGGACATACGAGAGATGTGCAGAACACCTTTTCTAAACCACTCTGGGTGTACCAACGCTGACATGGTGTCTGTGTATATTGAAGATGAATGTGCACGTGACTTCAAAAACTGGAAGCCGCAGAAGCCGAGGCGAAGGATGTCGAAGAAAAGAATTGATCCTGCAACCGGACGGGGAATGATAACCTACGTGATAGACCCTCCAGATGTCGTCACTAGGGTTCCCATCCGTCCAGAGCTTCCTGTACTTTTGGCGGACTTCAAGAAGTGGTTTTATGACAGCAGAACCGGTGAAGCCGTAATCAAGCTGAGAGATGATACAGAGGCACTGAGAATAGTGGATCCAGTGGACGTGTTTGCTCTGAATCCATCTGATTTAACTACTCTCTTTGCTAATCAGATAAATGTTGGTGCTGGTAACGTGTTGTTTGAGGAAGCTGTCTTGTTTAGAAGGGCTGTGGAAAGAGCGCTGAAGCGAAAGCAAGAACTGATCGATCTGGTGGCGAAGATCAACGCAGCTGACAAAGCGAAAGATGACAGAGCGCTAGCTGCTGCTGTTGCTGCTGCTGCTGCAAAGAAATCAGAAGCCGAAGCTACTCCAGAGGTTCAAACACAAGCTTCTCCAGCAACAGTTGATCTTGAACCTGAGCCTTCACAAGTACCACCAGTCTCTCCAAGCACAGCTCCAGAGACTCAGCAAGATCAAACAACTGTAGATCTAGCTGAGTTATTCATTCAAGAGCCACCCTCTGAAGTGACATCCACTGAAGAAACACATGTTGAAGCACCTCATACTGAAGAACCAATCATTGAAGAAAGCATAGTTCAGGCACTCCCGGCACAGCAAGCAAGAGAAGAGGGGGAGTTGAGTGATGTCGAGATAGATTGATTGTATAGCACTGGTAGCTGTGGTCTAGGGGGAGTATTGTTGGGTTAATTTGAGACCACAGTTACCAGGTTTAACCATGTTTAGTTAAATGTTAGAGTTGGAGGGTTAGATATGTAATTAAAGCATAGTGGTAGTGTGGAAACCCTAGTCTGCGCACTTAAATGACGGAGGCTGCGAACTTAATGTTAAGTTCGCAGTCCTCAGCATTCCCCTATAAATAGGAGCTCATTTGTGCAGCTAGGGTTAGGGTTTTTGATGTATCTTTGAGAGCACAAGTTAAAGGTGCGAACTTATTTCATATTGTGCGAACTTATCCATGGTGTTTACTGCTGAATCTTTAATGGAATCGTGTCTTTATGTTTCTTGTGTGTCGGTCTTTATAATCTTCATCTAGTTCTTTAACTTGTCTTGATTAATCAACTAAAACACCTAACAAATAGGTGTTTCTAGTTGATAACAATCTAGTGCACATTTAAGATCTAGTATTTTGGGACTACAATAGTTCTCCCCCTGAACTATAAAACATTTTCAATAAGTACCAGAAACTTGAAAATTTGCAATCTTTTTCAACTTTTAAGTATCTGAGCCTTCACATTCAGTATCCCAACATCGGTTATCGAAAATAAAATTGAAACAAAACTTTTTGATTTTTCAAAGTTTATGCTAAAACACACCAAAAATCTTTTTGAATTTTCAAATGTAATTGCATAAAAGTAAATTCAACATATTTTTGTGAATTTTCCGGTTAAAAGGATCATATCAGTATTGAAACAGTCAGTCATAACTCTTTTTGATCAATTTTCTGTTTTTGTCATTGAGCATCCTACAACTATTACCAGTATGTTTGTCCACTTAAACTCAAAATCAGCATTCATTGCTCAGCACTTTAGATACATTATGGTAATATTAGATACTGAGTAATCTATGGTCCCCGCATTCGCGACACATTCCCGTATCAAGAATTGCACAAAGCTTCATCGTAACGAGTGATTATACTGAAGTTATCCGTTAGTTACAAGGTATGAGGCACATTGGTGACAGGTCAGCAAATTAATGCTTCAAAGCGACTTGTGCACTCTACCAGGGTGAGGACTAATATCATACATGACTTTCATCATTGTATTGATACGATGCATTAGATAATCTTTGATTATCATCACACATGTTAAGTTCCTCATTCGGTAACTTATGGTTTTGGCTTTATAAGCTCTTTTAATAAGATACCCTGACTGAATCTAGGTCTGTAAATAAATACAGCAAAAGATCAGTTAGGCCATCCCCAGATAACATTCAATATAACAACCCGAAACCTCTGATTTTGGCAATCTATCAAACGAAATTTCGGTACTAAGACCATATGCCAACTATACGTTGATCCACATGATTATCAGTTATTGATTTTAAGTTTATATCACCATGCTGAACTTTAAACTTTGATTTCAAGCCTACCAATATATAATTGTAGTGGCTACTCAATGTTTATCAATTCATTTTGTTTTTAGAGTAATCTGACAGTCCACTGATGTACTATCATCTCCTCTTTTTCTCCAGGAAAACTCATTTTCGATTTTCTATTTTTTTTTATTTCTTTGATTTTTCTGAAATTTTCTCCCCCTAAAAATCTAAAAATAAGCATATTTTTGGATTTTTAAACTTTTTTGAGGAAAAACAAAATAAAATGATATCCGATGCGGTTTACTCATTTAATTTCAAAAATCATTTTCCACTCAGATTACTAGACTCATTAAGATCTTTCAATTAGCAAACCATTAACAAAGATAAGAGAGTTTAGAATAAACCATTTTGTCGTATCTGTTGTAAAAATCCAAAACCTGAGAGCAATTGCATGAGATTGCAACTTTTTCCGGCTTCATAGGCAGGAAACAGACTACAAACACTCTCCTCTCTGTTGAAATCTTGTTTTCCTTCTTCAATATCCCTTCCTTGACCTTCACTTCTCCAATAAATAGCTTGTATACAGATGCTCCACTATCAACTATCAAAGAACAGCTAATAGGTCTGTCTGGAACAATCTGCACACTTATTAAACAATTAGCACGAGAGAGGTACCCATCCCTTCACAATGATGGGTCGTCTAAGGTCATCAATCCTCGGAACATCAATCCATTCTCCTTTTGAAAAATCAATTTGTTTTTCAATGGATTGATTTGAAGTAGAAATTGCTATTGATTTAGAAAGTGATTTGGGTTTCCAAACACGTTCAGAGTTTATTTTAGATTTTGTTGAAATTGTTTTGATTTTTGACTCTACAGATTTCTTATTTGAAACCTGCTTCTGAACTTTGTTTGGAATCTTCTCAGACTTAACTGATGAAGACCCAGGTTTAGAGTTATTCTTAGGCTTAGCCTTGGAACTCCCCCTTACCTTAGCAACCCTATCACAATCTCCATTTTTATTCAAGGAAATTTTGTTACGATTGTCATACACAACAAACTGTTTCCCCTTTTGTTTATTGGTTTGGTTTGGCGCTACAGGCCTTTTGACATTGCCTGAATTTTTAGCAAATTTCACTTCGGTCTTTTTCGGTTTAACATACGGACAGGAAGCAACTAAATGCCCATACTCTCCGCAGTTATAACAAGACCTATACTCTTCAAAATCACATGCATATCCATCATCCCAATACCAGTAGGGACAATAAGCAGCAATATGACCAACTTCACCACATTCAAAACAGCTTCTTCGTTCAACATAACGATGAGAATACTGTGGTGAGTTGTCTCCCCAATAACCATCAAATCGAGAGTTATATGAATGATCATAATAGTCATATGATCTAGATGAAAAATTTCTTGAATTCTTTTGATGAGAACTTTTCACCTGATCATTTCCTTTCGATTTGTTTGGTTTTGGTCCTTTTACTTTAGAACCTTTCTTATTTTCAACATTTTTATTTTCAACATTTTTCTTTTGATCCTCATGTTGGTTAGGATTTAGTTCAAACGACAAATGACCAAATTGATTTTTAAATTGATTTAACAAATCGATATTATCAACATATATACATTTGAGTAAAGATTGTTCGATATTATCAATTGGAAAATCTTTATCGAGAATCAACTTGTCATGTCCTTCCAACATATAGGATCCTTCCATTCCATCAGGAAATTTAAATATGGTTTTCTCATCAGACTCAGGTTCTGAAGTGACTACCACATTTTCAATTTTCTGACTAGAACCGGGCTTCACCTCAGAGTTAGAAAAATCAACACAAGATGTTGTGTCTTTCAACTCTGATGTGGTGTTATTTATTGAAAAGCTTTTATTCATTTCTATCATTTCTTTTTTTAAAGATTCAATTTTATTTAACAAATCTTTTTCATTCTTTTCAAAAACTTTATTTTGGTTTTGACAATTTTCTAGCTCATTTGCTAGGTTCTGTTTGTCCTTAATAAGTGTCATCAATTCATGTTTCAACTTTACACATTCAGAACAACTAGCACACTCAACACTAGGTCTTACCTCAGCTTCAGATTCATTACCATTATCAGATTTTGCATCACCATTTGAGAGGTCACTCTCTCTTGATTCACTTTGTTCTGAATCTGTATCAGAACTCAAGACACTCCCTGACAATTCACTTGAATCATCATTTCTCATATGTTTGACTAAACACACAACATTTCTTTGAACACCTTCACTGTTAACACATTTGTTAACATGTACCATTTCATCAGTTGGTTTCGATGTCATTGGAAATCCCCAACTGTTGTCAACTTGAGAATTTTGTCTTTGTAATTGCCGTCGTTCAGCTTCTATCATAGCTCTGATCTGCTCATCCGTTCTTGATATGGTCAACTAATTCATCATTTTTCCAGCAAAAATATTTCAAAAATTTTCTGAAATCAGGCTTTTCATACAAGTCACAAATCCAGGTGCGGAAACCCTAGATATGAACAAAATGATAATATGCAAATCAAAACACGTAAGACATCATTTTAATCACCTTTTCATAGATTAACTTCAACAAAACTTGTTTACAATTGATTCACACGTTAATCTAATGATCACACACACATTCACAATCTAGACCTGAACCTGACCTCTCAACACACACTTTCGAAAACTCTTTCTTTCATCCAAAATGAGCAAATCCTATTTATAGCCACTGCACATTCGCCAATAATGAAGGTACGAATGTGGAATCTTTCCACATTCGCCCATTTCTAAGGTACGAATGTGGAGTCTTTCCACATTCGCCCATACTGATTCACCTTCGCCCTCTAGACTTTCACATTCGCCCACTTTAAGCTACATTTGTTGGGACAAAGAGGATTGAAGAAACCACCTTTTGATAACCTTAGTCTAATTCATATCTGCCTAAGTATAGAACTGCTGAAAAACAAAAGAAGAAGTGCTGAAGAACAAACACCAAAGTACTGAAGAGTAAACTCATCAGAAGTTCTGAAGTCTAAACCAGACATTTCACTGAAGAACTGCTGAAGACAAACTGCTCATCAGCAGTTTGTCACTCATCAGCACTTTGCATCAGAAGCTTCTAACCGACTGAAGATCAGCAGTTTGTTTATTATATTGTTTTGTTAAAGTCTAGATTTCAAGTTTCAATGTACAGGCTGTTGTAGGCTTATCTTAGCATAATATCTTTGTTAAATATCTTAGATTACTTCAGACAACAGTTTAGTACATTAGTCTATAAATAGATGAGTTTGTTCATCTATTTCAAGAGTGTGATTTTGTGTAAACTCTTTGATCTAAATTGAAATCCTTCGGGCTTTAAACTTATAATTCCATTTCACATCTGAGAAATATAAACTGCTCTTACTGCTTTATACTTAAACTGTTTATTGTTTCTCATTTATTGTTCAGTCAAGGAGGAGTAATAACTCCTCATCAAAGTGATCTTTTAGACCTTTGAACACTTGTAATTCCGCTGCATAATAACTCATACATAAATCTGATAACACATAAGTGTTCATAAACTAAGCCACTGATCCAACAATTGGTATCAGAGCATCTGGTTAATCTGATCAAAATCAATCTAACAAATTGAGATTCAGACACAGGCTCAATATTGATATTCAATATAGGATAAAAGGCTCACTTTTTAATCCATCACTTTAAAGAAGTATTGACAAATCCAAACTTCTTAAAAATGGACCCCTACAATACTGGATCTGCCAACAAACCTGCTATGTTAGTCAGAAATGAATATAACATATGGTCTAAAAGGTTGGCACATACTATTTCCCAAACAAACACTGGATGTTGGAGGTCTGTAGTTTTTGGACCTCACAAACCAGTAGTTAGTGATCCAGAGGGAAAGACTGAAAGACCAAAAGATCCAAAAGAATACACGGAGGAAGATTTCCAAAAGTTTGAGCTTGATGCAAAAGCTTTCTCCATGTTGGCTATGGCTCTCCCAAACGAAATATATGCTGGCCTTTTACATTGTGAAAGTGCCAAAGAGCTATGGGATTGCCTAAAAGAGCAGTTTGCAGGAACTGCTGAGGTGATAGCCAACATTAGAGAAATATTGGCTCAACAATATGAAACTTTTACTCACATAGAGGGTGAATCTTTAACACAACAATTTGAAAGATTTTCTTCACTCATCTCTGAGTTAAAAATAAACAATCAGACCTATTCAAATGAGTCTATGTTGCATAGATTTTTAAGGTCTCTGCCTTCAAAATGGGAAACTTACTCAATAGTCCTCAGAACAAGTTCAGATTTTAATACCTTGAACCTAACTAGGTTACATAGTAAATTACTAACTTTTGAGAGAGAAATCAATCAAAAGAAAAAGTTGCAGGAATCTGGTAAAACTGCTGATGACTATACTCCGGGTAGCACTGCCCTATTAGGACATGACTCACCATCCTGTTCTAATAATTTTGGTTCTTTTGACCACATTGACATAACAGCTGGGATCTCATCAGATGGATCTTTCCCAGCTTATGACAATGAAGAACTGAGTTAAACTGCTGACAACATGTGTTTCATCATGGATGATTTAAAATATTTCAGCAGTGATGACTTAGAAGAAATGGAAATATTGCACCAACTGGCCTTGTTAAGCTTAAAAACTAACAAATTTTACAAAAGGTCAGGAAGGAAATTTCCAGGACTAAACAACTCAACAAAAGTTGGTTTTGACAAATCTAAACTTAGATGTCATAAGTGTCAAAAGTTGGGACACTTTGCTAGAGAATGTAGAAGCTCTAGCTACAACCAACCAATGTCTGGAAATCAATTTAACCCCTCATATAACAGGAATAATGGAACTCAAGGGAGTGCTCATTTTGTACAGGCACAAGCTCCACATGTTCAATATGTGCCACAAGTACAATATGTTCAGATGCCTGCTCAGCAACAACAGCAGCTGATGCCTCCTTTTCCAACTGCTCAACAACCTGCACAAACTCAACAACCCCCTCAGTAACAAAGCTTATTCACCTCAGGGTATGTTGACTGGAGCAGTCTTCCTTATGACACATCAGAATGCAGTCAGGATGCAGACAATAAGGTCTATGATTTCAACTGGGGAGAACCTGATAATGGCAGAAAGAACTTTGCCTTAATGGCTTTTGAAGGATACTCTTCAAATTCTGCTCTCACACAGGTATCACAACAATCTCTGTTAAAGCTTTGCACTAAATCTTGCAAAGAATCTTTTGCTTTAATTAGAGAAACTAATGTGCATTTACAAGGCAAATCCAATGACATGGAAAGAAAATTCACACAAATGAAGTGTGATTTGGAAAGAAAAATTGTTTTGAAAAACAAAGAAAATTCCAAACTGAATGATAAATCCATTGAAACAGAAGCACAAATTAAAACAATGATAGACAGCCTAGGAAATGTCAGACAAGAGCTTGCTGACACCAAGGTTGATTGTGAAAAATGGGTTGAGTCTTGTAAAGGGTATCAAATGTTACTTAACAAACAAACTGCAGCCAATGTTAAGTTTGGCATTGGATATACCCACACTGAATCACCAACAGATTTCACCCACAAAACTGATAATGATGGGAAGAAATTGATTCAAACTTCTGATATGGAGGAATACACATCCTACCATCAGAACTTCCTCAAAAAGGGAAGTACTGCAGAAGTTAAAGCTACTGACAATAAGCCATCAGCAGTTTCAACTACATCAGGAGTTGAGACCTTGAAAACTGCTGATGAACTATTTCAAAAATCTGATTTTGTCAGTAAATTGCCTTCCAGCTCTCTTGATTTATCTAAAAAGAAAGAGAAGGCAAAAGCATGTGAAATATGTGGTCTGTTTAACCACATAACTGAACTTTGCAGATATAGAAAGGTAAATCAGTTAAACAAACAAAGACAACAACTGATTGTGGGAAAACAAATAAAACAAGATTTTGAAAATACCTTTTTTCCCAACAAACAACAATCAAACAAAACCCTTTCTAAGAAGAGGCCTTTATCTCAACAAAGGTCATCTTCTCAAAGTTCAACTTCAAAAGTTTTACCTAACTCATCAGCAGTTTCACAAACTGTTGAAGTTAAAGATTTGATAAACCTGGTGAAACTTCTGATGACCAAAGTTGATGGTGGAAACCAAAAAGAACCCACCATTGTTCTTAATGACAAATCCATTGCCAAAAAGACATGGATTTCTAAAATTGGTCCACAACAAGCTGCACCTGTTCTCAAGAGCAAACCCAAAGCCAAATTAGCTTGGGTTGCCAAAACTAACTAATTTGCTATCTTGTGCAGAGAGTCTCCAGAGGTTTGAATAGCATATGGTATATGGATAGTGGAGGCTCAATGCACATGACTGGATGCAGATACCTGATAAACAATTTTATCAGCCAAAGAGAAGGATCTGTGTCCTTTGGGAACAATGCCAAGGGATATGTGCTAGGATATGGCAATGTATCCTCAGGCAAAATGCAGTTTGACAAGGTCAATCTGGTTGAAAACCTTGAGTACAACTTGCTGAGTGTCTCACAAATGTGTGACAAAGGATATTCTTCCTTTTTCACCAAGACAGCATGCAAGATCATATCACCAGAAGGCCAGAAGTTGATAGAGAAGATTATTGAAGATCATACTTTGCTAATTGCCAAAAGATGTGGCAATGTCTATGCAGTGGACATTGAAAAAGACAAAGTATTGAACAAGACTGCCTGTTTCTTCTCAAAGGCATCAACTTCAGAAAATGATCTCTGGCACAGGAGACTTGGCCATGTGAACTTTAAAACCATCAATAAAGTCACAAAAATGGGCTTGGTCAGAGGTCTACCTTTGAAGGAATATCAGTGCAAAGAACACTGTGTTTCCTGTCTTAAAGGTAAACAACATAAGTCCTCCTATAAGTCTATTGAAGAATCAAAAACAACTGCATGTCTTCAACTACTCCATATGGACTTATTTGGACCAGTCAAGATTATGAGCCTTGGTAAGAAGAAGTACTGCTTGGTCATCATTGATGACTACTCAAGATTCACATGGGTCTTCTTCTTATATTCCAAGGATGAGGCAGCTGAAATCATCAAGTTCTTTATTCTACAAGTAGAGAAGCAATACTCTCTATCTGTCAAAGTCATCAGGAGTGACAATGGGACAGAGTTCAGGAACAAAACTCTGGATGAATTCTGTCTGTCTAAAGGGATTGTTAGACAGTTCAGCATTCCCAGAACTCCTGAACAAAATGGTGTGGTAGAGAGGAATAACAGAACATTAATTGAAGCAGCCAGAACAATGTTAGCTGATTCAGGCCTACCTTTGTATTTTTGGGTTGAAGCAGTCAACACTGCATGTTATGTTCAGAATAGAGTCCTTATCAACAAGAGACATACCAAGACTGCCTATGAAATTCTTCATGGCATAAAGCCCCTTATCTCCTTCTTCAGGGCTTTTGGATGTCAATGTTTTATCCTCAACATCAAAGACTCTATCTTTAAGTTTGCTGCAAAAGTTGATACAGGTTATTTTCTTGGTTATTCTCCTTTGAGAAAAGCTTACAAAGTTTTCAATTCAAGAACCAAGATAGTAGAAGAAACACTGAATGTCAAGTTCAATGAATCAAAACACACTCTTATTCCAGCAAATCCTGCTGAATTATTTGATCTTGACAACTTTCATTTCGGACCTGAAAAGACTGTTGAATCATCCAAACTTCCTCAAAATGGTTTTCAAGGATTTGAAGATGATGGTCCTGCACCATGGACTCCAAACACAGTCAGAAGATCAACTATTAAACCTTCAGAAGTTTCAATAGCTTCAACTTCAGGAACTACTGATGAACATTTTGAAACTGCTGATTCAGCTGAACCTAAAACTCCTGAAGTTCAAATAACAGCTGAACCAGATATTATCAATCTCAGTGGTTTATTTGAAGAACCTGTAGAGCCATCATCCAGTACAGGTTTACAACAACTGATTGAACACAAAGATCATCCATTGGATCAAATCATGGGTGATATTGCATCAGGGGTACTCACAAGAAACCAGCTTTCCAACTTTTGCTTCTTCTCAACATTCATTTCTCAGTTGGAACCAAAGAAGTATCAAGAAGCCCTCAAAGACAACAATTGGGTGCAAGCAATGCAAGAAGAGTTGCTTCAATTCAAGAAACAACAGGTTTGGGAAATCTGTCCCTTACCTGAAAACAAGCAACCAATTGGAACAAGATGGGTCTTCAGAAACAAATCAGATGAGGCTGGTATGATCATCAAGAACAAAGCAAGACTAGTGGTGCAAGGTTATTCCCAAGAGGAAGGAATTGATTATGATGAAACCTTTGCACCAGTTGCAAGACTTGAAGCTATCAGGTTATTTTTAGCTTATGCAATTTCCAACAACATTAAAGTTTATCAAATGGATGTCAAAAGTGCATTTTTGTATGGAAAAATAAAAGAGGAAGTGTATGTCTGTCAACCTCCAGGGTTTGAGGATCTTTCTCATCCTGATTGGGTTTACAGACTTGACAA
The DNA here is from genome assembly GCA_032199755.1 of Ambrosia artemisiifolia. Taxonomy (NCBI): domain Eukaryota; kingdom Viridiplantae; phylum Streptophyta; class Magnoliopsida; order Asterales; family Asteraceae; genus Ambrosia; species Ambrosia artemisiifolia. The sequence goes on from CM063521.1 coordinate 28,447,899, forward strand.
AGCTCTTTATGGGCTAAAACAGGCTCCAAGAGCCTGGTATGAAACACTTTCAAACTTTTTACTTAAGAATCACTTCTCAAGGGGATCCATTGATAAAACTCTTTTCATAAAACAGGTTGGAAATCATGTCTTACTTGTTCAAATCTATGTTGATGATATCATATTTGGTTCAACAAATTCAAAACTGTGTGAAGAATTTAAGAAACTCATGCAATCAAAATTTGAAATGAGTACAATGGGAGAATTGCAGTACTTTTTGGGACTGCAAATCAAGCAACAGTCAAATGGAACATTTATACATCAATCAAAATATGTTAAAGAATTATTGAACAAATTTTCTTTACAAGACTGTAAAACATGTTCCACTCCCATGACACCAATCACACAAGTTGAACCAGATGATCAAGGGAAACGCATTGATCAAACCATGTATAGATGTATGATAGGTTCTCTTTTATATTTAACTGCTTCTAGACCAGATATCATGTTTTCAACTTGTGTCTGTGCTAGATACCAATCTGCACCAAGAGAATCACACCTAATTGCAGTCAAAAGAATCTTCAGATATCTGAAAGGAACTCCTACTTTAGGAATTTGGTATCCTGCTTCAAGCAATACCAAGTTAACTGCTTTTTCAGATAGTGACTAAGCAGGCTGCAAAATGTCAAGAAAATCAACATCTGGTGGTTGTCAATTCTTAGGAAACTGTCTGGTGTCCTGGCAATCAAAGAAACAAACATCTGTGGCAACTTCAACAGCTGAAGCTGAATACATTGCTGCTGCAAGCTGTACTTCACAGATACAATGGCTCCAATATCAACTGCTTGATTATGGAATCAAAGAGACCAAGACCCCACTTTTAGTAGACAGCAAATCTGCCATTAGCATCATTCAAAATCCTGTTCAGTTTTCAAAGACTAAACACATTGAAATCAGGTATCATTTCATAAGAGATTGCTATGAAAAAGGCAAGATTGAGGTGAAGCATGTCACAACAGCTAATCAAATAGCTGACATTTTCACCAAACCCCTTGATTCAACAACTTTTCAGAGGTTAGTATCCATGCTTGGGATGTTAAACTTAGAAGAAAGTCTGTAAGTGTTTCACTTTTTAGTTCTGCACATATTTTATTTTCACTTACATACTTATCTGTCATAAACCTCTGAAGACCAAAAATTTGAGAAAGAGAAAGTACTGATGAACAATTTTTGAAAACTACTGATAAACATCAAAAATGGGATATTTTCATAATGGATATAACTATTGATGAAAATCAGAAGTTAGTAAAGTGTTTTAAAAGTCATTTGCATCAGCAGTTGAAACTGCTGAAGAGATGACTAAAACCACTGATGAAGAAACCTTCTTCATCAGCAGTTTGACTAAAAAGGGCAAAACAGACTTTTCACTCATCAGAAGTTTGACCTAGTCGGTTAAAAACTTCTGATAAATACCCTTTTCAAACACTTATCCATTCAAAAAGCAAAATTCCCTCTCTCTCTCTCAAATCAAAAGCAAAACCCCTTCTCTAACCTAAAAATTACTGTTCGATCAAAAACAACCATGGCTCTCGTGTTAAAACAGGGACACAATCAAAGAGGCTACTTTGTTAAAGATGAAGCCTGGTCCCAGCATGATGAGATGATTGATCTCATCATGAAATCCCAATATTATGAAGCTTTCACCATTGATCCACCCATTCATGAAGAAACTCTTAATGAGTTCTGGGCTAATTCAGAGACGGTGAAGGTGAATAATGAAGTGATTTCCCTCAAATCTTCCATAAAAGGGAAACTGATGGCCATCTCACCAGAAACACTAAGCATCAGGCTTGGTTTGAAGGATTCTGAGGCACCAGAACATATTCCAAACTCAGACATCCATCTAACCATGACAGAGTGTGGTTATCAAGGTACTTTGGCACAGGCAACAATTTATAAGAAATATTTTGACCCACAATATAAACTATTATTTCATTATATTATTATGTGTCTAAGTCCAAAAACTGGGTCAATAGATCAGATGCCTTCTACTTTTCAACCTATTTTTCATTCCATCATAAATGAAACACCTTTTAAGGCATCAAAATTGTTTTTCAATGAACTGGTTTTACATCATGAAAATGATAAAAAGAAATTTTTGTTGTATCCAAGATTTGTTATGCACTGCATAATAAAGGAGCTTGGAGAGGGAGTACTTGAGGGTGAAGCAACTACTTTAAACCCATTAACTTCTCAAGTATTCTCTAGGCACAACAAACCAGCACTTGTGCTAGAAGATGACCAAGGGGAAGAACAACCCATCCCCAAGGAACCCACATCTTCCAAACCCAAAAAGAAAACCAAAAAGCCTAAACAACAAAAACCAAAACAAACCAAGTCACTGAAAAAGAAAGTTCAGGAAGTGGAGAAACCTGAAACTACTGATGTGCAATCTGCATTTGATAAGGAAGTGGCTGAAACATCCTCTCAGCACACTCCTTCTCCACCAACCAAAAGAAAACCTGTCACAGTTATTTTTCAAAGAAAAAGATTTAAGAAACCAATAACTGTTGACCCTGCCTTTGAAACTACTGAAACCAACCCTGAACCCATCCAAACTCCTGAACACCAACCCCTCACAACTACTGAACCTGAACCCTCCCACACAACAATAGAAATTGCCCAACTTCTCTCAGGACTAAAAGGAACCCATTCACCACATGTCACTCCCCTTGCAACACATCAAATTGGGGAGATGCCTTCAGAAGTTGACATGAATGTGGATCCTATTACCCCAACCCAGAGAGATGAGGATGAACAAGAGTTTATAAGCCCAAACTTACAAACTTTTGATACTTTTGAGGCTGCTACTACTCACTTATCACCCAGTGGTGAACCTGAGGACAGTAGTAACATAGCTAAGACCTCAAACTTGGCAACTACTGATGAAGGCCTAAGGCCAGAAGTAGGAAAACCTCAGTACCAAGACAAAGAGGTTCATGAGACTACTAGTTTGGGTCTAGCTCATGATATAACTGATCCTGCCCTCTCTGAGGACACTATCAGGGATTCAGATGATTCCATTAATTTTGTTGATGAATCAAACATTCCACAAACTGAATTGACGGTTGACATTGAAGGTCCTGCATCTAAGGTATCCAAGCTCAAGAAGCTGGTCACCAAAGATCAGGTTAAAGACCACTTAGCCCAAAGTTCCCCAAAAGTGGCATCTTCAGAGCAATCTGAGGATCACCCAAAAAGCACCCCTTCATCAAAACAACCTACCCAATTCCCTGGGCTCACAAGCATAGACTTGAACCAACTATGCAGCCCAGATGGTCCCCTGTATCAGGCACTCAAACAAATCATAACTGATCAACTCAAACCCTTCACAACTGCTTGGGAGTTAAAAGCTAACAATCAGTTTGGGTTGATCAACTCGAGACTTGCTGAGTTGAACAAGAAAATGGATCAAACACAAGATCAACTAGCAAGGTTGTCTGCTGCAACTTCTCACTCTATTAGGCTTCCAGAAGTGGATGAAGCCAAAAAGGGGGAGAAGATTAAGGAACCGGAAACAGAAGTTGCTACACAAAGACAAACTCCTGATCCTGAAGCTGATATGCCAAAACAAAGACCAGGAAAAGAAGTAGCACAAGAGTTCAGATTGTCTAAGGCACAAGAGAAAACTGCTGAAGAGACTTATCAAACTACTGAAGACAATCCTTCAGAAGTTGTGAAGACTGACAAACCATCAGCAGTTTCATCTCCTAAAACAACATCAGAAGTTTCTAAGGCACCAGAAAGAGAACCTGCTTCCATTCCTTTGCCTACAACAACTTCCACAACTGTTTTGAACCCTACTCCCATCAGCATATCTAAAGATCTATTGGAGAAAAGTTTGAAAGAGGCTGCAAAGAAGGCAAAAGAAGACAGAGTATGGAACAGCCTAGAGGCTAGAGATGATCTGAACTATCAACAAAAGTTAATCAAGTATCAAGAAAAACTTGATGAGCTTGAGGCTGAAGAGAGAGCACTTGAAGCTGCTGCAGAAGAAGACAAAAGAGCACAGCTTATAACATTCATCACAAAGAACTCCAAATCAAAACAAGTGGCTCTCAAAAGACTCTCAACACAAGAACTGACCAGAAGAGCTCAAATGCTATCAGATAGAATAGCAACAGAAGATGAGAGGAAAGCCAAAAGAGCTGAAGTGATAGAAGAATTAGTGGCAAATGGCTATGGTTCAAAGGCCTCAGTCTCCAAATGGAAAGAACAAACCCTTTATGAGGCTTACAAGAAATTCAAGGCCAAGAAAGCTGCAGAGCCAGAGAGATTTGAAACTCCAGAAGTCCAAACAACTTCTATTGTAAGGAGATCATCTGGTGCACTAAGGAAGCCAGCCACCAAGAGAAAAGCAGAGGGTGAACCCATTGTCAAGACTGACTTCAAGATGATACTCTTAGAAGGAGATCAGTTGGTACATGGTGATTTTGATGTTGAAGAGAAACCCCTCTTAACACAATTCAGAGACAAGGCTACTTATGCTTATCAGTTACAACAATCCATCCAAGAGAAGACACATACAAGGGTTGTAACAGAGCATCACCTGCCTAACATGCCTATTCAAGGTAGTGCTGAACTTCAAGGTAGTCAAGAATCTCACCTGAGAGTCACTGAAATAGAAGACATTCCTCAATCAAGTCAACCTAAGGAAACAGGCTTGGTTTCCTATGCCTCTGACTTTGACAGGTCAAAGGTAAATATTATCAAGTGGTCCTTTACTGAATCCAACTCAGTACTTGTGACCAGGAGAGACCATTCAAGTAAGGTCTACAAAAACTCAAAGGAGTTGAGTGTTTTATCATCCAAAGACCCTCTTACCATTCAGCATCTAACACCTGAACTTGGTCCTCTCACTGAGCAACAAAGATGTACTCTTACTACCCGGATGACAGCAGAGATTTGGAGGATACTAGAAGAGAGAAAAGGACAACAATAAAGATTGGATAAGGTTTTGGCTTCATCAATCCAGGGGGAGATTGTTGGGACAAAGAGGATTGAAGAAACCACCTTTTGATAACCTTAGTCTAATTCATATCTGCCTAAGTATAGAACTGCTGAAAAACAAAAGAAGAAGTGCTGAAGAACAAACACCAAAGTACTGAAGAGTAAACTCATCAGAAGTTCTGAAGTCTAAACCAGACATTTCACTGAAGAACTGCTGAAGACAAACTGCTCATCAGCAGTTTGTCACTCATCAGCACTTTGCATCAGAAGCTTCTAACCGACTGAAGATCAGCAGTTTGTTTACTATATTGTTTTGTTAAAGTCTAGATTTCTAGTTTCATTGTACAGGCTGTTGTAGGCTTATCTTAGCAGAATATCTTTGTTAAATATCTTAGATTACTTCAGACAACAGGTTAGTACATTAGTCTATAAATAGATGAGTTTGTTCATCTATTTCAAGAGTGTGATTTTGTGTAAACTCTTTGATCTAAATTGAAATCCTTCGGGCTTTAAACTTATAATTCCATTTCACATCTGAGAAACATAAACTGCTCTTACTGCTTTATACTTAAACTGTTTATTGTTTCTCATTTATTGTTCAGTCAAGGAGGAGTAATAACTCCTCATCAAAGTGATCTTTTAGACCTTTGAACACTTGTAATTCCGCTGCATAATAACTCATACATAAATCTGATAACACATAAGTGTTCATAAACTAAGCCACTGATCCAACAACATTCGACCTATATTATTCCACCTTCGCCCAACTTGTTTGGTCGAATGTGTCTTCATATTTAAGTCTTGGTCGTTTTCTGATTATCTGAACCTTCGACATTCTGTACCGGATCACTAGCTAGGGACATACATGAATAATGCACTAACAGAGGGAAGCGTGAGTAACGGGATTGTGACTTTCGAGAGGATATTGTATGTGAAGCAGATCGATTATAATCTGTTGAGTGTCAGTCAAATATGTGACAAACAATTTTCTGTATATTTTGATGACAAATCTTGCTATATTCTCAAACCGGGCTTCAAAATTCCAAAAGAGTGGGTTATGTTGAAGGCACCTCGAGTCAACAATCTCTATATTCTTGATATGTCTAAGGCGATGACGACCCAGGGGCAAGTGACATGTTTCCTATCGAAAGCTACTGAAAAGGAATCAATCATGTGGCATAGAAGGATGGGGCATATTCACCTGAGAAAGATGAACCACTTAGTGAAAAATGGACTTGTCGACGGCGTGAATGTTAAACATTTCCATTTGAACGATAAGTGTGTAAGCTGTAAGAAAGGAAAGCAACACAGACAATCCCATAAAGTGAAGAAAGTAAACTCTGTTGAGATGTCGCTTGAGCGATTGCACATGGACCTATTCGGACCTGTCAAACGCAAAAGTCATCTTGGGGAGCTTTATTGTTTAGTTGTTACTGACGACTATTCAAGATTCTCTTGGGTGATGTGTTTGCATCATAAAAGTGACACCTTTAATAATCTGAAAGTTCTGTTCACTCGATTGGAGAATATCTATGGTCTAAAGATCAAGTGAATTCGGAGTGACAATGGGACGGAGTTCAAAAATGCCAAGATGGTTGATCTTTGTGAAAACAAAGGAATTCATCATGAATATTCTGCTTCGTATACCCCTCAACAGAACGGTGTTGCTGAACGGAAAAACAGGACTCTCATAGAAGCGGCAAGAACAATGCTAGCAGACTCAAATCTTCCAGTAATGTTCTGGAACGAGGCGATTTATGCAGCAACCTATACACTAAATCGGGTTTTAACAGTGAAGAAGTTTGGCAAAACTTCTTATGAGCTGTTACACCGAAGAAAGCCGAACTTGGAGTTTCTAGAACCTTTTGGGGCTCCGTGCACGATGTTGAATCCTGGCGAAAAGTTTAGTCCGAAAGCTGAAGAGGGATACTTTGTTGGATATGCAACCCCGCTCAAACGGGTATTCAACAATAGAACTCGATAGGTGGAGGATTGGGCAAACGTTGAAGTTCAATGGTATACTCAAAATTTGCAAGGAAATGGTCCCGATTGGATGTTTGATTACAAAGATTTCTTTGAATCATTCAATCTAGATTGCTTGGTTGAAGAGGCTGTTATCCGATTAATTTACGAGTGTGAAAACGTAGCGACTTCACCATTGGTGCGTCCGATCACCGTAACTCCTCCAACAGCTTCTAATGATACCAATGCGCCTGTACCGGAGGAAGAAGTGTTTCAAGAGGCTTCAACTACTTTAGATACTTCAGAATCGGAAGATGATGGAGATTTCGAAGAAGTTATTCTTGAACATGCAACAGAGGCACCGCCAGTGAACCCAAATCCAGATGTTGCTTCATCGTCTAATACGGGTCATGATCTGGATGCAGTTGAGAACTTGACTACTCAGACGGGAGTGACTGTACCTGGACATCCGGAATCTCGGATTCATCGTATTCACCCGCTAGAGCAAGTTATAGGTGACCCTGGTAGAAGTGTTATGACGAGAGGACAGCTAAGAAGTGTCAATTCACCAGAAAGTTTTGGTGCTTTAGCTTTATATGCAAAAATACAAAAGTCTGGTTGTCAGAATGATTGGTCGTTTGCATGTTATGTTTCGCAGGTCGAGCCGCGGACATATAAAGAAGCTCTTTTGGATGATGCCTGGGTTGAAGCGATGCAAGAGGAGTTGTTGCAATTTCAGAAGTTGGGCGTCTGGACACTGACTGATTTACCTCCAGGAAGGAAGAAGATTGGTACCAAGTGGGTCTTTAAGTGTAAGAAAGACGATAGAGGAGTGATCGTAAAGAACAAAGCCAGATTGGTAGTTCAAGGTTTTCATCAGATCGAGGGAATTTACTATAATGAAATATATGCAACTGTGGCGCGCATAGAAGCAATCCGAATGTTTCTGGCGTTTGCCTCCTACAAGAAATTTAAGGTGTATCAAATGGACGTCAAAAGTGCTTTTCTTTACGGTGTGGTCAAAGAAGAGGTCTACGTCGGTCAACCACTGGGGTTTGAAGATCCTATCCACCGGGATAAGGTGTACGTCTTGAACAAAGCACTGTACGGGTTGCACCAGGCTCCACGCCAATGGTACGAGGAGCTGAGCACGTACCTCATGTCGAAAGGATTCAAACGCGAATTGGTCGACTGTACTCTGTTCACAAAGAAAACAGGAGATGATTTGCTTCTCGTCCAGATCTATGTAGACGATATTATTTTTGGCTCAACTAACGAACTTCTTTGCAGGGAATTTGAATGTGTTATGCAGGAAAAGTTCGAAATGAGTGCGATGGGGGAGATGCAGTTTTTCCTCGGCTTGTAGGTGGATCAAAGACCAACGGGGATCTTTATTTATCAAACAAAATACGTATCCGAAGTCTTAAGCCGGTTCCAGATGGAGGATTTCAAGCCGATGGACACCCCGATTCAACCTAATCACGGGATTGGTGTTCACGCTAAGGGGGAGCTGACGGACCCGTTTACATACAGAGCAATCATCGGATCTCTGATGTATCTAACCGCATCTCGGCCAGACATAATGTTCGCTACCTGCCTCTGCGCACGTTTCCAGTCGAAGCCGAAACAAAGTCATCTGACAGCGGTCAAGCGTATCCTTAGATATCTGAAGGGTTGTCCCTCGAGAGGACTTTGGTACCCTAATGACGATGATTTTGACTTTATCGTATTTAGTGATGCAGATTGGGGCGGCTGTGACAAGGACAGCAAATCCACGACAGCTGGATGCCAGTTTTTAGGGAGCAGGTTAGTCACCAGGCAGTGTAAGAAGCAGACTTCGGTCGCATTGTCTACCTGCGAAGCAGAGTACATAGCAGCCTCGAGTTGTTGCTCTCAGGTTCTCTGGATTCAGCAGCAGATGGTGGATTACGGTTTGCAATTTCTTAAAACCCCTATACACTGTGATAATGAGGCCGCAATTGCATTAACTAAAGATACCGGTAATCACTCAAAAGCTAAACATATCCGGATTAAGTATCACTTTATCCGTGATTGTTATGCCAAAGAGCTGATAGATATGGTCAAAATCCACACTGACTATCAACGAGCAGACTTGTTCACAAAAGGTTTTGACAGATCCAGATTCGAATATCTTTTAAAAGTAAACAATATAAAAGAAAAACAAGACTGATCATCACCTCGGTTTATCGCTTTTTAGTTTTCAAAATTTTCTTTAAAAGTTTTTACAGTTTTTCAGAAAAATTTAAAAACCCAAAAATATGTTTTACATTTTAGGGGGAGTCTTTTATCAGAAAAACAAAAAACATTGAAAAATTCAAAAAGCCATAAAAATAGAAAAACCAAAATGATTTCCAGGATAAAAAGAGTAAATGATAGTACATCAGTGGGGATCTGACACAGGCTAAAAATATGTAATGCAATATGAGGCGTGTGTTGGTTACGTGTGATGTGCTGATAGGCTTCGTAGACTAATAACTGCGTGCATTAGTGATACAAACATAACGAACTACTCGTTCGTGGCTGAACACCTCATGGGCATATGGTCTTAGTACCGTAATTTCGTTTGATAGAGTTGCCAAAATCTGAGGTTTCGGGTCGTTATGTTATTGTTATCCGGGATATTCTGATTGAACTTTTGTCGTATTAATTTACAGACCTAGTTTAATCAGAATATTTGCTAAAAGAGCTTAACTGCCAAAACCAAAAGTTACCGAATTGAGGAACTTCATGTTATTATTGATCAAAGATCATAATTACATCGTGTCAATTTACTGATGCAAATCAGTAGTTGATATCAGCCTTAACCTGGTATATATGCACATGTTACTTTGCTGCATTCGTTTGCTGACCTGTACACCTCTGTGCTATATATCTTGTAACTAAACGGATAACTCTGGCATAATCACGCGTTACGAGGAAGCTTTGTGCAATTTCTTGATACGGGAGTATGTCGTGTGTGTGGGAACCACAACATGTTAGTACAATACACCTAAATCGTATCATTTTAAAGCATTGCATAACAGTCTGCATGTGAGCTTATGTGGACAACAATATCAGCAGTTGCCGGGTCACATACTGTTTCTAATGATAATATAAAAGTTTAGATCAACGCTGTGGTCAGATTTCTCAAACAACTGATATGATCCTCTTACCAGATATCACAAAACATTTACTGCTTTACTTTACATTTGTGCATTTTAATTTGTTTTTCAAAAAGATACAAAACTCAAAGATTTTAGGTGTGTTTTAATATAAATTTCAGAAAAATCAAAAGTTTTGCATTTCTGCGTTATTTTTCGATAACCGACGGTGTTTGAGGGTCATTTTCTGAGATTTGATGAAACAATATGAGCTTTGTATCACTAGTAGGGAACCCGCGCGTTGCGGCGGCGATGGTAATTTACAATCTGTTGCTCGTTTTTTGTTAGTTTTTCAATTCTCTCGTGATATATTGTATTGTACTTCTAATAGTTTTTTATGCGTAGCATCGGTTTGGTCTATGTATGTCATGAGAGTTTTAAAGTTTGGTTACATATCAGTCATAAACATATTAATCTAAAAAAAAGCTAACACACGAATAAGAAATATATAAGTCATCAACATAGAAAATTACAAATAACAATTCACATGTCAACTTCTTGCATTGTGATGAGATTTTTTTTTCATAAACCTTACACATCTCAATTACCTCATCAACATGGTTTGACCACCATTCTTCATCAGATATAATACTTAGAGTTTCTTATATCTCTTCCTGTTTAACCAATACAACCACCGGCTAATGACTTTCTTGTATCTTCTCCTCTATTGGAGCATGTGTCGACACTAAAAAAACCAATGTTAGTCTCTTACATGTGTTTAATCAAAACCGAGTATATAGATGGATAAATTGAACTACAATCTTAAATGAAATTGATACCTGACATATCTTCCGATTTCTTCTTTGTTTCGTCCATAACAAATTTCTAATTTATGTAACAGAGAAATTAAAAAGGTTTTTGTTAGCAATTTATAAAGAATAATACCATGAAAATATATAATCGGAATATAAAAACTTAAGGCTCAACATCTATAAACTTACTTTCATTTTGATTCAAATGTTGTTCATTCATCACGCAACACTTCCCGGTAGACAACATTTGAGGTATATACCCCCCGTCGCTTAAAATCTTTGGCGAGATGTACTAACACCTTCGTGTTTTGTCTTGAAATCCCTCTTGATAATGCCACATAAAGTTGTCCATGTGAAAATACAGACTCCGGCAGATAAACTCCAACATGCGGAATTGTCTGACCTTGAGCTTTATTAATCGTCATGGAAAAGCTAAGTCGAATAGGAAACTGTTTTCTTTTTAGCTTGAATGGGAACATGTCATCTTCAGAAAGGCACAGAGGGATTCTTGGCAAAAATACTCTTTTTCCAGCATGTTGACCGACAGCAATTTCCGCATCAATTACATTGCGTTGGAAACCTTTACATATCAATCGTGTCCCATTACATAGGCCATGTGATGGATCGATATTCCGCAACAATATTATTGGGCATCCAATTTTTAAACGGAGCTTATGAGGCGGCAAACCACTGACCGTCAGTGAGTTTAAGAACTCGATCGGATAAAAGTTGTGGTGATCGTCTTCAGCCTCGTCAAAACTATAGTAAACTTTTTCCTCCCCTTGGAAAATGTCAATCATTTGATTATTAATCTCGTCAACACTCTCATTTTTAGTGGATAATATTGCTCTAGAGATTATATAATCCGAAGAATATACATTGTCTTCGATTGACGGAAAGATTGCATTGATCAATTCTTTTATAGAGTTTTCTCTATTGGTGCATTGAATTGTCATGTCATCGGGTATGCGGATAAAGTCTCCTTCAATTGATTCTTCAGTTCCATCACCGACTCTTAAAAGAAATTCAGAAAACCACGGATCCGTCAACGCTCTCATATTTATGGTCAAGCGCATCTTTTTAGTCAAAGACCAAAGATGAGACATTCGTAGGCTCGAGTCTACAATCTGTGCTCGAGTGCCTCGTTTAATAACAGGCAACACCTGTCTAAAGTCACCTCCCATAACCATTATCTTCCCACCAAATGGGAGACTAACGCCTATAATGTCTTGCAATGTTCGATCCACCGCCTCTATTGCCTGTCGTTTTGCCATTGACGCTTCATCCCATATGATTATTTTAGCAGACCGAATTAGTTCAGCGACACCACTCTGTTTTTTGATATTGCACATTGAATTATTATCAACATTAATGGGAATCTTGAATCTTGAGTGAGCCGTTCTCCCTCCTGGCATATTATTAGCGGCAGCACCTGATGAAGCTGTTGCGAGAGCAATAAGACCACGTGAACGAACTTCAGCAAGCAAGGCTTTGTACAAATATGTTTTCCCCGTTCCACCTGGACCATCGATAAAGAAGACACGTGGAAGATCATTATCAACATGCATCATGATCTCATTAAACACACTTTTTTGGTCAGGATTAAGTGAATCTTTGGCACTCAAGTGTTCAGGTTCCAAAACAATCCCATACTCCTCTTGTAACTCACGATAACCTACATGCTGTAAGTTAACATCATCTGTTATCTTAGGAAGATCAAAATCATTGATATTTTTACCCATAGATTGTAGAAAGACCTTCATTTCGGTAAGAACCATATTTTGAACTCGTTCGATACTTAGACAATGCAACCGATGATCTTCAGACAGTGAATCAAAGTGGTCATTCCATAACTTTCGAACATCTCCAGGTTCGCAAAATATCATTATGGTCGCGAATAACCTTCTAAGAGCATTGGGAAACTGAAATAAGGAGGCTTCTTCTAGACATTGTGATAGATATTCATCCTCCTCTATTAAGCCTGCCTCAAGAGATGCTTTTCGAAATGTCTCGCACCTTTGACCATTAACTGTGCAAAGATGTTCAAAAGAAGTAGGCCCTCTAACATTTGATAGAAGTAGGCGTAAATAGTACCTTTCTCCTTCAGCTGGATTGGCGGAAACAATACGACCTCTTTGTTGTTTACCTTTACGACGATTCCAACGACGTTTGCTTCCATTCCATGTGAAGTGTTTTGGAAAATCTTTATACAAATACACCCTGGCCGTTTCATCTTCTCTATTTTTCTCAAAAAATGCAGTCAACATGGTTCTCCTATCTCTTTCCCTATCAACAACATCAGACATTATATCGTTATCCCTAAATCTAACCATCTGATTATTAGGGAGATGAAGTTGTAAGGCCAAAACAGAAGGAAAAATTTGAGAAAGAGAGAAGGAAAAAATGCGCCACATAGCCTCCGGTGGTGATACGTAGCGTGCATCTTGAAATCTCTTTATCTCATTAATAACAACCCCTTGCTCATCTTGATCAACTTGAATAACTTGTTTGTCATGTCCTTTGTAAACATATTTGAATAGATATTTCACAGATTTTATACTTGAGCAAACTTCAACATTTATGTGGCAGTTAAACATCATCAATAGCTTTGGGTTATACGGGACAACCCATCTGTTATCAAGTGTTTTTCCTCGTACATCCACTTTTATTCCATTGTTTCTCCTTCTATATAATGGATATGCATCATCTCCTTGTGCCGTCTCTTCATTAAATTGCCTAGGATAGCGAAAGCGACAAATTTTAGGATCACCCTGCATACAAGGACTGTTTGTACGCAAATTTCCGCAAGGACCGTGAATCATGTGCTTGACAACAAGCTCGTGCAATTTGGGATGCCTTAGTATGTTAGGAATTTCAGCACACACGACCTTATCATAATGGTCTGGATTATTGATTTTGTGTTGCGGGTACATGATAAGGAGAAAATGTGCATGTGGCAAGCCACGCTTTTGAAACTCGATGACATAAACATATGCCTTAACTTCCCCGAGGACATGTTTCTTGAAGAGTTGTTCCTTAAGATCTTCTAATTTAGCCCTAAACACTCTTGAAACAAGGTCTGGACGATCTTGTGCGGTTTGACCAACATTTAAATTATCACATATTTCAGGCCAATGAGGATTACACGTCATTGTAAGGAACAAATCAGGCTTGCCGTCATCTTGAACTAAAGTCATCGCATCAAGAAACCGACGTCGCATGTCGCGAGGCCCTCCGATGAATGATGCAGGCAACACAATCCGTTGTCCGACTCTGTTTGGATGAACCTCACCAGCATTGACACAATCCACAATACCTTGGTACAAATCTGCCCTTATTGTAGCCTGGTTTAGCTCATAATATTGTAAACGTGACGTCTCAAGCTTTATGTAAACATCTACAACAAACTGTTGTAGCAGTCTACCACCGAACAGAAGCAAGTTCTTGGTAGATCGAATTTGAAACTTGTAACAATAGTACTCTCGCATAGCCACGGTTGTTCTACCACTTCGTTTGTTAGCCTCTCCACTTCGTGTGTTAGCCTCTGAACGATGGTCATGTTTAAAAACAAATAGTTAATTGAAAATAATACATGTTAGGTTATTTTTATGAATTTCAGTTAATAAAGATAGTGAAATTGTTGGTACCTTCCATTTCTTCTTCGATGTTGTTATTGTTGTGGAGTTCATTGATTAACACTCCTTGGCGTGGTATTTTATCATGCCAACCCGACTCACCGTTAGGAAAAAATAGAGGATACGCCAATGGATCGTAACAACTATCGTACGGCTGAATAGTTTGACTATATTCAGACTTACCGTACACAACAATACTTCTTTTAAACGAAGTGATATTATCATTACCTTCAACCCAAATACCAGCAACCTATATAAGATGCACTATACATAAGTAAAATAATCAATAATACTTTTAAATAATTTAAATAAAACAATTATATATACACCTCGGATGTCGTTGGCCGATTGTACACCCTTTGGTCAAGTTCCACTGAAGCATTCAAAGTGACCCTATAGTTGTCTAGAGGTCCTAGTTCCGCAAGACTTCGAAATGTATCGACATATGGGTTTGTAGAAAGAATACGTGTCAACATCTCAGTAATACTTCGATCAAGATTTGGCCATTGGAGTCTATAATCCAGCTCAGTATCAGGATCATAAAAATACAACTGCAAGTACCTAGGAGTTCCATCCCTTGGAACTAATTGGTCAATTTTGTGATATATTCCTTTATGTGCACGAAATGTATATACACCATCTCTCATATTGTTCAGTGTATTATCCAACGTCACGCCCATTGAGGCAAAAGAAAAATTTGTGTTATAAGCACGTATGTTTTGCCTAAACATTTTTCCAATTTCATCTTGTGATGTGAATAGCCGGTACAATTCATTTGGAATTTCTGAATTTGCTAACACTGTTTTCCCACTCATACAACAAAAGGTATCAAATTCAAATCTAAATAGTTTTGCTCCACAATAACAACATGCACTCCGTTCTTTTAAAACACGATGGTCTCTAGGTATACCATCGTAAACAAAATTGTAGGGATCAATTTCAGCATTCTCATCATGGATGGAAGTTTGCCCAATAACTTCACAAAATTGAGGTAATAGTGTACGCGGTTGAATTCGACTACCTAATAATTTATTGTATTAAGTAATCTAGGTTGTAAAATATGTCAAGTTCAATAAAAAAATACATTGTTAAATAAATACGAACCTCGTGATCTATCAGGCATGACTTCATCAATTACAGAGGGGAATGTGGTTGTCGGTGTGGCATCGATCGGAGTTTGTGTAATTTTGATACCATTTGAAACACGTTTTCCATTCTCTTTTCTTGTACCAGGGCATCCTTTGTTGTACTCTTTTTGTTTTTCGACAGAACTACCTGACGCATTCTCCTTTAACATTTGTGTTATTTGACTACTATTATTTTGTAGACTTCCTAACGGTGTCCTTCCTGTTGATCTATTATTCACTAAAGATATTAATGAAGCACTTTGGGAGACATCACCACTCCCAAATTTTGATACTTTGTTATTCTCTTTCCGTGAAGCATAATATCTTCTATTATACTCTTTTCGTTTTTCAGCTTTCGAAGATGCACTTGAGGTTGGAGCATCATTACTATCTTTTGGTTGTCCATTAGTCATTGTAAAGTGATAAATACCTTACAAATTAAACAAAAGAGAGTTACATAAATGTTGAAATTCGAAAATCACCATTACAAGATCAGTACATGACACTTAATAGACATAGACGCCAAGTACACCACACCTACGCTTAACATGCAAGACCTTGTAATCATCATGATCATCAACGTATAGACCAACGACATTAAGATTGTCTTCATATAATCCATGAGAATAAGGTGTTGACAAACGCTTGAAAGCAGTAGTGATTGGATTCCAAAGAAACAACTCAAATGTATGATTCAAGCAAACACACAATAATCCGTTCAATGTGAAAGAATCGAGACATTATCAAATTGGTGCTTGAATGGAAAAGAAACAATAGTGGTTGGTCCATGATCACTGGATTGAAATTTTATTTGATGATCAGAGCAAGTTATGTCGTCAATTAAGAGAACTCTCAGATTACATGAAATTAGTGAGCGAGAACAATGTACCATTTAAAAGTATTGGTTGACAGTAAGGCATACCATTCCCTACATACACTCATCGAATGACCTACAACCTTCGGTGGCACCCTCAATAATATCTTAAACACGATGATTTCAACCGAAAGGTCAGCCATGGTGATGATGCCTTGGTTTAACACAAATACAAACTATTTAATGTACAGTATGATAAAATAAAACATATAATTCAACTAAAACTAAGTATTTCATAAGTGAAAATGCACCTATAACTAAGTTTTTACTATGAAAAAATGAAAAAGATAACGCATCATAAACACATATAAACTTAAAAAACATTAAAGATATTAGTTCAATACAAAGGAAACAAAAATCATAACGCAAATCACTAACGTTGACTTCAATATTAAACAACTATTTTATAAGAAACCTAAATTTTAACATCAACACAGATCCATAGTTTAAATATCTCGTGCCTCGAGCATATCTGGTTCGTACGTAATCTTACTCATAGCCGTAGACGACAAAATATGAACTGAAATAACAAATAAAATATAATATTAATTAAATTACATGATCTATTAAATTTAACTAATTTTTAAAAATTTCATGTGTAAAGCATAACATACTATCTTGTAGGTGAACCAACTTGACACGTGATACGTATATGATAGACTTTCGTGATATGGCTAGAATGGTCCTTATAACATCGGTAGGCTCCAAGTGATGCAAAAATATTTGTATTTCATGACCACTGTAAATAAAGATTTTTGAGTTAAAATTATTTGGCAAATAATATTTGTAATTAATGAGTAATAACTTACGTCTTATCGTAAAGAGATAGTTCAAAAGAGCGTTTATTTCGTTTACCATCAGTTATTCTTCCAACCACATCTACAACAAAATAACCAAATTGTGTATACTATATGAGCTTTTATAATATTATAATAATTAATAAAAATATATACATACAAAGATTTTGAATATACCAACAATATATTTATGTGGCCTCCTAACTTGCTTCATTGATTCAATGGAAGGCACCAATGGATATAATGACGCACCCTTTGGAATGGTAAGCATAAGTGAAGAAAGCTTCGTGTATTCATTGATCACAATTTTTTTCTCAGAGCAAATTAAGACGTAATTTTGGTACTTTGGGAGCTCATGATAGTTGAAATTTTCAATTTGGAAATGACTCAGTGAAAAAAAACCACCAAGCAAATTTGTGTCATTATATAAGTGTATCAAATGTTGTGGGACGATCGCAGCAATTTTTTGTCTCTAAAACACAAAAAAAATTAGTGGTGGAAAAAAATATTTACTTGTATAACACAACGCAAAGTAAAAGAATGTCCTTACGTGTTGATCAAGAAAAATAACCACCAATCTCTCTTCACCAACATCATGCCAAATATATTCGACCATGACAAAGATTAGATTATACCATGCTCCATCATTTTTCAATGATGAAAATTCTTCAACGGTACAGTGATCGGACATATCCTATTAAGTTTTCACTGTTAGATAATTGAAAAAAAAAAATAAAGATTCGGTATACTTAAATTTGTGTCAATTTGACTTTAAGGTTAAGTATATAATGGTGGGAGAGGCGCTCAAATAAGTTTTCTTTTGTTTTAATTTAAAAATAAACTAAACATTTGAACATACGATTAGAATTTAAACTAATACATAATTATAGTTATAATTAAAACAACTAAATAGTTAAAATTTAATCTAATACATGGAAATAAGATTACTTAATAAAACAAGCCATACAACACATTACTTAATAAAACATGCCATCACTATCTCCATCATTGCGGAATGGTAGGTTCCCAAACCATTTCCTCATCCAATGGTGGTTCGTATTCTGCCCCAGGGTCGGTTTCGTACCCTTCAGCCGAATTCGGAACTTCTTGTCTCTGATGGGGGTTTTCAACAGGAGGAGGGTTTGAAGGTGGAGGACAGTTTGGCATTGTAGGAGGGTTTGCCACCGGACGATGATGCTCCTCCCTAATTCGTAGTCCGTTAAATTGTAGTTCAGCAAAGGCATAATCATACGCCCAATTCCACTCTTCGTCTGTCCAAGGATCTGGATTATCATCGGTAGGGTTTGTCACTGGAGGAGGGTTTAAAGTTGGAGAAGGGTAGGAGGGTTGAAAAAGGTCAGTCACTTGAGAGTTTGAAGGTGGTGGGTTGGAAAGTGGAAGGTTTGAACGACGACCAGATGATTGTTCAACGTTTAACGACGGTCCTTCTTGTTTAATCGGAATTGGATAACCACCCCCCATAGATTGAAATTGATATTGTATTTGATGTGAATGAAGAACTGAAAAGTGCAACTATGGGAAAAGAACCGTTGAAATAATATCCGTTAATTAATACTCATTTAAAATATAACCATAAGGAAAAATAGTTGTCCACAAATATAAAAGTTAACACAAACATATCAAGCAACTACAATTATTTACAATTGTCTTGTTTGTTTAGATAGGCATACGATAATAATTTTGATTTTTGTTAACGTGCTTATCATTTAATAAATGTCGTATTTGAGTTTGACATGGTTGACTCACTTAGTAAAAAACAACCATATCGCTTAACACACTTATTCTTCTAAAAACTAACTAATTTAATTTACTTAGAAAGTGTTTTTAATAATATATTGTAGTTTTAAGCATTTTTTTGTATATTTTTTTAATAAACAAAAATTTTTATTAATGATATGTTGTCTCAATCATGGTGCCAAACGGTAATAATACCGTTGAAACATTAAAAAAAATTAACCAATTACACTCTATTAATATATTCTACTAAGTTATTTAAATTTTGTACACATTTTTTTTTTTGCCATTTTAAGTTTTTTCATAAAACTATTAGCATTTTTCCTAAATACAAACATAAAGCATGCAACTCCTCCTATTTCCAATAAAACACAGTAGATCTCATGAATAATAATCATCATTAAGACATAAAACCAGAAACCTACATGAACACAAACAAATCTACGATCTATAATTCTAGACTCACGCTTAAAAACACGCTTAATTTCATTGATGTAAACATATTCATTTACATTTTCAGAATTTTTAAAAACGTTTTGCCATTTTTTTAATTGTTGACACTCATAAGACATGTCAACACATTTAAAAAGAGAGCATTGTCACTAAAGATAACTTTCAACCTAACCCGAACTATTTTGAGCACACATAAAAATCGTTGTGCTTAAACTATGTGACAAACTTCCAACATATTTTGTGGCCAAAGCATGAGTAGAAAATTAGCATGTTGCGAAAGAAGAATTATAACTTTTTAAGTCCATATATGTACATCTGTGACAAACTTTTCAACTATGTGACAAACTTCCAACATATTTTAAGTCCATTTGACCCATATTCACATAAAGAAAAACCATTTTGAGCAAACATGAACGATTTGAAAGAATAAGTATATATTCTGCCTAAAAACAAAAATACATGTAATACACAAGATAACAAATCACAAGTATTCAACTTGGCCACAAAACAGGTGAAAGCATTTTGTTATAGCTAGGCACATTTGCATATCATAATATTTTTATTACCTACACATGTGTATACCACGTTTATTTTGTTACATCTTACATGTTGATATGTATGTCACAGGAAATGTCACTTGAGAAAAGTATTGATGTCATGATGATACACACATGTATGTAAGAACTCAAACACACTCTTAAAGAATATCCATATATTTTTTTTTTTTTGAAACGTAATATCCATATATATTTGAGGATACCTAAATACTCATATTTTTAATTATTTTTTTATGTACATAATACATACATACATGTTGTAAAGTAGTACATAATCTCACATTTAGCAGGTCAAATAAAGTCTAAAGTTTGTTAAAGACAACCCAAAAAATGCTTTGAATTTGATGTTTATAAATAGAATACAACAGCATAAATGTGTGTATTTTTATTAGCAGCATAAAAGTTACAGCAGCATAACAGTTACAACAGAAGGTTCATGACTAATGACACAAAAAACCAATGACACAATAAAATGTTCACAATCAATATTAGCAGCATAAAAGTTACAACAGAAGAAGGTTCATGACTAATGCCAACATGACACTTGACAGTTAGAAAAAAAATTCGATGTCTTATTACAAAAAAACACTTAACAAAGAAACAAAACATATTAATAATTTTCAGAATCGAGATGGTAACTTACAACTTTAAATCCGATTGAACTTTGAGAGATGGAATAGCTTCTAAAGACCAAAAATCAGTTGTGTCTGTGAAAATAAGAAGTGGAAATATAAGTTGTTAGGGATTTGAAAGTAAAAGGAAGTCAAATTTGTACTTTGAATTAGGATTACTTACCGAATTGTTTGTTTAACTGATCTCCAGCTTTAGCTCTCACTCCAGCTTTGATAAGATTTATAGAATGAAGGATATAAGGTCAAGATAGTAGTGTGTCACAGGTTTGATGTTGACTGTTGTAGGAAATAAAGGATATAAAGTTCAGACTATTTTAAAAGTAAATTGGTTCAGACTGTTGAATGAGGAAATAAAGATTAAAACCTTATTGAGAGAGGGGTGTAGTTTTGTAGTCTATGTTAAAAGTAAAATGGTTCAGACTATTTTAAAAGTAAATTGGTTATCCTTTATTAGCTGCTAAAAGGTTTTACACCAAAACAGAGGTTTGACTCACAAAATGTGTGTATTTTTATGTTAAAAGTAAAAGAATTCAGAGTTCAGACTGCTTTTTCAGATTTCTCCAAAATGGTGTACTTTGTAACATGTCCTTACCCGAAAACACATATGGTTGCTTTCTAAGAATGTAGGAAGTAATTAAAAAAATAAAAAGATGGGAAAAACCTATGGCAACATGTATGAGGACACACTCAAATTCACATTAAAATTCAAGACTCAAATATTTATCAGTTTAAAATTCAAGACTCAAATATTTATCAGTTTACACTCAAATTCATATTTATCCATTTAATATATTTCACTCAGATGAGAAAAATATTTATCAGTTTACATCAGATTTCTACCTCTCTATTGTCACCTAAAAAGAGCAACCGACAAACAAGCTGTTAGAATAACTTCCTCTGTTATGAGTGACAAATTTTAAGATATCACTTTCAAACGAGTCTAAATGATTCATATTTTTTTTATTATTAGTGTATGAAATGTGATAAGTAAAATAATATCATTTCAGTGATAATCTAAAATTCTAACCCCATTATTTTAAAGCTAATTTCTCTGAGTTTACCCCTCAGAGATAAACACGACTCGAATCGACTCATTCATAAGTAATGGATAAAATTGTACTAACTTGATACAAGTGCTTCAAGTCCATTGTATCTCTAATCACAGGATCCACAATGTTAGGAAGCTTTGATCTGTCTATTAGCTGAGGCATAGCCTGTACATAGAATGCATTATTAATATTAGTTTAAAATCTTAGTTTAATGACGATTCGAAGTAAATATAATCGGTTATATTGTATACCCATGTGACAATTGATTGGCATTGAGACGGTGACATCTTCTCCACGGGTTTTCTCCCTATCAAAAGCTCCAAAAGTACGACTCCAAACGCGTACACATCACTTTTATCAGTAAGCTCACCTGTTAAAGATTCATGATATTATTTTTATGTAAATAATAAATGATTCAAGATAGTTATTAGTTTTAAAAATAAAGTATTGCATACCATCCAAAAGGTACCCGGGAGCGACATAACCTAAGGAGCCTGATAACTTTATGTTGTTCTTGCCATGAATCCCACCCGTAATAGCGAGTCCAAAATCAGAAAGCTGTAAATTTAGTCAAATATAATTAGTCAACGCAATAGCCATGAAAGGCCATCACAATTCCAAAGCAGTAAATACATATGGCGAAATAGCCATGAAAGGCCAAAAGACAAGACAATACAAAACAATCACTTAAAAACTACTGTTTTATATTAACAAATGTAAGCTTCATTTAAAACGGGTATGCAAGCAGAACCGCAACCAGCCCATTATAACCATCAATAGAATCAAATGACTGAAAACAAATCTTTAAAACGACCATAGCCCCAAAAGGAAAAAAATAGGTCCAAGAGTGCATTGACAGGTAGGCAATTCAATATACCACCAACCCGACACAATTGACAACACTAAGTTAAATGAACTACTGACAAGCATTAGTTGATTACCAGCTGCAGAATAGCTGCAGATCAGCAGCGGTAGCAGCGTTCAGCTGTAGGACGGCTGCGAATCAGCAGCCTCAGCAACGTTCAGCTGCAGAATGGCTTCCCCTGTAGCTTACGGCTGTAAAAAAAATAAATAAATAAAGAGAGGTTTGATCGTTTATTCTTAAACATGTATTTCACTCATTTATTATCCGTTAATCAACCAGCCCATTATAACCATCAATAGAATCAAACGACTGAAAACAAATCTTTAAAACGACCATAGCCACAATACGGTCGCCTCAAGCATTTAAAAAACCATGCATACATTAAGACTAAGTTATTTTTTCCATCAACAATTCTTAGCCACAATAATGTAGATGTAATTGCAACTTTAATGGCATGTATGAATGAATTAAAACAATTAACATGAAAAACATACATATAAAGGTATCTAGGTGACACTTTTAAACAGTTTCAAAAGGAAACAGGAGTACGGAATGATGCACTATTATGTATCATGGTAACAATTTTCCTTAGGTTTTGTCCATTGTGAATACTAAGTTACCCCTCGCCCAATTGTTTCTAACGATACATTTCGCTTTTTTTGTTTCTAATGGATCTTTTTGTTGTAATACTCTATCCAAGAAAGCACAAATAAAAAGAGATGTTTTACCTGCGTATGTCATTGGTACAAAGCGTTGAGTTTTTGCTATTGAATTTCACTACTCCCAGCTATCCGCCTTTACCAGCTTAAAAATAAAGAAAATAAACAGTTACATAGTTAACAGTTGGGATCCATTAAAAAATCACAAATTTGAAAATTGAAAAAAAAACAAAATCTGAATTGGTTTCTAATCTGGTCTGAAAATTCAATAGCCGAATTCAAAGGCAAGTCCAATGGAACATGTAACCCGAATCAAACCATGCGTCATCTGGTTTCTATATATTGTTCTACTCCAGCCCTAAACACAACACAATATAATCAGAAATGACTAAAGAAGCGTATAACAATGAATGCTATTTATTACACTTTTTAGTTAAAAATGTTGTATTGTATTCATTTTAGCCAACATATTACAATTATAATTCCATTTTGGTATAAAAAGATTACATATATGAGCTTAGAAAGTTATATAAAATAAAAAAAAATACATGTTTAGTGACTTTAGACCTGTTCGTTTTTCAGCTTAAGAGATATAAATATAACCCGAATCTAGCCATTAAGAAATAAATGGGTCATACGTGACATCTCTAGTTTGTTTCTACTTCAACACATACATTTTAGAAAATGTGCAAATAAATACAAAGTTTTGCAGCTTGTTAACCCAGCCTACAATATATGTTTGTTAGCCCTTCAATTAAGATTTTGTGAACACGCATACGTTTAAGTTTTAACCATGGACAATTTACAGATGCGCCAACATATAACCAACAAGAAAAAGGGAATATGAGGCGCAATATGTTTAAGGAGTAGTAACAATTTGAACCCAAACTTTAATTCAACCAACCTGAAACTAAACTGTAACTTCTTGGTTGAGTCACCCAACCCCTTTTTGCTATGCTTTTCAAAGGTCAGCCCGATCCATTTTCATCTTGTTACTCCACGTCACCATTGGCAACAATGGTAGTGTATATTTTAAAAGTGTATACTGGTCAATGAGTTGGTTTTAGTTAAAGATACCTCTCTGGAATAGTAAAACTCTGCTTATCAAGTTCTGTATGGAGCTCCACCACCCAATCTTCCTCAACACTCCTTCGGAAGTTGCCCATCTTATCAGCAACTTGGCGAACACATTTGTATACCTGCACATGAGTAAATCCAATTGTATTATGCAACAATCTGGAAGCATGAATTCTATCTATTATACCCAATTATTGAGCTTCTTTAAATGAATAATGGGACTCGCTTCTCGCTCTTCCAAGGTCTGGTTCGTCCTTGCACTATAATGGTCAGCAACTTTCTTGGCAAATATCCTTGTGCTCTCATCCTCTAGAAAAGCATCACCTGATAACACAGCACAACAAAACAAATCATATAAATCAAACACGTATACATAATTATCACTTCGTTAATTAATATTGATTCTCAGTCAAATAAAAACAGATAATTTCAACTTGTGTTGCTCATGATCATCAAGTACGTAACTTATAATGAAACAGAAGCATTATATAAACAAAAATACCATCCGGATTGTGTCTGGATTTAGATTTAGGCGGTCCTAACGAAGACGACGACTGCTGATAGCTTCTCTTCATAGCAAACACACTTAACACTCACCACAGATGAACCAAATAACGTCTGTATCTAAAAACAACAATAAAACCATATGTCAAACTTTCAATCAACACGCGTTCATCCCTTTTACTTTTAATACATTTGGTTTTATATATTCATTACTGAAAAAGTGTTCAGCGGGTCGTGCATAGTAATCTCTCTTTCAACCCTAAGACCCAAAACATTTTTTTCAGTACACATGGCTTGGCTATTCAAAAGAGGTTCAGCGGCGGGGCGGGTCGTGTATAGTAATCTTCTTCGACCACAAAGAACCAAAACAGGTTGCGGGTTTCATTGGGTCGCGGTGAGTAATATATGTACAGATTGTAGGCATTTGAAGTAAACACCAAAAAGCGCACCTTAGCGGGGCTTCTTGGAATTCCTCTAGGCGCTGAGCAAAAAGGCGAGCCGCTTTTCAAAACCTCAGTTTTCTATCTTCTCGAATAGCCCGAAGTCATCACAACCCAAACCTAACAATTTAAACCTCCCTATCTAGCTGTAAAAAAACAACTAAACAGGAAAAAACTCAAGATTTATATATAAAATGAACAAATTAACTTGTATTTGTTAAAATATAAATATAAATACAAAACAAATCATCTTATTTTCTTTTAAACCAAGCCTCTTATTCTGACCAAACCCCTAAAATGACACAAAATCCGACAATAAAAATAGATTAATGAAATTCGTACCTCAATTGTTGAGCATAGATGTTACCGAACCAGATTTGTTCCATATCGTCTCCTCCATTGCAGCAAAAACGTTAATCACTCTAGATCTGCATCATAATCGACCTGTTAATCTCTGTTTGGGTTTTAAATGACCAAATAGTGTTCAGAATAAGAAAAAAGTGTCACATACCATTGATAAATGTTGGAATCTTCATCGATCTGTATGTGAAACAAGTAAAACAACAGTTGAGTTAACAGAGATTAACAAAAAAAATCAAGTGAGCGACCTGTATGTGGAACCCAAACAGAGATTAACAGGATACATACAGTGAGCGACCTGTATGTGAAATATTCGGTGGAATGGTAGTGAAATCGCAATGATGTTCTCGTATCTCCAGAGAAAGAAGGAGGCGGATAGGGTTTTCAAGCGTGTAATATGATGAATGGAACCCTAATTTAGATGTATATCCGTGTTTTTATTTTTATGCACTATAGGCTTGTACCTGATGCATGATAACTTGCACCCCATAAAAGCTTAAGAGTTTTGTGCAGTGAACTATTGTACATCATGCTTTAAAGTATTGTACCGTGGCAAATGACCATTCCTGCCCTTCCTATATGCTTATTAATATAGTATAGATTTTAAACAGACAGAATGCATGTTTGAGACTAAATGTGTTGAAAAATGTTTGAATGGGATTCGATTTCGTGATTTGGTAAAAAATTCAAAATTTTCCAATTCACATTCGCCCCTTAAATTGGTCGAATGTGGAAAATTTATCACTTTCGAACCTTTATCGTTGGACGAAGGTGGTTTTTCAAATTAAAGTTTTCACTTTCGTATTATGATTTCACATTCGTGCCATTAGTTTGGGACGAATGTGGAAATTTCTCACATTCGTCCAAAGTTAACGGGCGAAAGTGGCATCCTATATATACATGAAGCAGGTTCGAACCCTCATTCGAATATTTTTCAAAATTTTTCAAAGTGTTAAAACCTTGTTGCCCTGTTTCTTTTTAATCCAGATTATTATTCCCTAGCATTTTCTCATCAGTTTGATCCAAATTTCACAGGTAATGGCTTACAATCAAAGTCAAAATTGGGGTTTCTTTGTTCGAACCCTAGATTGTGCAATCTGGAACTATTTGGACTGTTTTATCCTGATTTCTTGATTAGGATTCAATGTTTATTGATTTTAGGGGGAGAATGAATGAAAAACTAGGGTTAATTCACTGATTAGATGTGTTAATCGATTTGGATGTATATATCGAACCCTAGTTTTCTTTTAAAATCAAGAAACAATGAATAAACAACAAAATTGATGGTTGAATAAGTTTAATCGGTCACTTTAGACCATGTTTGAATCAAAAACAGAGTCTAAAACACAACAGATAACATTTTTGAATTTTTGGGGAAAAACAGAACACATTCGTCCCATATAAAACGGGCGAATGTGAAATTAAAGGGACGAAAGTGTTGAAAAACGGACGAATGTAGATTTTGTCTAATGAATTTTCACATTCGTGTCTGAAATCACACATTCGAACTCACAAGTTCTCACATTCGTACCTATAAACGGGCGAATGTGGAAATTTGTTAAACTCAAAAATTTCTAAATTTTATCGTTTTTGATTATTCTGACGTATTTCTATGTTTCTGTGTTTCAGATGGCAGAGCAACCAGAAAACGTGGAGATTCCTGTGGAGGAAGTGATTGTTCAAGATCCAGTGCCGGAAGCTCAGGAAGAGAACGTACCAAAAGTGTGGTCATTCGAACCTCCACACAATTGCTGTGCGTACGTGGGAGAAGTATTAAAGAACACGGAGTTTTCTGGGATTGTTGACTTTCTAAGAAGGAGTCGAATCATACATGTTATTGCTACACCGGCAATCATATACAAAGACATTGTGGAAGATTTCTGGAAGAATGCACGTTACGACTTCTGGGAGGGAAAAACTGCTATCAGAAGCAAGATTCAAGGAATGGAAATGCTGATAACTGAAGAAGACATTAGGGAGGCACTCAGAATTAAAGATGAAGAGTGTACTGATCCCAGAGTTCTATCTTGGACTGAGCAGAGAGTTTGTTTCCTAAGGATGAAATACAACGGTCCGATCACTGATGGAGCGTTACACAAAGGAAAGCTCAGTGTGCAATTCAAGTATTTCGCACATGTGATTATCCATGTCTTGGAACAGTTAGTGGTGGATACGACGTGATGAGAAAAAGTCTAAGTTCGTTAATGGTTGCGTTGACACTCAATAATCCATTTTACATTGCTGGGATGATATTAGATCACATGCTGGAGATGTTGAAGGGATTAAAGTCTAAGAAGTTTTTGATGTATCCCAGGTTCCTGATGATGATCTTTGATAATAAGTATCCGAACTTGAGGAAAGATCCTACGATGGTATTAGGACAAGATCACATGAACATCAGAACGTTAGTGAGGACGAAGGGATATAAGGGAATTTCAGACAATGAGAAGCCACCATACAAGCGTCTGTTTAGATATTTGGTTAATCCGGGTTACACTGACCCAGGATTGAACAAGGCGAGACATGACAAGAGTGATTCTGATAACGATGATCCTTTAGTGCATGCTGATGCAAGTACTAAAAGGAAAAGACAAGTTAAGAATGCCGGAGCCAAAGGGAAGGGTAAGGCGAAAGCTGATGAAGATGAATCAAAGAAACAGAGGACGAGGAAGAAGAGTACTGCGAAAAAGGGTACTAGTTTGGTTGATGAGGACTCAGTGGATTCAGAAGAGACTGAGGAAGAGGAGCAGTGGGATTCTGAAGCTGAGTTGGTGAGGAAGTCTTCCAAACGCAAGGCCACTGCTGTTGGAGAGTCTGAATCACTCAACAAATCTGTGGAAGAGATATTACAGAAAGATCCAGTTGATATTGAAGGAGATTTGGGTGTGGATACTGAAGACTTTGATGGGTCTACAGTGGTAGTTAATCTGAAAAAGCCTAAGCACAAGTCGATGGCTAAGAAGGTGAGTACTAAGAAGTTGAGAGAGAAGGAAATTGAGAATCTACTGAAAGGAAAGAAAGTTCCACAAGCCGGTACTTCATCTAAAGTATCTTCACCTGCTGCAAAGAAACAGAAGAAAGCTAAAGAACCTGAAGTAGTTCCTAATCTAGAAGCTACTTTAGAAAATGTTCTTAACATGTTCAGGAAGCCTGAGACAAAAAAGACTCTTGTGATTGAATCTTCCAAATCATCAAAGGTCACTGTTTCAGATGATGTGATGAAACAGGTGAACAAGAAGATGGAAGAAATGATGAAGATGTTAGTTGCTCAACAAGCTGAAATAGAGAAGTTTAAAAAGAATGAGGAAGATGCTACAGATAGTTGTTGCTTCCAAGACGAATCAAGATGAGCTTGAGAAGAAGTTAAAACAACTAGAGGATGAGAAGAATGAGCTTGATGTGAAATGTAGCAGGAATAGGAGAATGATTAAGGTAGTAAAGATAGAAAACAAAGAATTGAAAAAGGAGAATAAGAGAATGAGTGATCTACTTGACAAATTATACGGTGAAGCTCCTAAGTTGAAAGAGGGAGAAGAAGACAAAGAGAAAGATGAGGAGCAAGTAGATTATGAAGAATCTGATAAAGAGGAAGAAGAGGATGAATCAGATGATGAATCTGATGATGATGATGATAAGGATGATGATGCTGAGGGTGGATCGGGTAATAAAAGTAATGATGATGAAAGTAGTAGCAGTGATGATGATGATGGTGATGACTCGAGCAAGTTTACATTTGAACAGAGACAGACCAAAAAGGGTAGTGCAGGTCAGTAGAGCTCGAAGAAATCAGGAGAGAACGTTGATTCTGATGAAAGCATTTTCTGGAATGAAAAGGTTAGAGCTTTATCAGATGAAGCAAAAGATGTATATCGGGAGATGTTGGAAAAGAGAGAATTGACTATAGAGTTCACTGGGAAGTTTGCTGAGATCTTTCAAACAGAGGATATGAGATACGAGTTAGAGTACAATGATCCTGATTTGGAAGACGGTGAGGTGTCTGCTGGTGTGACTAAAGAGATTCTAGAAGGTATTGCACAGCGAGTGGGAAAGACATTGGAGGAAATTATGGTAGATCAAATGATTCCAGATATTCCTGAAAAGGATATTGGAAATCATTCTGATGATAAGCAAACACCAGAGATGGAGGAAATTGAGATAGAAGATATTACTCATGAAGAGTATCCTCAATACTTCAGAACGAATGAGGAGAATGAAGTATTCCCAGATTTCACTGAAACACATCAGAGGGAAGCAAAGAAGAAAGCTGAGAAAAGGAGCGAAGAGTTTGTGGAGAAAGTGTTTGGTGAAGAAAAACAGAAACCATCTGAACAAAGTGACGATTTGAAGACTTTGTTGCAGAAGCTGAAGGAAAAGGATGATAAAAGGCCTAAACCGGAAGCACAGGGCGGATTCTACAGATATCACAACCAAAAGTTTAAAGGCAGAGCTCTTGGTTGGAAGTATCTTAGAAGTCTGAAATGCATTGCAGTCAAGTGGGAAATAGGAATTCTGTACTTCTACAGATTCTATGACTTGCTAACTCTACCGTACTGGGCAGTGAGAGACATCTGCAGATTCAGAATGACTGGTGCATCTGTGAACAATACAGCGGTTGGATGGTTTGCTGACAGATTGATTTGGGAGAGTAGGACGAAGTGGAGTATTTTTAAACCACAATACCCAAGAAGGAAAGTTCATAGAGATGTTGATCCTAAGACGGGTAAGAAGCGAGTGACTATGATATACAAAGCTCCTGAAGTTATGAGAAAGATTCCTTTGATGCCAATTCAACAACACTTCAGTGAAGACTTTATTTTCTGGTATTATGATTGGAGGAATGCTGAAGCAGTTATAGTGTTGAGAGATGGGAAGAATGCGTATAAGAAAATACATGTTTTTGACCCGATGTGGCTCATTAACTGTACGTTTGAAGACATCATCATGCTTTACTACAACCCGATTTACAGTGATCCCAATGATGCATCACAAGCGAAGAAGTATCAACAGGTTGTCGGAGTATGCTTTGCGTATGATATCAACTCCGGTAGCAACCTTGAGCATAAGTTGGGCAAGCAGGTGAAGGTAGCTGAAGTACCGAAGCAATCTACGAAGAGAAAACTTGAGCCTGAGATGACTAAAGACCAAAAGAAACAGCTGAGGATCAAGTTGATGAACTTACAGATGGATGAAGCGCGAAGGCAATCCGAGCAATAGTCGAGGGGGAGTTTGTAGATGCACTTTATGCGACTAATGCTTCGGATTGTGAATATTAACATGTGTTAGTGATTTTGGAAGGTCGAAGGTGACTTTTGGAAGGTCGAAGGTAGAAGTATAAGGTCGAAGGTGAAAGCTAGTGGGCAAATGTGGAAGACTTAATGAAGAATGTGTATGTTCGTACCTTTATATAGGTCGAATGTGGACAAAGTCCACATTCGTACTCTTGACAGGGGCGAACGTGCAGTTACTATATAAGGGTTTAGCTTGTTTTGTAAGTTAGAGTTGTTGGTCATTGTGTGTGTTTGAGTCAGGTTGTTGCTCTCTAGATTGAGTGTGTGTGAAGGTCAATAGATTAACTTGTAAAGCGTATGTATTGAATGTTTTGAATCAAGTAATCTATAAAATGATGTTTGAAAAGGTAATTCGTGTGTTGTGATTCGTGTATTATCATTTTGTTCTGTTCTAGGGTTTCCGCACCTGGAATAGTGCCTTGTATGATCAGATTTCCTGTTTAAAGCTAAAATTCTTCAATTACAGGTATGGGCGTTGATATTTCTTTTAGCAAAGCTTGGCGAGGCCAGCAAGATGCGATAGAGAGGATTTATGATTCATGGTTGACCAACTTTAGGGATTTACCTACCTACATTGATGCACTACAGAAAAATAACCCTACTACTGTTGTGGAGTGGTTACACGAACCCAGTGGATCATCAGAGATACATACATTTAAGTATGTGTTTTGGGCATTTGGTCCAGCAATGAATGCATATCGATATTGCATGCCTATTATATTAGTTGATGGTACCCACTTAAAGGGGTCATAGAAAGGAAAGTTGTTAGTTGCAGTCACAAAAACACAAACAACTTTATTCAGCCATTGGCATTAGCAATTGTTGATGAAGAGACGCTAGAAAGTTGGAGTTGGCGTTCACAATTGTTGTCGTGCACCGTGGGAGAAAATTGTGTGTTATCTCTGATAGACACGCGGGAGTTATTAATGCTTTAAAAAATCTCAGGGAATCGAAAGAAAATGTCGTCCATCGGTTTTGTCTTCGACACATTCAAAGCAACCTAATGGCAAAGGTCCGGGTTAAAGAGGTGAAGGAACTTTGTTTGGATATTAGTAGCGCCACCCAAGAGAGGAAGTACTATCAAGCAGTGGATACAATAAAGGCCATGCTACCACAGGCGTGGGAGTATTTAGAAGCGATAAGGGAGAAAAGCTGGACTCTTTTTAAGGCTACCAACAATTGCCGTTGGGGTGTTTTGACGACTAATATTTCAGAGAGCTTCAACAATACGCTAAAGGGGATTAGGCTCATGCCAATCAAGGCCATCATTGACCACACATTTCACAAGACCAGGTAACTCTTTGTAATGAACAACCAAGTTGCATATAACTATAACACAAGGTTAGCCCCTAACAGGTACGAGTGGTATCAAATCCGTCGCAACTACTATAGATATCATACTATACGGGAGTTTAGCTTCCGTAGCGGCCGATACCGGGTTACATCAAAGGTACAAATAGACAAATCTAGTGGAAACGATTACACTGTCGAGTTCCTGTAGAAGACCTGCTTATGTGGTAAGTGGTAAGTGGCAAATGGATAGGTTTCCTTGCTCGCATGCAATCGTTGTCTACTTGAACAAGGGGGACTCTCCACATGACATGGTGGATAAGATATACACACTTGATGCTTACAAAGCGAGTTACTCGGGTGAGTTTTATCCATTGGATGACCAAAAACGTGGTATCAAGCGGAGTGGAAAATTAGCCAAACATGTCAAGAATCACCACGAAACGTGGTAGAAGGCAGTCGAAAAGAATTCACAATGAAATGGACTGGCCAGATCAAGGATGTAACACCCCAAAATTTCTAAACCGTATATTATGATAATATAAGCACACGGGGCTTTTTACTAGAGAATACTTGACAAAAGATGGGAGGGCCCATATTTTCCAAATAACCAAACTTGATTTTTGTTAATAAAAATAATAATATAGAGACCACCTCCATTATCAGGAGATCGATCTCCATCAAAACACACACTTAACCAAGAAACTCAAGAACAAGCTCAATTCAAGGTCAATTCAAAGGGCTTTTGAATGCATTAGCCCTAAAATGAATCATCCAAGCATAATACACATCAAGGTAACCTTTTATTTGACTAAATATGAGGGTATGTTCATGCTTGGGTATGATGAAAATCATGGGTGGTTATAAAAACGTGAATTAAGGACTTGTAATGGTTAATCTTGTATAAGAGAATCATAATACATGTTAATTTGTGTGTGTTGAACAAAATCCTTGTGAGAAGGTTATAACCTTGTAGTTCATGTTATGAAACAAATTGGGTTTTTGGTGGATTGGTAGGAACCACCTTTAAACCACGAAATACTAGTTATAAACTATGATTAAAATGTTTATTGGGATGCTAGTATTGATAATCTTGATCAAAGATGGATCCAAGAGGTCCTCAAGTCCTAAAATTAAAGTTAGGAAAATCACACATACCAAGTGTTTGATAAAATGCCTCAATGAGAACTCGATTTTACTCGGGCATAAATGATTTGTTGAGAATTTGTATATTGGTAAATCACGACCAAAAATGCGTATAGACAAGTAAAGACTAGGTTCTAACAACCTAAGTGGTCATTCACCTCATAGGTGCGAATACAAGAAAGTATAGATAGCCAAGGAATCTCGGGTTGAGGTAAAGAGGAAGCACGCATAAGGCAAGTCACTCGATGACCTAATTCTTAATATGTCTCTAGTATGTTTATATGCTTAATTATACCTTTGTATATGCATTTGGGAATTAGACATTGAAATGTCACAAAAAGAAGCATAAATATGATACACGATTCATAGAAGATGGCCTTAGATGAAGGTTGTTAATAACCCAATTAGACTATCGGGTCAATTGGGTAAAATGCTAGATAGACAATAGCTTAGGCCAAGAGTTAACATTAAGCCGGTAACGAATTTGTGCTAGTTGCTTGAGTGTATTCATCGACTCAATGTTATCTACCTCAAGCTAGTCTAGAAGCAAAAAGGGCGCGAGCCAAGGTAAGTGATAATCATGACTTTGAACGTGATATTATTGTGATTGAATGTTTCTAGTAGTTTATGGAATGCCATGGTCCTCTTAGACATGTGTAAATTGGAAATATTGGTAAACCTTGAGAACGTGTGGGCCGGGCAAGTAAAACCAAGTAAAAATGGCTCATGGAGTCATAGACATGACGGTATCGCCACAACGGCAACATGTGCAAGGTGAATTCGTAATTAAACTCAAAATTTTGTGTGTACAAACATGCGAGGATTACAAGTCTTAGTGGGAATCATAGGCGGTCAAACTATGGGTGTTGAGTCTTGAATGTCTTGAAATCGTTAAAAGTTGTCGTTAGATGCTTAATTATCCTATGGGGTAATGTTGATGAAATGTGATCATAGATATCATTAAAAAGGGCCTTGGATAAACTATATAGGCATATTGTAGTTCCACATCTACAACGAAGCATGAAAGTAGTGGAAATCCACCTTAACGGGTCAAATAATTTATACCGATTAAGGTAGGGGAAACCGAACGTGTGAATTATTGTAGTCTTGATCTTTAAGGGATACCAAATACCATGGTATTAGGCTTGGAAACTCAACCAATTTTGCATCAAAGTATGGCCAAAATAATGTCTATGTAAGTTGTGATAAAGTGGAAAATTGGCTAAGTGTAAAAAAAAGATGAAGATGGCAACTTTCTGGTCATTTTGGCCCGTCGCGCTGCGTGGCCAGGGAAGTGCATTCTCGTCGCGCTACGCGACGACCTCGTCGCGCTACGCGACGAACATCAGGATCCAATTTTTATCAATTCTATCATTTATATCCAATCCTATTCAATCCTATATATGTTTAATGGTTTAAATGTCTTGTAAAAACTCTTAGGTAAGAATAATTGAAGTCGGAAGATGATCACACAATAAATCAAGAACCGAACGCTCGAGACTCGATCGCTTCCGCGACTTTTGAACACGAACATGAAATGTTTTACAATAAAACATTTAATCTACTATGTTGTACTAAACCGTGTAGTGACTAGATGTTAATGTTTTAAAGTAAATTATGAAAGGTTTTGGATTTTCAATTTCCAAACTAAGTATATTATCGCTTAATTGTCCGTATTACGGGTAGGGTCTTACAAGGGGTATTCAGAGCCCAAGGTTAAACGAGTTAAGCGTTCGGTTCAAGCTAATCATTAATCCGGTATGGAATTCATTTCCAAAGTTATCTTAATCTAGTTGAAGTGTTATGTATCATGTATGAACATGAAATCAACCAGGAATAAATCATGAGAAAGGTGCTCTAAGCAATTTAAAACTTGGAAACACACCAATTACACGGTGGTGGTGGGCCAAGGCTCAACCAAAACGAAAATTGGAAAACATGATTGCATTTGCAAAACAATGCAATCTGATAAAAAAAAACGAAATCAGCATACTAAAGCAAATTAACAAAAGAGATTTCATTAAATGAAACAGGCGACTGGGAAATGTCTATTTGGGAAGTAACGTGACGAACGCAACGAGATCACCATTGTCATGTGCGAATTGCTTACCCTGGCCAGGTAAGTGTTAAGCACATGATACGGTGGGCTTCATGTGTTCTTTATGCATACGTCCCATGTAGCAAGGACTAGGTCGGGAGAAAAGGGCATGTGAAATTTCCGACTATATGACTCGCGGGGTCATAGAACGCGGGAGTAATGCCGAACCAATAAAGGTTTGGTAGACCTGGTATGTAAAACCGATGCATAAATGACCCGCGGGACCATAGAGCCAACATTTACACAGATTAGTAAAAAGACTTGAACCTTAGTCAAGGCCGAGTCATAAACAGATTCAGTTCAGAAATAGACTTGAACCTTAATCATGGTTGAGTCATATACATATTCAGTTTGGAAATAGGCTTGTACCTTAATCAAGGTTAAGTCATAATAAAACTCGAACCTTTATAAAAGGTTAAAATTCGCAACTAGACTTGAACTTTAAACACGGTTAAGTCATAATAAAACTCGAACCTTTATATAAGGTTAAATTCGTAAAAGGGACTTGAACCTTAATCAAAGGTTGAGTCATAATCACATTCAGACCTCAATAAAGGTTAATCCGTAAAAAGGACTTGAACCTTAATCAAATGTTAAGTCGTAAACACATTCAAATCTTAGTTAAGAGTTAACACGCAAATACACTCAAACCTTAGTCCAAGGTTAAGTACTAAATACATTCAAACCATAATCAAAGGCCAATTTCCTAAATGGATTTGGACCTTAACCAAAAGGTTAAATAATGATCACCTTCAGACATAATCGAGAATTTACTCGTCAGTAGAGTTGAACTTTAATCAAAGGATCAAGTCATAATCACATTTGAACCTTGAGGAGAGTTTAAACTGTAAGGAAACTTGATCCTTAATCAAATGTTAAGACATAGTCAAACTCGAACCTGAATGGGAAGTCAATCAAGCAGTAAAAGTCAAACCTTAACGAAAGGTTAAATCATAAACCACTCTGAACCTCATCTAAAGGGTAAACTTTTAACGAGTCTAAACCGTACCCAAGGGCCAACTCGTATACCAACGGGAACCCCGTACTGTGGTAAGACCAAAGCCAAGATTAGGGCTAAGCTTAAGGTTAAGTTACACTTAAACTTGACTCGTAATAAATTCATGAAAGCCTACGGGCAAATGTGAACTATGCGTCACATTAATCATAATAAATTCGTGAAAGCCTATGGGCAAATGTGAACTATGCGTCACACAATTCGTGTTAAATTCATGAAAGTTTAACGAGTAAATGTGAACTATGCGTCACACTAAATCATAAGGATCCGTGAAATTTCACGGGTAACCAAGAACTACTTGTCTCGCTAAATTGGAATGCGACAAATACAGAAACACAAGGGACAAGTGTGAACTATGATTCACACGAGTCTGAGCTAAAAACAAGGTTTTATACCGTAAAACGAAGTGTTAAATAAAAGAAGAAATTAAATGCTAAATCAAAAAGGGGGCTCGTGGAAGACCCTAGAAATCGGAGGTGCGTCTGCACCAGAGGGACGATCCTAGCTTCGAGCAAGAATCGGGTGAAAGAAAACGATGAGTGATACGGTCTAATAAAGACATGTCAACATCAAATAAAGCGAGATAAATCTCATGGGCCTTAGAATGTGATGGATGAACAGGAAATCTAAACTCTAAATCATATATATGGCTCTAAATCATAGAAATGAAGGCAATACATTCATAATAAACCAAACGCAGCCTGCTGATTCACTATGCATACGAATACCAAGTAAAGAAAACATAAGTAATAGACTTGTGTGACTAAACATGGTAACGTAACACCATGAAACATAGATGAGTAAGAACCCTTTTGAGAAACGTTGAATTGATCTATGGGTCAATAAGTCTTAAGGGACATAAATAAACAGAAATGGGTCATGGTTCAGTAACGGGCCCAATAAGGCTAGACCAATAAAGAAATTTCCTTGGAACCAAAGTGTTCCAAGGAATTAAATAAAAACATAATCCGGAACGGGTCATGAAGACGGGGTGTTATATACGAAATAATACCTAGATAACTAAAAGGGTCGGAGGACTCGGGTTAAATCTCAAATAAGATACTAGTAAGAGCTCGAAATATAAATTTGAAAGGCCAAATAAGAAAGGGTCATGAACCCTATGCTAATTATTTCGATAGGATAAAAATCCTGGAAGCCCGAGGCATTGGGCAAAAAGATAATAGGTGATCAATCGCCTAGAATTAATTCGACTAAGAGTGAAACTCACATACTAAAATTCGGATAAGATAACACCAATGTGAGTTAAAGAATGCATGAGATAGGCGAAGTGCTATCTGAGGTATTAGATGGAGGATTCCATGGAATATTCTAACTCTAAATGAGTAATGCGAAATACCAGCCTAGCACTGAACTAGGACATATGCACGCTGTAAGATCCCACATTGGTGGGGAAAGGGATACAAACACTTCCTTATAAGGGATTAGCTACTCTTACTATCACAACGCGTTTTGGCCAGTCCTCCGGGGGTGATACCAATGCAAAAATCGTAAGCTTGGTCACAGTCTAACACGGCAGGGCAGGAAAAGTGGAAAATATCCGATACGAGTTGCCTTGGGCTGTTACAGCCTGTTAAACGAAAGTTGGACTTTTATAAAGTCCAACAAATCTAAACTCAGAAGTTTGACAGACAGTGTGTAGAAACACATCATAAGTTGCAGTCATGAGGTTGGGTGACTAACTAAAGCATGTGACTTATGAAACTAAGTCTATTTGTAGCCGAAAACCCTGATGAATTAACTATTCACAGAATCGACAATCGGATAGTAACAGAACGAATGATCAACCATTAATAGTCTAGTGATAGCTAAGCAATCTGTAGAAGGTTCAAACGGGTCAAGTGTAGTCATCACGACTTGGACCCAGAGGAATGCCTAAACTAAGCCTAGTGGCAGGTGAAAACACTATCAGAAAGGACACGCGGTGTCTAGGTTAAGGAAAACATGAGGCATGGAAATGACTCGATGCTTTCCCATAAAACCATGGCATTATAAGAGGCCTTAGAGCCGAAATCAAACTGAAACTAAAACCACGTTGAGAGTGGGTGACGATCTTCGGAAACCCATTATGATAACTAAACCCAATATGTGCCTCAGTGCATAGAAATGATTCAAAGTAAGATAAATAGTCGAATGAATTCCTTAAACCCTTATGGGTTTAAGGGATCCAAACACACGAAGGAGTCAAATTGCTGACGCCTGGGCAAACCATGACACCTACGGGTGCCTAAACTAGAATAACTCCCGGCAAGGGTAGATTAATGCGTATACGTAAATCCAGGGGGTGTAATCTAATTCCCTTAAAATAAATCTCATCAAGCGGGGATAAAACTCAAAGATTAGCCATGAGGTGCGACCCATGGGAATTCGTCGATATATTCGGTTTTGAGGACGAAACCCTCTTTAAGGGGGGTGGAGTTGTAACACCCCAAAATTTCTAAACCGTATATTATGATAATATAAGCACACGGGGCTTTTAACTAGAGAATACTTGACAAAAGATGGGAGGGCCCATATTTTCCAAATAACCAAACTTGATTTTTGTTAATAAAAATAATAATATAGAGACCACCTCCATTATCAGGAGATCGATCTCCATCAAAACACACACACTAAAACACACACTTAACCAAGAAACTCAAGAACAAGGTCAATTCAAAGGGCTTTTGAATGCATTAGCCCTAAAATGAATCATCCAAGCATAATACACATCAAGGTAACCTTTTATTTGACTAAATTTGAGGGTATGTTCATGCTTGGGTATGATGAAAATCATGGGTGGTTATAAAAACGTGAATTAAGGACTTGTAATGGTTAATCTTGTATAAGAGAATCATAATACATGTTAATTTGTGTGTGTTGAACAAAATCCTTGTGAGAAGGTTATAACCTTGTAGTTCATGTTATGAAACAAATTGGGTTTTTGGTGGATTGGTAGGAACCACCTTTAAACCACGAAATACTAGTTATAAACTATGATTAAAATGTTTATTGGGATGCTAGTATTGATAATCTTGATCAAAGATGGATCCAAGAGGTCCTCAAGTCCTAAAATTAAAGTTAGGAAAATCACGCATACCAAGTGTTTGATAAAATGCCTCAATGAGAACTCGATTTTACTCAGGCATAAATGATTTGTTGAGAACTTGTATATTGGTAAATCACGACCAAAAATGCGTATAGACAAGTAAAGACTAGGTTCTAACAACCTAAGTGGCCATTCACCTCATAGGTGCGAATACAAGAAAGTATAGATAGCCAAGGAATCTCGGGTTGAGGTAAAGAGGAAGCACGCATAAGGCAAGTCACTCGATGATCTAATTCTTAATATGTCTCTAGTATGTTTATATGCTTAATTATACCTTTGTATATGCATTTGGGAATTAGACATTGAAATGTCACAAAAAGAAGCATAAATATGATACACGATTCATAGAAGATGGCCTTAGATGAAGGTTGTTAATAACCCAATTAGACTATCGGGTCAATTGGGTAAAATGCTAGATAGACAATAGCTTAGGCCAAGAGTTAACATTAAGCCGGTAACGAATTTGTGCTAGTTGCTTGAGTGTATTCATCGACTCAATGTTATCTACCTCAAGCTAGTCTAGAAGCAAAAAGGGCGCAAGCCAAGGTAAGTAAAACCAAGTAAAAATGGCTCATGGAGTCATAGACACGACAGTATCGCCACAACGGAAACATGTGCAAGGTGAATTCGTAATTAAACTCAAAATATTGGGTGTACAAACATGTGAGGATTACAAGTCTTAGTGGGAATCACAGGAGGTCAAACTATGGGTGTTGAGTCTTGAATGTCTTGAAATCGTTAAAAGTTGTCATTAGATGCATAATTATCCTATGGGTTAATGTAGATGAAATGTGATCATAGATATCATTAAAAAGGGCTTTGGATAAATTATATAGGCATATTGTAGTTCCACATCTAAAACGAAGCATGAAAGTAGTGGAAATCCACCTTAACGGGTCAATTGATTCATACCGATTAAGGTAGGGGAAACCGAACGTGTGAATTATTATAGTCTTGATCGTCAGGGGATACCAAATACCATGGTATTAGGCTTGGAAACTCAACCAATTTTGCATCAAAGTATGGCCAAAATAATGTCTATGTAAGTTGTGATAAAGTGGAAAATTGGCTAAGTATAAAAAAAAAGATGAAGATGGCAACTTTCTGGTCATTTTGGCCTGTCGCGCTGCGTGACCAGGGAAGTGCATTCTCGTCGCGCTACGCGACGACCCGTCGCACTACGTGACGAGCTCGTCGCGCTACGCGGCGAACATTAGGATCCAATTTTTCTCATTTTTATCATTTATATCCAATCCTATTCAATCCTATATATGTTTAATGGCTTAAATGTTTTGTAAAAACTTTTAGGTAAGAAGAATTGAAGTCGGAAGATGATCACACCATAAATCAAGAACCGAACGCTCGAGACTCGATCGCTTCCGCGACTTTTGAACATGAATATGAAATGTTTTACAATAAAACATTAATCTACTATGTTGTACTAAACCGTGTAGTGACTAGATGTTAATGTTTTAAAGTAAATTATGAAAGGTTTTGGATTTTCAAAATCCAAACCAAGTATATTATCGCTTAATTGTCCATATTACGGGTAGGGTCTTACAAAGGAAGACCGTATAAATGTGGAATATGTAGACAAAGGGGGCACAAACAGAATGCATGTCAAAACCGTCTCCCATGATCTCGTCTTTAGTTTGCCTAGGATGTCATATGTGTTGTGGTTTGTCTAGGATGTCATGTGTTTTGTGGTTTAATTGTTATCGTGTTTCATTTCGTTTGTCATCTACTCGTTTCATTGTCTATTAATAATCTATATTTAATTATTTTGAAGTTTTATTTATTTTTCAAATAGTTTAAAAAAAATAACAACTTTCATTTATAAATACCCCCTTCACATCTTCAAAATAATCCCATTCTCAACGTCACTCAACTTCTCACCTACTCATCTTATTTACTCTAAAAATGGAACACAATAGAGACGGATTTTACTGTTCTCAACCCGCTCCTAAAACAGCAACATCTACGAGCAAATATGGAGGCGTGTACGCAGGCCGTTAACGTCATTCAAGACTGGTTCGTCTTCAAAGAACCCATAAAGTAATCCACCAGAAAACCAACCAGATAAGACTTCAGAACATCACTCAGAAAACCCTCCAGAAAACCAGCAGTGGAGAAACAATTTTGCAGTTCATGTTAAAGAGTCGAAAAATTGGTCTAGTGATGTTGTCGAGTTTTATACAAACGGGGATGCCCCATTTTGCTATACTAGTTTCATTTCGAAAAAACTCGACCGAAATTTTGGGTGTACCCTTTTAGGTGCCAACCCAACAGTGCGATACCATCATCAGTAAATTTCACCTTAATTTATGTTAATTTTATATTACTTTACTTAAGTCAATCATGGACCTTATGCATTATTATGTTTGCAGTACGTTGAAGCATGGACGATAAGACTCATGCGCCTTACATAAGCAAAGCGTTTAAAAAAATCTTAGTTCACAGCTACATTGAACAGTGTTACCCCCTGCTTTCTATGATGAAATGAAGGTGCATGATTCTTTAATTGCCCTCGACATGGCAGGAAGAATGGACCCCTATCCTCCATTTTGGGAGGTTGACTATGTTTATCTTATTTTATCGATTGGGGTGGGAGACTGGCTACCTATCCAAATTGATATGAGAAACATGGTAATCACACAGTATTGGACTGATAAGAGATGGAGAAACGAAAAAGGACATGAAGTTGCTCACTATATGGAGATGCTAACACTTTCTTTTGGATGGTTTCTTGATCATATTCGTTATTGGGGGAAGTCTAATCATGTCGAGAAATATCAAATTTATGTTGGTGAATTTGAATTAGATATGCCCAAGACAACGGAAAGGTTGCTAATGCAGGTGTCCTGGTTTGTATGATGATGGAAAGTATTGTTAAAAACAAATCATTGTTGTTAGAAATCGACGTTGAAGACCCTTGTGTCAGTTATCAACGCCACATGGCGAATGAGCTATACAAATGGCGTTGTGTCGCAAGTTCTCGTCATGTTAGATGATTATGTAACCTAGTTTTAATGCTTAGTGCTTGTATCTGGCTTTCAGTCACCTCATTATATACACACTTTAAATGGTTTTCACCATTAGCAACGGCAAAATCTTTCATTTCACTGTTAGCAATGACGAAATGGCAGATTTCGTCTTTGCTAATGGCGAACGCCACTATGCCGTCATAAGTTATAAATTTTCTAACTTTTCAGATATATGTAAGATATCTTGTCTGCTTTCGCCGTTAGTAACGGCGATGGCACTAGAGATGAAATGTGGGAGAGAATGGCACTAGAGGTGAAAAGGATGAGAGATATAGCACTATTTGTGCAAAAGGCTTAGAGATGAGAAAATGTATAGTAGTTTTTAATGTAATTTGGTGGATGAATACGGAGAACATGATGCGAATGCTCATTATTTCAACACCCCAAATCCTTATTTTGCCCCCCCCCCCCCCACGGTTTTACACTCTATAGTGGTCAGTACGGAGTGTAAATGGGTATTTCTCTTTGCAAGGCCGGACAATAACCGACAAAAACTATTGTTACTGGGCCTATTTGTCTCGTATTGGTTTGGGCATATAGGTCCCCCCCCCCCCTTATATGTCTTGTACATGCATATACCAAGTATATAGCCACCTAGTGGGAGTGGAATGTCGGGATCATGTAAAAAGAGGGTGTCTTTTTTCTTTTGTAAAAAGGATGAGAAGATATATGGGTTTTTGATTTTGAGAAAGAAAGGTGGAGATTAAATAGGAATGGAAAGTTGGGAGCATTCTCGTGAGATTCGTGAAAGTTATTATGGTAAGTTGTCATTCTCTTTCCACATGTGAATGGTAGATGCATTTCCCCCTATGATCTTTAAACGTCAATAACTTTTTATATGACATGTAAAAAAAATACACCAGATTAACGAGCGTATTTTATCTTTCCAAAAAGTACGATAGTACCATACAAAAACAAAACAAAAAATGATGACTTTTAGTGGGTTTTTGTTTAGTCCATTGCGTTTTATGATCTGTTTATTGTGGGTTTTAGCTGCATACAGTGTTTTTTGTTTTTTTAAATTGTGTTTTTTCTGTTTATTGTGCTATTTCATTTGTTCATTGTATTGTTTGTCTCATTCATTGTGTTTTTTGTCCCCTCCGTTGTGTTTTTACAGTTCTGATCATTGTGTTTTTTCTGCAAATTGTGTCTTTTTTTGTGAGTACTGTATTTTTTACTATGCCTTGTGTTTTTTTTCGGTCTATTGTGTGTTTTCTGAGCTGTCCATTTGTGTTTTTTTAATCTCTAATGTGTTTTTTTTTTTTGCTTCAGATTTTTGTTTTTTGTGTTTTGTGCTTTTTATTTTTTCAGCATGAATAAAACTCACTTAAACCCACTATTCGTTGGAAAGATAAGAAAACGTTCATTATTTTGGTGTAATTTTTTTTAAACTTTTGACGTATGAAAAAGTTATGAATATTTAAGTTCCTTAAATTAAGTAAAAAACTGTACGGATCATGTACTTGTTAAACTAAATCTTGTACTTGGTACTTATTGCTTTCTTTATCAATTGATAGCTAAA
Source organism: Ambrosia artemisiifolia (assembly GCA_032199755.1). NCBI lineage: Eukaryota > Viridiplantae > Streptophyta > Magnoliopsida > Asterales > Asteraceae > Ambrosia > Ambrosia artemisiifolia. Next base: position 28,492,056 of record CM063521.1, read on the forward strand.
AGCATTCACATCAGGTTCTGCATATTTTTGTTAGTGTCTTCTGTATATTTTAAAAAGTGATTTGGGGTGGTTGCGAGTGGAGGAAAGAGAAAAATAATGATAAAAGTATGAAAAAATGTTACTTCTTTGAAGAGGGGAAAGAAAATATAGTGATTTTTAATGTAATTTGATGGATGGAGATGGAGATGGAGAACCCGATGCAAGTGCTCATTATTTCAAGACACAAAATCCTTATTTTGGAACCCATTTAAAACTCTATAGTGGTCAATACGGAGTGTATATTGGTATTCCCTTTACAAGGCCAGATAATAACTGACAAAAAATATTATTACTGGGCTTATACGCCTCGTATTGATCAATATTGGGTGGATAGATCCCTCCCATATATGTATCGTACACGCATATACCAAGTATATAGCCACCTAGTGGGGTTGGGAAGGGGGATCATGTAAGAAGAGGGTGTGGCTTTTTTTTTAAATGGATGAGAATATATATGGGTTTTTGATTTTGAGAATGAAAGGTGGAGATTAAATAGCAATGGAAAGGTGTGAACATTCACATGAGATTCGAGAAGGGTATTGTGGTAACTTGTCTTTCTCTTTCCCCATGTGCATGGTAGATCCACTTTCCCCCACCATCTTTAAATGTTAATAACTTTTTCAAATGACATTTAAAAAAAAATACACCATATTAACGAGTGTATTATATCTTTACAACAAGTACGATAGTGCCATACAAAAAAAACAATGATTTTGAGTAGGTTTTTGTTCAATCCATTGCGTTTTATGGTCTGATTATTGTGGGTTTTAGCTATATACGGTGTTTTTGTGAATTTTGTTTTGTTTTTCTGTTTATTGTGCTATTTCGTCTGTTTATTGTGCTATTTTGTCTGTTCATTGTGTTTTTTGTCTCGTTCCTTGTGTTTTTTCAGTTCTAATCATTGTTTTTTTCAGTTCTAATCATTGTGTTTTTTTGTCTCGTCCAATGTGTTTTTACAGTTCTGATCATTGTGTTTTTTTCTGCAAATTGTGTCTTTTCTAATGAGTACGGTGTTTTTTACTGTGCCTTGTGTTTTTTTGGTGTCTATTGTGTGTTTTCAGAGCTACCCATTTGTCTTTTTTTTATCTCTTATGTGTATTTTTGCTGCAGGATTTGTGTTATTTTTTTGTGTGGTGTGCATTTTTTTTCTACATGAATAAAACTCACTTAAAAGCCCTCTATAGTATTCGTTGGAAAAATAAAAAACGTTCAGTAATTTGGTGTATTTATTTTTAAATTTTGATATAAACCCACGAGTCACCTCCACTTTCCTTCCTATCATTTATAGGATTTTGTCCCTTTGTATCATATCCTCACACTAGCCACCTATATGCCTCGTATTGGCCTATACTGGCCGTATTAAAGAGTTTTTTAATAGTAAAATTTTTTATACAATAGTTTTCGTTTTAACAAAGTTTATAACAATTGATGTAATTTTTTGTTAAAAAATGTTACATTAACCGTGTTTTATCAACCATTGCTAAAAAATTATCATGTAGTACAATTGTATTGTAGGTCCCGTATATGCATGTAGACGTAGTAGATGTATAGTATATAAGAATCGTATAATATAGTATAGTGTAAGTATAGATCCTGTATAGGCATAACATATGTATCTATACTATCGTATCGTACAAATAACATATCCTAGCATATGTGTAGTATTATATCTAATATTCTTATATAAAGTTGGTTATTTAAAAATGTTGTTTATTTCACAATGATTTTATTTAAAAAGATATTACATTTTTTTTATAGTTTGCTAAACAGGTAGATATGGTATGAATTTTTTTTTTTCTTATAAAGAACCTTTAATACGCACAGTATTGGCCTACACGAGAGAGTGACAAGAACTGAAATCTATGTCTTTGCCTTTTAAATCTTGAGCCTCAATGACATGTATCATCAATACGAATTACAAAGAAGGCGGCTGGTATAAAAATAGAGAAAAAGGTTTCAAAATGGATAAAGCCTATTTTTATTCCACTTTATATGATAAAACACAACTTACATGTGAAAACAAAAAGGAGAAAAAGGTAGATCGTCTCCTTTTAATCTTTTATCCTTGAAGCTTGTACAAAAGTCATCCAAATGGGAAACAAAACCCTTTTCTATCCGAAACATGTATTTTTTGGAATATTCATATGTTAATCTTTCTTGGAACAATAGATTACCTTCCTTTTCTGTTTTACAAGAGAGACTGAGTGGACTTGGTAAAATCAGGAGCTCCCTTACATGTCTGACTATATCGGGTGTAAAGGGTCCTGATTTGACTGAGTATGGACTCTAAAGAGAGTTCTTGATGAATTTCGTTGGCCGCTCAAAAAAAAAAGAGAGACTGAGTCAACCCTAATGGGTCGACGGACTACACTACTAAAAAACTGGACTATTTCCGACTAAGGTTTTGGTCGGAAACTGGTCGGAAAACAGCGTGTCCGACCAATTTCCGACAAAATGTCTTTTGTCTGAAAAATCTAGTCGGTAAATTTTTCCGACAAGTTTCCGACAAAATTTCCGACAAAGTTCCGACAAAAAAGCGTGAAAGATTCTCCGACAAAATTCCGACTAATTTTCGATGAACTTTTCCGACCATTTTCCGATGAACTTTTCCGACTAGTTTCCGATGAACTTTTCCGACCAGTTTCCGATGAATTTTTCCGACCATTTTCCGATGAACTTTTCCGACTAGTTTCCGATGAACGTTTCCGACCAGTTTCCGATGAACTTTCCAACCGATTTCCGACAAAAAATTGTCAGTTTTTCCTACAGATTACCGACCAAACTGTTTTTATTTATAAAAAAAAAACAAATAAAACCATTTTTTTGCTTAAAATGTAGAAAATTAAGATACGAATATCTTTACAAGTTTACCAACATAATATGGCGCCTTTGTCAAATTACAAGTTCCCGCATACTATGACACGGTTACCAAACTGCAACTCTATGCCGCTACAACTCTATGCCACTACAACTCTACGCCGCTTGTTCCTAACCTGTCGCCTTCAAAGGCATGCTTGCAGACTCACCGCTCCATTCAAAACTCGCAAGCGCATCTCGCCTATATCAAAATCAAATCATATTATAAAGCCCCATATCAATTATATCAACAATTGTTAACCAATTTAACAACACCAATTACCAAAAAGCTAGTATAATTGGTTTGGATCCGAATCAAAGCCCATTCATGCGCAACCTGTAACATTACCGATTTCTGAGAAGATTAACATGGACCATTGTATGACACCCTAGGCAAATCCCACATCGGCCGTGGCCAGGAGAGATCATTGGTTCATAAGTAATCCAAAACCTCTTAAATCACCAACGCGTTTTGGGCTTAATGTTAGTGGATGAGAGGAGAACTCCACAGTTAAGCGTGCTCAGGTGGGAGTAGTACTAGGATGGGTGACCTCCTGGGAAGTCTCCACCAGGGCAACAAAAAACAAAGCCGTGAGTTCCTGGATGGGCAACCCATCGGGGGCAAAGCGGACAATATTGGTGGTGAGAGGGGCCGGATGTTACAAATGGTATCAGAGCCACTCCTGTGTCGTTCGGGATGGTGGGGCAAACCTCATCGAGGACGATGAGTCCCTAAGGGGGGGTGATTGTAACATTACCGATTTCTGAGAAGATTAACATGGACCATTGTATGACACCCTAGGCAAATCCCACATCGGCCGTGGCCAGGAGAGATCATTGGTTCATAAGTAATCCAAAACCTCTTAAATCACCAACGCGTTTTGGGCTTAATGTTAGTGGATGAGAGGAGAACTCCACAGTTAAGCGTGCTCAGGTGGGAGTAGTACTAGGATGGGTGACCTCCTGGGAAGTCTCCACCAGGGCAACAAAAAACAAAGCCGTGAGTTCCTGGATGGGCAACCCATCGGGGGCAAAGCGGACAATATTGGTGGTGAGAGGGGCCGGATGTTACACAACCGCTATCAAATCTAATGGTTACACTATAAGAAAATGAAGCTAGTGCAACTATAAGATACATGTGGTTAACATATATTATAAACTAACAATACTTTTTAAGCTATACTTTTTTAGAATAGCATGTGGCTCTACACTTAATTAAGTTGTAGATGGTAACGAAGAATCCAAACAACTTTTTAATCAAATAGATTGGAATACGAATTCACCGTCAAATGTTTATTATCAAACATTTCCATGTCAAATTTAATCATACAAGTCCTTCACCACTTTCATAGTTATTAATGAAAAGCCGAATATATTAGTTCAAAAAGAAAGATGCATACTAACCTAGTCGAGATGTGCCAACTCCCAAGTTATCTTTTCTCACATTGACAGTCATTAATGGATCACTTAAACCAACTTTTAAAACTCCAAGCCTTTTACTTGCAGTATAATAATATATCAAGGTCAAAACCATCATTGTTAACAATGTAATAAAAGAACGAAATCCATACTAGCATACTCTATCCTTATCGTCTGCTTATTTACACTAGAGTATGAAGCCTTAAATGCCTTCTATTTTTTTAGTTGATCTTGTGGAACCAATGAAAAAAAAAATTGTATGTCAAAACAACAGCTTTGGCTATATGCAAAAGGCTTTTGTTTTATTAAACTAAGAAAATGTCTATATTGAACATAAACTGAAACACTGAAATAAACAATATCAATTACACATATACTCCATTCGTATATGATCAAATGCCTAAATTGAACAAAAACTGAACATAAATTTAAACAATAAAACACACAAAACGGATTGAGGTAAGTTACCATTGACATTTTTTAACTTCATTTTAGATATTAAATACTAAGATTTTTTTTTGGAACACTAGGTTAATTAAAGAAAAGAAATCGTGATATGTTTAACACAAACTTTTGTTATTCCATAACTCTATATGCGTGTGTGTGTGTGTATATATATGTGTGTGTATGTATGTTCTTTTTTTGTATGCATTACGACACATACACATGTATATAACATATATATACTCATGACAAAATACATTCACATATGCACGTACATACAATGCACATTTAAATATCCGAATACCAATAAAATAAAGCTTTTTGGTCGGAAAATGGTCGGTAATTAACGACGAATTTCCGACCTAGTGTTGAGTTTTGTCGGAAAATGGTCGGTAATTACCGACAAATTTCCGACCTAGTATGGGGTTTTGTCGGAAAATGGTCGGTAATTACCGACGATTTACCGACAAGCGTTATCATTTTTTTAATTTTTCAAGCTTTAAACGTCACTTTTTTCATTCCATTTTTTGTACACCTCAATCATACAATGAATATTTTTATTTTTCCAAATTATACGTATTATACACATACATACGTGTGTGTACGTTGTTAAGACTCGTTAGTTAAAACAAACTTTTGTTATTCCATAACTCTATGTGTGTGTATGTATATATATATATGTGCGTGTATGTATGTTCTTTTTTGTATGCATTACGACACATACACATGTATATAACATATATATACTCATGAAAAAATACATTCACATATGCACGTACATACAATGCACATTTAAATATCCGAATACCAATAAAATAAAGCTTTTGGTCGGAAAATGGTCGGTAATTACCGACGAATTTCCGACCAAGTGTTGAGTTTTGTCGGAAAATGGTCGGTAATTACCGACAAATTTCCGACCTAGTATGGGGTTTTGTCGGAAAATGGTCGGTAATTACCGACGATTTACCGACAAGCGTTATCATTTTTTTAATTTTTCAAGCTTTAAACGTCGTTTTTTCATTCCATTTTTTGTACACCTCAATCATACAATGAATATTTTTATTTTTCCAAATTATACGTATTATACACATACATACGTGTGTGTACGTTGTTAAGACTCGTTAGTTAAAACAAACTTTTGTTATTCCAAAACTCTATGTGTGTGTGTGTATATATATGTGTGTGTATATATATGTGTGTGTATGTATGTTCTTTTTTGTATGCATTACGACACATACACATGTATATAACATATATATACTCATGAAAAAATACATTCACATATGCACGTATATACAATGCACATTTAAATATTCGAATACCAATAAAATAAAGTTTTTGGTCGGAAAATGGTCGGTAATTACCGACTAGTTTCCGACAAACGCTTTTTATATTTTTATTTATTTATCATTTCCTACCATTTTCCGACCAAATATTTTTTTTTTAATTTTCTTTTTTTTTTGGTCGGAAATTAGTCGGAATCTACCGACAAAATTCCGACAATTTTATTTTTGGTCGGTATCTTGTCGGAAAGTTGTCCCTAAAAGCAGCACTTTTTTTTTGTCAGTAATTGGTCGGAAATTGGTCGGAAATACCGACCAAATTTTTTTGGTCGGAAATTCTAGTCAGAAATTGGCAGTTTTCTAGTAGTGCTAGCCCTCAATCTTAGAAAAAAAAGCATGAGTTTTATGGTTATTTCGCTTAACGCAAAATTTTATGTTTATGAGAAACCATCAACTTTTATAACAAAATATGATGCCTTCCGTGGCAATTTTTTTTTTTTGAGTCAAAATAGTATTTTTCAATTTTATGTGGAGTCATGTGACGGTGTGTGTGTATATATATATATATATATATATATATATATATATATATATATATATATATATACATATATATATATATATATATATATATTCATCATGTTAGTTTCAAAACTCGGATCTTTGTTAAAACACACAACCTTTATATGTAAGGCCCCACCCATTTTAAAGCAATTAATTAACAACTAATCTAGTTTTGGTCCTAGTTTAGCATAGTTTTTTTTTTTGTAGTTATTAAACAATATTTACACGTCCGGATCCCTTGAAGATCCGCACGTGTTATTTATAGTTCGACATCTCTAAGCTTGACTACCATAGACATTACGTGTCACTACATCATTATTGTTTTACTAAAATGTCCACACGGCATGCGAAGAGGTAATCAAATCTTTATTCATAATAGTGATCTTTGTTTCGAGTGTGTTCGGTTTCATGCTTGGTCCGTTTTGCGTCCTGCTCTGCTCCTTAGATGTGCATACCCCTGTGACACCCGGCAATTTCCGGTAACTAACTTTTGAAAACTTAGTAAGTCTACCTTAGCGAGTCGCGCATACGTTACACATAACAAGGTCAGTCGAGTCGAGTCGCACACCATTGGGGTTTTAACATACGCAAGTCTCGAGTCCCGGGAATTGGTGAACGAGTGTGAACGTGTTTATTTCCATGTATTATGTGTTTATAATCATTATGTGACTTGTCGGTATGTGAAAACGTGTTAACATATGTTAAAACGGAGTTTAACGCGCAAAATACCAACATCAGCCCCTGAAGGCGATTAGGATGACCTAATTGCCTTCATGAGGGTGATTAGCATGTATATATAGGCGATTGGGCATGATTTTAGGCGATTATGGGGGCTAATCGCTTATAGTGAAGGCGATTAGCAGCCCTAATCGCCTGATAAAGCTGCATAATCGCCTATAAGGTGCCTGACGACTAGAAACGCCTATAAATACCACCCTTGACCTCCAAAACATCATTTATGCAACCCTAGCCGTCCCATAACCTATCTCAACCCACAAACATCCTCTGGAACTCATTTTTTACATCAAAACAACCATTTCCAAGCTTATTCCATCATTTCCTCTTAAATCCAAGGTGTGTTCTTCAAACCCAAACCTTTAAATGATTATATTTTACTCCCTAAATGTCCAGACCTGACTTATAAATGTTTTTGTCTTTGAAAATCCATTTAAAACCGTTTTTAAACAAACCCACACCTTTACATGTGTTATATGTGTTATTTGTGTTTAAAGGTAGGATTTTTAGGATTAAAAGATGATTGTTTTTGTATTGTTATGATGTTTAGGGCTGTTACAAGTTAGTATGATGATGTTTTAGGAGTTTGAATGGTTTTGGTTGTGTATTGTTGATACTTGATGTTTTGACCCATTTGAAGGATTTTGGATGATTAAGGATGATATGAGGTGTGTTGTTGATTGTTTGATGTTAGGGTTTGCTCTAGGATGATGCTAGAACAGTAGGATGCTATCGGACAACGTGGTTATGTGATTTAATCTCGATATTTGCTATTTAGGGCAAGTTCTTGCATGTTGATGTGATGTTTACATGTTAAGTTGCTATTTTGGGAAAACGCTCGCATTCGGAACTGTTAGAACGATGAAAACTTAGGGGTTTTGCTTGAAATATGTTTGTTAATGTCTTAAGATGATTATTGGGTGTTTTTACACGTTTCGGATATGATTTGGAGGGTTAAACGCGCGAAAAACCGTATCAGCTGTGCTATAGGCGATTGGGGATCCTAATCGCCTATGCTATAGGCGATTAGGGGCCTAATCGCCTGAATAGGAGGCCTAATCGTGTACATGAAGGCGATTATGAGCATAATTGCCTTCATTTCATGCAATTGTGATCCTAATTGCCTTCATTTCATGCAATTGTGATCCTAATTGCCTTCATTTCATGCAATTGTGATCCTAATCACTAGTTAAGCCCTGAATTGCATACCTTATGACCATAATCGCCTGAAATGCATGTGGATAGCCCTAATCGCCTATAATAGGGGGCGATTAGCCTTTGTAATTGCCTGTTGACCATCCCTAATCACATATTGACTTTCCTAATTGCATGCTAAGTTCCTAATCGCGTGTAATGCTGTTATAAGTGTATTTTGACTTCCCGAAACCCGATTTGACACCTAGGAACATGATAGGAACCCCGTGACATGCCTAGTAACATAGTAACACGTGTTTGGACTTGTTTGAACGTTATTTGACCTATGTGTTAGAATCGTTGAACTTTAACGCATGTTAAGTACTAAGTTGCATGATTTGTGAATGTTTGTGTATGAGATGAACACGTGGAATGTCGGGTCACCAATGGGATGTCGAGTCTTGTCTTACGTAGTCTGGTTGTCGGTCAAACACGCTTTTCGGACACATAATGGTCATGGACTGGACTTAGGGACTAATGAACCCGACGGGTTATTAGTCTAACTTGACACATATCTTATGATAGGTCGCCAATAGTTGGGGCTATCATATCTTACAAACGGTTTACTCATATCACACATACGGTTTACTCTTAAACGGAATACGCAACCTAAGGTGAGTTCACGGCCCCACATTTTACGGTTTTTGCTTTCGGGGGAGAAACATGCTTAAAACTCTTTCATGGCTTATGGCTTATTAAACTCTTTTATGACTTATGGCTTATTAAACTCTTTTGTGACTCATGACTCTTTATCACGTTATACTATGGCTCACTTATCGTACTATACGGTTCATCAAAAAGTCCCTTAGAAACCACTAACATGGGTATATGGCGGGGAAATATGGATAGCGCTATTGGGAACTGACAAACCCCACTCGACGGTTGGACCGGGCGGGTGCATATTGTCTCTAACAAAACAAGGTCTACCGGTGATGACGGTAGCCCATAGGAAACTAAGGGTCACTACACGGCTTAGTCAGCAATGGTTTCACCCGTATGAGTATCTCATTCTGCGCCTAGCTAGCGTTCTCATAAGCATAGTAGTAACTGTGATGGTAACGGTTTTCGAAGGATCACTTTAAACGTTTAAATAAAACCTGTGAACTCACCAGCATTATATGTTGACTCTTTTAGCATGTTTTCTCAGGTCGCTAAGGTAGCAGCTGTCAGATAGGCGCACGGAGTCGCACTTGAGTCGTCTCGCGTCTAGGGTCTCATGGCATGTTTTGGAGTTGATAAACTTATGAACTTATGTTTTATTTCTGCATGACTTTTGTAAACTTTAAATGCTTCCGCACTGTTGAATGTTGGATTTTAAATCTTATGCATGGTTTTTGTTACGTATGTTTTACATTTAGACGTCGTTTATTGTGACCGTTGACTTGGATCCTGGTATGTCACACGCCTCGCGGTAGAACTCCGCAGGTGGAAATTTGAGGGTGTGACAGATTGGTATCAGAGCCAATGGTTATAGTGAACTAGGACTGCATGTAGAGTCTAGACTATAGCCGAGTCTCACACACTAGACGGTCACATACATTTTTGTCATGTCTTTTGGTAAACATACTAACCTTGTCGGGGTGTCGGTATCCTTACCACACAGTGTCACATTACCTACCTTATCCTTGGTTATTCCTAGCTTCACTTTATCTCCTTCTTCGGGTTTACACTCGAGGGAACTTGTTTGTTGATCTTTGAGTTGGTTATATCCTCCTAAGATGTGGGTATTGGGTGACTTGAGGTTCGAGCTCGGGGCACGCCTTGAGGACCATGTAGAGCAATTTATCATTTCGGGTGCACACGAAATCATAAGTTGAAATGCATGGAAGACTTGGTGGATCTCGTGTTGGGATTTATGGTCACATTTGGACCCGATCTTAGACTTTTCGTATTCTCTTGGTTTAGTGTTGGTTTTGGGTCTGAGTGTTTGTTTCTTGTTCTTCTCAGAAGATGTCAGGACGCACTGGTGGACGTACTGGGGGATGATGTGCAGGCCGCACTGGTGGGGGTAGAGGTGGTGGTAACATCACCTTGACGTACGACGAGCTCAATGAGATGATGCAGCAACAGTTGGGTGTTGCACTAGCTGCTTTTCAGGCTGCCCAGCAGACTTTCATGGGTGCTACTGCTCCTCCGGTTCAGGCAGGTATTGCCTACAAGCGGTTTAAGGATTGTCAGCCTCTCAGCTTCCAGGGTACGGAGGGGGCTGTGGAGTTACTTCGTTGGTTGGAGAAGACTGAGTCGGTGTTTGCTTTATGTTAGACTCCAGCGGTGGATTGGGTGAAGTTTGCTTCGGGAACTTTTGTAGGAGCCGCCTTGACGTGGTGGAACTGCGTCACGCAGACACTTGGTCTCGGGGAGGCCAACGCCATGCCTTGGGCGGATTATGTGCGTAGGTTGAAGGATGAGTACTGCCCGCGTGAGGAGATTAAGAGGTTGGAACAGGAATATGGGAATCTTAAGATGGTGGGTTCTGAGGTGGAGGAGTACACGATCAGGCACAACGAGTTAGCGGTGATGTGTCCAGGTTTGTCTATGCCAGAGTACAGGAGGATAGAGCAGTATCTTGTTGGTTTGGTGCCAGAGATTGCGGGATTGGTGTCTGCTAGGGATCCCGCTACTATGTCAGAGGCTGTGCGGTCGGCTACTAAGATGACCAACTTGAAGATTTCTGAGGGTGTCTTGCCTCATGATCACAAGATCATGATCATTTTCTTTCTGTTTTCAGCTTTACTAATCATGATCACAAGATCACGATCATTTTCTTTCGAATTTTCAACTTTACTAATCATGATTATAAGATCATGATTGCTTTCTTTCTAATTTTTTAACTATACTAATCATGATTATAAGATCATGACTGTTTTTATTCTATTTTCCTCGATCTCAATAGTTCATGAAATCTTTTGTATTTCGATTTCTATGTTCAATATCACTATGGTGATTCTGGACTCACAATAGTGGACATAACATCTATATATATATATATATATATTTTATTCATATTCCTAGAATGTATCCTTACATTCCAATTTTATCTTTACAATAGATCCTAAAGGCAACTATATTTTCATTCTGTCATGTAATTTTCTAAACCATCAATTATAAAATGGCTTGAGGGTTTTCACGTGTGTACTTAGACTCAACGTGCTCTACCATTTCCATTTCCATTCAGTGTTCAGCTTTAGGGGTCCCACGCGAGCACTTAGACTGTACGTGCAACCATTTCAATTCAGTACTCAGCTTTAGGTTTCCCACGTGAGCACTTTATCTCTACGTGCAACCATTTCAATTTAGCATTCAGCTTTAGGTTTCCCACATGAGCACTTAGACTCTACGTGCAACCATTTCAATTTTGTATTCAGCTCTAGGTTTCCCACGTGAGCATTTAGACTCTACGTGCAACCATTTCAATTTAGTATTCAGCTTTAGGGTTATTCGCCCTTGTCGGGTGACCCGTTTGAATGGTCTATCACCCCTTTTCCACCGACCTAGTCTTTGCCACATGGAAGGTATACATGTAAATCACAAGAAGCCCACGATATCATGTGTTTAACACTTACCTGGCCAGGGTAAGTAATCCACACATGACACACGTGATCTTATCGCGATTGCCACGTTACATTCAAGGTAACAAATCTTTTGGTCACCAACTTTTAATTAGTAAAAACCTTTATTCTTGTTACTCAACAAAAACAAAGTCTTTTCTTTACAAAATTCTTTCGAATTATTTGGAGTGTACTCATCTTTTCTTAGTTTCACTACATGTCCACACGTGAGTGTAACTCATTCGATTTTATGATTTTCATTAAACCCTTTAATAGAGTAACAATGCTCATTCCCATTCCCATTTCTATATTCATAGTCCACTTTATGCATTTGTTGTTCCTAACAGTGATGCATATTAGTTTATTCTCACCCTTTTATTTTGGAAATTTTACCCCAGATAGGGGTCCCATCCTGGATTTTTTTTTTCAAAATCTTAATTTCGTGTACGAAATATCATCATCAAGATGAATCTTATCCACATTACTCGCTATTGCTAAATCTTCAGTACCGATTTATCATCCTTCTTCACCATCTTTTGTTGAATCCTTTATGCATAAGCTTCATAGTCATGCTTTTAACTCCTCATCCATCATCTTGGATGAAGTTATTCACTTTCATGTCATCACAGGTTGCGGCCTTGAAATTCTACAAAACTTGCAAACACGTGTCATATCAATTTCAATATCAGTCCGTAATGCAATACAATACATTTTTACTATAATTGTCAACAAAACTCCTCGTTAACTATTTCAATCTTCGGCTAACCATAGGTTGCCTAACCATGGTCTGCTAATTCTTTTTGGGAAACGTGTTGTTACACAATTGCCTTTAGGTGCTATTTATCACAACTCTATTTCTATATCTTCTTAGTTACAATGAAAGTAACTTACCGGATTTACGCGACCAAGTCTTGAACCGAACACCTTCCGACGTTCTGAGCTCACGGTTTGAGTCCAAGTATACTCACCGACACTCGGATCCCTCAAACCAATGGCTCTGATACCACTTGTAAGGCCCCACCCATTTTAAAGCAATTAATTAACAACTAATCTAGTTTTGTTCCCAGTTTAGCATAGTTTTTTTTTGTAGTTATTAAACAATATTTACACGTCCGGATCCCTTGAAGATCCGCACATGTTATTTGTAGTTCGACATCTCTAAGCTTGACTACCATAGACATTTCGTGTCACTACATCATTATTGTTTTACTAAAATGTCCACACGGCATGCGAAGAGATAATCATATCTTTATTCATAATAGTGATCTTTGTCTCGAGTGTGTTCGGTTTCATGCTTGGTCCGTTTTGCGTCCTGCTCTGCTCCTTAGATGTGCCTACCACAAATACACACGATAAACGTTTAGTATTTGGGATTAACGGGTCAAACCATTTCAAAACAAATAAACAAATATTTTGGGTTTAAAACCCGTCGTAAGCTATGGCTAGATGGTCGTATAAAATAGACCGAATTCTAACAAGCCATGCTAGTTTGAGGAAATATCCTCTACTTAGTTTTCCTCTGGTCTAACTATCCTCTGGTCTGAGGAAACATCCTCTGCTCATTCTTCATCTGGTCTGAGAAAACATCCTCTGCTCATTCTTCCCCTGGTCTAAACAATCCTCTGGTCTGAGCAAACATCCTCTGCTCATTTTTCCTCTGGTCTGAACAATCCTCTGGTCTGAGCAAACATCCTTTGCTCATTCTTCCTCTGGTCTGAGCAAACGTCATCTGCTCATTCCTTTACAATTACGGCCTTGAGGATTGTTCATGAGACAGTATTCAATCAAGTTCTAATCAACACTGTCCAATGCCGTATTATGACTTTGTTTATAGATTTAGCCTTAAGTAAAATCTTTAAAATTCCTAACATGCCCTTATAGGCTTATATTTCAATTTAATCACTTATGGCGAATCAACTCAGTAATACTTAATTATGTTTGACCAATTAGCTTGTTTGAAAGCCTCTAATCCTTTACAAACTTAGTATTTCACCAACTTCATGAATTCATCATTTTAAATCACATCTAAGCGTGTTAGCACGCATTAGACACACTTACAGAAAACGACTCACCGATTTGACACCCGCATTTCATGTGGGTGGTTTTCATCCACATTTACCTGCCTAAGGTCCTACTTTACCCTACGGACTTACCCGGTAGCATTGACCCATTCCATATCATTCGAATCATCCATATGACCCATTGACATCACGTGCCTTTTTTCGTTCCAAGTCATCAACCTGTGAAAATCCTTAATTTGCACATATTAATATCAGGGAATTCAAATCGTGTCATACCACCATTTGGCCCGTCTAGCTTTTTAAATCTTAATGCTTAATTATGAAAGCATCATGTACCGGGTTCAATTGATGTTCACATCATCTTTTGACACATTTTGCCTTACCTTTTTATCTATTTTTTTTTTCAACTAGACATTTATACAAACACTTGGTGTGCAAGTTCTTTTAACCACCAATTTTCTTAGTTAACATATTGTATGGAATCCTCCATAACACCATATCCACTCTCAATATACAATGATCATTCAATAATGCAATTTCATCTTCTAATCACTATTTTAATGTGGGATTCGCCAAAAGGCCATACCCAAGTTTTACAACTAATCATCCTTCACATAACAGAACAATCACCTATAAGTATTGTTATTCTTTACTAAATTAGACATGTTTGAGATCCCCTAAAGCTAGGGTAACCTCTAATGACTGATAATTTCACGTTTTAACCAAAACCCGTTATTGTCACCATGACCTAGCATGGATAAAACCTCAAGCTATATCAAATAAAAGGTACCTTGGTGTTTATTAGACCGTAGATGACCCATATTTGGCTTCATGCACCTGAATGGACCTTCATTTGCCCTTGATTCAAGTTGAATTGGTGATTTTAGGGTTTGGGGGAAGAATCCCCCTTTTCCTTTTCTCTGTATTCGACACACACACACACACACACACACACTCTTGTGTGTGTTTTATTGTTTTATCTATGTTATTTATTAAATTCAAGTTCACCACATTGGCAACTATAGCCCCTCAACTAATCCCCCAATGTCATTTTCTTATAAAACTAACTACTCAAGTTAGTTTTCCAATATCATTTACTCATTCATATAATTAATAACATTAACTAGGTTATTTCCATATTAGAACATAACCCACATTCTTGTTATTTAAATCTCGTTTTATTATTTTGCTAATCACGCCTAATGGCGTAATTAAGCGAAACGGAAATTTCGGGGTGTTACATTATACACATATATGGTTAGACTATGGGTATACCTTATACACTAGGTGGATTTCTTGCGCTTTGTGAGTGTGTGCGTATGTAGATAGGTATGTATGTATGTAATTGATAACAATTAACATATAACAAGATAATGTCTTTAAAAATCACTAAACATAGATGTGTTATGGGGTCTATTACAAGGTGTTTATGGGTTGGGGGTTGGGTTGACATGAGGGCCGATTATTGTTAAGATAGAAGTAGAGGTTTTGGGCTAGTTAGAAGTACCTAGTTGGAGTGATGATGCAGCCAAGTGCTTGGACCTACAAAGCTTCCAATCGAGCCTCCTAACCTTGAGTCCTGTAGCTTGGAGTGGGAAATGGTTATGGTTATGGTTATGGTTTTAGTGTTATAGGGGTCGGACGAGAGGAAAACAAGAGGAAAGGACGAGTTGGTGTCACACCCCGCCTAGGCGGAAACACGAGGTGTAACCACAAAAGGTTTTCAAGCACAAGATATGAGCAAACATTCATTTTTATTTATGTATAAAAATACCACACGTGTTCAACGACAACAAGTTTCACAAGATATAGTCTAAAACCCTTAGCGGGGTCAAAAGTTTTAAAGACACGTTGTGTGGTGGCCGTGAATGTGAGCCCAATCGTTTCCCAAGTTCCATCCATGATTTTAGTTACCTGAAAAACATGCATGAAAACTTTGTCAACAAAATGTTGGTGAGTTCACGGGTTTTTGTAAAATGAAAAGTTTAATAAATTCCTTCAATGACCCATCATTGCCTAGCTAGTAGCAATGATGATAAACCATCATGAGTTCATAACCAAGCCTCGACGAGTGGTGCCTCGCACATTGCATATCAATGCAATGAATCGTCATAAAAGAAATACAAGCACTCTCATATATCATATACCGGTTAGAGCGACTAACAGAGAGTGGGGGTGTCAACCCAATAGATCTATTCATGCGTTTCTAGCTATATCCATAGTTAATGGTTATGATAAATTATTATACGAGGGCTTTAGCGCGTACTCTTATACACATCGTCTCATGTACACCGGTCGGCTAGGAATTCATTCTAAAAACGAGTAATGATGCATGATTTTCCCCCAAAACATAAAACAGTAAAAAGGGGTCGTGAGAACTCACCTCAAGTTCGCGTGTAGTCTAGCAAAAGTGTATGTCCGACAACTAGATATCTCTTCCTATATACATACATGGTACCTTAGATTCATACAAATATGTAATCCTTGGTACTCGTGGTTCACCCGATCCTTAGCGATATGTTAGTTTAGCTTTTCTTGGTGACAACTATATATTACTTGAAAATAATAGTCTGTATAAGAAAATAGATCTTATTTTCCAGCATATGATACTTTCCATAAAGTCTATGTTCCTTTTAAAAAGAGTTGTTTAGTTCATAATCACATTGATCCTTACTATACTCAAATATTATCTACACATGTATTCATACTTACTCATGCGTGTATCTATACTTATATCTATACATATGTGTATTTCCACACATAACCATATATAGGGATTTCTAAGGAATCTACACTTGTACATACATACCCATATACATATGCATCTTGGTAGTCCATACACATCTCTATCTATTTATATGAGTTTGCTTTACACATACACATACATCATATATATATACACGCACGCATATGTATGTGTGTATACAAATGGACTTTGTTTTCACTACCTAAGTAAAATAACATGATAACTTAGGTTCTTACTTGTCTAAACATATACATACACACGTGTACATGTACATACATGCCACACATACATTCATACGCATGCACACATACACTACCATCTATGGTGTTGTTTTATTGTAAATAATTACTAGGAACTAAGATGAACCATGTGTAAATTAATAAAGTAAAGAAGTAACTAGGTTAAGGTTTATACCTCCTAGTGGATCCAAGATGGGAGGCAAAATGCTAGTGCTTCCTTGGTTGCTCCTAAAGTTGGTGTGGTGTGTGTGTGTTTCGAGTAGAGAGGGAGGGCAAGAGAGGTTGTGGTGTGGTGAAATAAGCACCCAATGCCTCCTTATATAGAGGTGGTGATGAGAAGGTGCAAGGAAAGTGATTAACAATTTGGGTAAGTCAACTTCTATGGATTTGGGTGATTAGAGAATCCTTCCTTATTAGGCTAGTAATCTCCATATGTTCCATATCTTAGTGACAAATCTAATGTCTAAATCATGTCATGGGAAGTGACTAATCTTGTGGTTGTGTTGGGTGGATTCTAAGCATGATTGACCACACATTGATGTCAACTTATGGAACTAATAAGAACATGTGATTATAGAGGTTGACCATGATTAAAAAAAAAAGAATTAGAGGGACATAAGGGGGGGGGGGGGGGACGGTTTGGAGGGTGCAAGGAAGGGAAGTGTCTCCAAATGTGGTAATGATCTTTCATGGTTCTTGGTGATTAAGGAATCTTACTATATTTGGCTAATGATCTTGCTTTTGTCTCAAATCTTACTAGCATTTCATAGGTCTTAATAACATCTTATGGTTGACTACACTTCCATAATGATGTTTATATTAATAAGACTAAAGTTAATGTGACAACACATGGGGATTCTTAGAGGTCTAAACAAGCATGTGTTGGATTAGAAAAAAAAATAATAATATGATAAGGGGGGGGGGGGGGGTTTCGGCCGAAAAAAGAAAGGAAAGGGGAAGGAAAAGTGAACTTTTAACAAATGGGGTAAACCAACATTCTTGATCTTAGGTGTTTAAGGAGTATTACCTTATATAGTTAGACCACCAAATCTTGTATTTAATAGTCTTAGAAAGAATAATAAGACGTGACACTACATTGATGATGTTCCAAGTGTTTAATAAAAAGTAAAACATTAAACTAAGTGGTGGTGATCATTTTGGGCTAGTAGTTTTCATAAATACTATTGTTGATCACTTGTTTCACCAAAAATGGTTAAGTTTATAAAGAACTAGTTAGTTTAATTAAGATGTAACAAAAAGAATATATAGTGCTAAATGTAAATATGTTAACTAGTTTCTTGTATTCTTGTACATATATATATGCCGAAAATATACATATATATATACATATATGTGTGTGTCGTGTACACATATTCATATATGTGTAAGTATGCTAGTTGAATAACTACTAGGCTTTTATACATAAAAATCCATGATGTTTCCCATTGTGTTATGGAGTAAATGGGCATCCATACATGATTTTGGAAAATAACTAGTAAACATATAGACTTGTGTCAACAAGATTCGTTGATACGGGTGAAATTATACTTGTTCGGACATTGCTAGACTATCTCGGGGGACTTATGCATATAGAATGTCATGAATAATGCATGTAAAATTAAACGTTGACTAGAAAGTGTACGGATTTTGACCTGGCTAAGTGGCGGGTGTCACAGTTGGTGTGTTTTTGTGTGAGTATAACCCTTTATCTTCATCTCTATTTATAGGCTAAGTCATGGAAACTCAACTTCATGGGTCTTTTCACCTTTCGGAAGGACACACCACATATGTGAAATTTGTTAACAAGTGAGGAAAGTGACACATTATTGGGATATGGATGGTTTAGCCAAGGGATAGGAACAAAGGGACCTTCATCTATTTTTGGCTTGTGTCAACCCTTGTGGATGGTGAGTTGTCCATAGAAGGTTCATTTTGGTGCAAGATAGTTGGTTTTGTCACTACATACCATGCATGACAAAGATTTTGGCATGCTATGTCACTATCGGCCGATCACAACAATAAGAAAATAAAGATGTTGGTTTCAAACTAAACATGGAAGCTTATCAGTCTTGGTAATTGGAGTGAGGTGTGGTTAGTGATGTGCCTGGTTTTAGTAAATTAAAAAGATGTCATTTTTCCCGGTGCCAAAAACTTGATGTTTTAATTACAAAATGTTGGTTTTGGGAAAAAGACTGATTCTACTAAACCTTTTTAACAAGTTTTAAATTTATAAGTAAACGATAGTTACTCAAAAACTAAAAGCAACACATAAGCAGAGAACCTGATGTGTAAAGCATAGCATTCTAGGGTAAATATCAAGTATCGTATTCTAGAGAACACACTTTCCCCTACTTAACCTTTCATCAAATAACTAATCGGGTTTGAAAAGAAAAATAAAATGGAGGGGTTCTACGAAAAATAGTTTTGAAAAAGGCTTTTGGGTTTTATAAAATAAAAAGATAAAATAGTAGAGATAGTGGTCATGCACATCTTGGGGCCCTCCGTATAAGTAGTTAAGTTTATTATTAGAAATAGTATTAAGTTTAATTATTTGTGAGGAGGACAAGAGTGAGCTTGAAATGTTGACTCCTTGATAGAGAAACGGGGCCACTACTAAGTAGTATGCATAACCACCAGATGCGTGTCCGCATGAAGGTTCACCGATTGAGCCCTGCTTTCACATGTGCTTCCCAAACTGCGGTCAAGTCTCTGGTCCTCTAACTTATCTTCTTCTTAAAATGGAGGCTTGACTTCCGACCGGGAACACCGTACACATCCCTTAGCTCTCGTGTTCCGTACCGTACCATAGGATCTCTTCTTAGAGTCAGTTCTGGCAACATCGTATCCCCTAAGTAGGTTAACAGCCATGAAGACCGAAGGATCTCTCTTACAGTCAGTCCAGGTGACATGTATCCCCAATGGTTAATAGTTTTGTACTAACGAGACCTAGATATAGAATTCTTGTCTTATTTATCTTAAATGTGACACTTTAATATTTGTTGATCAGGTAAATATAAAGTTGGTTTAGTGATTTATGACTTAATAAACCCAACCCATAACCTCCTGAGATGAATGAAATACCTAACAAAGGTGGAACATAATCCTAAAGGTGTGCAATCTGAAGATCACTGGTGCACCCGTAGGGAATCCTCCATTTGCCAAGAAAGTCATTCATTCATATGGTAAGAACCAGTAATTTGTCACTCAGATCTGGTCCACTTCAGAAGCCATTGCTTAGAACCCGGTTTGGATATCAGAAGCCCGAAGGATCTGTCTCACTACCGGTTTCCTTGCCTTGGATCTAGCTCGGGACTACCAGAAGCTGATTAAACCTCTTGATAGTTTATTAATTAAGTTAAGGTTGATGTTATAGGTTTATTAAGTTAATCACTATTTGAACCTGTCACAAGATAAACAAACAAGAATTAGATAAGAAGATAACACAACAAATAACTAAAAACCAACTACTACTACTAATAAAAAAAGTCTACAAATCGAAGTGGGTTTGGGGATCATAGAAATATACAACCGTTGTTAATGATCAACACAAGAACATGGCTGCTCATAGACAAGCCTTCCATCTGCTAGTGCTATATATCTAATGTAATCCTCACGACCCTTGATGTTTTATTGCATGAACTACTCTACGATCCCATGCTTGGCCAAGATGATCAAGGTAGGACGAGGCCTAACCTTGGTGGGTATGTTAGGATGGCCCTAAGGCCTCCCACAAGACCCCAAGATCTATGGAAGAAGCTTGGAAGTCGACCCAAGAAGGCACAAGACTAGATGGAATGAGATGGCAAATGAATGAGTGAAGCTTGCAATTTATAAAGCTGGCAGAGCATGCACAAGCGTGCCAAGAGGGTTGCACGGGAGTGCAACTGCCCCACATATGTTTTGTTGTTGTAGATTAGCTTTTCTGTCCCCCTGCCTCCTGCACAGTCGTGCCAAAGGAAGTTGCATGGGCGTGCAGGTGTCGTCAGTCAGATTTCTTGTTCCCCAAGCTAGCTGCTTTGTCTTCTAGCGTGCAGGGCCTCGTGCAAGTGTTCATGGGCGTGCTCGGTCAGTACTGGACTGGTTTTATTATTGTTTAAGTCCCGGAAAGGTCTTCAAACATATGGGAAACATGCTGCAAGTCTCGTATCCTCAGGAATCTCCAGTTTTTGTCTGTTGTTGCCCGAAAATCACTTGTTTTCGGTTTGGTGCTCCAATTTCCTGAAAAATACAAATAGGAACGATTAAGCACCCAAAATCAGTAATTTAAGCCCAGTTCTACCCTATTATGAAACTAATTATGCATGTTTTATATATTAATTTTGTGACACATCAGTTAGGCCAAAAGAGTATAAGGTTTTGTGAGGTAACGTGAAAATGACTTGTGATTAGAAAGGGTTTGGTTTGGTTTTTGGTCGTGGATGGTTCCAAGACAAGCCATTATGGTTTTTGGTTCATGTACAAGAACTAGTAGTGTCATAATGCAAGTTTCTTGAATGGTATAAACTAGGATTGTAAGAAATGTGTCATATGGTTTGAAAGAGACTTGTGGCATTTGTCTTGGTGCTTTGGCCAAAAAAGAAAGAAGACAAAGTGAGATCTTTCTAAAGGAGATTACGATCATAATATAAGGTTTAGTATGTTCATGTGTCAAGGCCCTTTTGTAGTGTAAGTTGATTATCATGGAAAGCAACTAATCGATAATATGTTGATGTTTATACATATGTGTGTGTAGCCGTAAATATATGCATGTGTGCATGGGTGTCATGAACTTGTTTGTTTGGAAAGATAGAAAAATGTATGTTCATGCATGTTCATGATTTGTTATTAATAATCACAAATTACCCATGGTATAGGAATGGATTATGAGTGCTAACATATGCATATGTGTGTGATCTAGTGAGTTGATAACATACGTTGATGTAGTAACATCATGGTACCAATATATGTGTTAATTATTGATGGACATGCGTTGTTGGTTGAAATCTTAGTTCATGTTAACACATGCTTGTTCCTTGGTAGTGTTCGTTAGCATCGGTGTGGGTTAATTGTTATAAACACTGTGTGAATTGTTCGAATTTGAGTGGGACTGTGTAATCTTCCCACTTCGGTATTGTCATGTGTATTGTTGTTTGACTATACATAGTAATCAGGTGTCCGATTCCTCTCTGTTGAGCGTGTGATTGGCTTGATTGTTCAACACCAATTGTCTTGGATATCTTAGGTGTTGTATGCGTAAACGAATAATCTATTGAATTTCTACAATAGTTTTGGCTTTAATAGACTTGGGGGGGTGGGGGTAGAGTGTAGGATCGGTTTTTGACAAAACAATACAAAGATCACACAAGTATGAGCAAAATGATACCAATCATGATCAAAACACATTAATATCCATATCAATCCTAAGTTTCATTAATATAAAAGATATAATCGTTACAAAGAATAATATTAATGAAAACAACCTTCCTAAGAACCTTCTAGACTCCGTAGGAAACACACACACACAGACACATCTAGCAAAATGACCAAAAGTTATGCAAAAACACAACTAACATATATATATAGGCTGTCCATTCGACCCCTTCTGGGTTCGAATGACTCCCTTCGACCCCTCGAAGTTCGAATCAAAACATGCATAAACAAAACTTTCACATTCGACCTAAATAAATCACAGTCGACCATGTATGAACTTCATTCGATCCCACGATTAGGTCGAATGGGTCTTCAAGCTTTGTCATTTCCAAAACTTCGGCAACTTATTATGAAAATCGAAAGCGATAGCCACATAATGTATCTACATAGAGTGACTGCAAAAATGTCTAATATGCACATGAAATGACAATATCAAGTAAAAATCTGTACAGATGTTGACATGGATAACATTCTCCCCTTGTTTTTGGAATTTCGTTGACGAAATCGAGTTGTCTTGCGGGTTTCGGTGTCCTTTGGAAAAGAGCGGGATACTTGCGTCTCATCTGGTCTTCTCGTTCCAATAAAAACTAAGGCTCACGTTTTTCATTCCATCTGACTTTGACAAGTTTTGCTCGGCTCCTCAATTTCTGGACTTTCCAATCAGTCACTTCGATTGGCTCCTAAATAAAGTGGAGTTGACCATCGATGTGAATTTCTTCGGGAGGAATGATCAACGATTCATCGGATAAACACTTCTTAAGATTGGATACGTGGAACGTGTCATGAACACCAATGAGCTCTTCCGGTAATTTGAGCTTGTATGCCACGGGACCAATCCTACCAAGTATTTCAGTAGGAAATATACAGACTTGGTCAATCGGTCAACAATTACCCAAATCCTGTCATGACCACTGGACGTCTTAGGTAGCTTGGTAAGGAAATCCATAGAGACATGTTCCCATTTCCAAACGGGAATTTGGGGTTGCTGAAGTAGACCGGATGGCTTCTGATACTCAGATTTGACTTTCGAACAGGTAAGGCATCAGCTGACATATGTTGAAATTTCACCCTTAAGGTTGGGCCACCAATAGAATTCCTTCACGTCTTGTATATCTTGTCCGTTCCAAGGTGAACCGAGTAGTTAGACTTGTGAGCCTCCTCAAGAATTAAATCGCGTAGTAAAGAACAAATGATTGAAAGCCAAAATATTCTAAGTGCTGATCATTAATAAAACAGTTCTCCTACCAAAAGACTGATGACACAAACTGCTGATGACTAAAGTGCTACTGATCTAAGTGCTGCTTATTGAAGATAACAACTGATGAACAAAGTACTGACAAGGAATAAAGACAAAGTGCTGATCAAGACCAAAGGTCTGCTGGTGCCAACAACACTTAGGCTCCAGTAGATGTTAAAGATTATCAGATGTTCCTTATCAGTTGTTTAGCTATCAGTAGTTTACTCAATGTAACAGTGGTTTAGTATAGCAGATGTTTTATGTTGTTAAGGTAGTTAGCTGTCACTGTCTAAGGTGATGTCAGTCCTAGGTCATCAATGCTTTGGTTTGTCTATAAATAGAACAGTGCCTGTACTGTTCTATTTATCACTTACACATTCTCTGCACAAACAAAGTTATTGAGTGATCAGGCTGAGGGGGAGAAATTTTAATAACTTGTACTTAAATTTCAATCTTTGATGACGAATGAAATGTACTCGTTTGAAAGAAATTATTCTCTTTGTTAAGATTGCATAGTTATAATTCCGCTGCACTTTCCATTCTTAGTATTCAATCATATTCATCATACTTAAACAAATCTTAACAAATCAAACTCTTAGATCCTAACAATTGGTATCAGAGCTTGGTCAATTAAATTCGATCTAACCAATCAATTTAATATAAATAGATCAGCTCAATATTATTGATATCACTTTGTTTGTTGATTGAAAACAGAGTAAAAGTTTAATTTACGTTCAAAAGTTTTTAAACACACTTTGTTATACAAACAATCAGAGAATGGCTTCTATGAATCAAGATCCACATAACACTGGCACGAGCAACAAGCCACCGATGCTTGTCAGATCTGAATACAATATCTGGCAACGTCGGATGAGCCATGTGTTAGCTCAACAGAACACTGGGTGTTGGAAGTCGGTTGTCTTTGGACCACATGTTCCAACTGTGCCGAGTACCAAAGATCCCAAGGTCCAAGTACCTAAAAGTGTCGAAAACTACTCCGAGCAGGATTTTCAAAAAATTAAGTTAGATGCTAAGGCTTTCAGTATTGTAGCCATGGTTCTACCAAATGATATCTATGCTGGGTTGTTACACTGTAGCAGTGAAAATGAGTTGTGGGATGCTTTGAAAGAACAATTTGGTGGGACTGAGGATGTTATTGAAAACAACCGTGAAAATCTTAATCAACAATATGAAACATTCAGTCATGTGAAGGGAGAGTCATTAACACAACAATTTGAGAGGTTCAATTATTTAATAAGTGAACTAAAACTGGTGGGTCTAACTTACCCAAATTCAACTTTGAATCATAGGTTTCTTAGATCACTACAGGATAAATGGGACACTATTGCAACTGTTATGAGAAACTCAATTGGTTTTAAGGACTTGACTCTGACCCAGCTTCATGGTAAGCTCTTGACCTATGAGAGAGAGCTTAACCAGAAAAAGAAGCTCCAGGATTCTGGAAAAGTGTCTGATGATTATGTGTTTGGTAATACAACACTTTTGGGTCAAGACGAGGTACCTGGTAGTAGTAAGGATTTGGGTTATGATCATTACATTGATATAACCACTGGTTTTAACACTGATTCTTACTCATCACCCAACAATGCTTTTGCAGCAAGTGGGGATATCCAGGCATCTGACAACACATCCTTTGTGTATAATGACCTTCAATACATTGACCCTGTGGACTTAGAGGAAATGGACATTTTGCATCAATTGGCCCTGCTCAGTATTAGAACTAATAATTTCTATAAGAAAACTGGCAGAAGGAATCCAGGTTTACATGGTGGGTCAAAAGTGGGGTTGGATAAATCAAAGATTAAGTGTTATAAATGTCATAGAATGGGTCACATTGCTAGGGAATGTAGGAGTCAAAATGGTAGACCTATGATTACCTATCCAAACCAAAGGCCTCAGACCAACACTTATCAGTATTCCCAAAATACCCCCTGGACCAAATGTGCAAAACACTGCTCACTTTGCACAGACCTCAACCACTGTTCCTTTGCAATATGTCCAAACCACTGTTCCCCAGATTCATTATGTTCAAACCCCTGTTGCTCAGGCATAAATGCCAATAGCTGCTACTTCATCCTTTGCTCCTGCAGAGACCAGTCAGCAAAGCCAACAGAGCTTTTTCACACAAGGCTTTGTTGATTGGAGCAGCTTACCAGATGAG
The DNA here is from genome assembly GCA_032199755.1 of Ambrosia artemisiifolia. Taxonomy (NCBI): domain Eukaryota; kingdom Viridiplantae; phylum Streptophyta; class Magnoliopsida; order Asterales; family Asteraceae; genus Ambrosia; species Ambrosia artemisiifolia. The sequence goes on from CM063521.1 coordinate 28,517,972, forward strand.
CTAACAGATGAAAACATTGCTCTAGTTGCCAAAATCTGAAAATGAACCAGGAAATTTCTGCTTCATGGCACTAGAAACAATTGTTGAAGAGACTGAATCTGAGGAAGTGGTGTCTAAGTCTGAAAATGTGACTAATGATGTTGTTGATGAAGTTGTTTCAGCTGAAGAATCTGAAGTGGAGGTTGTGAATCTCTCAGACCCATGGGGTACTGATGACTGTTATTGCCAGTGTAACTGTTCCTTGATGGTTGCTGCTAAGGTATCACCTCATATCTTAAATGACTTATGTTCAGATAAATGTGTTATAGCATTTGCAAAGATAAAAGAGGTGAATGAAAACTTTAGAAAGAAAATCTTGGAAGATGAATTTCAGTTTGAAAAACTCACTAAAGAGTTAAAATCAAAATTAACTGAAAAAGAATCTGAAATCAGCAGTTTAAAACATGAAGCAAGTATAACCAAAGACCAGCTCCAAACTATGATAACCAAATATCAAAGTTGTAAACATGAGCTTGAGTCCACCCAGGTTTAATGTCAAAAATGGGCGGGATCATCAAAAGGTTTTGAGATGATTGTTAACTAACAGTCTAAAAGTCATGTGAAATTTGGTTTTGGTTTTAATGAAACCACTGCTCAAGTTTCACAAACCACTGACAAAAAGGAACCACAGTTGGTTGAAATCATCCTAACCAATTCAAAAGGTCAGGAAATCAAGGTCACTGAACCAAATGGCAAGAAAATCATTCTTGAAAAATTGGAAGGCTCACCCTCATTTGATGAGATTGAAAAGTACCAATTCAAACCAACCTGGTCAGATGAGTGTGATGTCCTTGAAAATTTCCAACCAATGACCTTCAAAACCTCTGATGGTAAAAAGGCACCACAGGCCAAGATCATTCCCTTGAAAGATCTTCCAATAGATGATCAAGCATCTGTTGAAAAGAAGAAAGAAAAAGGGAAATCAAAAGACAACTTCTTTTGTGATTTTTGTGAAAAGAAGAATCGTGTTACTAAAAACTGTTTTCTTCTAAAAGCATATGATATCAACAAAGGAACAAGTTTAGATGATTCTAAAATCAAAGAGTGTTTAATCTGTAAGAAAAAGAATCACAAAACAAAAGAGTGTCTGTATCTCAAAAATTTTGATGAAAAAATAAAAGAGTACAAGGCTAAAACTCAAGAGAGTCAGATGGTTAGTACTTCAAAAGGAAAACCCAAACAGACTTTTAAACCTGTCCAAATAGCTATTACCAAAAATCTGAATGAAAACTCTGCTCCCAGAGATGTTCAGGTAACAGATGCTCCATCTTCTAACAGGTTTCCAAGAGGACATGGACAACCACCTTGTCATCGTCTGCCACATGTTTATGTAGAGCCCAAAAGGCCTTCAAAACCTAGAGTGAACAGACATCCTCATGGTTATCAACATCTGATAGGAAATGATCAAACATCTGTTGGACTAAGTGTTAACATACAAGCACTGGAAAATGGTCAACAACAACTGTTGAACTTTTTCCAAAAACTAGTTCAAACCACTGATCATTCTCTTAAGCTTGGGGCTGAAAAGTTTGAGAACCCATCCAAAGCCAATTTGGATTTGGACACTCACCAAAACTAACTCTTTACTGATGTGCAGGGAGCTTCTGCATGCTTAGATAGTTTATGGTATGTAGATAGTGGAGGCTCCAGGCACATGAGTGGATGTAGAGCCCTTCTTCTGGATTTTCTTGCTCATGGAGGGGGTGATATATCCTTTGGTAATGATTCAAAAGGTAAAGTGTTGGGTTCTGGGACTGTTCAAGCTGGGAGACTTAAGTTTGAAAATGTTAATCTAATTGACAATCCGAAGTTTAATCTTCTTAGTGTATCACAAATGAGTGACAAAGGATATGGGTCATTCTTCACTAAGCAAACATGTAAGATTGTTGGACCAGAAGTGGTTGAAAAGATTAACACCATTATTGCTGAGAGCAAAGCACAACTTGTTGCTCACAGAAGTGGCAATGTGTATGTAGTTGATATGTTGAAGGATAATCCTATGGCAAATGTCTATCTGTTCTCTGCTGCCTCAACCAAAGAGACAGAATTGTGGCATAGGAGATTGGGTCATACCAACCTTCAAACTATCAACTCACTCTCCAAACAAAACCTTGTAAGAGGTTTGCTACCAAAAGAATTTAAGTGTGATGAGCATTGTGTTTCCTGCCTAAAAGGAAAACAACATAAAAGCTCTTACAAATCCATTGATGAGTCCAAAACAAGTCAATGTCTTTAATTGTTGCATATGGACTTGTTTGGCCCTGTAAAAATCATGAGCCTTAGGAAAAAGAGATTTTGTCTTGTTATTGTAGATGATTTTTCTAGGTTTACATGGACTTACTTTTTACACTCTAAGGATGAGGCTGCGGGTATTTTGAAGGACTTTGTCACCAAAGGTGAGAAACAATATGACTTGCCAGTAAAAGTCTTTAGAAGTGACAATGGAACAGGTTCAAGAATAAGGAGTTGGAGGATCTCTGTGTGTCAAAAGGAATTGTAAGGCAGTACAGCATTCCAAGAATACCAGAACAAAATGGGGTGGTTGAAAGGAAAAATAGAACACTCATTGAGGCTGCAAGAACAATGCTAGCAGATTCTGGTTTACCTATGTCCTTTTGGGCAGAAGCTGTAAACACTGCTTGTTATGTTCAAAACAGAGTTTTAATCAACCCTAGGCATCAAAAGACTGCTTATGAAGTGCTCTTCAAAAACAAACCATTAATATCATTTTTCAAAATCTTTGGCTGCCCATGTTTCATCTTAAATCTAAAAGATTCCATTTCAAAATTTGCAGCCAAAGTAGATTGTGGATTTTTTCTGGGATATTCATCTACTGCAAAGGCCTATAAAGTGTTTAACACAAGGACTAGGACGGTAGAGGAAACTCTGAATGTGAAGTTCAATGAACTTTCATCATTGAAAATCCTAGCAAATCCTGCAGAACTGTTTGACTTAGGTAAATTCAAATTTGAAGATATCACTATGAAAACTGACAATGCAGGTACACTATAGTCTTCACAACAAGATTACATATATGACATTGTAATGCCATAGTCTTTCTGCAAAATTTATCCCGATTCAGGGCAAGCAGATGTTAAAAACTCTACCACAGCTGAGTCAACCACTGTTGGCCAGTCTTACCCTCAAACCACTGCCTCATCAAACTCAACCACTAATTCACTATTTCCTGACAAAAGTCCACTCTCTGTTGACAAAAGTCCATCCACTTCTACACCACTTGGGCCTATTCCCCCACTTCCATTTCAAACCTCTGTCGGCACTACAGAAGTGCAAACAGATGTTTCAACAGTTGATACCTCAAACCTTTGTCCTTCACCTGAAAATGCCATAGTTCCATACATGGGAGATCTAATCTTCCTAAGAGTTCATCCACCTGATCAAATTATTGGCAACATCAGTGAAGGGGTGCTCACAAGAAGTCAATCATCAAACATTTGTCTTTTTGCTGGTTTTCTATCACTCACACAACCTGTCAAGTACCAAGAGGCACTGAAAGACAACAGTTGGGTAGAAGCTATGCAAGAAGAGCTCCTTCAGTTCAAAAGACAACAAGTATGGGAACTTGTACCATTGCCAAAGGATGTATGTCTAATTGGCAAAAAATGGGTCTTTAAGAACAAAACAGATGAAAGAGGTATTGTTGTCAAGAATAAAGCCAGGCTTGTGGTTCAAGGCTTCAGACAAGAAAAAGGAATAGATTATGATGAAACCTTTGCTCCTGTAGCTAGCTTGGAAGCCATCAGACTTTTCCTAGCCTTTGCTGTTAACCACAACATCAAGGTGTATCAGATGGACATCAAATGTGCTTTCCTTTATGGCAAAATCCAGGAGGAAGTCTATACATGTCAGCCACCTGGTTTTGAAGACACATTCCATCCTGATCATGTCTACAAACTTAACAAAGCTTTGTATGGCCTGAAACAAGCACCAAGGGCTTGGTATGAAACTTTATCCACTTTTCTCTTATCCATTGGCTTTACAAGAGGTAAAATTGATAAAACCTTGTTTTTGAAATGGAAAGGAAAAGATTTAATGATTGTTCAAATATATGTGGATGACATCATTTTTGGGTCCACATGTAACAAAATGTGTGAAGAGTTTAGAGAACTCATGACAACTGAGTTTGAAATGAGTGCCATGGGTGAACTACAGTGCTTCCTTGGTCTCCAAGTGAAGCAACTGCAAAATGGAACTTTTATTCATCAAAATAAGTATGTTAAAAACTTACTTACAAAATTTGACATGAATGACTGTAAACCATGTAGCACACCCATGAGTACCACAAAGTTAGTCACTGTTGATGACAAAGATGAACTGGTTGACTAAACACACTATAGATGTATGATTGGGTTTTTATTGTACTTAATTGCATCTAGGCCAGACATTATGTTTGCCACTTGTGTTTGTGCAAGATACCAGGAATCACCTAGAAAGTCCAACCTTATTGCTGTGAAAAGGATATTCAGATACCTAAAAGGTGTTCCCACACTTGGTATCTGGTACCCTGCTAATGGAAACATTGAGCTTTCAGGTTATTCAGACAGTGATTTTGCTGGTTGTCAAACCACAAGGAAGTCTACATAAGGAGGGTGCCAATTCCTAGGCAATGCCTTGGTTTCTTGCCAAAGCAAAAAGCAAGCAGCTGTTTCAACATCCACTGCAGAGGCTGAATACATTGCTGCTGCAAGCTGTACAGCCCAACTTATATGGATTCAAAACCAGCTACTGGATTTTGGTATAACTGCTTTGAGGACTCCACTCATGCTGGATAGTCAAGCTGCTGAAAATATCATCAAAAATCCATCTCCCATTCCAAACCGAAACACATTGACATCAGACATCATTTTGTCAGAGACAGCTATGAAAAAGGTTTGATTTCTCTACATCATGTTCCAACAGAAGATCAGTTGGCAGATGTGTTGACAAAAGCATTAGACACATCTACCTTTGCAGATCTAATCTCTCGGATTTGTATGCTAAACATGGAATAAAATAAAAGTGTTTTCATGAATAAAAGCATTAAAATGTGGTTAGAAAAATCAAAAAGTCATCCTTAAAATAGTTTAGGTTGAAAAATCCGCTCAAACATCTGATCAGATAACACAACCACTGTTTCATTCATTAAACCTCTGCTAGTTGAAAAATCTGTTTCAAACATCTGATCAGATAAAACAACTGTTTTCACAAACATCTGTTGACTAAAGTCAAACAGCAGTTATAAACAACTGTCATCCACCATAACTGTCCTTCCATCAGATGTTTGCCACGTATGCTATTAAAAGCAGCGTTTTGGCCACATCAGCGGTTTCCACCTGAGACTATAAAATCCCCTGTTTACCACAGCAGTTGTTCCACCGTCTCATCGAATTCAAAAATTCTAAAACCGCTTTCTTCAACCTAAGACCTCCATTAAAAAGCCTTCGACTTTCTTAGTATAATCCATAAAATGGATCTTCAACTGAAAGCTCCTCACAATTATCTTCCATATCTGACCTAAACAGATGAAAACCAACATTTCCATACCATTATCGACACCTTGAATACATCTAAGTATAAAACTGCCCTGACTTCAAGTTCACTCATTTATGAGGATACACTTCAAGCTTTTTGGTTGAAAGCTGAAATCCTGTTCGCTGACAAAAAGCCAACGTCCATTGTTTCTCAAATTGGCGACACTAAAGTTGCCATCACCCCTGAAACCATATCCACTACCTTCTCCTTGAATGATCAAGTAGGTAAAGAAAGTTTTGACAAAGCTGAACTCCATCCAGAGTTCATTGAAAGAGGCTATGAGGGACAATTAACTGGGGCAACTATGTTCAAAAAGTTTTTTCCCCCAAACATGAATTTTTCTTTCACACTCTGCTCGTATGCCTCTCTCCCAAAACAACATCTTTTAATGAAATTCCTTTAAAAGTCCAGCACTTGGGATATGCCATTTTAACAACCACTGATTTCAACTTATTCCAAGCACTGTTTTTGGATTTGGTGAATAATGTGAAGGGGGTTCAGGCAGGGTCAAACAATGCTTTCTTGATGTATCCAAGACTTTTAAGTGTGATCCTACAAAAGCTTTTAGCTAAAAAGGATTACATAAAGGGACAAGGACTTCAAATGAATAGCCTGTCTCAAGAAACTTTTACAAGGATGTTAGGTCCTAACCAAGAAAAACTTGTTAAAACAAAAGTTTCAAAAACACAAGCAAAGAAGGTTAAGACACCAACTGTTGTCCAAACCTCTGTTGCTGAGCCCACTACTCTTGGTGATCATGGCACTACATCGAGTGCTGTGAAACCCACACCAGCCACCACTAAAAAGAACACTCCATCCACTAAACCCCCCAAGAAACACACTAAAAAGGTGACTCTGGAGGATGAGATACCAGAGAATATTCATGTTGCAACACAAGAGCAACAAACAACCACTGTTGATACTTCCTCTCAACAGGTGGTAAAATCTCAGCCTAGCCAAACTCCTCATGTATCCTCTCAAAAGGATCATGTTGTAAGCTAAGGGGAAACATATCAATGGGCAGATGATTCACTTGAACATCTGGTCACAAGTCCATCTCCCAGGGCTAACATTCTTGTCACTCCACAACCCTCACAATCAATTCCTCCAACTATACAACCATTGTTTGAGGCCATTGACAAAACTCTAGACACAACCATTTCCTCTCAACCACCTATCACTAAGAGTGCACCTCAACAAGTCACTGGTCTAGAGAAAAGTCAATTGGTCATCCCACAAACAGAGGAGGCCACACCCTTTGAGTTACATGTAACTCAGAGTGGTAGTTCAAGTGAAGCAGCCACTACTGTTGTAGAGACCATTGTCTCACTTCAGGACAGTGGTTACATCAATCAGACTTCCTTGAAGGCAACAACTGTTGAGGCAACAAGATTGACCTCCATTCCAGTTGGAAGTTCCCAGTACCAAGAAAAAGGGGCATCTGGTTTCTTTCTTATGGATACTCATCCTAGGACTGACCCAGTTACAACTACCACCTCTGGTAGGAACTCAGGTGATCCCATTAACTTGGGTGATGGGTTAAGATACAAAGAATTGACGGAGAGAGTGGATGCCATTGAATCTTCTGTGACTGAAATCAAAGGTGATATCAATACCATTATGAACACCTTGGTGACACTCACCCAAAGTCAACCATCAAAAGAAGAGATAGCTAGTGAGTTATGGAAATCTGTCAGTCCTATCATCATAGCTCATAGAAAACTAGCTGATCAGACTCAAGAGACCTACATGCAAGTGATCAGGAACATGGTGGATGCTAGATTCAATGATACAAAAGCAGACATCAAAGCCATCAAAGATCATTTGCTGAAGACTTCTGGCTCTGCCCCCACAACCATACTCAGGGATGAAGATGATGATGAATTCACGGCAGCTGATGCCAAAAATGGGGAGAGTGGTAGAGATAGACTAAAGAAGCTGAATCCTTTTGGGGCTCCACCTTCTTCTGAAAAGTCTGCTCCAGAGCCTGTACAAGAGTCTGACCAAACCACTGCTGAAGCTGAAGCGGCCAAGACTAAGGAGGTTGATGAATCAGCCAATGTAAGGGCTGAAAAGATTGCTGAAGCTAAAAAGATCAGGGCTGAAACTTTGCAAACTAAAGCAGAAAATCTTTCCAAAAAGAAAGAAGAAGAACAGCAAGAAAATGATAATGTTGGTACCTCAAAAATGAAAAAGAGGCCTGCTTCTCATGTCAGGCAGCCTCCATCAAGATCAAAAACTTCTGTTGCTACTACACCCAAAACAACTGCCAAACCGTCTACCACAACATCCACAACCACTACAACAGCCTTAGCCTTGACCTTACCACCCATTCCATCACCACCTCAAACATCTGCTGGTGGTACACAAGTACCAACAGATGTTAATATTCCACATTCACCACCATCTCCTATCATCTTATACAAAAGGAAGAGAAAATCTACCTTTGTCATACAAGAAGAAAACATAGCCACCACACCACCACCAACTCAACCCATTCCTGCCATTCCACTCCAATCATTCTCACCACACACTTCAAAAATCACCACCACAAAATCACCAACATCTGATCTTCCATTAGCTGCTTAGTATCCCCTTGAGCTTGACATGATCAAGGGGGAAATTCAGTCCTTCTATAATACTGAGGATGCTACACAATTATCCTTCCCTTCTCTGTCAAGCCTGAACTTACCAAAGCCCAAAAACCTTGATGAGTAGTTGAAACAAAAGGTTCAACAGGCAGACTTGATAATAAAAGAGAAGTGCAAAGGGAAGGATGACAGGACTACTCAGGGCATCCATTCAGCAGAGCTTGGCAAATTGAGAAGGATTGAGGATTTTGCCAAGGACCTGAGCAAGTCCATGTCATCCAAGCCTATCAGTAGTGGGATGGCAAGGATTGTTAGAGAGTCTCTTCTTGATCAAATAATGGCCACTAAGCCTTATAAAGCCCAGAGGAAACATTTCATAGGCTGGACCATTCAAGCCCTTAAGGAAGAACTACAAAGAATTGAAGAGCTGAAGAATCATAATCAAAAGGCTGATGTACCAGATTTTAGGAAGGGCAAAGACCCTGTCAGACTTTTGAAGTTCAAGAGAATGAGGGTTGAACTGGTTGATGCTGGTTATGGTGAAATGAAGAACATAGCCAGATGGTCTGAATTAAGGCTGGTGGAAACTTATAAGAAACTTGAAGAAAAAAGAAAGACTGATCCAACACTTCTACCAAAACCAACTTACCCTGAAGATGAACAAACCAAATCCCATCAGACCCTTTCATTTGAAGCATTACTTCCTTCAACAGACATCAATGTTGCTGCCAGAAGACAAATCAAAAGGCAAAAAGAGATGCCTGAAGAAGACCAAAAGAAGTTTGCTGATACATATGTGAATGAGGGAATCTTTAACCAGGTCAAGTACTTCTCTGATCCCATCAGTGAAGAATTAAGAAGAATCATTAGGAGACCTCCATAACCTAACTCATCATCAATAAATTTGCAACCCAAAAATCCATTAGACTCAAAAATTCTAAAATGGAAGGTTGACAAAGCCACCCATGAATTGACACTGCTCAGGTCTAATGGAAAGATCCAAAAACTCTCCATGGATGATGCATATGGTCTGAGTGCACATGATCTCATGGATCTTATGAGTTTGGAACTTGAAAGGGAAGCTGATGATCTCTACTCCTTTGACTTTGAACTTCAATTAAAGGGTCAGATTAGAGAGAGTGTGATGAGAAATAAAGATCAAGAATAAATACTAGTTTTGGCATCATCTGTTCTAGGGGGAGATTGTTGGGTCTGCTAACCTGGAAAAGAACAGATGATTGAAAGCCAAAATTCTAAGTGCTGATCATTAATAAAACAGTTCTCCTCCTAAAAGACTGATGACACAAACTGCTGATGACTAATGTGCTGTTGATCTAAAGTGCTGCTTATTGAAGATGACAACTGATGAACAAAGTGCTGACAAGGAATAAAGATAAAGTGCTGATCAAGACCAAAGGTCTGCTGGAGCCAACAACACTTAGGCCCCAGCAGATGTTAAAGATTATCAGATGTTCCTTATCAGTTGTTTAGCTATCAGTAGTTTACTCAATGTAACAGTAGTTTAGTATAGCAGATGTTTTATGTTGTTAAGGTAGTTAGCTGTCACTGTCTAAGGTGACGTCAGTCCTAGGTCATCAGTGCTTTGGTTTGTCTATAAATAGAACAGGCTGAGGGGGAGAAATTGTAATAACTTGTACTATTTCAATCTGTGATGACGAATGAAATGTACTCGTTTGAAAGGAATTATTCTCTTTGTTAAGATTGCATAGTTATAATTCCGCTGCACTTTCCATTCTTAGTATTCATTCATATTCATCATACTTAAACAAATCTTAACAAATCAAACTCTTAGATCCTAACATCCTCCAAAACATGGTACCTAGATCCTATTAGCAAAATAAACCGTGCAGTTAGATCTCGGTTCCAAAAGATCAACCATCTTGAATAAAGTCTCATCCTTCAAATTCTCACCTTTCAGAGCTTCTTGTTGAGCTTCGCGAATACGAGTTATGAGATTTGTGTGAATGGTTAAACCTAGCGCACGCACACGCATGGTTTTGATTCGTTCCTTCCGGCTAAAGGCGTCTGCCACAACGTTGGCCTTTCTTGAATGGTATTTGATCTCACAGTCATAGTCGTTTAGCAATTCAGCCCATCTACGTTGCCGCATGTTCAAATCCTTCTGGATGAAGATGTGTTGCAAACCCTTGTGATCATTGAAGATGGTGCACTTGGTGCCATAAAGATAGTGCCTCCAGATCTTGAGGGCAAAGATTACTGCACCTAACCATAAGTCATGAGTGGTGTAGTTTTTCTCATGGACCTTGAGTTGACGAGATTCGTAGGCAATAACCTTGTTCCACTGCATGAGTACACATCCAAGACCTTTATGTGAAGCATCACAGTGAGCTACGAAATCATCAGCACCTTCAGGAAGAGAAAGAATCGGAGCACTACATAGCATGTTCTTCAAAGCTTGGAACGCTTCCTCTTGTTTGAGTCCCCAATCGAACTTTGTCTTTCTGCGTCAAGACTGTAAGTGGTTGTGAAATCTTAGAGAAATTTTCGATGAATCGGCGATAATAACCAGCTAGACCCAAAAATTGTCGAACTTTGTCTTTGGGCGCATCCACATCTTTGATCGCTTCAATTTCGGTAGGGTCGACTTGAATACTCTTCTCGTTCACAACGTGACCAAGAAAATGAACTTCTCGAATCCAAAACTCGCATTTTGAGAACTTCGCAAACAACTTCTCGTTCTTGAGCAACTCCAATATCAATCTAAGATGATGTCCGTGCTCGTCTTTGGTTCACGAGTATATCAAGATGTCATCAATGTAAACAACAACGAATATGTCCAAGTAGGGCTTGCAAACGCGATTCATAAGATCAATGAAAACAGTCGATGCATTTGTCAAACCGAAAGGCATAATAAAAAATTCATCATGCCCACATCGAGTCCTGAAAGCAGTGTCACACCCCGCCAAGGCGGAAACACGGGGATGCGACCTCGAAAGGTTTTCAAGCACAAGGTTCAAGCAACACACAAATCATAAGCTAGCTAAGCAAATGATCACTGTGCAAACCATGAGTCCCATAACTAAACCTCTTGACTGTGGTGCCTCGCGCATTGTACACTAAAGATAATGTATGTATAGTAGAATACTAACACTCTTTTGTATGTAACCGGATAGAGCGACTAACCTAGAGTGGGGGTGTCTAGTAAAGTGTTCCATGGCTTTTGATAGTTAATGGTAAAGTGTAATGTAAGTACGAGGACTGTTGAGTTCAGGAACCAAATGTCTCATGTTCCACAAGGTAGTCCCGATAGAATGTACATACAAAATGATATTGAACTAGTTGTAGCATGTTTGTCCACCGAAAATGTAAAAAAATAAAATGGGGCTGTGAAAACTCATCTGATAGTGTCACGTGTGATCTGGTGAAGCTGTAAATGTGAGATAGCTACCGTTTAGACAATGGTTACCCTATGATTTTCATTAGCACGGTAAATTTGACGTTCTTGTTGTTTATCATACAAATTGTTCACCTGATATTTGTGTGCTTTGGTTTTAGTACAAGAGGGCCATGCCCTTGTGTAAGTACTGCTTTAATAGTGATTCTCATGTACTAGTAAAACATACGGTTTCTGAAATCTGGGTTACTATATAAAAAATGGTCTTTTATAGTAACAAAGTGGCCCCCACATGTCGTTATGGTATGTAAGTTGATACCAAGTCTTAATGTGTGGTTGGTTTTTGGAAAAACGTGCATTCTAACATAGGTTTATGTCCTTTTAGGTACAACATAGTGCTAACACATGTTTCGGCCCATTTTAACACATGTTAAGGAGTTATAGCCGAAACAATGTATCATATAGGTCTTGATTTCGATGGTTGATTGGATCAATAGAGATCGATCTAGACTTGTTAAGATACAATCGAAGATTTGCAAGGTATTCTAGTAGTCTTGGGATAAAAACCGATTTTAAAATATCCATTATAAGCCTCAACTTTGAACACAAACCAAAGAGTTTTGTTTTATGAAAACCAATTATTAGTTGGTCATTTATGTTGGGTTATGATTCAATAAGCATTACACAACCTACCCTCTTGGTTTAAGGGCCGTTCGAGTGGTGATCTAAGTGGATTAATGTAACAAAGCGATTACTAGTTAGTTGAACTCTTATAAGTGAAACAATTTGTGTGATCTATATGTGTGTGTAGCCAATTCATGGTGTTCAAGGGGATCGATAGTCAGGTTAACATGATAGCCGATGGTTTTAAGGTAAATTAGAAGTAATGTGGTAGCTAGTTAACTTACCTAATCAAAGCGAATGTTATTAGTCGATTGTAGTGATCCTACAAGCTTTTCCTCGTGCCTTGATTGCCTTGGTGTGGCTCGATGGTAAGGTTTTTGGTGAGTAGAGGCCGATGGTTATTGAGAGTGAGATGAGAGTTTGTGTGTGTTTCTTGGTTCAAGTCTTTCAAGTTTTACTTTCCCCTTTATGTAGTCAATCGAATGGCAAGGCAAAACTTCTTGGAATGATGTTTATTTATAAAGATGTTAGCTAGTTTGGTGATAGTTAGTTGACAATGATGGATCACTCTTGTCCTTATATCGGCCGCTAGTTGTCATGGAAGGAAGAGGAAGTTCTAGTTGTGTAGGGGTGTGTTGAGAATGAGTTGCCACTTCTTATTTGGTGTAAGTTTTTTCCATAAGATGCAAAGTGACCTATGATGGTGGTTGTCTTGTGTCTCGGCCGAAATGCAAAGGAAGAAGGAAGGGATAGTTTGGGTAGTAATCATGTGTTGAGATGGTGAAATCCATAAGTTAAGGACCCAATTTGGTATAAGGCATGCATGGACTTGTAGATAGTGACAACACATGAAACAAAGATTTGCTTCTTGTCCTTTCTTTCCGAGAAATTGTGTGGCTATGTAGGTATGAGTTGTTGTCCTTGTAACCGATTAGTGCACATGGATCTTTATCAAATTGGAAGTTGATGTTGCTTGGGAGTTGTAGTTAGGGAAGACAAGGTCTATAATGGTGTAAATGGGAAGTGTCATGGGTTTTTGTCTCATGTGGAATGCATGTAACATGAGGACAACACAAAGCTCAAGATGGTGGCACATGTGTGTGTGTGTGTGTAATCGGCCGAATAGAAGGGAAAGAGAAGGGATGTTGGGTGGTTAAGTTTCATGGGGAATTGTGCATGATTACTACTCTTGTATAAGTGAGGAACATGACAAGCTCTTCTACATAGATGTATATATAGGCGCATGTGTGTATAGGGGTTTGTGGTGTTCTTATCACTTGGCATAGGCAAGTCACTTTCATTCGGATTGTATGTATGCATCCATGTTGGGAACCGATTGACTCTAGAAGGTGTAGGCACACATATATGGTAATTAGACAAGGATAGATAGTGTAAGGTAGCCTTAGATGTTAATGGTTTAGATGAAACTTAGGCTAGCTTTGTTAGAGAGTCTAATTGTCTAGAGTGTGTATGTGTCGTATGTGTGTGTGTGTGTGTGTGTGTGTGTGTATATATGTCGTGTGTGTATAGGAACTAGGCTTTGGTTAGTCTTTGTCCCATGCTAGATAAGTATAATATGATGGTATGGATAATAATTCATGTAGGTACAATGTGTGTGTTAAATGGAATATTAGTTTGTTCCAATTATCGTCGTCCATTTGCATAGGAACGCCACTTTATTTCGTCTAGATGGCAAGGGTGCTCGATGACGATATTAACATGTATAGTCCATAATTTATGAACATATGTTGTTTACTATTTGGTGACAATTGTGGTCAGTATACATGTGTTAGTGGGGAATTACCATCTGTAAGAGTGAGGTAACCTCATGAAATGCTCTTTGGTGATTTCCCGGGTGTCATATGCATAAACGGGTGAATTTTGTTGAGTTTCCTGAATAACTCATGCTTCACTAGACTAAGGGTTGTATAGTGTGTGCAAAATGTCTAATTATGCACATGAGATGACAATAATAAGTAAAATGTGTACGGATGTTGACTTGGATCGTTGACTGGTGTCACATTCTCCCCTTGTTTTTGGAATTTTGTCTGCGAAATCGAGTGGTCTTAGGGTTCTCAATCGTTTTTGGAAAGAGCGCACGATACTTTCGTTTCATCTAGTCTTCATGTTACCATGTAAATTCGGGTCCACGCTTTGCATTCCTTTTGACCTTGAAAAGTTTTGCGCGATTCCTTCTCAATTTCTGGACTTTCCAATCTGTCACTTCGATTGGCTCCTCAATAAAGTGGAGTTGATCATCGATGTGAATTTCTTTGGGAGGAATGATCAAGGATTCATCGGACAAACACTTTTTCAGATTGGATACATGGAATGTATCATGAACACCACTGAGCTCTTCAGGTAACTTGAGCTTGTATGCCACTGTGTTGGTGCATTTCTGTGTGACAACAGCTTACTAGATACAATAGCTAGTAGATAGTCATTTTTGTATAACGTGTAATAGTCTTTATTGTACCCTAGCAAACATATCTAGTCAGAGATATTATTCCGAGAAGATATCCTGAGAAGATAACTTGAGAAGATACCTGAGAAGATACCTTGAGAAGATATCCTGAGAAGATACCTTGAGAAGATAGTTATCTTCACGGAATCTTTATCTTCACAGGAGTCTTTATCTTCACAAGAATCTTCCTAGGTCCATCTTCTCAGGCCCATGCACTATAAATATGTGCATTGGGGTGTAGGCTAGGGTTAGGTCTTTAATAGAGGTCTTTCATTGAGAGCTTTGAGATTTTGTTCATTTGAGTGTTGTTAGTGTGTCTACAACGTTGTCTTGAATTGATTGTAATCTGTTTATAATCAATAGAAGACGGTTCTTATAAGTATTTCATTCGTGTTCTTCGATTCATAGTTTGCATAAACATCTATCAAGGGATTCCGCACCTTGATAGATCTGATCAAGCTTGTAATCGATCCGTTCAAAGGACCTACATACTGGACCAATCCAAGCTAGTTTTTCTAAAGGACTTATATATCGGTGGTTAAGCTTTCCACGTTTGCCAAATCATGGTACTCCTTTCAAGGGTGAGACTTTTAAGAGTACTTGTAGGGTCAAAGAGGATTGACAAGCTAGCATAAACCTTAGTGTTATATCCTCTCAACATTTTGTGAAACTGTTGAAGAAGAAGAAAACATGTAAAGTTCTGAAGAGTAGAAACATCAGAAGTTCTGAAGATAAACCAGACGGAATATCTGAAGAACTGCTGAAGGCAAAATCCTGAAGATCAGAAGTTTGTCACTCATCAGCACTTTCATTAGAAGATTCTAACCGCCCTTTAATCTCAGCAGTTTAGTATTATATTAATTAGCATAAAGTCTTTGTTCAAGTTTCAATGCTACAACTTATTGTAGTATTATCTAAACATTATTATAAGCTTTTGATTACTTAGTATGTATGTAATCTTTTGGCTATAAATAGAGGGGTTACTCCCACTATTTTAGCACACGATTTTATATTTGATAATCACTTGAACTCTTTCCTTAAATTTACTTTATAGTTTATCCTTTCATATATATCTGAGAATCATCTTGCATTAACTGCTTTATTTACTCCTATTGATTCTCATCTTTAACTTCCGCTGTGCAAATTACTTTGATAAACTTATAACACATAAGTGTTCTTGAATATAAATTGTCAAAAGAGACCACTGATCCAACAATTGGTATCAGAGCTTCTGGTTTATTTGATCAAATATCAATCTAACAAATTGAGAATCAGACACAGGCTCTTATTGATATTCAATAAAGGATAATAGTTCACTTTTTATCCATCACGTTGAGAAAAACTTGACAAATCAAATTTCTCAAAAATGGATCCTCATAATACTGGATCTCCCACTAAACCTGCTATGTTGGTTAGAAATGAGTATAATATTTGGCAACAAAGGTTGGCACATACTCTGTCACAAACCAACACCGGTTGTTGGAAATCTGTTATGTATGGACCACATAAACCAGTAAATGTAAATCTTGAAACTAAGGAAGAAATTCCAAAAGAACCAAAAGACTACACTGATGAAGATTTCCTAAAACTTGATCTTGATGCTAAGGCATTCTCTATGTTGGCAATGGCTCTCCCAAATGATATCTACTCTGGACTTTTACATTGTGAAAGTGCCAAAGAGCTTTGGGATTGCCTAAAAGAACAATTTGGAGGAACTGAAGAGGTGGTTGCCAACACCAGAGAAATTCTTGCTCAACAATATGAAACGTTTACTCATATTAATGGAGAAACATTGACACAACAGTTTGAAAGATTTTCTTCATTAATCTCTGAGTTAAAGTTAAATGGTCAGACCTATACAGCTGTATCTATGCTTCATAGATTTTTATGATCTTTACCAGAAAAATGGGAAACTTACTCAATAGTCCTTAGATCTGGACCAGATTTTAACTCCCTCACTCTTACAGAATCACATGGGAGATTGTTAACTTTGGAAAGAGAAATAAATCAAAAGAAAAAGTTACAAAATTCTAGCAAAACAGCTGATGACTATGTTCCAGGTAGTACAACACTTTTAACTCCCTCACTCTTACAAAATCACATGGGAGATTCCCTCACTCTTACAGAATCACATGGGAGATTGTTAACTTTTGAAAGAGAAATAAATCAAAAGAAAAAGTTACAAAATTCTAGCAAAACAGCTGATGACTATGTTCCAGGTAGTACAACACTTTTAGGACAAGACTCACCTTCTTGTTCAACTGACTTTGGATCTTTTGATCACATTGACATAACCACTGGGATCTCATCAGAAAGGTCATATCCAGGTTATGACAATGAAGAAGATAGTCAAACTACTGATAATATGTGCTTTATAATGGATGATTTAAAAAATTTCAGTAGTGATGACTAAGAAGAAATGGATATACTACACCAACTGGCCATGTTAAGCATAAAAACTAATAAATTTATAAAAGGTCAGGAAGGAAATTTCCAGGACTGAACAACTCAACAAAAGCTGGTTTTGACAAATCTAAACTTAGGTGTCATAAGTGTCAAAAGTTGGAACACTTTGCTAGAGAGTGTAGAAGCTCTTGCTTTAACCAACCACAGTCTGGAAATCAGTTCAACTCCAGTTATAATAGGAATAATGGAACTCAAGGGAGTGCTCATTTTGTACAGGCAAAAGCTCCACAAATCCAATATGTGCCTCAAATACAATATGTTCAAATGCCTGCTCAACAACAGGGCCAACAACAATTGCCTCCTGTTCCAACTGCTCAACTTCCTCCACAAACTCAACAACCCTATCAACAAAGTCTTTTTACATCAGGGTATGTTGATTGGAGTAGTCTTCCCTTTGACACATCTGAATGCAGTCCAGATGCAGACAACAAAGTCTATGACATCAACTAGGGAGAACCTGATAATGGCAAAAAGAATTTTGCCTTAATGGCTTTTGAAGGAAGCAACTCTAAATCTGCCTTATCTCAGGTATCAAAAGAAACTTTGTTAAAACTTTGTTCAACTTCTTGCAAAGAATCTTTTGCTCTCATAACAGAGACCTATGTGCATCTACATGGCAAAGCAAATGACTCTGAAAGAAAATACACTCAAATAAAATATGATTTAGAAAGAAAACTTGCTGCAAAATCAAAAGAAATTTCTAAATTTACAAATAATGCTATTGAAACTCAAGCAAAGATTAAAATCATGATAGAAGACCTAGGAAATGTCAGAAAAGAGCTTGCATACACCAAGGTTGATTATGAAAATTGGGTTGAGTCATATAGAGGTTACCAAATGTTGCTTAATAATCAGACTGCATCAAATGTTAAGTTTGGCATAGGGTACAACCACACTGAAACTCCAACTGATTTTACTCCCAAAACTGCTGATGATGGGAGTAAAATAGTTCTAAATCAAACTTCCAATGTGAAAGAATGCAAATCCTTTCACCAGACCTTTCTAAAAATTGAAAGTCCTGCAGAAGTTAAAATTGTTGACAATAAGTCATCAGTGGTTTCATCTACATCAGGAGTTGAGAACCTGAAAACTACTGATAACCTAACTCAAATCTCCAAGACTGTCAGTAACTTGCCTTCCACATCTCATGATGAATTTAAAAGGAAGGAGAAGGCTAGAGAATGTGAAATTTGTGGTCTGTTTAACCACAGAACATAATTTTGTAGATACAAAAAGGAAATCAGTATAATAAAAAAATTTTACAACTGGTTGTGGGAAAACAAATCAAACAAGATTTTGAAGAAACTTTCTATCCCAACAAACAACAACCAAGTAACACCTTTTCTCAGAAAAAGACTAACTCTCAACAAAAGCCTTTTTCTCAAAATTCTTCCTCAATAGTTGGACTTGAATCATCAGCAGTTTCACAAACTGCTGAGATTAACAATCTCATGAATATGGTAAAACTATTGATGACCAAAGTTGATGGTGATCCTCAAAAGGACTCCACCATTGTTCTTAATGAAAAATCCATTGCCAAAAAGACATGGATTCCTAAAAATGGTCCAAAACAAACTGTTCATGTTCTCAAGAGCAAACCCAAAGCCAAACAGGCTTGGGTTCCTAAATCTAACTAATTTGCTATGTGGTGCAGAGGGTCTCCGGAGGATTGAATAGCATTTGGTATGTTGATAGTGGAGGCTCAATGCACATGACAGGATGCAGATACCTGATAAGTAATTTTATCAGTCAAAGAGAACAATCTGTGTCCTTTGGGAACAATGCCAAGGGATATGTGCTAGGACATGGCAATGTATCCTCTGGCAAAATACAGTTTGATAAGGTCAATCTGGTTGAAAACTTGGAATACAACTTGCTGAGTGTCTCAAAAATGTGTGACTAAGGATATTCTTCCTTTTTCACTAAGACATCATGCAAGATCATATCACCAGAAGGCCAAAAGTTGATAGAGAAGATCATTGAAGATCATACTTTGCTGATAGCCAAAAGATGTGGCAATGTCTATGTAGTGGACATTGAAAAAGACAAAGTACTGAACAACACTGCTTGCTTCTTCTCAAGAGCATTAACTTCTGAAACTGATCTCTGGCATAGGAGACTTGGCCATGTGAACTTTAAAACCATAAATAAAGTCACAAAAATGGGCTTGGTTAGAGGTCTACCTTTGAAGGAACACCAGTGTAAAGAACACTGTGTTTCCTGTCTTAAAGGTAAACATCATAAGTCCTCTTATAAGTCTATAGAAGAATAAAAAACAATTGTATGTCTTCAACTACTCCATATGGACTTATTTGGACCAGTCAAAATTATGAGCCTTGGTAAGAAGAAATACTGCTTGGTCATCATTGATGACTACTCAAGATTCGCATGGGTCTTCTTCTTATATTCCAAGGATGAGGCAGCTGAAATAATCAAGTTCTTCACTCTACAAATAGAGAAGCAATATTCTCTCTCTGTCAAAGTCATCAAGAGTGACAATGGGACAGAGTTCAGGAACAAAACTCTGGATGAATTCTGTTTGTCTAATGGGATTGTTAGACAGTTCAGCATTCCCAGAACTCCTGAACAAAATGGTGTGGTAGAAAGGAAGAACGGAACATTAATTGAAGCAGCTAGAACTATGTTAGCTGATTCAGGCCTACCATTGTATTTTTGGGCTGAAGTAGTTAACACAGCTTGTTATATATAAAACAGAGTCCTTGTCAACAAAAGACATTCCAAAACTGCCTATGAAGTTCTTCATGGCATCAAGCCCGCTATCTCATTTTTCAGGACTTTTGGATGTCAATGTTTCATTCTAAATATCAAAGACTCTATTTAAAAGTTTGCTGCTAAAGTTGATTTAGGTTATTTTCTTGGTTATTCTTCCACTAGAAAAGCCTACAAGGTATTCAACTCCAGAACCAAGATTGTTGAAGAAACACTGAATGTCAAGTTCAATGAGTCCAAACACTCTCTCATTCCAGCACAACCTGCTGAACTTTTTGATCTTGACAATTTTCATTTCGGACCTGAAAAGACTGTCACATCATCTAAACCCACTTATTATGGTGATCAAGGGTTTTATGATGATAGTTCTCCACCATGGAATCCAAATACAGTCATTAAATCAACTTTCAAACCATTAGAAGTTTTACAAACTTCTACTTCAACAACTGCTGATGATCAAATTCATTCTAATGAATCAGCTCCACAGACTCCTGAACCACAACATACAGCTGAACCAGATATCATCAACCTCAGTGGTTTGTTTGAAGAAGTTCAAGAGCCATCACCATGGACAGGGCTGCAACAACTGATTGAACACAAGGATCATCCATTGGATCAAATCATGGGTGACATTGCCTCAGGGGTACTTACAAGAAACCAGCTTTCCAACTTTTACTTTTTCTCAGCATTCATTTCTCAGTTGGAACCAAAGAAATATCAAGAAGCCCTCAAAGATAACAATTGGGTTCAAGCTATGCAAGAAGAATTGCTTCAATTCAAAAAGCAACAGGTCTGGGAAATCTGTCCCTTGCCTTTAAACAAGCTACCAATTGGCACAAGATGGGTTTTCAGAAACAAACAAGATGAAGCTGGTATGATTATTAAGATAAAGGCAAGACTGGTAGTACAAGGTTATTCACAAGAAGAAGGAATTGATTATGATGAAACCTTTGCTCCAGTTGCAAGGCTTAAAGCCATCAGGTTATTTTTGGCTTATGCAATTTCCAACAAAATTAAAGTTTTCAAATGGATGTCAAGAGTGCATTTTTATATGGAAAAATAAAAGAGGAAGTGTGTGTTTGTCAGCCACCTGGGTTTGAAGACCATGCCCATCCTGATTGGGTTTCCAAACTGGACAAAGCTCTATATGGGCTAAAACAAGCTCCAAGAGCCTGGTATGAAACTCTATCCAACTTTTTACTCAAAAATCACTTCACAAGAGGCTCCATTGATAAAACTCTGTTTATAAAACATGTTGGAAATCATGTCTTACTTGTTCAAATTTATGTTGATGACATCATTTTTGGTTCAACAAACACAAAACTGTGTGATGATTTTAAGAAACTCATGCAATCAAAATTTGAAATGAGTACAATGGGAGAACTGCAGTACTTTTTGGGACTGCAGATCAAGCAACAGATAAATGGAACTTTTATACATCAATCAAAATATGTTAAAGAATTATTAAACAAATTTTCTTTACAAGACATTAAATCATGTTCCACTCCCATGACACCTACCACACAAGTTGAACCAGATGATCAAGGAAAACAGGTTGATCAAACCATGTATAGATGTATGATAGGTTCCCTCTAACATTTAACTGCCTCTAGACCAGATATTATGTTCTCAACTTGTGTCTGTGCTAGATATCAGTCTGCACCAAAGGAATCACACCTAACTGCTGTCAAAAGAATTTTCAGATATCTGAAAGGAACTCCTACACTAGGAATTTGGTATCCTGCTTTAGGCAATACCAAGTTAACAGCTTTTTTCAGATAGTGACTATGCAGGGTGCCAAATGTCAAGAAAATCTACATCTGGTGGTTGTCAATTCTTAGGATATTGTCTGGTGTCCTGGCAATCAAAGAAACAAACATCTATGGAAACCTCAACAGCTGAAGCTGAATACATTGTTGCTGCAAGTTGCACATCACAGATTCAATGGCTCCAATATCAACTTCTTGATTATGGAATCAAAGAAACCAAGAATCCACTTTTAGTAGACAGTAAATCTGCCATTAGCATCATTCAAAACCCTGTTCAGTTTTCAAAGACAAAACATATAGAAATTAGATATCATTTCATCAGGGATTGCTATGAAAAAGGCAAGATTGAGGTGAAACATGTCACAACAGCTAATCAAGTAGCTAATGTATTCACTAAACCCCTTGACACATCAACATTTCAGAGGTTAGTTTCCATCCTTGGAATGCTAAACTTTGAGTAAACTCTTTCTTAAACAGGGACACAATCAAAGAGGCTACTTCGTGAAAGACAAAGCCTGGTCCCAATACGATGAAATCATTGATTTGATCGAAAAATCACAATTTTACACAGCGTTCACCATTGACCCACCAATCCACACTGACACTCTTAATTAGTTTTGGGCAAACGCTGAAACTGTTACCGATGATAGTAAGGTCCTTTCCTTGAAGACGAAGATCAAAGGGAAAGAAATGATAATCACACCGGCAACTCTGGGAAACACATTAGGTCTTAATGATGCTGAAGCACCTGATCATATTCCCAGTGGAACAATTCAATCAACCATAGTTGAGTGTGGTTACCAAGGTACACTATCACATGCTACCATTTATAAGAAATACTTTGATCCAAAATATAAACTTTTGTTTCATTATATTATCATGTGTTTAAGTCCAAAGACTGGATCTTCTGATCAGATGTCCTCAACCATGCAACCAATTTTTCATTCAATTATAAATGAATCAAAGTTTAGGGCATCTGCATTCTTTTTCAACGAGTTGGTGTTGCATCACCAAAATGATAAGAAGAGATTTTTGTTGTATCCAAGGTTCATCATGCGACATATTATTAAAGAACTTTGACAAGAGGTGCTTGTGGGTGAAACAACTGTTTTAAACCCTTTAACCTCACAAGCATACTCTAGGCATAACAAACCGGCACTCTTGCCAGAGGATGACCAAGGGGAACATGTCACAGTCCCTAGGGAACCAACATCCTCAAAACCCAAATCCAAAAAGCCAAAACAACCCAAACAACAAAAATCCAAACCCACCAACCCCAAAAGAAAAGCAATTCAGGAAGTTGAGATGCATGACGATGCTAATGTGCAATCTGCACCTTCAAAAGATGTGACTGAAACTTCCTCTCAGTCTCATTCATCCCCAATGACTAAAAGAGCACCCGTATACATTCTGTTTTCAAGAAAGAGATTTAAAAAGTCAAAAACTACTGACCCTTCTTTCAAACGACCTGAACTTACTGAACAAAACTCAACTGCTGATCCTTTAACTACTGAAAAAGAAACCTTTCCAGTAGTTGAGATTGCTAATATTCTCTATGGGCTGAAACAACACAATTCATCAGGAAATGTCAATCCCCAATCACCACAAAAAACAGGAAATGAAAACTCAGAAATGGACATTGATGAGAATGTAAACAGCCCTAACCCAAGAGATGAGGAGGGACCAAGGCCTCTAAGCCCAACCATAGAAACATTTGGTATATTTGAGGCTGCTACTACTCTTATACCATCCACTGATGGATTGGAGGACAGTAGTACCATAGCTAAGACCTCAAATGTGGCAACTACTGATGAAGACCCTGTGCCTGAAGTAGGAAACCCTCAGTACCAAGAAAAAGAGGTTCATGAGACAACTAGGTTGGGCCTAGCTCATGAGAAAACTGATACTGTTCTCATTGAGGACTATGTTAGTGATTCAGATGATTCCATTAATTTGGATGATGGATCAAACACTTTACAAATTGAATTGACGGCTGACTGTGAAGGTCCTGATTCTAATGTATCTGTACTCAAGGAGACACTCATAGAAGAACAGGTTGAAGACCACTTAAACCCCAGTTCCCCAAAAGTGGCATCCTTAGTTAACACTGTGGATCACCCCAAAACTCACCCTCCACAATCACATAAGCCTACCCAATTCTCTGGGTCAACAAGCATAGAACTGAACCAACTATGTAGCCCAGATGGTCCTTTATACCAGATGGTACACCAACTGATTTCTGGTCATCTCCAAATATTTATGAATGCTATGGAGTTAAAGAACAAAACACAAATGGAGATGATAAACAATGCAATTGAACACAAGCTTGGTGAATTGTCAAGAAAGATGGAAGATAACAGAAGGCAATTAGCCCATCTATCTGGTGTAACACCTCCACCTCCATGGTTTCCTGAAGTGGATGAAGCCAAAAAGGGGGAGATGTCAAAGGAACCACAAGTTGTGTCTATTGAAGCTTCAAAAAGAGCTAGAGAAGCACAACATCTCAAGGACTCTCAAAAACTAACTACCATGACCAGACAAGAAAAGGCTCTGAAAGAAAGAGCAGAATGGTATGAAAAAGAAGAGAGAAGCCTTAGAGAGAAAGCTGAAAAATCTACCTAAGGCCATAGTGAAGCTGCTGCTGAAGTCAAGACCAAAAGTACTGAAGACAATCCTTTAGTAGTTGATGCTGCTCAGATCAACACTTCAGTAGTTGACATTTCCTGCACTGAACCAGATCAGTCATCTAATGCAACAGAAACAAACCCTGCTAAATTTCCAAAGCCTGTTCCCTTAAACTCTTCTTCCATAATAATTGAAGATCAAGAAGAAGAAAAGGAACAACAGAAGAAGAGAAAAGAAAAGCTGAAAGAGAGGCAAAGGAACAAGAAGCATGGCAAAGCATAGATGAAAGGGATGACTTGAGCTTTAATGACAAGTTACTTGAATATGAAAAAAAACTAAAAGAGTTAGAAGCACAAGAAAGACTTGCTGAGCAAACTCTCCTTGTAGCTGAAGAAGACAAAAGGCAACAGCTGATGAACTTTATCAGCAAAAATTCAAAGACAAGGAAATACTCACTCAAGGGACTCTCAACTGAAGAACTCACAAGACAGGCAACGCTTGTAATTGAAAGGCTAGCCAAAGAGAAAGACAGAAAGTTGATGAATGCCCAGATTGTTCAAGAATTGGTAGATAACAAGTATGGTTCAAAGCAATAGATATGTAGGTGGAAAGAAGATGTACTTTATGACACTTACAAAAAGTTCAAGGCTGACAAAGTTGCAAATCTAGAAAAATACAAATCCACACAGCCTACTACTAATCAAAAGTCAGGCGAAAGCACCACAATAGATTTCAAGATGATTTTGCTTGAAAAGAACACCATTGTTGAAAATGATTTTTCTGTTGATGAGAAGCCTCTGATAACTCAATATAGGGATCCTGCAACCTTTGCTTATCAACTGCAACAGACCATCAAAGACCAAAAACAGACCAAGGTAGTCACAGAACTTCACAAGAGCATTTCAGAAGGTGATACACTTGGTACTGTACTAGTTGAGAAGTTAAGAAAATCCAATCTGATCAATGCTGAAATAGAAAATCCACCAACATCAAATCTACATTCAAACCTTCAGAATGTACCATACAAAGACAGTTTCTTCAATTCCATATCACCAATCAAGAAATGGTACTTCACCCAAAAGTCCACTTCACTGGTTCTAGAATGACAAGACTGTTCACTAAAAGTCCTTCACAACTTGACTGAATAGAAAAAGTTATCTGACAAAGATCTACTAACCATTCAGGGAATGTTACCAGACCAAGGACTACTTCTAGAAGAAGAAGTTAGAGAACTCAAACATCAAGCACTTAAGGAAATAAAAAGAGTTCTTGACACAAGGAAGAGAGGATCTTAAATAAAGATACACAAAGGTTTTGGCTTCATCAATCTAGGGGGAGATGGTAGGTTCAAAGAGGATTGACAAGCCAGCATAAACCTTAGTCTTATATCCTCTCAACATTTTGTGAAACTACTGAAGAAGAATAAAATATGTAAAGTTCTAAAGAGTAGAAACAACAGAAGTTCTGAAGATAAACCAGCCAGAATATTTGAAGAACTGCTGAAGACAAACTCCTGAAGATCAGAAGTTTGTCACTCATCAGCACTTTCATTAGAAGATTCTAACCGCCCTTTAATCTCAGCAGTTTAGTATTATATTAATTAGCTTAAAGTCTTTGTTCAAGTTTCAATGCTACAGCCTGTTGTAGTATTATCTAAACATTATTATAAGCTTTTGATTACTTAGTATGTATGTAATCTTTCGGCTATAGATAGAGGGGTTATTACCACTATTTTAGCATACGATTTTATATTTGATAATCACTTGAACTCTTTCCTTCAATTTACATTATAGTTTATCTATACTATATTATAAAGCATTTCACAAGGACCTCTTAAAATTTAAGTTTTACAAGTATAATTGTATAGAGTACAACACACAATGCACATAATAACTACTTTTTGAGGGCAAATATGTCTTTTATACATTACTTACACATTTGCCCCTCAACTTTACTCAACTTTTGTTTATTTAATTAATAATTACACTTTTTACCATTATTATAACCAACTACCCCTCACGATTTTTAAACGTCCATAACTTTTTCATACGTTAATATTTTCTTAATATCATTACACCAAATAAACGATCATTTTTTTCTCTTTAATTTGAGTATTGTATTGCTATAGTTTTTTTTAATTTAAAAAATGATATGTTAAGATTAATTAATAATCGAAACGAAAACAAACGAAAATGAACCGAAAGCTTCTAATACATTTCCCAAAGACCTCATATAATTTAAGTTTTACAAGTATAATTGGTTAGAATACAACACTAAATGCACATATTAGGCCTTAAGGGTTGCTTGTAGAAAAAAAAATTCTTTCACTAATTTTAACCAATCTTGCTTTGCCACATCACTTCACTGATTTACTTCACTGAAACACCTTTTTCTAGACAGCACTCCACTGATTCTTTTATTTATTTTTTATAATTTTATTAAACCTTTTATTATTATTATTATTAGTATTATTATTATTATTATTATTAGTATTATTATTATTATTATTATTAGTATTATTTCACACGGTTTAAAATTAATTACCAAAACTATTTCAACCGTCCCACAACCTCACGGTCAGAATTCAGTATGGAAACCGTTCAATCGAATTGAATGGCATTGATACCATTCCACCAAACCGTTCGAATTTTTTTATATATAAACTTAGCACACGGTGGGGTTAAAACACACTTTTACCACCGTAGATACAAAGAAACACACACGAAGATGACTCGTTGGACCACCGAAGAAGAGGTTGCATTGGTGATATGCTATCAAGACGCCACGAACGACCCGACACTTCAACAACGTCAACGTTTGAGGA
This sequence comes from Ambrosia artemisiifolia, assembly GCA_032199755.1. Taxonomy (NCBI): domain Eukaryota; kingdom Viridiplantae; phylum Streptophyta; class Magnoliopsida; order Asterales; family Asteraceae; genus Ambrosia; species Ambrosia artemisiifolia. The sequence goes on from CM063521.1 coordinate 28,545,012, forward strand.
CCTCGGGCTCGGGCTCCCACACGGAGGGTTTTTGGGAACGTGTACGGGCCGATTTCAACCGCCACATTGGCATCAATGACCGGACAACCGTCAGCCTGTAGCGAAAGTGGACCGATCTCACCAATAAGTGTGATCGGTGGACCATCATGTACCAGAACACGTTGAGGGAGGATCCGGGCATTGACCCGGAGTTAGCTATCGAGCTCACGCATATGGACTATGCGGCTCGATATGACAACAGCTTTGACCATGTCGAGGCATGGCAACTGTTGCGCCAGCTCTAGGTTTTTTTATTTCTTTTAATGTATTTTATTTTTAGTTTTTTATGTTTAATAGTTATGAGTTTTAGTTTTTTATGTTTATTTATCTTTAATGTTCCTATTATTTAAGTAAATTTTAAACAAACCGTTTAAAAAAGATAAAGATATTCATAAAACAAACGGTAAAAATAATTAAAAAAAATAAACCAAACGGTTTAATACACAAAAAAAATGTATATGTAAAAGTCAAAAATAAAAGAAAAAAACGGTACCAGCTCGTTAGATAGAACCAACAAAACGGTCCACGAGACCACTACCAGCGTGTATGGCAGCGGTGATACCGTGCTGGTAGTTGGTACCCGTGGACAATTCAGGTGGCGCCCCGTCCCCCCTTAACTATTTTTTTAAAGTAATATGTCTTTTGTACAATACTTACACATTTACCCATCAACTTTACTCAACTTTTGTTTATTTAAAAAAAATTACACTTTTTCACCCTTGTTACAACTAACTACTCCCATGATTTTTAAGCATCCATAACTTTTTTCATACATTATAATTTTCTTAATATTATTACACCGTATAAATAAGCATTTTGTTTTCTTTAATTTGATTATAGTATTGCTATAGTTTTTTAATTTAGAAAATGATATGTTAATAGCCGGGACGAAAACAAAGGAAGTGAGAAGTTACATTTGCACATGTACATTCTCACTTTCTCACAGTGCGTATCACATAAATTTTTGCTATGTATATATTCATGTGCTTGCACTTCCGCTAGCACATAGGATTCGTTTGTGGCAAAAAAAAGTATTTTTATTTATTGAATTCAGAATTCTGTTTAAAAATTGTTTACCACTTACTCAGCTTATATTATTCATTAATTTCATAATTTTATCTTATTTGTGTTTGTAGAAAATTTTTGTGTAATAAGTTGTTGAATGAGAACATACACGTTGTGACATAGTTCCAACTTGATTTCTTTAATGAAAAACACTATATTATAGTTCACAACTCTGTGTTTTTTGGGGATATATATATATATATATATGGAAGGAAAATATCTTGAAAATGTATAATTTGATCGGTTAATTCGGTTATGCCCACTGGAAGAACTTCTTTGAGGCCACGAGCACCCCCCTCCCCCCCCCCCCCCATTTTGTTCGTAGTGTATTTTTTACCTAAAAATTCTGAATATTTTTTTATATATTGAGTATGTCCCCCCTGATTTTACCGAAAATACAGTCAAGCCCCGCTAAATGTTGTTACCCGCTGCAACGCGCGGGCACCCCACCACTAGTCCTTTCATATATATCTGAGAATCATCTTGCATTAACTGCTTTATTTACTACTATTGATTCTCATCTTTAACTTCCTAGTTCATTGCTTGAGGGGGAGTAATAACTCTAGTAAAAAGTGACACTTTAACTTAGAACACTTATTATTCCGCTGTACAAATTACTTTGATAAACTTATAACACATAAGTGTTCTTGGATATACATTGTCAAAAGAGACCACTTTTCAAACAGTACTTTATCGCCAACCTGAAATTCGAGGGGTTTGCGACGGCGATCCGCATAACTCTTTTGAAGATCTCGAGCAGCTTTTAAATGTTCACGGATCTGAAAGATCTTATCGGTTATTTCTTGAATAAGCTCGGGGCCAATCAAGTATTTGTCTCCATCCTCCGCCCAACACAAAGGAGATCTACACTTACGTCCGTATAATTCTTCAAATGGGGCAACCTTGATACTGGTGTAGTAACTGTTATTGTAAGAGAACTCAACCAATGGTAAATGAGAATCCCAGTTTCCACCTAAATCGAATACAGTTGCTTGGAGCATGTCTTCCAATGTTTGGATAATCCGTTCGCTTTGACCATTGGTTTGTGGGTGATAGGTCGTGCTCATCTCTAAGCGAGAGCCTAGGGCATCCATAAGCATTTGCCATAATCGGGAAGTAAATCGACTGTCTCGGTCGAAAATGATTGAAACAGGCACACCATGCCTAGTTACAACCTCATTGATATATAGCTAGCAAGCTTCTCTAGCTTGTCGGTTTCCTTGATCAACAAGAAATGTGCAGACTTCGTCAACCTGTCAACAATTAACCAAAACGTATCGTGGCCACTGGACTTCTTTGGTAGCTTGGTGTTAAAATCCATAGAGATTTGCTCCTATTTCCAAACGGGAATCTCTGGTTGATGAAGCAGACCGGACTGCTTCTGGTACTCAGCTTTGACCTTTGAACAGCTAAGGCATCGGCTGACGTATGAGGCAATTTCACCTTTAAGGTTGGGCCACGAGTAAAGTTCCTCTAAGTCCTTGTACATTTTGTCGGCTCCGGGATGAACCGCATACTTAGACTTGTGGGCCTCTTCAAGGATTAAATCGCGTAAGCCGCCAAAACGTGGCACCCAGATACGATTGGCGAAATAAACCGTGTCGTCAAACCTTGGTTCCAAAAGATTAACCATCTTGAATAACGACTTATCCTTCAGATTCTCACCTTTTAGAGCTTCCTGCTGAGCTTCACGAATTTGGGTAGTGAGATTTGTATGGATGGTCAAACCTAGCGCACGCACACGCATGGTCTTGACTCGTTCCTTCCTGCTCAAGGCGGCGCCACAATGTTGGCTTTTCCCGGATGGTATTTAATGTCACAATCATAATCCTTTAGCAACTCAACCCATCTACGTTGTCACATGTTCAGATCCTTCTGATTGAAGATGTGTTGTAAGCTCTTGTGATCGGTGAAAATAGGGCATTTAGTGCCATAAAGGTAGTGCCTCCAAATCTTGAGAGCAAAGATCACTGCACCTAATTCTATGTCATGAGTGGTGTAATTCTTCTCATGGACTTTGAGTTGTCGAAATGCATAGGCGATGACCTTATTCCTTTGCATGAGTACACATCCAAGACCTTGATGAGAAGCATCGCAATAAACCACGAAATCATCGGTACCTTCAGGAAGAGAAAGAATTGGAGCACTGCACAAACGATTCTTCAAGACCTGAAACACTTCCTCCTGTTTGATTCCCCAATCAAACTTTTTGTCTTTCTACGTCAACACTGTAAGCGGCTGGGCAATCTTACAGAAGTTTTCGATGAACCATCGGTAATAGCCAGCTAGACCCAAAAAATGCCGCACTTCAGTTGGTGTCTTGGTCGCAGCCTAATCCTTGATGGCTTTAATTTTTGTGGGGTAAACTTGAATACCCTTCTCGTTCACAACGTGACCAAGAAAATGAACTTCTTGAATCCAAAACTCGCACTTAGAGAATTCGGCAAACAACTTATTATTTTTGAGCAACAGCAAAATCAGTCGAAGATGATGTTCGTGCTCTTCTTTTGTTTGCAAGTAGATCAAGATGTCATCTATAAAGACAATCACGAATTTGTCCACGTAAGGTTTGTAGACTCGATTCATGAGGTCCATAAAAACAGCGGGAGCATTCGTCAAACCAAATGGCATGACCAAGAATTCATAATGCCCATAACGAGTTCTGAATGCGGTCTTCGGGATGTCGTCCTCTTGGATCCGCAACTCGTGATAACCCGAACGCAGGTCGATCTTTGAGTAGTAGCTGGAACCTTATAGCGGGTACTTGTTTTGATGGTCGGCTAGTTCAACTCCCGGTAATCGATGCACATGCGAAAACTTCTGTCTTTCTTCTTCACGAACAAGACAGGTGCTCCCCACGGAGAGAGACTCGGGCGAATCAATCCTTTGTATAACAATTGCTACAGCTGGTTAGACAATTCCTCCATCTTGGACGGTGCCAAATGATACAGAGTGCGTGCTACTGGACTAGGTCAATGTGAAACTCAACTTGTCGTGGCAATGGCAGCCCTGACAACGATTCAGGGAAAGTCTCGCACTACCGGTATGTCCCCGAGTTTCCGATCTTTGGCTTTCTGTTCAATGACGTGTGCCAGGAACATGACGCAACCTTTCCTCACACACTTCTGAGCCTTGATGCAAGATATGACTCGAAGAGTAGATCCACCTCGGTCTCCTCGAATCAAAAGGTTTTCACCATCGGACAACGGGATACGAACCAATTTCTCGTGACAGACGATCTCTACATGATGTTTGCATAACTAGTCCATACCAATGACAGCATCGAAACTACCCAATCGAATAGGCAGTAGATCAATGCGAAAGATACGATCACCAAGTTCTAGAACACAATCCCTAACCACTTCTTCAGACGAAATTAACTTACCATTGGCCAATTCTGCAGTATAATGTGTGTCCAACTTAGTTGATTCTAACCCAAGTGAATTCTTAAAGTCGGTCGACACAAAGCTAAAATCGGCGGTTGAATAAAAAAGAACCGATGCAAAATGGTTGTTAAGGAGAAACGTACCGGTAACCACATTAGGATCTTTGCGTGCTTCATTTGCTCCTAGCACGAATGCTTGTCCGCAAGCTTGACCCTTAGCCTTGGGGCAATCCTTGCGGAAATGACCGGTTGCACCACATTCAAAACACTCATTCTTGGCAAGTGGAATGTTGGTGGCCTTGGCTTTGCAGTTAGCAGTTTGTTGACCTTGACGGTTGCAGTCCTTACATAGGATACTTTCACACATTCCATTATGAAGATAGTGGCATTTACTGCAGTAGGGATGGGGCCCATTATACTTGCGTTTGGGCTCCTCAACAGTGGTGGCAGCAAAAACCTTCACAGTGTCCTGACGCTTGTGGGGCGAGTTCTTACCCTTCTTGGAGCCAGATCGCTTGCGCTTGTCTCTAGAACTCTCTCCCACAACTACAACCTTCTGGTTCAACGAACCCATACAAACAACATCATCGGTCAGACTGTGAGCTAGAGTAACAGCATTCTGGATAGTGGTAGGTGTAGACGCAGTGACTATGCTTCGAATCTTGGGAGATAACCCCAAATATACTACTCAACTCTCTTATATTCCGGAGTGACCATGTGAGGAACTAGTCGAGAGAGTTTGTGGAAGCGGGTAGTGTAAGCATCAACCATGGAAAGATTCCAGAATTCTGCTTCAAGCTTTTGTAGTTCGCTCCTTGGACAATATTTCTCTATGAGTAGAGCCTTGAGATCGGCCCAGGTGAGATTGTAAGCCGCGTCTCAACCCATGGTCTGTACTTGAAGATTCCACCATGTGAGGGCTTCGTGTTGGAAAGTGCAAGTAGAGTACTTCACTTTCTGGTCCTCAGAACAACCGCTGATGTGAAGAACTGACTCCGTCTTTTCGATCCAACGAACAATTCCAACGGCACCCTCGGTACCACGAAAGTTCAATGGTTTGCAAGCCATTAAAGTTTTGTATGAACATCCCCAAACAGGGTTTTCAACTTCTGTGTATACAATAGTGAATATCATTAACACAAAGTTTTTGTGTAGGAGTAGTAAGTAGAAAATTTAGACTCTAAATTTCTACCGTTATCCGTTTCGCTTCCTCGTTGACGACCAAATGTAACAAGCAAATATAACCACACATAGCAAATCAATCACAACCACAAGGCAAATGAATAAGCAACAGAATAACATACCAACATAAACCATACATAAATCCAAACTGCATAAGTATTAGTACAAAAGACGGGCGGTCCAACAACAATAGTTTAAACAACTAGAACTAAACATAATGCACTAAACATCACAACATACACATCACAACATGAAGTACAACCACAAACAACCTAAGAAGTTGGTGGTGCAAAAGCAACAACAAAAGCAATGATCGCCTCCCTCATGTGCTGGTCGGTCTCTGCCATCCTCCTCTCTAGTGCATCCAAGCATCTCTCCGCCTCCACTCTCCCTAGGGCTATCGCTAACCTCCCATGCTCAGCCTCCTCCACAAGTATCTCCAACTCTCGGATGCGTACACCTATAGCAACAAGCTGCGCGTCGTGAGACAGGATTACACCGCGCTCAGTGTAGAGTGGTCTCCCTGATGATCCTCCCAACGTCATCGCCTCGTGGTCGTCCTCCTCGTCCATATGGGTTAGGTCACCGGTGAGACTAGGAGGGAAGGCCGCTTACGTGCCTGATAGCGCCTCCTCAACCTTGGTGATGGCCCGACCACCGGCACGGGTACCTCCATAGCCTGTGGCTCGGTATGGGGTCGATAGGCTAGGTAGGCTCACCGGCAAGGATAGGGTCGGCGGGTAGGGTAGTAACAAGAGCACGGACAGGGAGGGCAATGACTATAGTCTGTCGCAACCTCTTACGGGGAGTGTACCTCTGGAAGGTATGGCGCGTATAGTTGATGCGAAAGGATGAGGCCAGGCGCGAGGCATTAGGGGCAGTGGAAGGGACCATCAGAGGGTGAACATCGGGGTCTGCAAGGGAAAGTGGGACGTCATCCTCGGTGTCATCATCTGAGACACGCCTAACTAGGGGTGCTGGTTCTACATCCATATCAGAATCCGAGATCCAACCTCCTCCGTGATGGAGGAAGTCGGGGGCCTCGTAAGGGATGGGGGCATGACAGGTGAGTGGAAGGTCCTCCTCTAGTGTGTCATCCACCAAGTAGTCAGGCTTAGAGTCAAACAAAATAGTGAGGTCAACGGTGATGGCCATGATCCTGTCATACGGATGCATGCATATATACGTAAATGAACATGTATGTAAACAAATGAACTATTATACCCGTGTGTCATCGTAGAGCTGCTTGATACATGAGAGGTGTAAGGCGAGATGGTGTGGTACTTTGTGAAAACATTTCGAAAATATTTTGGGTTATAGTTGACTCAAAAGAATCTCTGTTTGCTACCTTATGCTCTGATACCATTCTGTGACACCCGCCAAGGTGGAAACACGGGGATGCGACCTCGAAAGGTTTTCAAGCACAAGGTTCAAGCAACACAAATGTTTTTTAAATAAGTAACATCAAAGGATGGATATTGTCATAAAATTATTCAAACCATCATAACATTGTTTTGAAAACAGGAAATTGTCTAGGATTCTTGAACATAAAACTAAAACATCATGGGACTGACAAAACCCAATCCAAAGTTGTTAGGATCTGAGTATTGGATTGTTTTGATTAAATATGAATTATGAATGAAGTATAAATGGAAAGTGCAGCGGAATAAAGAATAATCAAAACATAGAGAATAATTGTTATCAATCGAATGCTTTCATTAAACTGAAAGATTACAATAGTACAATTATAGCTCCCCCTCAGCCTGATCACTCAGAGTTTGTTTGTCTAAAGAGAATGACGAGTGACCAATAGAACAGTACAAGTACTGTTCTATTTATAGACAAGTACAAACCTCTGATGATCACTTAGCTGACGTCACCAAGAAAGCGACCCCTAACTGACTAACAAACTACAACATCTGTTAAACAATAAACTACTGTTACATTGAAACTACTGAAAGGAAAACTCTGTTAAACTAAAGCTCTGATGACTTCTTATCATCTGTTGAACCAAAGTGCTGTTGGTTCAACAGACCTTTGTTCTTCAGATCTTTGATCAGCACTTGTTCTTTATCAGACTTTTGCTCTTCAGACTTTATCCATCAGACCTTTCATCAGCAGCAGTTGTCTTGTATCAGTTGTTTAAGCATCAGCAGTTTGGGAATCAACAGTTCTTTGGAGGAAGCTTTCTTGTAACCACTGTTATTTATTCTTGATCAACACTTAGTATATTTTGGCTTTCTATCATCTGTTCTTCTCCAGGTCAGCAGACCCAACAATCTCCCCCTAGAACAGATGATGCCAAAACTCTGCTTTATTCTTGATCTTTATTCCTCATCAGACTTTCTCTAATTTGCCCTTTTAGTTGCAATTCAAAGTGTAGAGAGAAGAGGTCTTCAGCATCTCTATCCAGTGTCAAATTTAGAAGTGACTGGAGATCTTCAGCACTTAGGCCAGGTGCCTCATCCATACTCAGCTTCTGAATACTACCATCTGATCTGAGCAATGTCAATTCATGGGTCTCTTTATCAGACTTCCATTTTAGAATTTTAGAATCAGAGGAGTGACTGGGATGCATCTTTATATTGGATGAGTTGGGAGATGGAGGCCTGCCAATGAGTTCTCTGAACTTCTCTGTGACAGGATCAGAGAAGAATCTAAGTTGGTTCAAAAGACCCTCTTTTACATAAGTTTCATTGAACTTCCTTGTGTCTTCTTCAGACATTTCCTTCTGCTTCTTGTATTGCCTTTGTGCAGCAATAGAGAGATCAGAGGTTGCAAGCAAGCTATCTAATGTAAAGGCCTGAGAGGGTTTCTTGGGAGCATCATCATACACAGGTTTCCTTGGAAGATCAGGATTGGTCTTTCTTTCTTGTTCAAGCTTTTTGTATGTTTCAATTAGCCTGATCTCTGACCATCTGGCAACAGACTTCATCTCTCCATACTTAGCTGCTACAAGCTCTTGTCTCATTCTTCTGAATTTCAAGGCTCTAGCTTCATCTCTCCCCTTTTTGAAATCAGGAGCAGAGACCTTAGCAGGAGGATTCTTGGCCATGTTCTCTATTCTGATTAGTTCTTCCCTTAGAGCATGTGTGGTCCAGCCTGTAAATTGGTTCTTTGTTGCTTTATAAGGCTTGGATGCCAAGATCTGTTCCAGCAGTGAATCCCTTACTTCCATCTCCAAGTGTCTGCTGAGAGGCATGGTTGACATGGAGTTGCTCAGGGTCTTAGCATAATCTTCAATCCTTCTGAGTTTGCTAAGCTCTGCTGAATGGATGCCCTGAGCAGTCCTGTCATCCTTCCCTTTGCACTTCTCTTTGATGACAGCATCAGCCTGTTCACCCTTGTATTTGAGATATGTGTCTATGTTGAGTGGAACAGGGAAGCCTTTAAGAGATGGGAAGGATCTTTCTGATGGCTGATCAGTATTATAGAAGGATTGAAGTTCCCCCTTGATTAAATCCAACTCAAGGGGATAATTCTCAGCCAATAGGGTGATGGTTGGTGGTGGTCTGTGTGATCTGAATTCGGCAGTGTGTGGTGAGTAAGATGTGAGTGGAATGGCATTGACTGGTGTGGATGAGATTGGGGTGTTAGGTGGTGTGTTATGGATGTTTTCATCTTGTATAACAAAGGTGGATTTCCTTTTTCTGCTATACAAGATTTTGGGTGAAGGTGAGGATGTGGCAGTGGTTTGAGAAACTTCTGTTGGTCCTTTTGTGGAACCAGCAGTTGTTTGGGTTTTGGGTTGTGTTGAAGTAGGTTTGGCAGTGGTTTGTGTTGGAGTAGGTTTGGGAGTTGGTTGAGTTGTGGTTGGTTTAGTGACTGGTTTGGGTTGTTCAGATGTTTTAGCAGTGGTTTTAGTTTCAGTTGTTTTAGGTGCAGTGGTTTGTGTAGCAGAGGTTGTGGTAACAGGTGTTTGTACAGCAGAGGTTTCAGCAGTTAATTTGGAAGGTGGTTTTCTAGTGTGTTTGGCTGGCATTTTCTTTCTCTTTGAAGTGTTCACATCTTCCACTTCCTGCTGCTGTTCCTTTTTCAGCTGCACCAACCTCTCTGCCTTTACTTCCAATGTATCAGCCCTTTTCCTTTTGTCTTGAGCAGCCTTTTCAGCTTTTTCATTAGCTGAAGTGTCAACTTCTTTTGCCTTTGATGCTGGAGCTGGTTCAGAGACAGGGATCTGAACATTTGGTTGTTGTGTCTGTGGAGCTGATTTGGGTGACCCTGGTTTGTCAGCAGTTGGCTTGTTCCCTTTTTGTGAGGGTGGTTCACCAAATGGATTAAGTTTTGGTAGCCTATCTCTGCCACTCTCCCCCTTTTTGGCATCATCAGCAGTGAATTCATCATCATCTTCATCTCTGAGAATTGTGGTAGGGGCACAGCCGGTGGTCTTCAGCAGATGGTCTTTAATCACCTTGATGTCAGCCTTTGTGTCATTAAATCTGGCATCCACCATATTTCTGATCAAAGTCATGTAAGTTTCCTGTGTCTGATCTGCTAATTTTCGATGAGCTATGATGATGGGGGAAACAGATTTCCATAGCTCATTAGCAACATCAGCAGTGGATGGTTGACTTTTTGTAAAGTTATTCAATGTTTCCAATATTGACTTGACATCAGATTTGATGTCAGCAACAGAGGATTCAAGGTTTTGAACTTTAGCCGTCAATTCTTGAAGTTTTGACTCATCACCCAAATTAATAGGTTCATCTGAGTCCCTACCAGAGGTAGTTTTAGCTGGTTCAGTTCTAGGAGGTGAGTCCATAGAATAAGAACCTGCTGCCCCTTTGTCTTGGTTCTGGGGACTTCCAACTGTTTTAGGAGACACAATTGTGTCTTCATCAGTTGTTGCCTTCAAGGAAGTCTTAGCAATGTAACCACTGTCCTGCTGTGAGACAATGGTCTCTACAGCAGTAGTGGTTGCTTCTCTTGAAACCTCATCAGAAGTAACATTGACTTCTGGGAGTATAACCTCCTCATCTGTTTGTGGGATGGCTGATTGATTTTCCTCAGCCCCAGTCACTGGTAGTGGCATACTCTCTGTGATAGGTGAAGGAGAGGAACTGGGGTTGGCCTGAGTTTTATCAATAGCCTCAAACAGGGGTTGCATTGTTTGTGGGACATGTGGTGGTGATGTAGGTGGAGTAAGAAGCTGATTAGCCCTGGGAGATGGGCTTGTAAACATATGATCAAGTGACTCATATGCCTCAGTTTGAGGTTCCCTTTGGCTTACAACAAGTTCCTTTTGTGAGGAATCTTGAGGAGTTTGCTTTGGTTGAGATATGTCCAACTGTTGTGAGGAAGTAACAACAGTGGTTTCATGTTGCTTTGGTGATGCAACAGGGTTAGCTTCTGGTATCTCATCTTCCAGAAGTCCCTTTTTGGTTTTGGTGGTTGTTTTGGTGGATGGACGTTTTCTTTTGGTGGCTGGTGTGGGTTTCACAGCACTGGATGAAGTGCCATGATCACCAGGAGCAGTGGGCTCACCAACAGAGGTTTCAACAACAGTTGTTGTCTTTGTCCTCTTTGGTTGTGTTTTGGAAACCTTTTGAACTTTTGTTGCTTTTTCTTGGGTTGAAGAACCCAGCATTCTTGTAAAAGTTTCATCAGTTAGACTTTTCATTTTAAATGACTCTCCCTTTTGAAAATCCTTTTCAGGTAAAAGCTTTTGTAGAATTACACTTAGAATTCTAGGGTAGAGCAGAAAAGCATTGTTTAAGCCAGATTTTATGGCTTTCACATTTGATACCAAGTCTGAAAACAATCCCTGAGATAGATTGAAGTCAGATTCTGACAACATAGCATATCCCAAGTATTGTATCCTCAATGGGATTTCATTGAAGGATGTAGTCTTGGCAGAGGCACAGAGGAGAAGGGTATGGAAGAAAAATTTCATGACTGGTGGGAAAAACTTTTTGTATAGTGTGGAACCAGTCATTTGAGCATCATACCCTCTCTCTTGAAACTCAGTGTGAAGCTCTGTTTTTGGAAAAGTTTCCATACCTGACAAGTCGTTCAGTGAGAAGGTAGTGGATATGATTTCAGGGGTTATGGCGATACTGGTGTCTCCAATTTTTGAAATTATGGACGTAGGCTTTTTATCTTGGTATAAGACTTCAGCAGTTGCCCAGAATTCTTGGAGTGTTTCCAGGTAGATGGGGGCATCAGCAATAAGAACATTTTTATACTTTGAGTTATTGATGATGTCAATGGTGGAATGGAATGGTGTGTTGTCTTCGGTTTTAACCAAATATGGAAGGAAATTGTGAGTGGCTTTTGTTTGGAGTTCCATTTTAATGGATTTTGATTATGAAAGCGATGATCTTTGATTGACGGTTATGAGGAAGACGAGAGCGGTTTTTAGTATTTTGAATACAATGAGACAGTAAAACTGCTGTTGGGGGAAAGAACAGGGTTTTATAAGCTCTGGTTAAACCGCTGATGTGGCAAAACTCTGCTTTTGAGAGCAGACGTGGCAAACATCTGATGGTTAAAACATCTGGTGGCATACAGCTGGTTTGTCAAACCTCTGTTGTCAACCTCTGTTGTTTAACCAAAAGACTGATGAAAACAGTTGTTTTATCTGATCAGATGTTTGAAACAGATTTTTCAACTAACAGTGGTTTTAATAAAACAGTGGTTGTTTTATCTGAATCAGTGGTTTTAAAACAGATTTTTCAACCAAAGTGTTATTTTAGCAAAATTTGATTTTCTGAAAACATTTTAATGTTTTTATTGAAAACATTTTTGTTGTTTTTAATCCATGTTTAACATTCCAATTCGAGAGATCAGATTTGTGAAGGTAGATGTGTCTAAAGCTTTTGTCAGCACATCTGCCAACTGATCCTCTGTTGGAACATGGTGCAGAGAAATCAAACCTTTTTCATAGCTATCCCTTACAAAGTGATGTCTGATATCTATGTGCTTGGTGGTTGAGTGGGAGACTGGATTTTTGATGATATTTTCAGCAGCTTGACTATCCAACATGAGTGGAGTCCTCAGTGTAGTTATCCCAAAATCCAGTAGTTGATTTTGAAGCCACATAAGTTGGGCTGTACAGCTTGCAGCAGCAATGTATTCAGCTTCAGCGGTGGATGTTGAAACAGCTGCTTGCTTTTTGCTTTGCCAAGAAACTAAGGCATTCCCTAGAAACTGGCACCCTCCTGATGTGGACTTCCTTGTGGTATGGCAGCCAGCAAAATCACTATCTGAATAACCTGAAAGCTCAATGTTTCCATTAGCAGGATACCAGATACCAAGTGTGGGAGCACCTTTTAGGTATCTGAAGATCCTTTTCACAGCAATAAGGTTAGACTTTCTAGGAGAAGCCTGAGATCTAGCACACACACAGGTTGCAAACATAATGTCTGGCCTGGATGCTGTTAAGTACAATAAAGACCCAATCATACATCTATAGTGTGTCTGATCAACAAGTTCATCCTTTTCATCATCAGTGAGTGGCTTGACAGTGCTCATGGGTGTACTACATGGCTTACAATCATTCATCTCAAATTTTGTTAACAAGTTTTTCACATACTTGTTTTGATGAATGAAAGTGCCATTTTGCAGTTGCTTTACTTGGAGACCAAGAAAGCACTGAAGTTCACCCATAGCACTCATTTCAAACTCTGCTGTCATGAGTTCCCTAAACTCCTCACACATTTTATTACATGTGGATCCAAAAATGATGTCATCCACATATATTTGAACAATCATTAAATCTTTTCCTTTCCATTTTAGAAACAAGGTTTTATCAATTTTACCTCTAGTGAAACCAATGGATAAGAGAAAAGTAGAGAGAGTTTCATACCAGGCTCTTGGTGCTTGTTTGAGTCCATACAATGCTTTGTTAAGCTTGTAGACATGATCAGGATGGAATGTGTCTTCAAAACCAGGTGGTTGACATACATAGACCTCCTCCTGAATTTTGCCATATAGGAAGGCACACTTGATGTCCATCTGATACACCTTGATGTTGTGGTTGACAGCAAAGTCTAAGAAAAGTCTGATAGCTTCTAACCTTGCTACAGGGGCAAAGGTTTCATCATAGTCAATACCCTCTTCTTGTCTGAAGCCTTGAACCACTAACCTGGCTTTGTTCTTGACAACTATACCCCTTTCATCAGTTTTATTTTTGAAGACCCACTTTGTGCCAATTGGACAGACATCCTTAGGCAATGGTACAAGTTCCCATACTTGTTGTCTTTTGAACTGAAGGAGTTCTTCTTGCATGGCTTCTACCCAACTGTTGTCTTTCAGTGCCTCTTGGTACTTGACAGGTTGTGTAAGGGATAGAAAGCCTGCAAAAAGACAGATGTTTGAAGATTGGCTCCTTGTGAGCACACCTTCTCTGATGTTGCCAATGATTTGGTCTGGTGGATGAGCTCTTAGGTAGATTAGATCTCCCTGATATGGTATGATGGCATTTTGTGGTGAGGGACAGAGGTTTGGAGACTCTGTTGACATAACATCTGTTGGCACTTCTGAAGAGGCAACAGATGTTTGGAATGGAGGTGGAGGAATGGGTCCAAGTGGTGTAAGATTGGACTGACTTTTGTCAACAGATGATTGACTCTTGTCAACAGATGAATGGACAGTGGATTGGCTAGGTGAATCAGTGGTTTGAAGGTAGGACTGGCCAACAGTGGCTGACTCAGCTGTGACAGAGTTTTGACAGTTGTTTTGAACCACTGCTTCCTCTGATGCAGGATAGACTTTGTAGTGGTCTGGAACCACAACATCTATTCTGTAGTCTTGTTGTGAAGATTGTGGAGTACCTGCAGGGTTAGTTTTGACAGCAATATCTTCAAATTTGAATTTATCTAAATCAAACAACTCAGCAGGGTTTGCTGGGATTTTTAAAGAAGAAAGTTCATTGAACTTCACATTCAAAGTTTCTTCTATTGTTTTAGTCCTTGTGTTAAACACTTTATAGGCCTTTGCAATAGAAGAATACCCCAGAAAATATCCACAATCCACTTTGGCTGCAAATTTTGAAATGGAATCTTTAAGATTTAAAATGAAACATGGGCAGCCAAAGACTTTGAAAAATGATATCAGTGGTTTGATTTTAAACAGAATTTCATAAGCAGTCTTTTGATGTCTAGGGTTGATTAAAACTCTGTTTTGAACATAGCAAGCAGTGTTTACAGCTTCTGCCCAAAAGGACAAAGGTAAACCAGAATCTGCTAGCATTGTTCTTGCAGCCTCAATGAGAGTCCTTTTCTTCCTTTCAACCACCCCATTCTGCTCTGGTGTTCTTGGGATACTGTACTGCCTTACAATCCCTTTTGACACACATAAATCATCTAACTCCTTATTTTTAAACTCTGTTCCATTGTCACTCCTAAAGACTTTTACTGGCAAGTCATATTGTTTTTTCAACTTTGGTGACAAAGTCCTTCAAGATACCTGCAGTCTCATCCTTAGAGTGTAAAAAGTAAGTCCATGTAAACCTAGAAAAATCATCAACTATGACAAGACAAAATCTTTTTCTTCTTAGACTCATGATTTTTACAGGCCCAAACAAGTCCATGTGCAACATTTGTAAACACTGACTAGTTTTGGACTCATCAATGGATTTGTAAGAGCTTTTATGTTGTTTACCTTTTAAACAGGAAACACAATGCTCATCACATTTGAATTCTTTTGATGGTAAACCTCTGACAAGGTTTTGTTTGGAGAGTGAGTTGATAGTTTGAAGGTTGGGTGACCAAGTCTCCTATGCCACAATTCTGTCTCTTTGGTAGAGGCAGCTGAGAACAGACAGACATTTGCAGTAGGATTATCCTTCAACATATCAACCACATACACATTGCCACTTCTGTGAGCAACAAGTTGTGCTTTGCTCTCAGCAATGATGGTGTTAATCTTTTCTACAGCCTCTGGGCCAACAATCTTACAAGTTTGCTTAGTGAAGAATGACCCAAAGCCTTTGTCACTCATTTGTGATACACTAAGTAGATTAAATTTTAGATTGTCTATTAGATTAACATTTTCAAACTTAAGCCTCCCTGCTTTGACAGTACCAGAACCCAACACTTTACCTTTAGAATCATTACCAAAGGATATATCACCCCCTCCATGAGCAAGAAAGTCCAGAAGAAGAGCTCTACATCCAGTCATGTGCCTGGAGCCTCCACTATCTACATACCATAAACTGTCTAAACAAGCAGAAGCTCCCTGCACATCAGTAAAGATTTTAGTTTTGGTGAGTGTCCAAAGCCAAATTGGCTTTGGATGGGTCCTTAGCTGTCTCAGCCTTGAGTTGAGGAGAATGATCAGTGGTTTGGACTAGCTTTTGATCTAGATTCAACAGCTGCAGTTGACCATTTGCCAGTGCTTGTATGTCAACACTTGGTCCAGCAGATGTTTGATCATTTCCTATCAGTTGTTGAAAACCATGAGGGTGTCTGTTCACTTTTGGTTTTGAAGGCCTCTTGGGCTCTTCATAAACATGTGGCAGACGATGACAGGTGGGTTGTCCATATCCTCTTGGTAATCTGTTAACAGGTGGAGCATCTGTTACCTGAACCTCTCTGGGAGCAGAGTTTTTGTTCAGACTTTTGGTAACAGATGTTTGAATTGATTCAAAAGTCTGTTTGGATTTTCCTTTTGAAGTACTTACCACTTGACTCTCCAGAGTTTTAGCCTTATACTCTTTTATCTTTTCATCAAAATTTTTGAGATATAAGCACTCTTTTGTTTTGTGATTCTTTTTCTTGCAGATTGAACATTCTTTAGATTTTGAATCATTTAAACTTGTTGTTTTGTTGATGTCATATGCTTTTAGAAGAAAGCAGTTTTTGGTGACATGGTTCTTCTTTTCACAAAAATCACAAAACAAGTTGTTCTTGGCTTTCCCTTTTTCTTTCTTCTTTTCAATAGATGTTTCATCATCTGTTGGAAGACTTACTAGAGGAATAACTTTGGCCTGTGGTGCCATTTTACCATCAGAGGTTTTGAAGGTCATTGGTTTGAAATTTTCAAGGACTTCACACTCATCTGACCATGTTGGTTTGAATTGATATTTCTCAATTTCATCAAATGAGGGTGTACCTTCCAACTTTTCAAGAATGATTTTCTTGCCATTGGGTTCAGTAACCTTGATTTCTTGACCTTTAGAGTTTGTAGGGATGACCTCAACCAACTGTGGTTCCATTTTGTCAGTGGTTTGTGAAACTTGATCAGTGGTTTTAAAACCAAACCCAAATTTCACATGACTTTTAGATTGTTGGTTGACAATCATCTCAAAACCCTTTGATGATTCCACCCATTTCTTACATTCAACTTGGGTGGACTCAAGCTCCTTCTTACAACTATGATATTTTGTTATCATAGTCTGAAGTTGGTCTTTGGTTATGCTTGCTTCATGTTTTAGACTGCTGATTTCAGACTCTTTTTCAGATATTTTTGATTTTAACTCTTTTGTAAGTTTTTCAAACTGAATTTCAGAATCCAAAATTTTCTTTCTAAAGTTTTCATTCACCTCTTTTATCTTAGCAAATGCCACAATACATTTGTCTGAGCACAAGTCATTTAAGATTTGAGGAGATACCTTAGCAGCAGCCATCAAGGCACAGTTACACTGGCAGTCACAGTCATCACTACCCCAGGGGTCAGATAGATTCACAACCTCTACTTCAGATTCTTCAGCTGAAACAATCTCACCAACAACACCATCAGTCACATTTTCAGACATAGACACCACTTCCTCAGAATCAGTCTCTTCAACAATTGTTTCTAGTGCCATAAAACAAAAATCCTTTTCAGTGTTAGCAACTAGAGCAATGTTGTCATCTGTTATCTCATCTGGTAGACTGCTCCAATCAACAAAGCCTTGAGTAAAGAAACTCTGTTGACCTGGTTGACTGGTCTCTGCAGGAGCAGAGGGTGGAGTAACAGTCATTGGCACAGGGGCCTGAGCAACAGGTGTTTGGACATAGTGATACTGAGGAACAGTGGTTTGGACATAATGCACAGGAACAGTGGTTTGGGTCTGTGCAAAGTGAGCAGTGTTTTGCACATTAGGTACATTAGGGATGGTTTGATAAGTGTTGGTCTGTGGTCTTTGATTTGGATAGGTAATCATAGGAACTCCATTTTGACTCCTACACTCCCTAGCAAAATGACCCATTCTATGACACTTGTAACACTTTATCTTTGATTTATCCAACCCAACCTTTGACCCACCATGTAAACCTGGGTACCTCCTGCCAGTTTTCTTATAGAAGTTATTGGTTCTAATACTGAGCAGGGCAACCTGATGTAAGATGTCCATTTCTTCTAGGTCCAAAGGGTCAATGTATTGCAAGTCATTGTACACAAAAGATGAATTATCAGAAGCCTGGATATCACCACTGGCTGTGAAAGCACAGTTGTTTGGTGATGAGTAAGAATCATTATTGAAACCAGTTGTTATGTCAATGTAATGATCATAACTCTGATCCTTACTACTTCCAGAACCATCATCCTGACCCAACAGTGCAGTATTACCAAATACATAGTCATCTGACACTTTGCCAGAGTCCTGGAGCTTCTTTTTCTGGTTAAGCTCCCTTTCATAAGTCAGGAGCTTACCATGAAGCTGGGTCAGGGTTAGGTCTTTGAATCCGATAGAGTTTCTCATAACTATAGCTATAGTGTCCCATTTGTCCTGAAGTGATCTAAGAAACCTATGATTCAGTGTTGAATTAGGAAAAGTTAGACCAACCAGTTTAAGTTCACTAATTAGACAGTTAAACCTTTCAAACTGTTGTGTTAATGACTCCCCTTTTATGTGACTAAACGTTTCATATTGTTGGTTAAGTATTTCACGGTTGTTTTCAATCACATCATCAGTTCCCCCGAATTGCTCTTTAAGAGCATCCCACAGTTCTTTAGCACTATTGCAGTGCAAGAGACCGGCATAGATATCATTCGGCAGTGCCATGGCTACTATGCTGAAAGCCTTGGCATCTAGCTCGATTTTTTGAAAATCTTGCTCTGAGTAGTTCTCAACACTCTTTGGTACTTGGATCTTTGGATCCTCGGCACTCGGTACCATTGGAACATGTGGTCCAAATACTACCGATTTCCAGCACCCTGTGTTCTGTTGTGCTAACACATGAGCTACCCGACGCTGCCAGATGTTGTATTCTGACCTGACAAGCATCGGAGGCTTGTTGTGTGTGCCAGTGTTGTGTGGATCTTGATTAAGTGAAGTCATTCTCTTGGTTTTTCAAAAACAAAGTCTGTTTACTAACTGTTGAAACGAAAATAAACTATTACTCTGTTTTAACCCGACAAACAAACGATATCAATGATTGTGAGCTGATCTGTGTATTAAATTGATTGATTAGATCAGATTTAATTGACCAAGCTCTGATACCAATTGTTAGGATCTGAGTATTGGATTGTTTTGATTAAATATGAATTATGAATGAAGTATAAATGGAAAGTGCAGCGGAATAAAGAATAATCAAAACATAGAGAATAATTGTTATCAATCGAATGCTTTCATTAAACTGAAAGATTACAATAGTACAATTATAGCTCCCCCTCAGCCTGATCACTCAGAGTTTGTTTGTCTAAAGAGAATGACGAGTGACCAATAGAACAGTACAAGTACTGTTCTATTTATAGACAAGTACAAACCTCTGATGATCACTTAGCTGACGTCACCTAGAAAGCGACCCCTAACTAACTAACAAACTACAACATCTGTTAAACAATAAACTACTGTTACATTGAAACTACTGAAAGGAAAACTCTGTTAAACTAAAGCTCTGATGACTTCTTATCATCTGTTGAACCAAAGTGCTGTTGGTTCAACAGACCTTTGTTCTTCAGATCTTTGATCAGCACTTGTTCTTTATCAGACTTTTGCTCTTCAGACTTTATCCATCAGACCTTTCATCAGCAGCAGTTGTCTTGTATCAGTTGTTTAAGCATCAGCAGTTTGGGAATCAGCAGTTCTTTGGAGGAAGCTTTCTTGTAACCACTGTTATTTATTCTTGATCAACACTTAGTATATTTTGGCTTTCTATCATCTGTTCTTCTCCAGGTCAGCAGACCCAACAAAAGTGATACCACCCAATGCATGCTCGAACCCCTCTGTCAAACCTCTGCTGCTCGTCATCAATTACCTGAAAAACATGCATAAAAGATTTGTCAACAATAATGTTGGAGAGTTCACAGGTTTGAGTGTAACAAGTCAAATGCTCGTGTAATCCGCGTTTGACCAATCATTGGCTAGCTAAGCGAATGATTACAGTGCAAACCATGAGGCCCTTAACCAAACCTCTTGACTGTTGTGCCTCGCGCATTATACACTAAAGACAATGTATGTATAGTAGAATACTAACACTGTTTTGTATGTAACCGGTTAAAGCGACTAACCAAGAGTGGGGGTGTCAACTTGTCACACCACGCCAAGGCGGAAATGCGAGGTGCGACTTCAAATGATTTCCAAACACCAGGGTCACACGAGGATTAATTAAAATAAAACAGGAACTTCCATTTAACAACCAAGTTTCACAAACATAACATTAATTGTTCAAATTGAAAACCATTGCATAAAATGTTTTAGGTTAAAATAACAACACAACGGTTTAAAAGGAGGTATCCCATAAATGCTCGCACGAGACCTTTCCAAGTTCCATACTCCAGGCTAATTGCCTGAAAAACATGCATGTAAAAATATAGGTCAACACACAGTTGGTGAGTTCACGGGTTTTTGTATGTTGGACCTGTAATCCTAAAACCGACTAAATTACTTCCTAGCTAGTGCAATAACTAATATGTGATCTGACATGAGCCCATAACCAAACGTTGACATGTTGTGCCTCGCCCATTGTACACTTAAGACAATGAATAAATGTGAACTACTCGCACTCTTTTGATATCTTCCATCTGGTCAGAGTGACGAACCAAGAGTGGGGGTGTCAACCCAATAGGTCTATCCCGATGTTTCATGGCTAAGTCCATAGCTAATGGTTATCGTGTGATGTATGACACGAGGGATTAAATGATCCTGAACCTTGATGTCTCATTTTCACATAATAGTCATGTATGTAACTGAAAACTGTACGCATGTTTTCCCCCAGAAGAATGTAAAACAGTGAAAAGGGGCCGTGAAAAACTCACCTTGTGGGTGTGTCTAGAAAAGCACTAATGAGCTGGGAGCTAGAGAGATCGACCTACGTGTCCTATGTAAAAAGGGACATTTTAGGTCTATGCTACTTGTATTGTCTACAAGTTATTCTCTTGTTATGTTTGTACTTGTAACTTAACTCTTTAAGTTAGGTGTATGTCTATGATGTAGGGACTTGTATATTTGACATCTTGTTTCACAAAAGATACATTGTTTATCTTTTAAATGTACAATGTTAAGGCCTCTAGATGTAACCTTCCCATAATATTAACCTCATGCTTCGTGTGGCTAGGTTTTACCATCCTTGTATACTCTAGAAATCTTGGTGAAAAGTAGCATTGTTTCTAGAGAAAGCCTCACTTTTATTAAAAACATTGACACTTTTGTAAGTTTTGGCATGGATCTAAACATGTTACTTATGACTCACAACCATCAACATTATGCTTTATGTTAGTAAATTTAGAAAATATACACATTTCTTTTATAAACTTTCGGCCCATGTGTATACATACATACATGTATGTTTCGGCCATGGCATGTGTAAAAACATACATTTTTCCAACTAACATAATGTATTTTAGAACAAGAGTTTACTTATTTACATGGTTTAGTTACAAGTATCAACACACTAGTGAACCACTTGGTATATGAAAAACTATTCAAAAATAAAAACACAAGTTTAAGAAAAATAAATGTTATACCTCCTAGTCTCTAAGAAATGAGGGAGTTAGGGGCTTTGTACACCTTGGTTATGCTCCTTGCACCCCTAAAAGTCATTTGAAAGTGGTGTTCTTTGGTCAAATGTATGATGGTGGGGTAGTGGTTTGGTGGTGATGGGGGTCGAGTGGTGGTCATCGGTGGTGGGGGTGTGGCCGATAGAAAGAGAGGTAGAGGTGGAGGGGTCGTGTTAGTTGTTTGGTGCACTTGTTCTTCTAATTCTTAGCCCTATATATAATAGTTATGGATGGGAAGGCATCATGGATTAGGAAAGGTGAAAGGAAGCATCTTTCTATATATGGTTTAAGATCCAATAAAGGTGATCTTGGATGGTTTTTGACGGGATTATGGAGGTGATAGGTGCATGCTCTCCTTGGTTAATATGGACCGAAAATTTGGAGGTGTTGGGAGGCCATGGTTTATTCAACTTCACAAGGATTTGATAAGTGATAATCATGGTGTTTTGCTTGATTAGAGGTGTCTTAGGTTGGTTTTGGTAGGATCATGGGTGGATGTGTGGGTTTCACAAATGAGGTAAGTCAACACTATGCTTTCCTAAGTGTCATAAGATGCTTTCCTTATTAGTGTAACATCTAGGAATGTGATGGAGGTGACTAAAGCATGTCATAGGAATCTTGGTGGAAGAATGTAGTGAAGGGACTTGTACATGAGTGGAAGACACAAACACTACACACATATGTATATGTGTGTCGTGTAGATATGTATGTATGTGGAGGTTATGTATTTTTGGCAAGTCAACTACCATGGAATGAATACAAGGTCAATTTTTTAACTAATTATGGTGGAATCTTAGTGATGGAAATGATGGTTCATTAAAGGTGTAGGAGTTTAAACATTGAAAAGCACATACACACATATATGTGTGTGTGCCGTCGCATATATATACACACACACACATATATATATATATATATATTATTTTTTTGAACATTTTAATTCATGTCTTGTACAAATGTAAGATCACATATTATGATTGGATATTAGGTGTGATCTTTGTACAAGTCTATCTGATGCCAAATAATATATGATCGTGTGTCCATTATAATATTTTAACTAGTTGTATTTCTAGTCGTTTTTGGACATTGTGTTCGGACATTCCCTGTGTATGGACATTGTTTGTTTTTGTTCTTGATTGGACCATAATTTTAGTATTATGTTCAATTGTATGAATTCCCAAACTAGGGTTTTGGTGTGATCTCTCTATAGCTCCTGATAAACTATTCGACAAGTCATGGAATTGTTCCTACTAGTGAACCTAATGCTAGACTGCAAGCATCGAGATTGACTTGTTGGAACCCTGTATGGCCCAATTGTAATGAAACATGTAAAATGTAATGTCATGCACAATGTATACATCTAGCTAGTGTACGGATATGACCTGTGATTTCAACGGGTGTCACATTCTCCCCCTATTAGAGGAATTTCGTCCGCGAAATTTTCGGTGTTGGTCATCTGAATGGGTGGTATCCCAAAAGAGATGTTGGTACTTGTGTTTTATTTGGTCCTCACGCCCCCTAGTGTACTTGGGTCCGCGCTTGGAGTTCAAACGCACCTTGACTATCTTGACTTGACTACGCCGAAGTTTCTAAACCTTCCAGTCAGTTATCTCGTGTGGCTTCTCTATGAAATGGAGTGATTTGTCGATATGGATCTCCTCTGGAGGGATAATCAATGACTCATCAGCAAGACACTTCTTGAGATTCAAAACATGGAACGTGTCGTGAACACCACTGAGTTCTTGGGGTAGCTTGAGTTTGTATGCAACCGGTCCAATTCATGCAAGAATCTCAAATTGACCTATGTATCTGGGATTGAGTTTTCCACGTTTCCCAAACCTGGCCACTCCTTTCCATGGAGATACTTTGAGCAAAACTCTGTCACTCACTTGGAACTCTAAGGGTTTACGCCTCTGTTCAGCATAACTCTTCTGCCTGTCCCTGGCAGCTTTCAATCTGTCACTGATCTGAAAGATCTTGTCAGTTGTCTCCTGAATGAACTCAGGACCTGTCAGATGCTTGTCCCCTACTTCAGCCCAACATACAGGCGATCGACACTTGTGTCCATACAACGCTTCGAAAGGGACAGCTTTGATGCTGGTGTTGCAACTTCTATTGTTTCGATCAACGGCAAATGTGTATCCCAATTTCATCCAAAATCAATTATGCACGCACGAAGCATGTTTTCCAGTGTCTGAATGGTTCTTTCTCTTTGATCATCTGTCTGGGATGGTAAGCGATGCTCATGTCCAACCGAGATCCAAGGGCTTCCTACAATGACTGCCAAAACCTCAAAGTGAAACGACTATCCCGATCAGAGATTATGGAGATAGGCACACCATGCCTTGACACGATTTCCTTGATGTATAATATGGACTATTTCTCCATCTTGTCTGTTTCTTTGATCGATAAGAAATGCCCAGACTTTGTCAGACGGTCAACAATTACCCAAATCGCATCATGACCTCGAGATGTCTTTGGTAACTTGGTGATGAAGTCCATGGAGATTTGCTCCCATTTCCAAACGGGAATCTCTGGTTGGTGAAGCATACATGAAGGCTTCTTGTACTCGGCCTTGACCTTTGAACACGTTAGGCAACGTTTGACATAGGCCGCAATACAACCCTTGATGTTAGGCCACCAATAAAACTCTTTTAGGTCCTTATACATCTTATCTGCACCAGGGTGTATTGAGTACTTGGACTTATGCGCTTCATCTAAAACCAAATCACGCAATCCTCCATACAAAAGAACCCATATTCTATTCAAGAAATGCATTGTTCCATCAGGCTTTGTCTCTAGCTGACTAACCTAACTGTATAGAGCTTCCTTCCCAATGTTACTGTCCTTGAGATCTTCCTGCTGAGCTTCGCGAATACGAGCAGTGAGATCGGTATGAATGGTTATGCCTAATGAGCGTACTAGTAATGTCTTGACACGTTCCTTTCGGATTAATGCATGAGCCACAACATTCGCTTTCCATGGATGGTACTTAGTCACGCAGTCGTAATCATTGAGCAACTCAACCCATCGTCTCTAAGGCATGTTCAGATCCTTCTGGTCAAAGATATGTTGCAAGCACTTGTGATCAGTAAAGACAGTACACTTGATCCCGTACAAGTAGTGTCTCCAAATTTTGAGCGCGAACACTACTACACTCAACTCTAAATCATGGGTTGTGTAGTTCCGTTCGTACACCTTGAGTTAACGAGAGGCATAGGCAATAACCTTGTCTCTTTGCATCAAGACACAACCGAGACCTTTGTGGGATGCATCGCAATAGACTACAAAATCTTTCGTTCCCTCTGGCAGTGAGAGGATCGGTGTGCTGCATAGCTTGAGCTTCAAAAGCTGATTCTTGTGGATCTCCCCATTCGAATTTCTTGTCCTTCTGGGTCAAGACTGTTAGGGACTGGGATAACTTGGCATACAATTCTCAATGAATCGTCGGTAATAGCCAGCTAACCCTAGAAATTGTCGAACTTCTGTTGGGGTACTGGGTCTAGGCCAGTCTTTGATCGCTTCTACCTTGGCTTGATCAACATGTATACCCATTTCGCTCACCACGTGTCCAAGGATGTGGACTTCACGAATCCAAAATTAGCATTGGGATAACTTGGCACACAGTTTCTCAACCTTGAGTAGATTCAGAATCACCTTTAAATGCTTCTCATGCTCTTCTCGAGTCTGTGAGTAGATCAGAATGTCGTCAATTGTCACACCCCGCCTAAGGCGGAAACACGGGGTGCAACTGAAATGATTTCCAAGCACAAAAGTCACACGAGCATCATTTAAGAAAACAGGAATTACCATTTAAAAACATTCAAGTTTTACAAAACATAACATTAATTGTTTGAATTAGACACCGTTGTTAAAAGTGTTTAGATCACAACAACAGATCAAAAGATGGTATCCCATAAATGCTCGCACGCGACCTTCCCAAGTTCCATGCTCCATGCTAATTTCCTGAAAAACATGCATGAAAAATATATGGGTCAACATAAAGTTGGTGAGTTCACGGGTTTTTGTATGTTGGACCTGTAATCCCAAAACCGACTAAATTACTGCCTAGCTAGGGCAATAATTAATATGTGATCTGACATGAGCCCATAACCAAACCTTGACATATTTTGCCTCGCCCATTGTACACTCAAGACAATGAATAAATGTGAAATACTAGCACTCTTTTGATATCTGTCATCAGGTCAGCGCGACTGACCAAGAGTTGGGGTGTCAACCCAATAGATCTATTCCGGTGTTTCATGGCTAAGTCCATAGCTAATGGTTATGGTATGATGTATTACACGAGGGCTTAATGGATCCTGAACCTTGATGTCTCATGTGCACATATAGTTATGTATGTAACTGAAACCTGTAAACTGTACGCATGTTTTTCCCCTGGAAAAATGTAAAAAAACAGTGAAAAGGGGTTGTGAAACTCACCTTAGGATGCGTCTGGGAAATGAACAAATGAGCCTAAGCTTAGAGAGATCGACCTAAGTGTCCTATGTAAAAGAGACATTTTAGGTCTATGTTACTTGTACTGTTTACATGTTGTTATCTTATTATGCTTGTTTTTGTAACATAACTCTTTAAGTTAAATGTGTCTTTGGTGTATGTATATGATAACTTAATTTAAAAGATACAATGCTTATCTTTTAAATGTACCATATTAGGGCTCCTAATGTAATACTTTCCAAAACATGGACCTCATGGTGGTGTGTTACAAGATTCACCATCTTTATGTAAACTAGTGATATTGGTAAAAAGATAGCCTTGTTTCTTGAAAAAAAAACATTACTTTTACTTGTGAAAGCATATGTTTTATACACTTTTGATCGAGTATGTTCTCATGTGTGGTAGGTTTCACAACCTTGAATTTGGCATGTCCATAGATCCATAATATTTAGGTATCTTTTACTTATTAATTCCTAATTTTAACAATCATTATGAAAATAGTAGTATTCTATGTCAAAACATACCTTTCTTGTAAACATAGGTACTTTCTATGCTTTGTTATGGATCCAACATGTCACACATGATCTTTAATCATTGTCATTATGTTAATGAGCTTTGGAAAACATATAGTTTTTCTTACAAAACTTTCGGCCAATATATATATATATACACGTTTCAGCCCTATGGAGGAGTAAACACATACATATACTAACTAACATAATGTATTTAAAACAATGAGTTCATTCACTTGTTTGGTTAAGTTACAAGAGTAAACATACTAGTGAACAACTTTGTATTTAAAAGACTCTTTAAAAATAAAATCATAAGTTTAAGAAAACAATGTTATACCTCCTAGTGTCTTAAGAAGAGTGGGAGTTAGGGGCCTTGTACAACTTTGTTATGCTCCTTGTACCCCTAAGAGTCCCTTGAAGGTTAATGGTTATATGTAAAGGCTTTGTATGTGAGTGGTGGTTTGTAGTGAGGGTGGTCCGGCGGTGGTGTTCGGCCGAGAGAGGGAGAAGAAGGAGTGGAGGGGTGTGTTAATTAGTTGGTGGTGCACTAATCCTTCTAACATGGACCCTTTATATAGAGATTAATATTGGTAAGACATGATGACTAAAGAAAGGTGAAAGGAAGCATCTTTCCTTTTTAGTGTAAGATCAAGTGAAAGTGGATTTTGGTTAAGATTGTGGGCATGTTATGGAGTTGATGTGTGCATGGTGCACCTTGGGAAGAGGGGGCCGAAATTAGAGGGTGTTTGGGAAGTTTAGGCTTAGTCAACTCACTTGAATTTGACATATGATAATCATGTTTCTAACTAGATGTGGGACATTATGGGATTGATGGGCTAAGATTAAGGATCTTGGGTGCATGAAAAGTGTAATTAACAAAAGTGGCAAGTCAATGGTTCTTGATCCATGTAGTGATAAAGCTAATTACCATTCTAGTGTAAGGTCTTTGGAATGTGGGGATAGGACATGTGCATGCAAGATCCAAAGATCTCACACACATATGTATGTGTGTCGTATGTATATATATGTATGCATGGGTTGGTTATTTTTGGTAAGTCAATGGTTATGGAAGGAATAAGTAGAAAGGTGTTTGGCTATTTGGGGTGGAATATAGGATAGATTTGATCGATCATTTAAAGTGTGGGAATTTAAACTTTGGAAAACACATACACACATGTATGTGTGTGTGCCGTCGTTTATGTATGTATATACATATATATATATATTTTTTTGAACATTTTATACTTATGTCTTGTATATCCCATAGTTACATATGGTATTTAAATGTTATGGGAGGATTTTGTACAAGTCTATGTTAGCCTCCATAATATATAAATATGTGCACATTATTTGCTTTTTAACTAGTCGTATTACTAGTTTCATGTGGACTTTGTGTTAGAATAATTCCTTGTATAAGGACATTGTTTGTTTTTGTTCTTGTTTTGATCACAATTGAAATGTTATGTACAATTGTATGAGTTTCCCAAACTAGGGTTTTGGTGAGATCTCTCTATGGCTCATGATAAACTATTTGTCTAGTCATGAATTTGTTCTAACTAGTGGACCTAATGCTAGACTGTAAGCATCAAAATTGACTTGTTGAGACCCTGTATGGCTCAATTGAAATGAAATATGCAAAAATGTAATGTCATGCACAATGTATGCGTGTGGCTAATATATGAATATGACCTGTGATTTCGACGGGTGTCACATCAAAGAACACAATCACGAACTTATCGAGGTAAGGCTTATGCACCATGTTCATCAGATCCATGAACACTGCTGGTGCGTTTGTCAAGCCAAATGGCATAACTATAAACTCATAATGGTCATACCGCGCCCTGAAATCAGTCTTGGGGATGTCCTCCTCATGAATGCGCAACTGGTGATATCTGGACTTCAGATCAATCTTCGAGTAGAAACTGGAGCCCGGTAGAACAGGTCATCAATTCTGGGAAGAGGGTAGCGGTTCTTAACGGTAACTTGTTCAACTCTCTGTAGTCGATGCAGATGTGAAACGATCCGTCCTTCTTCATGACGAACAGAACTGGAGCTCCCCAAGGTGATAAGCTTGGTCGGATGAATCCTTTGTCGAGCAACTCTTGCAGCTGGTTAGACAGTTCTTGCATCTCATACGGAGCCAAGCGGTAAGGTTAATGGGCTACGGGAGCAGCTCCGGGAATGAGGTCGATACGAAACTCGACTTGCCACGGGGGTGGCAATCCTAGTAGATCCTCGGGAAAGACTTCTAGAAAATCCCTCACGACAGGGATGTCTTCGATTCTTCTCTCCTCGAGCTTCTTCTCGATCACATGCGCTAAGAACGCAAAATGACCTTTTCGTAAACACTTCTGGGCCATCATGCAAGATAAGAACTGCAACGGGGTCTTCCTGCACCCCCCCCCCCCCCCCTGTATGGACAGAACCTCACCGTTGGGCATGGGAACTCGAACCACTTTTGCGAAACAGATAACCTCAGCACGATTCTTCGACAACCAATCCATGCCAACAACAACGTCGAAACTTTCCAATTCGATCGGCAAGAGGTCAATGCTGAACTCATGATCTCCCATTTTCAGCATAGAATCCTTAACTACTTATTCGGACCTAATTGTCTTACCACTGGCCAATTCTATCAAATAGTGTGTGTGCAACTTATTTGACTCTAATCCGAGGGATCGTTTAAAGTAGGTTGACACAAAGCTTAAATCGGCACCAGTATCAAAATGTACATAAGCAGTATAATTGTTAAGGAAGAACGCACCCGTAACAAAGCTAGGATCTCCGCGTGCATCATCTGCACCCATGACAAAAGCCCTACCACGAGCTTGACCCTACAACTTGGGGCAGTCTTTCTTGAAATGGTCGGTAGCTCCACACTCAAAACATCCCGGCTTACCATCAGGATTCCCAACTGCCTTAGACCGGCACTACACTGTGGGATGCCCCATCGACCCGCACTTCTCGTGTCACACCCTCAAATTTCCACTACGCAGTTTATACCGCGAGGCGCATGACATACCAGGATCCCATAGCCATAAGTCATATGGACGAACTCTAAATGCCCAAACCATTTAGTTCATTTTCAAAAATCAAGTTTAGTTAAATTGCGGAAGCGTAAACCAAATTTAAACATTTCAAAACCATGCGCAAAACAACGCGCCCAAATTAAAACCATATGAAAGAAAACGTAAAAGCATGATATATAATTTAGGTGTATGGCCAAGACCCCAAATGTAGTGAAACATGCAGTGCTTCCTAATCGTGACACCGGAAGCTAACTACCTGCAAAAGCATGTATATCATGTGTCAACATAAAGTTGGTGAGTTCACAAAGTACGGTAAGTAAAAGTGTAGATTTGCCAAACCAAGAACAACAGTTAGGTTTCCCAAACCCAAAAACAGTTATCAATAACCAAAACCAAGAACCACTAGTCCAGCGTATGCCAAGGGTAGCTAACCCATTCAAGATAACTAAACGATGATATACCGAATTGCTATTCAAATGATGCACTCGCCCCGCGAGCTGGTTTTTGCCTCCCATCATTTCCTATCAACAATGATAAAATCTAAGGTCGTAGTTCACGCCCGGCTCCCAGCACGGTGTGAGGTTTGTCAAACCTAATAGCGCTATCAACTAGTAACCCGCTTGCCACCCGGCAACTCATTCGGTAAATAGTGAAGGACTTCCGTGATAGTATGCAGTTTAGTTCATCCAGGACATGGAGTGTGAAACTAGCAAAACCCGATTCCTCCCAAGAATCAACCCATCCCATAACCCGGGATAAAACAGTAGTCCCAAATCTGGACTAGGAAAGTTAAGTAAGTTGTCTCCCCGTGACGCATGCTTTCGAGAAAAGAGTAGTGAAACTCACCTTAGGTTGAAAGCAAATAATCCAAACTCCATAAACAATAATGTGCTACCGACTCCCTATTACAAGTGTCACTAAGTGAATATATGTGTAATATCATTACACCATATGACCCGTTTGTCCAAGACGTTTAAAAGTTCAAAACCGTGTTAGTGACACCTAATGATTCTACATGCACAGGTAAGCCCTACTAACTCGTTGGTGAACATATTTATTATCATCAGTTTTACACCTCATATACATCTCACATAAGTGTCTATACAAGTTCATGTCAAATACATACCATATAAGACTCCAAATAGTCACATAAACGTACACTACACAATCTGTGTTTTTAGGACAGATTTTGTGCTGTGAAAAACAATTTATTTAAAATGCTTATTAAATGAATTAAACCCCCAAATTTTTACTGAATATTCTATGGAGTTCACTTGATAACCCTTAGTAGAAACCATATACAAAAATTATGAAAAATCGTACAACACAGCTATGTCCAGAAAGTTTCCACAACAGATCAGATTAGTAGAAAAAATTCCCAAAAATTGTGTATTCCCCCAAACGGGGTGAATCCACTTGGAAAAGCCAAGTTATTCCAATGTTGACCTACTGTACAAATTTCATAACCTAACTCTTTGTAAAACTCAAGTTATCACCTTTTAAAGTTGACCCAATTTACTAATCCGAAAATCTAATTTGACCTTTAATCAAATAAAACTCCAAAAACCAATCAAACGACGTCCAAATCAAATGATTTTGCCCATTATGAAAAGCTAACACCATGTACATTGTTTTCATGCAAATAAATCATCAAAAAAAAACACTTTAACATCACGTTACAGACCCTACAAGTCGGCCTAAACAATCTGTCCAGATTTTAATCATGCATGTACCTCAGTATTAACGAACCCTAGATCCATAATATCGCCTAATATCATCATAAACATGTATTACAATACTCCTAGCATGTAAATCAGATCTCACACAACAAGATTCATCATGAATATTATCTTTTATAAACCCTAATTTATTACAATCATACACATACAATAACCATTCAAGACTCATCATAATAACACATAATCATTGTTATTTAGCATGTTAATCTTTATTAAAACTCATGTTTATGTTATTTAAGTTTCACATCAGATCTGGACAGACAAGTTTTGATGCTTTAAAAACATAATTAAAGAGATTAAAAACATAAGAGATTGTTGTTATACCTTAAGCCCTTCAATCAATTGATCATATACCTTCTCAAGCTCTTAAGATCTTTAAATTATGTTAATGGTAGAGGGCAGGGGTTATAATTTCGTAATATAGCAGGTTGGGGCGATTAGTATTGAGTTAGAATGATAAGAATTGATTAAAATCATTGTTATCTAATTATTCCAGCGTTTTGGGCCATTTTAAGGTTGCTGGGCCACGCTGCTACCTGATCCACGCGAGAAGCCCACATGCCTATCTAGTCAAGGCGCTGACCCCCTTTTCTTTATTTTTCTTTCACGCCAAAAATTAACATGCATATTAGATTGTTGTTTTGTCGTTTAGTTGTGTGAAGCAATGATCATATGAATGCTTGATATATATGTATTATTTTTTTTATTATTATTTTTTTTTGCTGCCCACCGAAAATGATTGGGTGTATTAATTGTTGGTGACCATTTTTTTTTGTGTCACTTGGTCATCACGCCAAGTGATTGCTATATTTTTTTTACATAATAATTAGATTCAATAACATTACGCCGGTGGGGAGAAACATTGTGGGTAATATAAAGAGTCTATCGTTTTTTTGGTTAAAAAATAGATCGAAGTTTTGTAATTTAGAGTGGGATAAGTGGCGGAAAAGTCCATTGTCTATGATGTAACATTGGCGTGGCGGCCCTCGGTTTGAGGACGCGTCCTTTTGCGAGAATGAAAGTGAATTTTCAAAAAAAAATTATTAGATTTAATATATAACTAATAATAATCAATATATAATAATAATCTATAAAATATTTAACCCAAATATTTTATAACTAGTTCACCACACCTAGTCCGACTAGAGTCAGTAATGGACCCAACCGCGTATACTCACGTAAAAATTAGTTTCGCTTAATTGTGAATAATTTCATGAGATAGTTTATACATGAAACATAGTAAATCTATAAAATATTTAACCCAATATTTTACAACTTATATATGATCCTCGGTCTGTCAATTGTCGGTTACAAGCTCAGTACCGTGTTTTCGCATAATAACATGTAACGTCACATAAGTTCACAAATAAATTAACATAAGCACATAATTGAAAATAATATCAAACGAATTATTCTACAATTATTAGTTCTATCCTTTCACCAACGTTCGGGGTTCAAGACTCGTGTATGAAATCCGGTAATTCCCCGAATTACCGTTTATGTGGTTGTTAGCCTATAACAGCATACCGTGTGACTCGCTTAACTAATCCTAGTCATGTAAAACGCTATGAATATATGTATCAACTAACTAGAGTTTAGTTAAAGTGTTAACCTGAAAATGCGGGGTATCACATCATTCCCAAGTTGAAAAGAATTTCGTCCCAAAATTCAGCATTTAAACTGTGAAGCAAGTGAAAAAAATGTACGTTTGGTTACCGGATGTCACATTATCCCTAAGTTGAAAGGAATTTCGCCCCGAAATTCACTTTGAGTGAGCCGTTTCACGTTTAAAGTTTGCTATGTATACATGTTCAGGTTCAATAAAGAGGTGTGGGTATTTGAGCCGCATTTGATCCCTGCGTTCCCACGTATATTCCGGTCCTAGACGGGAATTCCATCGCACCTTAACAATAGGTATGGTGCTCTATCTGAGTTTCTTGACGCCCTGCTCAAGAATCTCCACTGGTTCTTCCACGAACCGTAGCTAGTCGTCCACCTGGATCTCCTGCAGTGGCACTACCAGTGTTCTATCAGATAGACATTTCTTTAGATTCGATACGTGGAATACATCGTGTACCCCACTGAGTTCATCGGGCAGGTTTAACCTGTAAGTGACTGGACCAATCCTTTCAACGATTTCGAATGGTCCAATGTACCACGGGTTTAGCTTTCCCTGTTTCCCAAATCGTATCACAACCTTCCAAGGCGACACTTTAATAACACCCTGTCCCCAATCTGGAACTCCAAGGGTTTCCTACGCTTATCAGCGTAGCTTTTCTGTCGATCACGAGCAGCAACGATTCGATTTCTGATTTGTACTATCTTCTCAGAAGTTTCGTGCACAAGTTCAGGACCTGTCAGTTGGCTATCCCCAGCTTCAGTCCAGCAGATGGGAGATCTACACTTGCGTCCATATAGAGCCTCAAAAGGCGTACACTGAATTGAAGTGTGATAACTGTTGTTATATGAGAATTCAATCAAAGGCAAGTGCTTGTCCCAACTATTGCCAAAGTCCACCACGCACGCTCGTAGCAGATCTTCCAGTGTTTAGATGGTACGTTCACTTTGTCCATCCGTTTGGGGGTGATAGGTTGTGCTCATGTCTAAGCAATTCCCCAATGCATCTTGGAGAGTAGTCCAAAAATGAGAAGTAAATCGCGCGTCGCGATCTGATATGATAGAAGTAGGCACCCCATGCCTAGAGACGACCTCCCTGATATAGATCTTGGCCAGTTTCTCCAGCGTGTCGGTTTCCTTTATTGCTAGGAAGTGTGCCGATTCGGTTAAACGATCGACGATAACCCAAATCATGTTATGCCCACTTGGCATTCTAGGGAGCTTTGTGATAAAGTCCGTAGAAATTCCGTCCCATTTCCACATAGGGATTTATGGTTGCTGGAGTAATCCTGAAGGTTTCTGGTATTCAATCTTAACCTTTGCACAAGTCAAGCACTTACTAACATAAGTGGTTATCTCAGCTTTCATGTTTGGCCAACAGTAAAGAGTTTTGAGATCTTGGTACATTTTATCCGAACCAGGGTGTACCGAATAATGAGAGGTGTGTGCCTCATCGAACACAAGTTGTCTGAGATCCCCAAAACGTGGAATCCGGACTCGATTCATGAAGTATTGAAGACCATCTGTCCTCAGTTCCAGGTGCTTATCAGCACCATGCAAAGTCTCAAGCCTGATGTTTTCTTTTTTCAAAGCCACGCCCTGGGCTTCACGTATCTTATCAGGAAGATTAGGATGTATGGTAAGTTGTAAAGCTCGCACCCGTTTGGGTTTTGTTTCCTTACGACTAAGGGCATCCACTACTACATTAGCCTTCCCTGGATGATTTTTGATGGCACGGTCATAATCATTCAGGAACTCGACCCATCGACGTTGTCGCATGTTCAGCTCCTTCTGATCGAATATGTGTTGGAGGCTCTTATAATCTGTAAAGATCGTACATTTCGTTCGATAGAGATAGTGCCTCCAAATCTTTAGAGCAAAAACCACCGCTCCTAGTTCCAAGTCATGGGTGGTGTAATTTTTCTCATGAACCTTTAGTTGTCGTGAAGCATACGCGATCACCTTCTCACGCTGCATCAGCACACACCCTAAACCTTGGATAGACGCATCAAAGTACACAAAAAAGTCCTCTGTACCCTCAAGTAGTGATAGTATAGGTGCACTGCAAAGTTTTGCCTTTAACAATTGAAAAGCAGATTCCTGGGCATATCCCCACTTGTAAGTAATTCCCTTTTGCGTCATAGCAGTGAGGGGTTGAGCGATCTTAGAAAATCCCTCAATGAATCTGCAATAATATCCCACAAGACCAAGAAACTGGCGCACCTCTGTAGGAGTCTTAGGAGCCTCCCACTTTTTAATAGCATCAATCTTGGCGGGATCGACATGTATACCTGCCTCGTTAACCACATACCCTAAAAATTGGACCTCACGAATCCAGAAGTCACATTTAGAGAATTTTGCATACAACTGCTCATTTCTCAAGATTTCCAAGATCAGCTGCAGGTGTTGCTCATGCGCTTCCCTGCTCTTGGAATAGATTAATATGTCATCTATGAACACTATGACGAATTTGTCCAAATAAGGCTTACACACTCAGTTCATAAGGTCCATGAACACAGCCGGTGCATTGGTCAAGCCAAATGGCACTACCAAAAACTCATAATGTACAAAACGAGTTCGAAAGAATGTCTTCACCACATCCTCCTTTCGGACTCTCAACTGGTGATACCCTGACCTCAAGTCAATCTCAGAATAGAAACTCGACTCTTGAAGCTGGTCGAACAAGTCATCAATACGAGGCAAAGGGTAGCGGTTCTTAACCGTCACCCGATAATCAATACACATGCGGAAGCTCCCATCCTTCTTCTTAACAAACAGGATTTGGGCTCCCCAAGGTGAAGAACTAGGCCTAATGAAACCTCTATCCAATAGCTCTTGGAGTTGGGTAGATAGTTCTTGAAGTTCGCCTAGTGCTAAGCGATATGGTGCGCGTGCAACTAGGGCCGCTCCAGGTGCAAGATCAATTTGGAACTCCACTTGTCGAACAGGTGGAAGTCCAGGTAGTTCCTCTGGGAATACATTTGGGAAATCACGAACTACTGGGATGTCTTCAATCTTCGTTTCAACTTCAGCTCGAGTATCAGAAATGTTAGGCAGAATGGCTGGATAGCCCTTTCGAATGCACTTCTGGGCTTTCAAGAATGAGATGATTTCCACCATGGCACGCGCCATGGGTACTGCGTAGTTCTCCATTACAGTGGCTATACTGCCTTCAAGGGTTCTCTCCCATGTATCTAACAGTCGGTACCCTCGCTGGTACTCTATTGCCGACTCCCCCATCCGTGAAGCTGGTTGGAATTTTAGTCCCAATTGATGCGCCACATGGCCTAGCTTTCGTCCTTCACCAAGGATGTGCTCAGTATCGGATCTAGTGTTAAAGGATTATATATCTCCTATAACCTGTTAAGCAAGTATACATAGCCCGAAAGCTACTTGTGCACTTAAGCTGTGAGTGTAACTAATGCAATGCTTATGCAATGACCATTATAGACTAGACTCACCATGCAGTCCTAGTTCACTATAACCAATGGCTCTGATACCAATCTGTCACACCCTCAAATTTCCACAGCGGGGTTTATACCGCGAGGCGCATGACGTACCAGGATCCCATAGCCATAAGTCATATGAACGAACTCTAAATGCCCAAACCATTTAGTTCGTTTTCAAAAATCAAGTTTAGTTAAACTACGGAAGCGTAAACCAAATTTAAACATTTCAGAACCATGCGCAAAACAACGCGCCCAAATTAAAACCATATGAAAGAAAACGTAAAAGCATGATATATAATTTAGGTGTATGCCCAGGACCCCAAATGCAGTGAAACATGCAGTGCTTCCTAATCGTGACACCGGAAGCTAACTACCTGCAAAAGCATGTATATCGTGTGTCAACATAAAGTTGGTGAGTTCACAAAGTACGGTAAGTAAAAGTGTAGGTTTCCCAAACCAAGAACAACAGGTAGGTTTCCCAAACCCAAAAACAGTTATCAATAACCAAAACGAAGAACCAGTAGTCCAGCGTATGCCAAGGGTAGCTAACCCATTCAAGATAACTAAACGATGATATACCGAATTGCTATTCAAACGATGCACTCGCCCCGCGAGCTGGTTTTTGCCTCCCATCATTGCCTATCAACAATGATAAAATCTAAGGTCGTAGTTCACGCCCGGCTCCCAGCACGGTGTGAGGTTTGTCAAACCTAATAGCGCTATCAACTAGTAACCCGCTTGCCACCCGGCAACTCATTCGGTAAATAGTGAAGGACTTCCGTGATAGTATGCAGTTTAGTTCATCAAGGACACGGAGTGTGAAACTAGCAAAACCCGATTCCTCCCAAGAATCAACCCATCCCATAACCCGGGATAAAACAGTAGTCCCAAATCTGGACAAGGAAAGTTAAGTAAGTTGTCTCCCCGTGACGCATGCTTTCGAGAAAAGAGTAGTGAAAGAAAATTATCCAAACTCCACAAACAATAACGTGCTACCGACTCCCTATTATAATTGTCACTAAGTGAGTATATGTGTAATATCATTACACCATATGACCCGTTTGTCCAAGACGTTTAAAAGTTCAAAACCGTGTTAGTGACACCTAATGATTCTACATGCACAAGTAAGCCCTACGAACCCGTTAGCGAACATATTGATTATCATCAGTTTTACACCTCATATACATCTCACATAAGTGTCCATACAAGTTCATGTCAAATACATACCATATAAGACTCCAAATAGTCACATAAACGTACACTACACAATCTGCCTTTTTAGGACAGATTGTGTGCTGTGAAAAACAATTTATTTAAAATACTTATTAAATGAATTAAAATCCCAAAGTTTTACTGAATATTCTATGGAGTTCACTTGATAACCCATATTTTTTTTTGTCTCAAAAACATATACAAAAATTATGAAAAATCGTACAACACAGCTATGTCCAGAAAGTTTGAACAACAGATCAGATTAGTAGAAAAAATTCTCAAAAATTGTGTATTCCCCAAACGGGGTGAATCCACTTGAAAAAGCCAAGTTATACCAATGTTGACCTACTGTCCAAATTTTATAACCTAACTCTTTTTAAAACTCAAGTTATGACCGTTTAAAGTTGACCCAGTTTACTAATCTGAATATCTGATTTGACCTTTAATCAAATAAATTTCCAAAAACCTATCAAACGACGTCCAAATCAAATGATATTGCCCATTATGAAAAGATAAGACCATGTACAATGTTTTCATGCAAATAAATCATCAAAACAAACACTTTAACATCACGTTACAGACCCTACAAGTCGGCCTAAACAATCTATCCAGATTTTAATCATGCATGTACCTCAGTATTAACGAACCCTAGATCCATAATATCGCCTAATATCATCATAAACATGTATTACAATACTCCTAGCATGTAAATCAGATCTCACACAACAAGATTCATCATGAATATTATCTTTTATAAACCCTAATTTATTACAATCATACACATACAATAACCATTCAAGACTCATCATAATAACACATAATCAATGTTATTTAGCATGTTAATCTTTATTAAAACTCATATTCATGTTATTTTAAGTTTCACATCAGATCTGGATAAACAAGTTTTGATGCTTTAAAAACATAATTAAAGAGATTAAAAACATAAGAGATTGTTATCATACCTTCTTAAGCTCTTAAGATCTTTAAATTATGTTAATGGCAGAGGGCAGGGGTTATAATTTCGTAATATAGCAGGTTGGGGCGATTAGGATTGAGTTAGAATGATAAGAATTGATTAAAATCATTGTTATCTAATTATTCCAGTGTTTTGGGCCATTTTAAGGTTGTTGGGCCACGCTGCTACCTGATCCACGCGAGAAGCCCACATGCCTATCTAGTCAAGGCGCTGACACCCTTTTCTTTATTTTTCTTTCACGCCAAAAACTAACTTGCATATTAGAATGTTGTTTTGTCGTTTAGTTGTTTGAACCAATGATCATATGAATGCTTGATATATATGTATTATTTTTTATTATTATTATTTTTTTTTTGCTGCCCACCGAAAATGATTGGGTGTATTAATTGTTGGTGGCCAATTTTTTTTGTGTCACTTGGTCATCACGCTAAGTGATTGCTATATTTTTTTACATAATTATTAGATTTAATATATAACTAATAATAATTAATATATAATAATAATCTATAAAATATTTAACCCAAATATTTTATAACTGGTTCACCACACCTAGTCCGACTAGAGTCAGTTACGGACCCAACCGCGAATACTCACGTATAAAATTAGTTTCGCTTAATTGTGAATAATTTTATGCGATAGTTTATACATGAAATATAATAAATCTATAAAATATTTAACCCAATATTTTACAACTTATATATGATCCTCGGTCTGTCAAGTGTCGGTTACAAGCTCAGTACCGTGTTTTCGCATAATAACATGTAACGTGACATAAGTTCACAAATAAATTAACATAAGCACACAATTGAAAATAATATCAAACGAATTATTCTACAATTATTAGTTGTATCCTTCACCAACGTTTGGGGTTCAAAACTCGTGTATGAAATCCGGTAATTCCCCAAATTACCGTTTATGTGGTTGTTAGCCTATAACAGCGTACCGTGTGACTCGCTTAACTAACCCTAGTCATGTAAAACGCTATGAATATATGTATAAACTAACTAGAGTTTAGTTAAAGTGTTAACCTGAAAATGCGGGGTATCACATCTCACACTTCATACTGTCGCATGTCCCCACAAGATGGTACTTGCATTTGTTGCAAAGTGGGTGGGGTCCAGTGTATGGCTTGCGAATTTCAGTAGCGGCGGCAACAAAGGCTTTGACGGTTTCGGGCTTCTTGATGGAAAGACCCTCTGGGCGTTTCCCCTTCTTGAGAGACCACTTGCTCTTGTGTCCTGAGCTTTCACCCTTGTCTAATTCCTTCTGTGACAAAGAATCCATGCGTACCGCATCGTCGGTAAGGCTGTGGGCAAGGGTGACAACACGCTGAATGGAAGCTGGAGCAGCAGTGGTGACCATGCTACGAATCTTAGGAGAAAGTCCCCAGATGTATCTCTCTACCCGCTTGTACTCAGGGGAAACCATGTGTGGAACTAGACGAGAAAGCTCATAAAATCGGGTGGTATAGGCAGTGATATCCGCCCACTCATGGAAAGATTCCAGAACTCGGTCTCTAACTTCTGCATCTCACTACGCGGGCAATACTTGTCCATCAGCATCGTTTTCAACTCAGCCCAAGAAAGATTGTAGGCAGCTTCACGACCCAAGGTCTGCACTTGTAGGTTCCATGTAGGGTCAAAGAGGATTGACAAGCCAATATAAACCTTAGTCTTACATCCTCTTAATGTTTTGTTTAAACTACTGATGTAGAAGATTACCAAGTCCTGAAGAGTAAAGAAGTTCTGAAGATGAACGAGACAGACATCTGAAGAACTAACTCCTAAAGACAAACTCCTGAACGTTACTCATCAGAAGTTTGTCACTCATCAGCACTTTGATTAGAAGCTTCCCACCGTTCTTAATCTTCAGCAGTTTAGTATTATATTAGTATTCTTAAAGTCTTTGTTCATGTTTCAATACTACAGCCTGTTATAGTATTATCTTACAGTATTATAATCTTTTGATTACTCAGACTGTATGTAATTGACTGTCTATAAATAGAGGGGTTAATCCCACTATTTTAGACATCATCATCCTTTGAATACTTCCTTCAACACTTTGAATAGTTAACCATTTCAATATATATTTGAGAATCATTCTGCATTTACTGTCATATTCATTTAATGTTATTGATTCTCATTTTACTACTTAGTTCATTGATTGAGGGGGAGTAATAACTCCTGTCATAAGTGAAACTTTAACTTGAACACTTTACTTATTCCGCTGTGCAATCTGCTTTGATATATTTATTACACACAAGTGTTCATGAATAAGAACTTTGAAAATAAGAAACTGATCCAACAATTGGTATCAGAGCTCTGGTTTATCTGATCAAATATCAATCTAACAAATTGAGAATCAGACACAGGCTCTTATTGATATTCAATAAAGGATAAAAGTTCACTTTTTCAAAAACATCCATCAATTTAAGAAAATCTTGACAAATCATATTTCTTAAAAATGGATCCTCATAATACTGGGTCTGCCAACAAGCCTCCTAAGCTAGTCAGAAGTGAATATAATATCTGGCAAAGGAGGATGGCACATACCCTTTCACAACAAATTACTGGGTGTTGGAAGTTTGTCATGTATGGACCCCATATACCAGTAAATGGTAATCTTGAAACTAAAGTAGAAATTCCAAAAGAACCAAAAGACTACACTGATGAAGATTTCCTAAAACTTGAGCTAGATGCTAAGGCATTCTCAATGTAGGCAATGGCTCTCCCAAATGAAATATATGCTGGACTTTTACATTGTGAAAGTGCCAAAGAGCTGTGGGATTGCCTCAAAGAACAGTTTTGGAGGAACTGATGAGGTGATTACCAACACAAGAGAAATTCTTGCTCAACAATATGAAACCTTTACTCATATTAGTGGAGAGACTTTAACACAACAATTTGAAAGATTCTTTTCATTAATTTCTGAGTTAAAGTTAAATGGTCAGACCTATACAAACTCATCTATACTTCATAGATTTTTAAGGTCTTTACCAGAAAAATGGGAAACTTATTCTATAGTTCTCAGGTCAGGACCATATTTTGACTCCCTAACACTCACAAAACTAGTACTATACCCGTCCGCTGGGACGGGTTCTGAAATTTACAACATTCAAAACTATGTGTATAATGAAGATCTCAATAACGTATTATCCAACTGGGATTAGCAGGCATAGAAGTTGATTAATTCTCATACATGTTCACTCAAACTTTGTCATTTAATCTCAATAACGCATTTTCAAAATGTCACAATATCCAACTCCAGCACTTCAAGTTTTGCATTGGGGTATTTTCAGCAATGTTTTCTTTTACTTATTCATCGGATTCGAGGTTCATAATTTGCATAACGACATTGACCCCACGTAAAGCAAGCACATGCACAGTTTCTAAGCCGATACCCCTTATAGCTCCTGAAAGTTACAAACACCTTCTAAACATGTCCTATAGTATTTATTCAGTTAACCAATGTGTTTAGCTTAATAGGAACAATTAGCTCTATTGAAAGATCCATTGTTGATAGCAGTCGCCCGGGTCAATGGCTTCTTGTAGATTGCATCTCCCGAGGCTTTCTCTTCTATTCTTTTAGAAGTTTTAAAAAATTTAAGCAGCTTCGTATTGCAAAATTTCATAGGGTTGGTTGACCTGGTTTTGACCCGTACTGAAAATAACACACTAACAGACCCATTTATCTTGTCTCTTTAACACTTTAACTAACAATATCGCAACAATGTTATGGGTCAAGTGACCCATTTTGAAAATGTCCCATCACCTTACCATCCATTTTTGCCTCTTTTAACTAACCCAATTGCAAAAGTGTTTTAGGTCAGGTGGCCAACATACCTCCATATTTGATCTTCCTTTGGCTGTTTGTTGCGAGGAGACAAATTCAACAACGTAACAATATCCGATAGAAGGCCACCAACTTTTCTTATCCATATTATTTTCCTATCTTCCGACATTGGAGAACATTTATGTTGCTCTCTAAACGCACAAGTTGTAAAAACATTAAAAAAATTAACCAAAAAATCATTAAATTAAACAACTTTTTAGATTATGAAGATTAAGATTAAGAAGTTTAACACAATAAAAACCTAAAAAATGAGAAAAAAACATTTGATTAAACAACTTCTTAATTACAAATCAAGATTACAAGCAAGATTTAAAATGGCATTTGACAAAGCCGAAGGTAGGGCTGGCCCATTTTGAAAAGGTAAATGGTTGTTTAGGTTCTACATCCAAAAAAGTGTCAATAGTTGAATTCATCAAGATATCATTTTGACTTGTAAATAATTCATTATTTTTGTAAAGTTTGGAGGTTTCTTTATCATACCTTTTTCAAATTTGGTTACCTTATAACTTTCATGACTAATATTACAACACAAGAATGAAAAACTTTA
The DNA here is from genome assembly GCA_032199755.1 of Ambrosia artemisiifolia. Classification (NCBI taxonomy): domain Eukaryota; kingdom Viridiplantae; phylum Streptophyta; class Magnoliopsida; order Asterales; family Asteraceae; genus Ambrosia; species Ambrosia artemisiifolia. The sequence continues at coordinate 28,587,938 of CM063521.1, forward strand.
AAGAAAATGCTCACCACTATTATATGTAACCAGGTATTCATCAACATTGACTCTTGGAAAAGTGACATCTGCCCTAGTCAACAGAACAGAATGTTTGCATCTCACACCTATGAAAGGAACCAAAACTGTAAACTAAAGTCACCACAATGACAGGTTTGTGCTTTAATTACAATTACAAAAACAATGTTATCATAATGATAATTAAAATGTTTGAATAAAATGATTTAAGAGGTTGTACACACCAAAAATAGAATTTATCCGTCTCTTAACCCGTTTGACCCATTACCTTTAGAGCACTTGTTAACTCAACCCAAATCTATTCATTCATTACTAAATGAGTCCAAATTGCCAGCTCAAAAATGTAAATGAATGAGTGGATATAGTTTTTTTTTTGACAAATTTAGATAAAGATAATAAAGCAAAACCGATATAAAAGATACTTGTACTAATGGTGATATTAGACTCACACCACCTTCACGCTCCATGTGTGCTATAGTGCATGCAACTCTCAGCTTTCTACGAAGAAATTTATCATAATTAGACACCACATGACGGAAAAAGTACTGGTTTAATGTTTCTCCAACAAACAAACACTAAATGGGTTAACCCAAAACAAAACATAACACGTACACAATAAATTTTTAAAACGTGTTTGGGTTAGGACGCTAGGTTTGATTCCTTTGAGCTAGAGGGGTGTACGGGTCGGTTCGGGTCAGGTTTTGACCATAACCGTAACCGAAACCGACATGTTCGGTTAGTACATTTTCAAAACCGATCGGTTTCGGTTATTTCGGTTTCAAGTTTTTCGGTTATTTTTTGGTTTCAGTTTGGTTTCGGTTAAACAGGGTTTTTTTAGGAATGAGTTGTGAGATTATAATGACTTTTTATATGGATTACAGTATCCAAACACTACCTCAGCCATGTAATGATGTTGAATGTTTTCGACTTGAATTGTTAGTTATGAATTTGAGTTTAATTGTTCAATTGTTGATGTAAAATGCCTGTCGCTTAATCAAAATGAAGAGTTCCTTTATCACAGTATAAGTATGAAATACAACCGTGGGAAATGAGTCTTTGATATAGGTCATCTAAAACTTTATTTCTTTTGGTTTATGCTCCTGCTTCAACTATGCCACTTTCAAATTTGGAGTGATCAGTTGGTCATGCTTGAAGGATTTTGGTATAACGCCTAACTACGTATCAGTTGTATGGTGGTACTTGGTAGGAAAAAATGCCACTAGAAATAGGCAGGAATTAATAGCAAACACCTGCAACAAATGATGGCAGTAGCCATCGCTAAATTTTGAACAACCTCTTGTGCTATCCAATACATATGCATATTTTCTAACCAATGTAACATATCAGGTCGGGTCGGGTTGTAACGGTTTTTGAAGACTTAATAACCATAACCGAACCGAAATGTTCGGTTAATAAAAAAACAAAAACCGAACCGTTGGTTATTATTTCGGTTACGGTTCGGTTAATTCGATTTTCTGCTCACCCCTACTTAAGCCGTGTTCGAGATCATTTATTATACAGGCCAACCCGACAAATGCTTGAACACAAAAATGCCCATGAAAATGTTGAACACAGTAGCTAAATTGCAAAAAACCCATGAACGAAAATAAAAGGAACACCATTTACTTCAATGTCAACATACAACATGACACTAAACAGTAAATCAAGAATACAACTATTTATGGTAAACTAAAACTTGGTTGTGTAAAGGTTGTGTTCTAATAGGATGTCAATCACGACGTACATGCCGTTAATTTCCAACGTGTCAGGCGTTAGCTTTATTTGCAAGATTTCTGGTGCTCTACTTTGATGAGTTGATTTTGTCTCCTATAATGATATGCAAAAAATGGTGATTCACTTAGTTTGAAAGAAACCAAATCACAGCCACTAACATATGCTAGACATATAAAGAAAAAGAAGTAGTTATTCAATAACACTAACATATGCTGCACATATAACGAAAATGAAATAGTTGTTCATTGAGTTTATTTTATCTATTTCTCTACGCGTTGAAGGAATATGTGCAGAAAATGATGTTTAGTCATCCATGTTTGGAAACGCAGAATTTCAAGAAACTGAAGTTTGGTCAGTTATATTTATCTATGAACTCAAAAGGGTCAGCCTATATATATTCTTCAAGAACCAATTCTCATCCAACAACAGCCACAATGATTCGTAACCTTCTAACAATAATCATTATGATGAAATAAAACTTCTTAAGACGAATAATCAAGTCCCTAGGAACAAATCATCCATAAATTAATCTCTACAAACAGTCAAATCTCTAGTAACTAATTATCGACAATTTAATCTCTAGAAACAAATCGTTGACAAATTACTTTTATAAAGACGAACACATAGCTAAATTATGATAGCTTGAAGAAGGAAAAAACTTTGGCTCTTTATTTAATTAATGTTTAAAGGTAGTACTAAATATACTTATTTCAGATCATGCAAACATATGAGACCTAATGGTTTGATTTTTAAGTAGATGAAAAGAGAAATTTGGATCAATATGAGTTTTATATTTGCACTTGTATAAAAATTAAAAAGTATAAATTATTGCTGCATAATGCTAAGGTTTTATGAGTTCGGTAAAGCAACATACCAGGATTATTTCCAGATACCTTAATGACATAATGGGTCTTTTGAAAAGCTATTTTCAACTTATTATATGTGAAGTTAAATCATTTAATTACTATTTTTTTGAATAACCAACACAACCCAACCCATTTTGACCAGTAAACAGAGGTAGAAAACAATGTTATTTAGATAGTACCTGAAAGTTGCAGAGGGTTCTGATAGGAAACCAAGGATCAGAAAGACTTTGTTGAAGGCATGGTGTGGGAAGGTATTAATATACAAATAAATTAAATTCATAAAAACATATGCCACAAGATTGGAACAACATTTCTATAAAGATAATAACTTAATAATATCAGAAGAAACTATAGGCATTTGATTGAAGTATTGAATACCTTATACACACAACTAAAACAGTTAGAACATATGCATTATTGCCTACAGAAATAACTAAGAATCATATTCATTTTATAAAGAGCATCAAGATATTAAAACAACAAAGAGTGTTACCTACGTTATTACGTCTTGAACACTCATAATTATGATCCCAACCGCCAACATAGAGTGTCATACCAAGAACGATCCCAACTGCCATCATCGTCTGACCGTCTACAGCCACCAGCGCCTTGGTGGTTGAAGCCATTGGCAACGGCGTCATATGACGGTAAAGGAATGAAAGACTCAAAACGATTGCTATCATGAATGGCCAGCAACGACACAACAATGAAATAACCCCAAAATTCAGGGCTTTCAAGTAGTCACACCAAGAACGATCGCAACAGCTGCCATCGTCTGACCGTCTACAGCCACCGCCACCTTGGTCGGCCAAAACCGCCGGATCGCTGTTTGTAGAAGAAAAGCAGAAAATCATCAGCCTTAGCCTCTCAATTGCACCTCAAAATCGCACAAACCTAGTTATTCGATATATCACCTTGAAGTTTTATAAATCACATGAGACATATTTCCATAAAATCTAAAGTTAAACAACTATGTGTTCTTACAGACTAAAGTAAAAACCAAAAATTTCCATACAATCTGAAGTTAAAAAGCAATTGATTTGACTCTTTAAAATTGAATGGGCCCTGATTTAGTATAGCAGGACACTAATTGAGCACTTGAATCCAAAATCATTAATTTCATGACAACGATACCAATAAAAATTAAAGGCAAGGTAGTGATTAAGCACGAAAACAAAATTAGCACAATACCGAGTGATATTCAAGAAGATTACTAATAACTGTTAAATGAACCACCACGAGCAACTCTGGTCTTCAACCTTACGCCCGGTTGAGCTGCAAATAAGTAACCCGCATATAAATAAACCAGATAAATTTGAAGGTTCCACTTTACCTTTCCTTTATAGAACAAAAAAAATTAGTAGTATCAACATATAAATCATTGACTTTCAAGAATAATAGAACATTTTGGTCGCTAATACCAATTTACTAACATATTAACCTAATCTGAAGACCAAAGCCCCCAAAATTCCTAAGAAAATTAAACCTTAAGCTCTGACAAGATGAATACAAACCACGATTGAACAATGACTCGAATACCTGTTTCTTAAGGCGATGTTGCATGTAGTCGATTTCGAACCTTCAATTTGTGGTTCAATCATGATTATGAAAATGCGATGATTGAGTTTGTTTTTGGTGATGAGGATTCGAACTTAAAAAACGGAATGAAGAAAGAGTCATGGAGGATATGTTAACCATAGGGATGGAATGATGAACACATATTAACATATTAATAGATAAGATGATGGAGGTTACCAGAGACATGGGAGGTTATTGGAGACATGGGGAGTAAAAAACGCATAAATATTAGGTAAATGCTAACTGCTCTAATTAAAACATAATTTCCAAATTCTGGCTATAACCACCACATTCTTAGGGTCAAGATTTAAAGTTAGAAAAAACTGCTTGATTTGGATGGCTTAGATCAAAGCAAAAACAGTTTTTTTCCTAAAAAATGGTGGTTATTATAGTGGTGAACAATATAGTAATAATTACATGGGAGATTGTCAACTTTTGAAAGTGAGATTAATCAAAAGAAAAAGTTACAAAACTCTGGTAAAACTGCTGATGACTATGTTCCAGGTAGTACATCTCTTTTAGGACAAGACTCACCAACTTGTTCAAATGACTTTGGATCTTTTGATCACATTGACATAACTGCTGGGATCTCATCAGAAAGGTCATATCCAGCTTATGACAATGAAGAAAATAGTCAAACTGCTGATAACATGTGTTTTATAATGGATGATTTAAAAAATTTTAATAGTAATGACTTAGAAGAAATGGATATACTACACCAACTGGCCATGTTAAGTATTAAAACTAACAAATTTTATAAAAGGTCAGGAAGGAAATTTCCAGGACTGAACCGTTCAACAAAAGTTGGTTTTGACAAATCTAAACATAGATGTCACAAGTGTCAGAAGTTGGGACACTTTGCTAGAGAGTGTAGAAGCTCCAGCTTTAACCAACCACAATCTGGAAATCAATCAAACTCTAGTTATAAAAGGAATTTTGGAACTCAGGGAAGTGCACATTTTGTACAGGCACAAGCTCTACAAATCCAATATGTTCCCTAAATACAATATATTCAAATGCCTGCCCAACAACAACAGCAGGGCCAACAACAAATGCCTTCCATTCCAGCTGCTCAACCTCCACAGCATCAACAACCCTCTCAACAAAGCTTATTTACTTCAGGGTGTGTTGATTGGAGCAGTCTTCCTTTTGACACATCTGAATGCAGTCCAGTTGCAGACAACAAAGTCTATGACATCAATTGGGGAGAACCTGATAATGGCAGAAAGAATGTTGCCTTAATGGCCTTTGAAGGATGCTCCTCTAACTCTGCCTTATCACATGTATCAAAAGAGTCTGAAATGAAAGACTGCACATCTTTTCATCATAACTTTCTCAAAATCAACAAAAAGAGTTCTGCAGAAGTTAAAAATACTGACATTAAGCCATTAGTAGTTTCATCTACATCAGGAGTTGAGAACGTGAAAACTACTGATGACCTAATTCAAGACACAAAAACAGACAGTAATTTGCCTTCGACATCTCATGATGAATTTAAAAAGAAGGAAAAGGCAAAAGAATGTGAAGTTTGTTGTCTGTTTAACCATAAAACAGAATTTTGTAGATATAGAAAAGGAAATCAGTATAATAAGAAAATTTTAAAACTGGTTGTGGGAAAACAAATCAAACAAGATGTTGAAGAAACTTTTTATCCCAACAATCAACAACCAAGTAACACCTTTTCTCTGAAAAAGACTAAATCTCAACCAAAGCCTTTTTCTCAAAGTTCTTCTTCAGAAGTTAGACCAAAACCTTCAGCAGTTTCACAAACTACTGAGGTAAAAGAATTGATAAACATGGTTAAACTTCTGATGACCAAAGTTGATGGTGAACTTCAACAGCGTTCTACCATTGCTTTTAAAGATAAATCCATTGCAAAAAAGACATGGACTTCTAAAATTGGTCCACAACAAACTGTTCCTGTTCTCAAGAGCAAACCCAAAGCCAAATTGATTTGGGTTCCTAAATCTAACTAATTTGCTATGTGGTGCAGAGGGTCTCCAGAGGTCTAAATAGCATTTGGTATGTTGATAGTGGAGGCCCAATGCACATGACAGGATGCAGATACCTGATAAACAATTTTATCAGTCAAAGAGAAGGATTTGTGTCCTTTGGGAACAATACCAATGGATATTTGCTAGGACATGGCAATGTATCCTCTGGTAAAATACAGTTTGACAAGGTCAATTTGGTTAAAAATTTGGAGGACAACTTGTTGAGTGTCTCTCAAATGTGTGACAAGGGATATTCTTCCTTTTTCACCAAAACAGCATGCAAGATCATATCACCAGAAGGTCAGAAGTTGATAGAGAAGATTATTGAAGATCATACTTTGCTGATAGCCAAAAGATGTGGCAATGTCTATGCAGTGGACATTGAAAAGGACAAAGTATTGAACAACACTGCCTGTTTCTTCTCAAAGGCATCAACTTCAGAAACAGACCTTTGGCATAGGAGACTTGGCCATGTGAACTTTAAAACCATAAGTAAACTCACTAAAATGGGCTTAGTCAGAGGTCTACCTTTGAAGGAATACCAGTGTAAGGATCACTGTGTTTCCTGTCTTAAGGGCAAACAACATAAGTCCTCTTATAAGTCTATTGAAGAATAAAAAATAACTACATGTCTTCAACTACTCCATATGGACTTATTTGGACCAGTCAAGATCATGAGCCTTGGTAAGAAGAAATACTGCTTGGTCATCATTGATGACTACTCAAGATTCACATGGGTTTTCTTCTTATATTCCAAGGATGAGGCAACTGATATCATCAAATTCTTCATTCTACAAGTAGAGATACAGGATTCTATCTCTGTCAAAGTCATCAATAGTGACAATGGGACAAATTTTAGGAACAAAAATATGGATGAATTCTGTCTGTCTAAGGGGATTGTTAGACAATTTAGCATTCCCAGAACTCCTAAACAAAATGGTGTGGTAGAATGGAAGAACAGAACATTGATTGAAGCAGCAAGAACTATGTTAGCTGATTCAGGGCTACCATTGTACTTTTGGGCTGAAGCAGTCAACACAGCCTGCTATGTTCAAAATAGGGTCCTTGTCAACGAAAGACATTCCAAAACTGCTTATGAAGTTCTTCATAGCATCAAGCCCCTTATCTCCTTTTTCAGGGCTTTTGGATGTCAATGTTTCATTCTAAACATCGAAGACTCTATTTCAAAGTTTGCTGCAAAAGTTGATCCAGGTTATTTTCTTAGTTATTCTTCCACCAGAAAAGCCTACAAAGTTTTCAATTCAAGAACCAAGATAGTTGAAGAAACACTGAATGTCGAGTTTAATGAGTCAAAACACAATCTCATTCCAGCACATCCTGCTGAACTCTTTGACCTTGGCAACTTTAATTTCAGACCTGAAAAGACTGTTACTTCATCTAAACCTACTTATTATGGTGATCAAGGTTTTGATGATGATGGTCCTCCATCATGGACTCCCTATACAGTCATTAAATCAACTTTTAAACCATCAGAAGTTTCACAAACATCTACTTCAACAACTGCTGATGAACAAAAACAAACTACTGATTCAACTCCACAGACTACTAAACCAGTACATATAGTTGAACCAGATATTATTAACCTCAGTGGTTTGTTTGAAGAAGTTCAAGAGTCATCTCCAATCATAGGGTTACAACAACTGATTGAACAAAAGGATCTTCCATTGGATCAAATCATGGGTGATATTGCATCAACGGTACTCACAAGAAACCAGCTCTCCAACTTTTGCTTTTTTCTCAGCATTTATCTCTCAGTTGGAACCAAAGAAATATCAAGAAGCCCTCAAAGATAACAATTGGGTTCAGGCTATGCAAGATGAGTTGCACCAATTCAAGAAGCAACAGGTCTGGGAAATCTGTCCCTTACCTCTAAACAAGCTACCAATCAACACAAGATGGGTTTTCAGAAATAAACAAGATGAAGTTGGTATGATTATCAAGAACAAGGCAAACCTATTGGTACAAGGTTATTCTCAAGAAGAAGGAATTGATTATGATGAAACCCTTGCTCCAGTTGCAAGGCTTGAATCCATCAGGTTATTTTTGGCTTATGCAATTTCCAACAAAATTTAAGGTTTTTCAAATTGATGTTAAGAGTGCATTTTTATATGGAAAAATAAAAGAGGAAGTGTATGTTTGTCAGCCACCTAGGTTTGAGGATCCTGCTCATCCTGATTGGGTGTACAAACTTGACAAGACTCTTTATGGTCTAAAACAAGATCCAAGAGCTTGCTATGAAACACTGTCCACATTTTTACATAAAAATCACTTCACAAGAGGCTACATTGATAAAACACTTTTCGTAAAGCATGTTGGAAATCATGTCCTTCTTGTTCAAATTTATGTTGATGACATCATTTTTGGTTCAACCAACACAAAATTGTGTGATGAATTTAAGAAACTTAGGCAATCAAAATTTGAAATGAGTACTATGGGAGAACTGCAGTACTTTTTGGGACTGCAGATCAAACAACAAACAAATGGAACTTTTATACATCAATCCAAATAGGTTAAAGAATTATTGAACAAATTTTCTTTACAAGACAGTAAATCATGTTCCACTCCCATGACACCAACCACACAAGTTGAACCAGATGATCAAGGAAAACAGGTTGATCAAACCATGTATAGATGTATGATAGGTTCCCTTCTATATCTAACTGCTTCTAGACAAGATATTATGTTTTCAACTTGTGTCTGTGCTAGATATCAATCAGCACCAAGGGAATCACACCTATATGCTGTCAAAAGAATTTTCAAATATCTGAAAGAAACTACTACATTAGGAATTTGGTATCCTGCTTCAAGCAAAACCAAGTTAACAGCTTTTTCAGATAGTGACTATGCATGGTGTAAGATGTCAAGAAAATCAACATCTGGTGGTTGTCAATTCTTAGGAAACGGTCTGGTGTCCTGGCAATCAAAGAAGCAAACATCTATGGCAACATCAACAACTGAAGCTGAATACATTGCAGCTGCAAGCTGTACATCACAGATTCAATGGCTCCAATATCAACTTCTTGATTATGGAATCAAAGTGACCAAGACTCCACTATTAGTAGACATTAAATCTTCCATTAGCATCATTCAAAACTCTGTTCAATTCTCAAAGACAAAACATATAGAAATCATGTATCATTTCATCAGGGATTGTTATGAAAAAGGCAAGATTGAGGTAAAAACATGTGACAACAGCTAATCAAATAGCTGATGTATTCACAAAACCTCTTGACACATCAACATTTCAGAGGTTAGTATCCATGCTTGGAATGCTAAATTTTGAGTAAACTCTGTAAGTGTTTTCATTTTTCCGTACGTACTTTACTTTCACTTACCTGTTTACAAATTATATTTCAAACCTCTGATGATCAACAAAAGGAAAGAAAATCTACTGATGTACAAAACACTTGTATGGGAAAATTTCTAAAAAGGAAACTACTGTTGATAATAAAATCATCAGAAGTTGATTTTGGGGTATTATCAAACAAATCTCCTTAGTAGTTAAAAACTACTGAAGAACAAAATAGGAAACTGCTGATGAACAATTGTTCATCAGAGGTTTTAGACAAAAAGGGCAAATCAATCTTTTCCTATTTTCAAAAGTTTGACCTAGAACGGTTATTAAACTTCTCAAACCCCTCTTTTCATTATTATCGTTTCAAAAACAAAACTTCCCTCTCTAAAAACCCTCTCTGAAACCTTCAACTGTTCTATCAAAACATAAATGGTTCTAGTTCTTAAACAGGGACATAATCAAAGAGGCTACTTCAAAAAGGATGAAGCTTGTTCCCAATACGATGAAATCATTGATTTGGTCATAAAATCTCAATATTACACGGCGTTCACCATTGACCCACCAATCCATACTGACACTCTCAATGAGTTTTGGGCAAATGCTGAGACTGTTACCGAACATGGTAAAGTCACTTCCCTGAATACGAAAATCAAAGGGAATGAAATGGCAATCACACCGGCAACCCTGGGAAACAGACTAGGTCTTGATGATGCTGAAGCGTCTGATCAAATTCCCAGTGGAACAATCCAATCAACCATTATTGAGTGTGGTTACCAAGGTACTTTATCACATGCTACCATTTACAAGAAATATTTTGATGCAAAATTTAAACTTTTGTTTCACTACATTATCATGTGTTTAAGTCCAAAAACTGGATCGTCAGATTAGATGCCCACAACTTTACAATCAATTTTTCATTCCATTGTAAATGAAACTAAATATAGGGCATCTTCATACTTTTTCAATGAGTTGGTGTTGCATCACCAGAATGAGAAAAAGAAATTTCTGTTGTATCCAAGGTTCATCATGCATTGCATTATCAAAGAACTTGGAGAAGAGGTGCTTGTGGGTAAGACATCAATTTTAAACCATTTAACCTCACAAGCATACTCTAGGCATAACAAACTAGCACTTCTGCCAGAGGATGACCAAGGGGAACATGTCACAGTCCCCAAGGAACCAACATCCTCAAAATCCATTCCTAAAAAGCCTAAACAAACCAAACAATAAAAATCCAAACCCACCAAGCGAAAAAGAAAAGCAATTCCGGAAGATGAGATGCTTGAAGCTGCTGATGTGCAATCTGCACCTTTGAAAGATACGACTGAAACTTCCTCTCAGTCTCATCCATCTCAAACAACCCCAAGAGCACCAATATCCATTCAGTTTGCTAGAAAGAAACTTAAAAAGACAAAAACTATTGACCCTTCTTTTAAAACAACTGAACCAAACCCAATTGCTGATCCCATAATTGCTAAAAAGAAACATCTCCAGCAGTTGGGATAGCTAATATTCTCTCTAAGCTGAAAGAACACAATCCATCTGAAAATGTCAATCCCAATTACCACATAAAACAGGGGATCAAAACACAGATATGGACATTGATGAGAATGTGGTCAACTCTAACCAAAGAGATGAGGAGGAACCAAGGTCTCTAAGCCCAAACTTAGTTTCCTTAGGTATATTTCAGGCTGCTACTACTCCAATACCATCCAGTGATGGATTTGAGGACAGTAGTACCATAGCTAAGACCTCAAATGTGGCAACTACTGATGAAGGCCTTGTGCCTGAAGTAGGAAAACCTCAGTACTCAGAAAAAGAGGTTCATGAGACAACTAGGTTGGGCCTAGCTCATGATACAACTAATGAATTCTTCATTGAAGATGTCACCAGGGATTCAGATGATTCCATTATTTTGGATGATGGATCAAAATCTCCACAAAAAGAATTGATGGCTGACTTTGAAGGTCCTGATTCTAATGTATCTGTACTCAAAGAGACAGTCACAGAAGATCAGGTTAAAGACCACTTGAACCCCAATTCCCCAAAAGTGGCATCCCCAATCCATACTGAGGATCACCCCAAAACACACCCTCCACACTCACAAAAGCCTACCCAATTCTCTGGGTCATCAAGCATAGAATTTAACCAACTATGCAGCCCAGATGGTCCCATATACCAGATGGTGCACTAGCTTATTTCTGGTCATCTCAAAACCTTTATGACTGCTATGGAGTTAAAGAACAAAACTCAGATGGAGATGATAAACAATGCAATTGATCACAAGCTTGGTGAGTTGTCAAGAAAGATGGAAGACAACAGAAGAGAATTAGCTCATCTATCTGGTGTAACACCTCCACCTCCTTGGTTTCCAGAAGTGATGAAGCCAAAAAGGGGGAGATGTCAAAGGAACCACAAATTATGTCTCTTGAAGCCTCTAAAAAGGCTAGAGAAGCACAACAACTCAAGGATGCCCAAAAAGAAACAGTCAAGACAAGGCAAGATAAAGCTTTAAAAGAGAGACATGACTGGTATGAAAAACAAGAAAGGATCCTTCGAGAAAGAGCTGAGAAGTTATCCCAAGGCAATAGTGAAGAAACTGCTGAAGACAAGACCAAAAGTACTGAAGACAATCCTTCAGTAGTTGATGCTCAGATCAACACTTCAGTAGTTGACATTTCCTGCACTGAACCAGAACAACCTTCTAAAGCAACAGAAACTACTCTAGCTGAGATTCCAAAGCCTGTTCCTACAACTGTTTTGAACCCTTCTCCCATACCACTATTAAAAGAACAAATGGAGGAAAGTTCAAAAGAAGAAAAAAAGAAGGCAATGGAAGATGAGACCTGGAACAGCTTAGAAGCAAGGGATGACATAAGCTATGAAGAAAAATTAAAAACCTATGAAAAGAAGCTAAGTGAGTTAGAAGAACAAGAAAGAGTTGCTGAGCAACAACTCCTTGCTTCTGAAGAAGATAAAAGACAACAACTGATGAACTATATCAGCAAACACAGCAAGACAAAGAAATATGCACTTAAGGGACTCTCAACTAATGAACTTACAAGACAGGCACAACATGTATCAGACAGGCTAGCCACAGAAAAAGAAAGAAAGTTTAAGAGAGCCCAAATCATACAACCATTGGTAGAGAACAACTATGGTTCAAAACATCAAGTGTGAAGATGGAAAAAGATGTACTTTATGAAACTTACAAGAAGTTCAAGGCTGAAAGACTTGCAAATCCGGAGAAGTTCAAACCAACACGGCCTGCTACCAAAAAGAAGACAGAGGAACAAACAAAAACAGACTTCAAAATGATGCTGATTGAAAAGAACACCATTGTTGAAGATGATTTCACTGTTGATGAAAAGCCTCTGTTAACACAAGATAGGGATCCTACAACATTTGCATATCAACTGAAGCAGACCATCACAAAACAAAAACAGACCAAGGTAATCACTGAACATCAAATTCCCATTTCTAGTGATACACCTGGTACAGTACTGGTTGAACGAAGAAGAAGATCCAATCTGATCACAGCTGAAAAAGAAAAACCACCAACATCAGACCTATCTTCAAATCTGCAAATAGTACCATACAAAGACAAATTCTTTAATTCTGAATCTCCAATTGTCAAATAGTACTTTACCTTCAAGTCCAATTCCATGGTTCTGAAAAGAAAAGACTACACAACAAAAGTCCTTCAGTACACAACTGAATTGGAAAAATTATCAGATGAAGATCTTCTAGCCATTCAGAACACTGTACCAGATAAAGGACTACTTGCAGAACCAGAGATCAGAGAACTCAGATTTCAAATAATCAAGGAAATTTGGAGAATTCTTGACTCAAGGAAAAGAGGATCTTATAAATAAAGATAGACAAAGGTTTTGGCTTCATAAATCCAGGGGGAGATTGTAGGGTCAAAGAGGATTGACAAGCCAGTATAAACCTTAGTCTTACATCCTCTTAATGTTTTGTTTAAAGTGCTGATGTAGAAGATTACCAAGTCCTGAAGAGTAAAGATGAAGATGAACGAGACAGATATCTGAAGAACAACTCCTGAAGACAAACTCCTAAAGGTTACTCATCAGAAGTTTGTCACTCATCAGCACTTTGATTAGAAGCTTCACACCGTCCTTAATCTTCAGCAATTTAGTATTATATTAGTATTCTTAAAGTCTTTGTTCAAGTTTCAATACTACAACCTATTATAGTATTATCTTACAGTAGTATAATCTTTTGTTTACTTAGCTTGTATGTAATTGACTATCTATAAATAGAGGGGTTAATCACACTATTTTAGACATCATCATCCTTTGAATACTTCCTTCAACACTTTGAATAGTTAACCATTTCAATATATATTTGAGAATCATTATGCATTTACTCTCATATTCATTTACTGTTATTGATTCTTATTTTACTACTTAGTTCTTTGATTGAGGGAGGTAATAACTCCTGTCAAAAGTGAAACTTTAACTAATTATGGTGGAATCTTAGTGATGGAAATGATGGTTCATTTAGGGTGTAGGATTTTAAACATTGAAAAGCACATACACACATATGTATGTGTGTGTGCCATCGCATACACACACACACACACATACATACTATATATATATATATATATATATTATTTTTTTGAACATTTTAATTCATGTCTTGTACAAATGTAAGGTCACATATTATAATTAGATATTAGGTGTGATCTCTGTACAAGTCTATCTGATGCCAAATAATTTATGATCGTGTGTCAATTATACTATTTTCTAGTCGTTTTTTGGACATTGTGTTCGGACAGTCCCTGTGTATGGACATTGTTTGTTTTTGTTCTTGATTGGATCATATTTGTAGTATTATGTTCAATTGTATGAATTACCAAACTAGGGTTTTGGTGTGATCTCTCTATAGCTCCTGATAAACTATTCGACTAGTCAAGGAATTGTTCCTACTAGTGAACCTAATGCTAGACTGTAAGCATCGAGATTGACTTGTTGGAACCATGTATGGCCTAATTATAATGAAACATGTAAAATGTAATGTCATGCACACTGTATACGTGTAGCTAGTGTATGGATATGACCTGTGATTTCGACGGGTGTCACACAACCCAATAGATCTATTAAAGTGCTCCATGGCTTTTAATAGTTAATGGTTACAAAAGACGGGCGGTCGAACAACAATAGTTTAAACTACTAGAACTAAACATAATTCCCTAAACATAACAACATACACATCAGAACAAAAGCATCACAACATGAAGTACAACAACAAACAACCTAAGAAGATGGTGGTGGAAAAGCAACAGCAAAAGCAATGATCGCCTCCTCTCTAGTGCAACCAAGCATCTCTCTGCCTCCGCTCTCACCAGGGATATCGCTAACTTCCCTCGCTCAGCCTCCTCCGCAAGTACCTCCAGCTCTCGGATGCGTACACCCATAGCAACAAGTTGCGCGTCGTGGGACAGGATAATGTCGCGCTTAGTGTAGAGTGGTCTCCCAGATGATACTCCCAACGTCATCGCCTCGTGGTCGTCATCATCGTCCATATAGGCTAGGTCACCGGTGAGACTGGGAGGTAAGGGCGCTTACGTGTCTGAGAGCGCCTCCTCAACCTCGGTGATAGCTCGACCACCGGCACGGCTACATCCATAGCATGTGGCTTCGGGATGGGGTCGATGGGCTGGGTAGGCTCGCTGGCAAGGACAGGGTCGGCGGGCAGGGTAGTAACCGCAGCACGGACAGGGAGGGCAATGACCATAGTCTGTTGCACCCTCTTACGGGGAGTGTACCTTTGGAGGGTACGGTTCGTATAGTCGATGCGAAAGGATAAGGCCAGGCTTGAGGCATTAGGGGCAGTAGAAGGGACCACCGGAGGGTGAACGTCAGGGTCTGCAAGGGAAAAGGGATGTTATTCTCGGTGTCATCATCTGAGACACGCCTAACTAGAGGTGATGGGTCTACATCCATCTCAAAATCCGAGATCCAACCTCCTCCGTGATGGGGGGAAGTCGGGGGCCTCGTAAGGGATGGGGGCATGCTGGGTGAGTGGAAGGTCCTCCTCTGGTGTGTCATCCACCAAGTAGTCAAGCTCAGAGTCGGACAAAATAGTGAGGTCAGCGGTGATGGCCATGATCCTGTCATACGCATCCATATATACGTAAATGAACATGTATGTAAACAAATGAACTACTATACCCGTGTGTCATCGTAGAGCAGCTTGAGACTTGAGAGGTGCAAGGCGAGATGGTATGGTACTTTGTGAAAACGTTTCGAAAATATTTTGGGTTATAGTTGACTCAAAAAAATCTTAGTTTGCTATAACCTTATGCTCTGATACCAATCTGTCACACCCGCCAAGGCGGAAACACGGGGATGCGACCTCGAAAGGTTTTCAAGCACAAGGTTCAAGCAACACACAAATTTATTTAAATAAGTAACATCATAACATTGTTTTGAAAACAGGAAATTGTCTAGGATTCTTGAACTTGAAACTAAAACATCATGGGACTGACAAAACCCAATCCAAAGTGATACCACCCAATGCATGCTCGAACCCCTTTCTTAAACCTCTGCTACAAGTCATCAATGACCTGAAAAACATGCATAAAATATTTGTCAACAATAATGTTGGAGAGTTCACAGGTTTGAGTGTAAAAAGTGAAATGCTCGTGTAATCCGTGTATGACCAGTCATAGGCTAGCACAGCGAATGATTACTGTGCAAACCATGAGTCCTGTAACCAAACCTCTTGACTGTTGTGCCTCACGCATTGTACACTAAAGACAATGTATGTATAGTAGAATACTAACACTGTTTTGTATGTAACCGGTTAGAGCGACTAACTAAGAGTGGGGGTGTCAATCCGTCACACCCCACCAAGGTGGAAACACGAGGTGCGACTTCGAATGATTTCCAAGCACCTAGGTCACACGAGCATTAATTAAAATAAAACAGGAACTTCCATTTAACAACCAAGTTTCACAAACATAACATTAATTATTCAAATTGAAAACCATTGCATAAAATGCTTTAGGTTAAAATAACAACACAACGGTTTAAAAGGAGGTATCCCATAAATGCTCGCAGGAGACCTTTCCAAGTTCCATACTCCATCCTAATTGCCTAAAAAACATGGATGTAAAAATACAGGTCAACAAAAAGTTGGTGAGTTCACGGGTTTTTGTATGTTGGACATGTAATCCCAAAACCGACTAAATTACTGCCTAGCTAGGGCAATAATTAATATGTGATCTGATATGAGCCCATCACCAAACCTTGACGTGTTGTGCCTCTCCCATTGTACACTTAAGACAATGAATAAATGTGAAATACTAGCACTCTTTTGATATCTGCCATCCGGTCAGAGCGACGGACCAAGAGTGAGGGTGTCAACCAAATAGATCTATCCCGGTGTTTCATGGCTAAGTCCATAGCTAATGGTTATGTTATGATGTATGACACGAGGGCTTAATGGATCCTGAACCTTGATGTCTCATGTTCACATAATAGTCATGTATGTACCTGAAAACTGTACGCATGTTTTTCCCCCGGAAAAATGTAAAACAGTGAAAAGGGGCCTTGAAAAACTCACCTTGTGGGTGTGTCTGGAAAAGCACTAATGAGCTGGGAGCTAGAGAGATTGACCGACCTACATGTCCTATGTAAAAAGGGACATTTGAGGTCTATGCTACTTGTACTTTCTACAAGTTGTTCTCTTGTTATGTCTGTACTTTAACTTAACTCTTTAAGTTAGGTGTATGTCTATGATGTAGGGACTTGTATATTTAACATCTTGTTTCACAAAATATACATTGTTTATCTTTTAAATGTACATTATTAAGGCTTTCCCATAATATTAACCTCATGCTTTGTGTGGCTAGGTTTTATCATACTTGTATACTCTAGAAATCTTAGTGAAAAGTAGCATTGTTTCTAGAGAAAGCCTCACTTTTATTAAAAACATGGACACTTTTGTAAGTTTTGCCATGGATCTAAACATGTTACTTATGACTCACAACCATCAACATTATGCTTTATGTTAGTGAGTTTAGAAAATATACACATTTCTTTTATAAACTTTCGGCCCCTATGTATACATACATACATGTATGTTTCGGCCATGGCATGTGTAAAAACATACATTTTTCCAACTAACATAATGTATTTTAGAACATGAGTTTACTTATTTACATGGTTTAGTTACAAGTGTCAACACACTAGTGAACAACTTGGTGTATGAAAAACTATTAAAAAATAAAAACACAAGTTTAAGAAAATAAATGTTATACCTCCTAGTGTCTAAGAAATGAGGGAGTTAGGGGCCTTGTACACCTTGGTTATGCTCCTTGTACCCCTAAAAGTCCCTTGAAAGTGGTGTTCTTTGGTAAATGTATGATGGTGGGGTAGTGGTTTGGTGGTGATAGGGGTCAAGTGGTGGTGGTCTTCGGCGGTGGGGGTGTGGCCGATAGAAAGAGAGGGATAGGTGGAGGGGTCGTGTTAGTTGTTTGGTGCACTTGTTCTTCTAATTCTTAGCCCTATATATAATAGTTATGGATGGGAAGGCATCATGGCTTAGGAAAGGTGAAAGGAAGCATCTTTCTATATATGGTTTAAGATCTAATAAAGGTGATCTTGGATGGATTTGAAGGGATTATGGAGGTGATAGGTGCATGCTCTCCTTGGTTAATGTGGGCCAAAAAATTGGAGGTGTTGGGAGGCCATGGTTTAGTCAACTTCACAAGGATTTGATAAGTGATAATTATGGTGTTTTTCTTGATTAGAGGTGCTTAGGTTGGATTTGGTAGGATCATAGGTGGATGTGTGGGTTTCACAAATGAGGTAAGTCAACACTATGCTTTCCTAAGTGTCATAAGATGCTTTCCTTATTAGTAGAGGTGGCAAAGCTGACCCAAACACCAACTTTTGGGCTGATTTGGGTTCTAAAAATAAATGCTTGGGTTAATTTGGGCTAGGCTTTAAAGTCAAGGAGGTCAGGATGGATAAGTTTAAAATTAAAAAACAAATCTGATGGGTCAGGATGGGTAACACATGAAGAACGGGTCTCTGCCTTCATCTACCTTACTCTGTCTTCCTGCATATTTCAAACCCTAGGTTCATCTCTCTCTCTCTGTCTCTCTTTCTTTCACACCTCAATGTATAGGGAAAATAGATTCAATGGAGTGAGTAAACGAAAATAATAATAATAATATTAATATTATTAATAATATAGCTTTAAGTACATTTGAAGTACCTTGCGTTGGAACCAATAGATTCAATGGAGTCAGAGAACAAAGTTGAAGAGATGATTGAAGCTAAAAGATCAGATGCAAACAAGATGAATAATAATAATAATATGAAGAAGAAGAAGATTAAAATGGTCAGAAGATTAGTGATCGTGAAGAGATTGGGATTTAGGTCATATGACGATCGATGAATTTGACGGTGATGGTAACGTCGACATGACGTCAGCTTCTAATGGTAGCAACTCGACATGAATTTCGATTTTTTAAATTTTTTATTTTTTTATTTTTATTTTTTTTTCGATTTTTTAAATTTTTTATTTTTTTCGGTTTTTTAAATTTTTATTTTTTTTTTATTTTTTAAATTTTTATTTTTTCAATTTTTCAATTTTTTATTTTTTTCAATTTTCTAAATTTTAATAAACCCATCCTAACCCATACCCATCCTGACCTGTTTTTTAATAAACTCATCCTGACCCAAACCCATCCTAACCTAAACCCATCTTAACCTATCACCCAAACTTGCCCAACCTACCCACTTTGCCAGGTCTACTTATTAGTGTAACATCTAGGAATGTGATGGAGGTGACTAAAGCATGTCATAGGAATCTTGGTGGAAGAATGTAGTGAAGGAACTTGTACATGAGTGGAAGACACAAACACTACACACATATGTATATGTGTGTCGTGTATATATGTATGTATGTGGAGGTTATGTATTTTTGGCAAGTCAACTACCATGGAATGAATACAAGGTCAATTGTTTAACTAATTATGGTGGAATCTTACTGATGGAAATGATGGTTCATTAAAGGTGTAGGAGTTTAAACATTGAAAAGCACATACACACAGATATATGTGTGTGTGCCGTCGCATATATACACATACATATATATATATATATATTATTTTTTTGAATATTTTAATTCATGTCTTGTACAAATGTAAGGTGACATATTATAATTGGATATTAGGCGTGATCTTTGTACAAGTTTATCTGATGCAAAATAATATATGATCGTGTGTCCATTATACTATTTTAACTAGTTGTATTTCTATTCGTTTTTGGACATTGTGTTCGGACATTCCCGGTGTATGACCATTGTTTGTTTTTGTTCTTGATTGGATCATAATTGTAGTATTATGTTCAATTGTATGAATTCCCAAACTAGGGTTTTGGTATGATCTATCTATAGCTCCTGATAAACTATTCGACTAGTCACGAATTATTCCTACTAGTGAACCTAATGCTAGACTTCAAGCATCGAGATTGACTTGTTGGAACCCTGTATGGCCCAATTATAATGAAACATGTAAAATGTAATGTCATGCACAATGTATACGTGTAGCTAAAATACGGATATGACCTGTGATTTCGACGGGTGTCACACAACCCAATAGATCTATTAAAGTGTTCCATGGCTTTTGATAGTTAATGGTTACAGTGTAATGTAAGTACGAGGACTGTTGAGCTCATGAACCAAATGTCTCATGTTCCACATGGCTGTCACGATAGAATGTAGACACAAAATGATATTGAAATAGGTGTAGCATGTTTGTCCCCCGAAAATGTAAAATAATAAAATGGGGCCGTGAAGACTCACCTGATAGTGTCACGTGTGGCCTGGTGAAGCTATAAATGTGAGATAGCTATCGTCCAGACAATGGTTACCCTATGAGTATCATTAGCACGGTAAATTGTACGTTCTTGTTGTTTATTATATAAATTGTTCACCCGATATTTGTCTGCCTTGGTTTTAGTGCAAGTTGGCCATGCCCTTGTGTACGTACTGCTTTAATAGTCATGTACTAGTAAAACATACGGTTTCTTAAATCCGGGTTACTTTATAAAAAGTGGTCTTTTATAGTAACAAAGGGGCCCCCACATGCCGTTATGGTATGTAAGTTGATACCAAGTCGTCATGTGTGGTTGGTTTTTGGAAAAACGTGCATTCTAACATAGTTTTATGCTCTTTTAGGTCCAACATAGTGCTAACACATCTTTTGGACCATTTTAACACATGTTAAGGAGTTATAGCCGAAACAATGTATCATATAGGTCTTGATTTCGATGGTTGATTGGATCAATAGGGATTGATCTAGACTTGGTAAGATACCATCAAAGATTTGCAAGGTATTATAGTAGTCTTGGGATAAAAACCGATTATAAAATATCCATTATAAGCCTCAACTTTGAACATAAAGCAAATCAGTTTTTTTTATGAAAACCGATTATTAGTTGGTCATTTATGTTGGGTTGTGATTCAATAAGAATTACACAACCTACCCTCTTGGTGTAAGGGCCGTTCAAGTGGTGATCTAATTGCATTAATATAACAAAGCAATTACTAGTTAGTTGAACTCTTATAAGTGAAACAAGGTGTGTGACCTATATGTGTGTGTGGCCGATTCATGGTGTTCAAGGGGGTCGATAGTCAGGTTAACATGATAGCCGATGGTTTTAAGGTAAATTGGAACTAATGTGGTAGCAAGTTAACTTACCTAATCAAAGCGAATGTTAGTAGCCGATTTTAGTGATCCTCCAAGCTTTTCCTCGTGCCTTGATTGCCTTGGTGTGGCTCAATGGTGAGGTTTTTGGTGAGTAGGGCCGATGGTTATTAAGAGTGAGGTGAGAGTTTGTGTGTGTTTCTTGGTGCAAGTCTTTCAAGTGTTCCTTTCCCCTTTATATAGTCAATCGAATGGCAAGCCAAAACTTCTTGGAATGAGTTTATGTATAAAGATGTTAACTAGTTTGGTGATAGTTAGCTGACAATGATGGATCACTCTTGTCCTTATATCGGCCGCTAGTGGTCATGGACGGAAAAGGAAGTTCTAGTTGTGTAGGGGTGTTTTGAGAATGAGTTGCCACTTCTTATTTGGTGTAAGTATTGTCCATAAGTTGGAAAGTGACATATGATGGTGGTTGTCTTGTGTCTCGGCCGAAATGCAAAGGAAGAAAGAAGGGATAGTTTGGGTAGTAATCATGTGTTGAGATGGTAAAATCCATAATTTAAGGACCCAATTTGGTATAAGGCATGCATGGACTTGTAGATAGTGACAACACATGAAACAAAGATTTGCTTCTTGTCCTTTCCTTCCTAGAAATCGTGTGGCTATGTAGGTGTGAGTTGTTGTCCTTGTAACCGATTAGTGCACATGGATCTTTATCCAATTGGAAGTTGATCTTCCTTGGGAGTTGTAGTTAGGGAAGACAAGGACTATAATGGTTTAAATGGGAAGTCTCATGTGGAATGCATGTAACATGAGGACAACACAAAGCTCAAGATGGTGGCACATGTGTGTGTGTGTAATTGGCCGAATAGAAGGAAAAGAGAAGGAATATTCGGTGGTTAAGTATCATAAGGAATTGTGTATGATTATTACTCTTGTATAAGTGAGGAACATGACAAGGTCTTCTACATAGATGTATATATAGGCGTATGTGTGTATAAGGGTATGTGGTGTTCTTATCACTTGGCATAGGCAAGTCCCTTTCATTTTGATTGTATGTATGCATCCATGTTGGGAACCGATTGACTCTAGAAGGTGTAGGCACACATATGTGGTAATTAGACAAGAATAGATAGTGTAAGGTAGCCTTAGATGTTAATGGTTTAGATGAAACTTAGCCTAGCATTGTTAGAGAGTCTGATTGTCTAGAGTGTGTATGTGTCGTGTGTGTGTGTGTGTGTATATATATATATATATATATATATATATATAGGATCCGGATATTTTGAGAACCAAGGTGAGTTGTGAGAACCATAGGAACTCACTTTATAACCACATACTTTTTTTAATAAAAAATGAATATGTGGTCCACAATTAATCAACAATAAAATAATGAATAAAATATTAATATACTTACACGAGGATAAAAATCCCTTACACCGGTGTATTTTGGCGTAAATTAATGTATTTTTTTTAAAAAAAAATTTTACAGCAGGGTTTACGTGTTTTACATGAGTGTAAAAAAAAGAAATTTTTTTTTCGCATTTTACGTCGAGTTCCTACGAATTCTCACAACTCGTCGAGTTCTCAAAGTATCCTAACCCTATATATATATATATATATATGATGTGTGTGTATAGGAACTAGGCTTTGGTTAGTCTTTGTCCCATGCTAGATAGGTATAATCCAATGGTATGCATAATAATTCATCTAGGTACAATGTGTGTGTTAAGTGGAATATTAGTTTGTACCAATTATCGTCGTCCATTTGCATAGGAATGCAACTTGATTTTGTCTAGATGGCAAGGGTGCTCAATGATGATACAAACATGTATTGATGTCCATAATTTATGAACATATGTTGTTTACTATTTGGTGACAATTGTGGTTAGTATACATGGGTTAGTGAGGAATTACTATGTGTTAGAGTGTGGTAACCTCATGAAATGCTCTTTGGTGATTTTCCTGGTGTCGCATGCATAAACGTGTGATTTTTGTTGAGTTTCCAGAATAACTCATGCTTCACTAGACTGAGGGGGGGGGGGTATAGTGTGTGCAAAATATCTAATTATGCACATGAAATGACAATAATAAGTAAAATGTGTACGAATGTTGACCTGGATCTTTGACTGGTGTCACAAGCAGTCTTCAGTATGTCGGCCTCCTTGATTCATAACTGATAATACCCTGAATGCAGGTCGATCTTCGAATAAGAACTAGAACCCTGCAACTAGTCAAATAGATCATCAATCCTCGGCATTAGGTACTTGTAGTTGATGGTCAACTTGTTCAATTCCCGATAATCGATGCGAAAACTACTATCCTTTTTCTTCACGAACAAAACCGGTGCTCCCCACGGAGAAAAACTCGGGCAAATAAAACCTTTATCTAATAATTCCTGAAGCTGGTTAGACAACTCTTGCATCTCGGATGGTGCTAAGCGATACGAAGTACGGGTTACTGGGCAGCTCTTGTTACTAGGTCAATGCAAAACTCGACTTGTCGTGGCAGTAGCAACCCAGGCAAGTCTTCAGGAAAAACCTCGGGATAGTCTCGCACTACCGGGATGTCCTTGAGTTACCGATGTTTGGCTTTTTGTTCAATGACGTGTGCCAGGAACGCGACACAACCTTTCCTTAAACATTTCTGCGCCTTGATGGAATATATAATGGGAAGAGTAGATCCACCACCATCTACTCGAATTGAGAGGGTTTCACCATTGGACAAGGGGATACAAACCAACTTCTCATGATAGACAATCTCCACACGATTCTTGGATAACCAATCCATGCCGATGACAGTGTCGAACCTACCCAATTAAATAGGCAGTAGATCAATGCTAAAGGTATGACCACCAAGTTTCAAAACACAATCCCTAACAACTTCCTCAAATGAAATGAAATTAATTTTCCATTAGCCAGTTCTATGGTGTAGTGTGTATCCAACTTAATTGATTCTAATCCAAGGGATTTCTTAAAGTCAGTCGACACAAAGCTAAAGTCAACGCCTGAATCAAAAAGTACCGAAGCCTAATGCTTGTTAAGGAGAAACGTACAGGTAACCACATTCGGATCATCGCATGCTTCATAATTGGCTCCAAGCACGAACGCTCGTCCGCGAGCTTGTTCCTTAACTTTTGGGCAATCCTTGTCGAAATGGCCGGTAGCACCACATTCGAAACACTCGTTTTTGGCACGGGGATTGTTGGTAGCTTTGGCCTTGCAGTTAGCAGTTTGGTGACCATGACGGTTGCAGTTCTTGCACAGGATGCTTTCGCAAGTATCAACATAGTGGTAGTTGCACTTGCTGCAATAAGGGTGGGGCCCGTTGTACTTCTTGCGGAGCTCCGCAACAGTGGTGGCAGCAAAAACTTTCACAAAATCCCGACGCTTGGGAGAAGAGTCCTTGCCTTTATTGGACCCAGATCATTTAAACTTATCCCCAGAACCTTCAGTAGCAATCTCAACCTTATGATTCAAAGAACCTATACGGACAGAATCATCGGTGAGACTATGATCTAGTGCAACCGCACTTTGAATGGTAGCGGTTGCGGATGCAATTACTATGCTTCGAGTCTTTGGGGATAGACCCCAGATGTACTGTTCAACCCTCTTCTATTCTGGCGTGACAATGTGGGGTACAAGGCAGGAGAGTTCATGAAAACGAGTGGTGTAACCAGTGATTTTAGCATCAACCATAGTTAGATTCGAATTCTGCCTCGAGCTTTTGTAGTTCGCTCCTCGGGCAGTACTTTTCAATGAGTAAAGTTTTTAGTTCGGCCCAAGTGAGATTGTAGGCCACATCTTTACCCAAAGTCTGTACTTGAAGATTCCACCATGTAAGGGCTTCATCTTGGAAATTGCAAGTAGAGTATTTCACTTTCTGGTCCTCGGAGCAACCACTGATGTTAAGAACCGATTCCATTTTCTCAATCCATCGGACAATTCCCACAGCACCTTCTGAAAAAACAAAAAGCCCATGGTTTGCAAGCCATGAAGGTTTTGTAGGAGCATCCCCGAATCGGGTTTTCAACTTCTGTGTATGTAATAGTAAATATTAACACAAAATTTTCGCAAGTGTATTAAGTAGAGAATGTGGATCAAAATTCCTACCGTTATCCATATCTCTTCCCCTTCGGCGACCGGCGCCTCTTGAGCCGCCACTAGAGTTGGCTCGAGTTGCGTCATCTCTAGCAATTGCCCCAGCAATTACCCTAGCAAATTCCGCATGAGTGGATCGCCTTCAGTGGCTCGTCCAGATTGTCGAGTTTGCATATTTCCCTTCTAATACATCACATATAAAAAATATAAGACACATATTTAACAAATATTGTCATGCACACAAATATAACAACAAAATATAACCATGAATAGTAACTCAGCGACAACCACAAGACATAAGGATAAATAAGATACATCATGAATCAAAATACCATCACAATCATTTCATTTCATTTTCGGAGTTCAAATGTATCCATTGTCACAATACAAAAGATTGGCGGCCAAGCCGCATAAGTTTAAAACACAACCACAAAATAAAACAACACAAGGTACAATCATGAAATATCCTAAGAAGATGAAGATGGAAAAGCAGCAGCAAGAGCGGTGACTGCAGATCTCATACGCTGGTCTAGCTCAAAAATCCTCTGCTCTAGTGTATCCAAGTGCCTCTCCGCCTCCACTCATCCCATAACGGCTGCAAGTCTCCCCTGCTCAGCCTCCGTAGCACGCTCTTCTAACTCCCGAATCTGAATACCCATGCTCACCAGCTGCGAATCATGAGATATGAGAACACCTCTCTCCGTGTAAAGCGGTCAGCCAAATGATCCACCCAAAGTCATCGCCTCAGCATCGTCTTCTTCATCCCTGTGAGCCAGATCACCTACAAGAGTGGGGAGGTGGGGCCATTTACAGGACTGGGATCTCCTCCTCAATTTGCAAGGTGGCTCGGGGTCAGGCACAGGTGCCTCCTCAACCCGCTCCTCTGGTATCGGACCAATGGGAAAGTTGGGCTCGCCATAGACAACGTGGTCGGCGGGCTCAATGGGGGCCGGGTAGGAACACAAATCTCTAGAACAACCGGCTGGCGCACTCGCTTTCGAGGAGTGCACGCAAAGCTTCCAACACTTGAAAAGTAGCGAAAGGTGCAGAAAGAAGGCGTCGGGTCAGGAGTGGGCTGTGCCGCGTGAGGAGCCTAAGCGGGAGTTGGGCCCTCGGCTGGAATGGCCTCTGGATGAACGTCGGGGTCGAAAAGAGCAGGTGGGGCGTCGACTCATCAACGGAGACATGGCGATAGGCGAGCTGGAGATCCCCATCCTCATCGGCGTTGTCCATAATAAAACCTACACTATCGTGTGGGTAGTCGGGCGCCTCATAGGGGATGTGGTCTGGATGAGTAGGAGCGACAAGGTGAGGGTCCTCCTCGGGGGTGGCATCAACGAGGTAGTCCTCCTCGGAGTCAGAAAGTAGGGTGAGGTCAACTGAAATGGCCATGATCCTCTAAAATGCATATGTAAATGAATGAATATGAATGTCATTAAATGAAATACTATACCCGTGTGTAGTCGTGGAGCATCTTGGGAACTTGAGAGTTGCAAGGTGAGGTAATGTGGTATTTTTTGAAAACCTTTCGAAAATGTTTTAGTTATAGCTGACTCAAATTCGCTATAACCTTCTGCTCTGATACCAATCTGTCACACCCCGCCGAGGCGGAAACACGGGGATGTGAATCGAAAGGTTTTCAAGCACAAGGTTCAAGCAACACATAGATGTAATTTAAAATGATACCATCAAATGATAAACATAGTCATACATAGTTAAGAAAATTATAACATTGTTTGGAAGTCATTGGACCAAATACCGAAACCATGACATGAGTAACATTATTGAATCTCAACCGGTGATGATACTACGATCTGCACACTCGAACCCCTTTCCCATGTTCCTGCTCCTCATGATCAATTACATGAAAAACCTGCACAAAAGATTTGTGAACATAGTGTCGGTGAGTTCATATCGTTCCGACAATAAGTGCCCTAGGATTATCAAGGACATAGTAAGTTGTACGTTCGTGTCTTTTACCATACAAGTTGTTCACCCGACTTGTGGACCCTTGTGTTAGTTATATGTGGGCCATTGTTCATGCACGTGACAATTATCACATGTTTTATGTGTACTTTGTAAAATGTACGGTTTCGTGAATCCCGGGCGCTTTATTGTGAAAACGTATCTGTTGTTGGCAAAATTGGCCCCACATGTCATTATGGGTGTAGAATATTCCCAATCTTAACATGTGTGGTTGTTTTATGGAAAAATGAATGTTTTAACATATGTTTATATCTTTTAATGTCAAAATATAGTACTAACACATGTTATGGCTAGATTAACATATGTTAGTAACTATAGCCGTAACTTTAGCATGATGTTTAGTTCCAGATTAGTTGCTAATGACCAAAACTTTGGCTTCCATATGCTCGTGTGTGGGTGTTTGTGGATTTATGAGCATGTAGGTGTATGACATTGTTCCAAAGTTGTGTATTTCTTGTATAAATGTCGAGTCATGTGACAATGTATATATATATATATTCATCATGTTAGTTTCAAAACTCAGATCTTTGTTAAAACACATAGTCTTTATACACATATCTGGTTAGACTATGGGTATACCTTATACACTAGGTCGATTTCTTTTCGCTTTATGAGTGTGTGCGTATGTAGAAAGGTATGTATGTATGTAATTGATAACAATTAACATTTAACAAGATAATATCCTTAAAATTCACTAAACTTAGGTGTGTTATGGGTTCGATTACAAGGTGTTTATGGGACGGGGTTTGGGTTAATATGAGGCTCGATAATTGTTAAGATGGAACTAGAGGTTTTGGGCTAGTTAGAAGTATCTAGTTCGAGTGATGATGTACCCGAGTGCTTGAAGCTTCAAAGATTCCAATAAATCCTCCTAACCTTGAGTCTTATAGCTTGGAGTGGGAAATGGTTATCATTTTGGTTTTATAGGGGTCGGCCGAGAGGAAAACAAGAGGAAAGGAAGAGTTGGTGTGTTTTTGTGTGAGTAAAAACTTTGATCTTCATCTCTATTTATAGGCTAAGTTATGGAAACTCAACTTCATGGGTGTTTGCACCTTTGGGAAGGACATGCCACATATGTGAAATTTGTTGACAAGTGAGGAAAGTGACACATGATTGGGATAGGGATGGTTCGGCCAAGGGATAGGAACAAAGGAACCTTCATCAATTTTTGGCTTGTGTCAACCTTTGTGGATGGTGAGTTGCCCGTGGAAGGTTCATTTTGGTTCAAGATAGTTGGCTTTGTCACTACATACCATGCATGCTAATGCTTTGGGTATGCTAATGCTTTGGGCATGCTATGTCACTATTGGCCGATCACAACAAGAAGAAAATAAAAAATGTTGGTTTCAAACTAAACATGGAAGCTTATCAACCTTGGTAATTGGAGTGAGGTGTGGTTAGGCCAAAAGAGTAAAGGGTTTTGTGAGGTAATGTGAAAATGACTTGTGATTAGAAAGGGTTTGGTTTGGTTTTCGGTCGTGGATGGTTCCAAGAGAAACCATTATGGTTTTTGGTTCATGATCATGTACAAGAACTAGTAGTGTCATAATGCAAGTTTTTTTAATGGTATAAACTAGGATTGTAAGAAATGTGTCATAAGGTTTGAAAGAGACTTGTGGTTTTTGTCTTGGTGCTTTAGCCAGAAAAGAAAGAAGACAAAGTGAGATCTTTCTAAAGGGGGTTATCATCATAATCTAAGGTCTAGTATGTTCATGGGTTAAGGCCCTTTTGTGATGTAAGTTGATTATCATGGAACGCAACTAATCCATAATATGTTGATCTTTATACATGTGTATGTATATGTGTGTGGCCATAAATATACACATGTGTGCATGGGTTTCATGAACTTGTTTGTTTGGTGAGATAGAAATATGTATGTATGTTCATACATGCTCATGATGTGTTATTAATAATCACAAATTACCCATGGTATAGGAATGGATTATGAGTGTTAACATATGCATATGTGTGTGATCTAGTGAGTTGATAACATACGTTGATGTAATAACATCATGGTACCAATATATGTGTTAATTATTGATGGACATGCATTGTTGGGTGAAATCTTAATTCATGTTAACACATGTTTGTTCATTGGTAATGTTTATTAGCATCGGTGTGGGTTAATTGTTATAAACACTGTGTGAATTGTTCGAATTTGAGTGGGACTGTGTAATTTTCCCACTTCGGTATTGTCACGTGTTTTGTTGTTTGACCATACCGTAGTAATCAGGTATCTGGTTGTTCTCTGTTGAGCGTGTGATTGGCTTGATTGTTCAACGCCAATTGTCATGGATATCTCGGATGTTGTATGCGTAAAAGGATAATCTATTGAATTTCTACAATAGTTCTGGCTTTAGTAGAACGGGGGGTGGTACAGTGAGTGCAAAAATGTCTAATATGCACATGAAATGATAATATCAAGTAAAAATGTGTACGGGTGTTGACCTGGATCGTTGACTGGTGTCACACCAACATATGGGTCTTCAAGTATCTTCAAAAACTCCTCATGTATCTAATTATGTGTATTTTCATATGTCACAAATAAGACACAAAAGTCTCTTATATATACAAGAAGAGTCAATGGTGAATGAAGAGTCTAACATAACTAGACACTTAATTTTAGACTTAAAACTATAATCAAGTGTCATAAATAAACTCTACTCAAGAGTTTTTCTTCATTTCCACATGTGAAGACTTTTACCAATAATACTAGATTATAATTTCATTAAATTAAAACTCTATTCACCTTCCAAATTTCCAACAGTTTTTACGTTCGACCGATTAACCACTTTTGGAATTTTGCTCAACTTACCGTGCTTCCGGTCATTTGAAGCCATTCTGATAGCGGTTTGTCTAGTTAAGCCCTAGTGCACATATCAATGCGCAAAAGTGTATTTATTGAATACTTACAACTTATTCCAATCTAAAACGGAAAGGAAAAATGATTAACTACAATGAACCTTTTATCACTAAGCAAGCAGCTAACTAACAATTAACAAACTATCTTCATTATTGACAAACCCAACCCCTTCACTATTCACATAATACTATTAATCCATCTCTACAAAAGGATACCTTGTTGATACATTCACTAAACCACTCTTCACCTTTCTACGTTAAGCTGCTCCATGTCCTTTGCTAACAGACCTAGTCAAACCTGGCATAGGTAGAGCTTAACTTATAGATGGGCATTGTAATAGGTAAGTAATTTAGTGGCTTCCTGTCAAACTATGTATACGCAATATGTATGTTCTATATACTTTGCAATTATCCATCAAACAATATACAAAGAGGATTCCTAACCGTACATATGTGATCTATTGTAGAATCACAACTGCATGCATGAGGGGTTCTCACTTCTTGTTTTTCCTTCCAAACATCCACAAGCCACATTTT
Organism: Ambrosia artemisiifolia; assembly: GCA_032199755.1. Lineage (NCBI taxonomy): Eukaryota > Viridiplantae > Streptophyta > Magnoliopsida > Asterales > Asteraceae > Ambrosia > Ambrosia artemisiifolia. The sequence goes on from CM063521.1 coordinate 28,618,624, forward strand.
CGAAAAGGTTTCAATTTTTATTTTAACCCCATCTAGGCATCTAGGTTCACATCTAAATGGTAAAGAATGCTTTAACATGTAATGGAATGCTTAACAACATATTAAATCCACACACACACACACACATACATACATATATAAATATATATTAATTACTATAATTTGATAATATATAACTTCTTGATTATATCTAGTACAATAACCATTATCAGCATTCACAATTGACGATAAAAACCGTTAGATGGGTTGGCTGACCCAGCCCGTTTTATTCAACCCAACCGTTTTGTCACTCAATGGACCCACATAGCACATACGTTTGTAAACCGTTGGTATTTTCATTCCATATACGAAACATTCCTATCTGAAACTTTACTTCCAAGATTGTGAAGCCCTCTTATATAATCCAGTCCTGGATTTTCGATTTATGATGCCGAAACTACATTTGAATAGAAGCTCAAGAAAGAAATATGACAATGTGGTCCTCATGGCCCTTCCATTTGTTTTGGAGACTTTAGTAACTTCTTTAACGAGTTTACGATGCTTTTAAATGTTGGCCGCTTAGTTGGATCACTATTTCAACATGCAAAAATAATAAATACGAAAGAAACATTAGGACAGAGGGTACCCCTGAGATACGAAATAAATATAGATGGATGATAATTTTCTTACTCAGCCCAACAAGATTCCATGAGTGAGGATAATGCGAGAGGGGTATTGATCGGTATTGTTAATTTCCTGTTTTGGAAACCCACTGCTCCAACAACCTAGAATTCGATAATTCATGTCATCAACTAAAAGAAAGTTGTGTATTCATCAGTGTACAAAGGCGTTGTGACGGATATTTTTCTAGATATGAAAATTCAGCCCATTTACTCATGATGGCTCATTCATGTTTTTTTGTTAATCACGAGAACCAGTTACCCGAAAAGTCACACCCTGCTAACCAATGAGATCAAGTAAATCACAATTTATGCTGGATAGATACCTTTAGGAGGTTAAGGTAGGAACTAGTGGAAACAAGATTTGAACCTAAGACCTATGCTCAGGGAATCAGGTGCTTACCATGGCACCATGCCTCTATAGGGTTAGTTATGATCTATCTCAAGAGGTCATAAGGCTCAAATAAGAAAAACTAGTATTAAAGAGTAATTGAGACAACTTGTTACCCAAAGAATATATTTAATGTATAAAACCTCCAAAATTGTTTCAGGTAACCCAAAGAATATATTTAATGCATAAAACCTACTAAATTGTTTCAGGCAAAAGATTAGTTCAGTATTAAACGAAGCGTTTCTAATCAGCCCAACCATTTTAGCACATGTCTAATTTAGATTTTTTTTCATGGTAAAATTGTTTTTCTTATAGAGATGTACAAACCTGAGCAGGGCTGAGTCCATTCCACGGTTGTTGCATGGTCACGAGCTCCCATAAGATTACACCAAAACTGTAAACATCAGATTTTTCATTTGAAGGCTCACCTCGAAGGAACTCAGGGGCCATCCATTCAGGCTGAAGATAAGATTACAATTATGTTTCATTTTAAACAATAAACAGATGTATGAGCAGACATTGGATTAGAGAAGCTAACCGTTCCAGCAACAGATTTTGATGATATAAAAGTATTCGCTTTAAATCTTGATAACCCAAAATCACAAACCTGCATGTGCCAAGGTAAATGTTGACTCGAGAAAACAAAGGACGAATCATACATGACAAGAGAATTAGCATGTTACCTTTACTGTCCAGTTTTTGTCTACTAATAAATTTGGAGATTTGAGATCCCAGTGAACTACAGGAGGACTAAGACAATGAAGATAATTTATGCCTTTTGCCTGCAACAATAAGTGTTAAAATCTCAAAAGTCAACCTTTGATCTACTACCTATGCAATTTTAAGATTCCTTCAAGGCTGTTCTAGTACAGGACTGAGTCCTTTGTACCTCAAAAGCCGATATTTACTTTAAAGTTGATACAGATTGACTTTTGAAGTACAATAATTAGTGGCTGATCTCAAAGAAATATTTACAGTTTTGAATTTGGGTAAAGGGATTCAAAGGTAGAGAATGCAATCTAGTAGATATCCAAGATTTAGTACAAACCACATCTAAAGCCATACGTAGACGTCGTCTTTGATCCATACTCTCGCCAGCTGCTGGTAGATGAAGAAGGCGAAATAAACTACCCCTGTGTTCATTAATGTGGTTTAACGTTGCAACTCGAAATGCAGAAAGAAAGTTACTTTGGAAGCTAGCTCTATCTGGCTTGATTTTTGCAAGATAGTAGTTTGTTTTTGTATAGAATAAGCAACTTACCTAGGTAGATACTCGGTTACAATTGAAAAATGTGGTCGAACAGTGACTGCGCCCATGAAGAGAACCACATTTGGATGGCGTACACGTTTCATGATCGAAACCTTACAAGATTAAACAACAAATTTTGAATGTAAGCGAGACTACATGGTTATTAGAAAATTTACATGAAAACTCATAAAAATATATATGGCACAATGATATATATACCTCTCTAAGAAACTCCTTAAGTTGATCATCATGGAAGTCCTGGACCGTTAAAACCTTAACAGCTACATCCTGTAAGAAAGGCAATACAGTAATTTCTTTTTAGTATAGCGTCAAAAGAAAATTCCGTATTTTGGGACTCCCATTTTTACTTCCCCAAAAATTCAAGATTTCGAGTCAAAGAAAACCTCTATCCTAGAGTGGGCACTTCAATGATAACCAATTTCAATTAGAGAACTATAGGAACCGCATACACATGGGTACCTATTGCTTTAGTTGTGATACATAAGATGATCATGTAATTGCATAGTCTACTCTCTTTCTCTCTCTAGCCAGCACTACGAATGCTCATTCAGTTCATACGATTCTCTACTTATAAATGGTTCTCTATTGAGCGTGCACACCCCTTAACCTAGATAAGAGGATATTCTATTTTAGGTAGAACTTTAACATTTTTTACCCGCTTTGCTAAAACAACTTTCTGCATTAAAAGGATTGTCTAAGGAGGGTGTTTACTAATGTTGTATTGAAATCAGACACAAAATATTTGCTTCAAACTGTAAAAACCAACAACTAAACCACAAAGGTTTGGTTGGTTCAATGAATGATCAGTTTCTTCTTCTTCCCACTAACTGATTTATGTTTAAGAAGATAAATATAGCAAGAAGTACTAACTGATCCATGCCACTCTGCACGATGAACTGTCCCAAACGAGCCTGAAAATGCAAGGTAAACTTTAGCCACCTTGCAGCTAAGCAAGTTCGGTATCAAAACACGTAAGTAGAGTTATCAAGACATACATACCAGCACCAATACGCTCTTTGATATGTAACTCATCCCAAGCTATCTCAGGCCAGTCCATAGCGAGAGATGGCTCAAGGTTTAGGTACCTTGGAGCAGTCACTGGGAAGTTGCCTCCACATTTGCTGTCACTCAACAACTGACCTGATTGACTTTGTTTGACTTTTGGAGTTTCCACTGTCTCACAAATTCTGTAACTCGTGTCGAGTGGTACACATCTCATCTCCTTTGATTCTCCGTTAAGGTCAGTTTCTTTAACATATACATTTGGTTCAACTTCAACGCCTGCATGACATTAATCATGTTAGGGGTGTGTGGATGCGGGTTTAAAGGTAATTATTTAATATCACATGATCATTTTCAATACACCCAATGACCCAAAACATAACATTATGATAAAAGAAAAAATAACTGGTTAAACGTAAGAAAGAGAACATACCCTTGACTTGAGAAATCGATGATCGATCCACATAAACTTGTTGAACTTCTTTTAAATTGAAACTTTGAAATGGTGAAGGAACCGAAGAAAGTATATCTCCGTTAATAGAGGAATCTGGTTTACACATGTTTCCTGGATTCCCGATTAGATCCATTACATACTCCCTGATACATATAATTTGTCACATTTACGAGTAAGGACTAAGTGAAGACAGTTTTCTTAGATTTTGATCATAAACATAAAACAAGAACAAGTATCAAATAAAACATATTAATTCACCTAACCTCGTCAAATTGTCATCTTTGATCTTGACAAGGCATGAGGATCTATGATCTTCAACACAATACTTGCAACCTCTAGCTATACGGCAAGGTAGTCCCACGTAGTCGGCCAATTTCTGCATATATATATTTCATCAGGACAACGACCCAAATACAACCAAACATGACTTGTTACCTAATAAGGGAAACTGGATTGAAATAATATAAACTATGAATCATTGGTTGATAATAACCAATACATACACTGTGACCAATGACCTTCCTAACTTTCACTTTCACTTTCATTACCAATGGCAATCCCACTCTAATAGAGAAGTAACTCTGTCTACCCCTAACTTTCATTTATGTTGTTTGAAAACAAGTTACAGCACTCTGATTATCAATTGTTCATTAGAGGCACACATAGTTACTTTTTTCATTAAAGTGAGATTACCCCTTGGCAACGAAAGTTAAGGAAGTGTCACTGGTCACATTGCAGGCATGGATTAGTATCGACCAATGGGTATAACTTGGATAAAAAAAATCCACCCATTAATAACTTAAACCATATATAAACCTTGAAAAGAATAGCTCTGTGCCTACAAAGACCCACAGACAAGCTGCCAACTGTGACCAAAATGCCTTTTTGAAGATCCCTCAGTTTGAGGCTAGCTGACTCCCAATGAGCATGGAGACCATCTTGTTCCGTTTGAAACGAACCCCTTAAAATGAAGTTATATAAAATAAAGTGAACGCGCAAGAGAGATGCCAAAACAAATTAATGATGGAGACTTAGTACCCCATTGTAGAAGCAACAAGTTTTCCTAGGTTTTGAGCCAACACATGATTTTTTTCTGCAGAAAAGTAAAGCTCTTGTGCTTTATCCTCCAATTCCCTTAGCCGTGAATCTCCATATCGATCGACAAGAAGCACCTCCATTGACGTACTGCTTGAATTCACAGCTTTGAGTGCAAGTAAAGATGGGCCTTCTTCAGAATCACTGCACATCATCCACGTATATGGATCCATTCCCAGGATGTTATAGAACCCGTCCGATATCTTGTCATTATATGACAGTGTACCATTAACCTGAAATTTTATCAAAATCATCAAACACCTAGTACAAAACAAACATATCATCAATCAAAAAACACAGTTTTTAATCACATAAACGGAGTTAACCGAAGCAAGACAAAACAAATGAGTATCACCAACTGACTGAAGTCGTCAATACCAACAATCATATTCCCGACATATTATCATTGGAAACCACTTTCCCTACGTCTTTCTACTGTGATACTCATTTATTTAGTAGTGATGCAAATATATATACACAACAAATAAATAAGCTAGCTAATATGAAATCATATATACCCAAAGACGATAGGAAACAGACTCCCCATCATAACAGGCGCCCGCAGGAGCTTCAACACGCGTAGGCTCATTAGCAACAGCCGCGTGACGGGTTAACCTTTTCGCAAGCATAAGCTGTAAGTAATAACTGTCCCGCCACTTCCGTATAAGACTATAATCACCATTCCCCACCACCACAACATCCTCCTCCCTTATCAAATCCTTACCAAAACCACCCGAACTAACTGTCGCAATCGTCCCCGAAAACAAACTGGCAGCGTAACTACTTGCCCCGTCACTGGATAACCTCCGTAACGACACCTGTCGACGTGGCGTCTCATTATAATAATAATAATCGGTAACTTCATCGTTGTCTAGAGGTATCGCGTGTCCGGAACATCCACCAGAAGCTTTGTTATCACCCAGCCAGCTTACGAAATCGGTGACGTCATCCCTCTTCTTCTTCCCGTGACTACGTTCGCTTTTACAGCTACTACTAACTAAACGCTGTCGTTCCGATAATAAAACCGTGTCTGCGTACACGCCACTCTTGTTCTTCCTCTCCTGATCTTCAGATTTTAACGATGACCTTTCGGTGAATTTTCTCGGGAAAACATATGTTGCTCTATGAGGCATTTTTTTAAAAAAAAAAAAAGTATCGTATTTGAATCAATAGTAGTAACAAAAAAGAAAAAGAAAACAGATATCTAACACTGGTTTTGCTGTTATTCTAGCATAAAACGTGTTTCCTAGATTGGAAATTAACAGCTTCGGTGAATAAAAACTGATCGTATTTTAGAAACAATCTTTTACGTGTTGTGGACTTTACAAACCTCAACAAGGAACGCATATTTCGACTTTAAAACCCTAAACGAAAAAAAGGTTCTATATAATATTCAAGAAACTTTATGAGAAGATGAAACGAGGAGGGTCTGTAGAGGAACCAAAGGAAACGGTTGAAGAAAGGAAGAGCTAGCAGAGATTGTATTGCATAATTGTATGGATGAAAGAGCGGCTGCAACGATTTTTGCAAAAAGAAGAAGGATTAACTGGGGAGTGGAAACTGCAATAACATTTCTTTTCGGTAGCTAACATGGATGTTATTTATGTTTATATACTGATAGGATCGGTTGTGATCTGCCTCACGCTTGTGGTGTGGAGTGCTACGAGAAATTATAGGTAGAGCCTAACTTTTTTAAGGTATTAGCTTCAATCTTTGATCTTATCGGGCTTTACTGATTTTTTACTATCGTGTTATGAGGCGGGTGAGAGTTTAGGTTTTTTCAAGAACTGGTGGCTTGGTGGGTTCTTGCTACCTAGCGTTACTTGTGGGCGGGCACCTAAGACGTGTCTTCACCCAGGGGTGTATGAGGTACTTTTGTAACCAACTGGTTGAAACCCCAGGTAGTCTGGACATCATTTGTTAGCCGTTCAAAAAAGGATCGGTTGTGATCGAAAGCTGAATTTCTGGTATCAATTTATTTTGTTAAAATACTAGTATAATACTATACTATTTCATTACAATACTAGTATAATACCGACACATAGTACACCAACTAAAAAGATATGCTAAAAAGAATATCGACAAGTGTTTAAGGGGGTGTTTGGGATTGATTATTCAAAACAGATTATGCGTTTTGGAAAAGCAGTGTGGAGCTGCTTATAGATTATTGCGTTTTGTACCCTAAAAAACTGATTATCTGCGTTTAAAAAAAACGCAATCCAAACACTAAAAACTGATTATCTGCGTTTTCAAAATGCAATAATCTAAAAATCAGATTCAAAGCACAATCCCAAACACCCTATAAGTATCATATTGAAAACCATGGGCTAGTATGGGTTGGCTTCATCACGGTACCTTTATCATACCAACAATCGCTATACTTTAGGCTAAGAGTATCGAATAAAGCCCTATGGACTATAAATTGCCACGTCTACCTCACATCAGTGTCACGTAGATAGAGGGCGCTTCAAAGCCGCTTGAAAGCCGCCACCCTTAACTAATATGTTATGAAAGAAAGTCACTTTAATTATTTCCCAATCATGTTTTTTTTCTAATTAATTTAAATCTATTTATATTTTATAAACATTATAAATTTAAATAAAAGTTAAAAAATAAAAAATATACATGAATAAAACAAAAAAATACATATTTAAATAAAAATATATTATTAAAATAAAAAATACATAATTAAAATGAAAATTACATGATTAAAAAAAACAGCTTAAACATTGTTATTCTATCCGGAGTAGTTTCTCATAATTCGTCACGCCGACACATGAGCATATTGTCGGTCGTTGCAACGTTGGCACTCTTGACGGGCCGCGTTAATCGTCTTGTCCTGCGTTATGACCTCCGCGTTGTTCATCGCTAGTTGCGGTGCCTCAAATCTTATAGATGCTAGCCATATGACAATAAATTTTTAAGGATTTCTGGTAGCCTCTTAATGACCATTCACAGACTACCACTTAATGGTCCATAACTTATGAAGGGTTAAGCGGTAACCTTATGTAACATGCGACCCCTCTCACCACCAATATTGTCCGCTTTGCCCATCCAGAGCTCACGGATTTGTTATTGGTTGCCCCGGTGGAGACTTCCCAGGAGGTCACACATCCTGATACTGCTCCCACTTGAGCACGCTTAACTATGGAGTTCTCATCTCATCCACTAAAATTAAGCCCCAAAACGCGTTGGTTATTTAAGAGGCATTGGATTACATATGAACCAAGGATCTCTACTGGCCACAGCCAATGTGGGATTTTCTTGGGGTGTCACATTCACCCCCTGTTAGAGTCTCAACGTCCCTGATGAGGTATGCACCCACCATCCCGAACGGCACAGGAGTGACTCTGATACCATCTGTAACATCCGACCCCTCTCACCACCAATATTTTCCGCTTTGCCCATCAAGAGCTCTCGGATTTGTTTTTGGTTGCCCCGATGGAGACTTCCCAGGAGGTCACCCATCCTGATACTCCTCCCACCTGAGCACGCTTAACTGTGGAGTTCTCCTCTCATCCACTAACATTAAGCCCCAAAACGCGTTGGTTATTTAAGAGGCATTGGATTACATATGAACCAAGGATCTCTACTAGCCACGGCCGATGTGGGATTTTCTTGGGGTGTCACACCTTAAGTCTGAATGGTTAAGAGGCAACCATTAAGATGTTACCTCTTAACCATTCATACTTTAGATTACATCTTAACCATTAAGAGACTATAAACCATTCAGATGTAGGGGCTGTTTGGTTGACTAAGTGTTGAATCATTAAGAGGTCTGAATGGTTAAGAGATCTGAATGGTTAAGCGCTGAATCATTAAGTTGGACCTCTTAATGGTTAGTTTTCTTGTCCCACATTGGTAGGGGAGCCTCATTAAGGTTCATCCTAGTTCAGTGTTTAATAGTTCAATGCTTAATGGTTCAGCAACATCCCAAATCTTAATGATTCAGACTTAACCATTTCATTCAGAAGCTGAAACAAACGCGCTGGATGCTGAATCATTCAGCGCTGAATGGTTAAGAGCCTCATTAAGAGGCTACCAAACAGCCTCGTAGTCTCTTAATAGCTATCAAACAACAATCTCGTGAATGTTATAATGGTTTTCATGCATATGTTTACGAAATTGTGCAATAACGGAGTTCCATAAAGATAATGGCGATTCAGCCTTTGCTTGCTCGGCGAGAACCACCCAAATCCAAAAGCAAGGAAGAAGGAGACATGCTCCGAGATATCCAGCAGACGTTCAACCAGCTGCGCAAGGTGCGCATGAAGTTGAACCCGAGCAAATGTTCATTCGGGATGGAAGAGGGCAAATTTCTCGGAGTCATCGTAACGGGGGATGGGTTCCGCGCCAACCCAGAAAAAGTACAGGCCATCGAAAGGATGCCATCACCTGCTTCCATCAAAGAAGTACAAACACTGATGGGCCGCCTTGTCGCCCTCAACCGATTCTTGTCCAACTACGCTTCAAAGTCATTCCCATTCGTGGATACCTTGAAGAATTGTCTGAAGAAGAGTAACTTCCGCTGGACCCCTGAGGCAGAATCAGCTTTCAAAGAAATGAAGCAATGCCTGATGAACCTTCCGACATTAACAGCGCCCCTTCCTAAGGAACCGCTCACGCTATACTTGTCCGTCACGGAGCGGGCAATAGGCGCGGTTTTAATGGTCGACCGCAAGGGCGTGCAAACACCGATTTACTACATCAGCCGCACGCTGTTAGATGCGGAAACAAGGTATACAATCATGGAAAGGCTGGTTCTCGCTCTTGTCCACGCATCTCGAAGACTCCGCAGGTATTTTCAAGGCCATCCGATAAATGTCCTCACAGACTACCGGATAAATGACATACTCGCTAAACCCGAGCTATCAGGCCGCCAGGCTAAATGGGCCATTGAGCTGGGGGAACATACGATCAACTACAAACCCCGGCCTGCCATCAAAGGCAAAATTCTCGCAGACTTCGCCACAGAAATACCCGCGGACAAAGTTCAAGAGTGTCAAGCGGAAGAAACTCCCGCACCGGCGCAAGACCCGTCGCAAAAATGGTCCTTATACACGGACGGGGCCTCAAACGACGACGGCGCCGGCGCGGGTTTGCGCCTCATCATCCCAGATAATCAAGAGTTCACATACACCATCCGCCTCGACTTCAAAAGCACAAACAACGAGGCGGAATACGAAGCGTTGCTGACAGGCCTCCGCATTGCGGAAAAAATGGGGGCCAGGCACGTGGAGGCACATGTGGACTCACTACTTGTCGTGCGACAGATCAATGGATCCTACGACGCAAAGGACGAAATCATGTCATTATACCTGGAACAAGCCAAAATACTCATGCGCCGATTCGATTCATGCACGGTCGAACATATCCGGCGCAGCGAAAACAAGCCCGCCGACGCGCTGAGTAAAATGGCATCCACGGTCTTCGAACATATGGCCAAGGAAGTCCGAATCGAGGTCCTAGATAAACCATCTGTTCCGCCCCGACAAGTCAACGTCATCCAAACAGGCAACGCGTCCTGGATGACTCCAATCAAGGCCTATCTATCTTCCAGCATCCTGCCTGACGACAAGTCAGAGGCCCGGAAGATCAAACACAAGGCTCTACAGTACCAACTTATAGACGGTACCTTGTACCGCCGCTCCTACCTAGGGCCGCTGCTGCGCTGCGTAGATTCCGCAGACGCTTCCTTCCTCCTAAGAGACATACATGAAGGAACATGCGGGTTGCACGCAGGCCCAAGGATGGTAGTAGCGAAATTGATGAACGCAGGGTACTATTGGCCGGGCATGCACGTGGACGCAGTCAACGAGTTGCGCAAATGCGACAGTTGTCAGCACCACGCTCCGAACACCTTGCGCCCCAAGAACAACCTGGTGCCGGTCACAGCGGCTTGGCCGTTTCAAAAGTGGGCCATCGATCTGGTAGGCCCATTCCCAACGGCTCCAGGAAATGTGAAATACCTAATCGTCGCCATCGACTACTTCACTAAATGGGTCGAGGCGAAACCTCTAGCCAAGATCGACGGCGCGCATGTCAAGAAATTCATTTGGGAGTTCATCATTTGCCGATTTGGCCTACCGATGCAGCTGGTAAGCGACAACGGTACACAATTTGAAGACCAATCCCTACAAGAATGGTTGGCTCAAATGGGTGTCCAACAAATTTTCACATCCGTCGCGCACCCGCAAGGCAATGGTCAGGTGGAAAGAGCCAACCACATAATAGTAGAGGGCATCAAGGCACGACTTGGAACCAAAAGAACCGGGTGGGTAGAGGAAATTCCCCATGTTTTATGGGCCTACCGCACTCTCACAAAAACTAGCAATGGCGAAACACCATTTAGTTTGACATATGGTACCGAGGCAGTCATCCCCGCCGAAATAGGTTGCCCTTCCGCAAGGGTGTTAATGGCCAAAACAAGAGATAATGATAAAGAACTCCGCCTGAACCTTGATCTGTTAAACGAACGCCGCGATCTTGCTGCAATCAAAGAAGCAAGATACAAAACACAGCTAGAGCGCTACTACAACAAACGCGTCAAGGCATCCGCGTTCAAGATCAGGGACTACATTTTCCGGAATAACGAAGCTTCCAATGCCGAAAAACCCGGAAAACTAGCTCCTACCTTGGATGGCCCATACAAAATACAAGAAGTACTTGGCAAAGGAGCCTACGCGCTAGAAAGACTTGATGGAACACCTATCCCGCGATCTTGGAATGGCGCGCAACTACGCCGCTGTTATTTATAAAACACTTGTAAAACGGCTACACATGCTGCATTTATCAATGAAAATGGTTTCGTATATCTGTTCTTCTACTTGTTTTTCCGCGCCAGGGTCTTCAAGACTTAGGTAAAACTACTGTCGGACCAGGTCTGCTCGCTGTTGGCACGACACAAGTCTTCAAGACGCGCCCCGCGCATGTCGGACTTATAAAATTCGCGCAACAGCGCCGCACCTTATGGTCTTCAAGACAAGTTTACTTTCCGGACTTAATGACGCGCGACACTCGTGTAGCTGAAAACCTTGTCTTCTAAACTTGTCAAATACAAGTTGGACAAAGGACAAACACTGCACGAGCGCGCAGTCAGTGGTCTTCTAGGCAAGGCTCTCATGCGCTTAACTCGGACCCTACGGCACAAGTCGCGCCCCGCTATAGTCTTCAAGGCAAATACTTAAGACGCCGGACTATTTAGCGCGGCGCGCGTCCTAACTTCTACTTATACACTGGGTGACGACTTGGTTAAATAAGCAAAGGAGTTAGAACGAGAAACACAAGATATAAACAAACCAAGAAATTTTCATTCAAAAAAAGGGGGACTTAAAAACCCTTAATATTTACAAGAATTTACAAATAAAAACAAAACAAGTGCCTAAATGTTATCCACATTCGAGGTGCCCTCGCCAGTGGCCTTCTGGCGCTCCTCCTCCAGGCGCTTGCGCTCCGCCTCTCGCGCTAGCTCATCAGATTTTTCCATAAAGTACTTGAGGGCAGCAAGAGGATCCGCATTCTTATTACAGTCAGCAATCACTTGAAGGATGGGGAAGTCAACTTTCTAAAATTTGACAAGCTCCGCCTCATATTCATCTTTCAAAGGCTTCCCATAATGCTCAACATCCTCGAGCCGCCCGCCATTCTGAGCAGCCAAGAATCCATCCTCATAACCTTCACCATACCCATAAGCTTGGGCGGTGGCGGCTATGGCAGCGACTTGGTCGCCCAATTTAGGCTCCTGCCAGAACCTCTTGAAGACCTGAAAAATGACAAACAGTTAGTAACTCAAAGACTAACACAAGACAAACAATAAGAAAGTCATAAGAGCTTACCCCAGTAATCCCATCAGTCATCAACCACTTGATGGAGTTCTGCATATGGGTCTGAGCGCCCATCGCCTCCTCCAGCAAACGCTGGGCCACCTCACACTCCTTGGCGGCCGCAGCGCGTGCTTCCTCCGCCGAGCCAAGGTCTTGCTCCAGATCCTCTTTGGCACTAAGGATCCGGATCCTCTCTTGCTCTAGAAAGGAGACGCGCTCAGTAGCCTTGATAAGATCTGCATCTTTAGACTCAAGCTCCAGGCGTTTCTCCACAACCTGAGCGGTCCGCTCAGAGAGGGCCTTGCTCTTCTCCTCCAACTGTCGGGTCAACACCCGACCTTCTTCCTGCGCTTCGGCCAGAGTCTGCTTCAAGCGCATTGTCTCAGCATTGGTCTTCTTGCAAGACTCTGACCACCTGCGCTTATCCGCTGCCGCGTCCTCTTCATGCTTGTTCACTTTAGCTTCTGCTTCATGGGCGCGACGGCGATACTTGGTTATTTCAGCCTTGAAGGCAGCCTCTTTCTCAACAAGGTCTGCCTTCTCCGCCTCCAAGCGTTGGATATCCCGCCACACCACCGCATCTCGGCGGCGTAGCGAGTCAATCATAGACAGCTGAGTCGCTTGATTGACGCACAAGGCAGCCATAAGGTCCGCGCGACTCAGCATATCTTGGTGAGCGCGCTCATAGGGAGGCACCACCTCGCTCACGAACTCCTCGGCGGCCAAGGAGTTGGAGAATAAAGTATTCTCCCTGACCGCCCAGCGAGGGCGCCAAATGGCATCCCCACCAGACCAGCTGGAGCCATCATATGCTCCTGATGGCTCCCTATTATCAACTCTAGAAGACTCGCGCCGTGCCTGACGCGAGCCCTCCCCGCTGCCACCAATGCCCGCCTCCAAGAGTGCCCGTTCAAACCCATCCATTTCATGGGTTACTCCCTCGGCGCCAGCATTGGAGCGCTCCAAAGCCTCCTGCTCCTTCAGTTGGCGAGCCTTCTCCTCCAAGAATTGTTGTTCTTGGAGGCGAAGACGCTCCGCCTCAGCACGTGTAGCCGCCTTAGCCTTTTGTTTGGCCTCATTGGCGGCAGCTGCTTTCTCAGCCTCAGCCCTCCGAAGGGCTTCATCGGCTTCCGCCTGCTTCCTTTCAGCCTCAGCCCTTCGAAGGGCTTCATCGGCTTCAGCTTTCTGGCGCGCCTCCTCCTGTTGCGCCTCCTCTTGCTCTTTCCAGAGACTGTCTTCCTCCGTCCTAGCCGCCTCCGCAGATGGAGACGTAGGAGGAGGAGTGGGAATGATCTTGGGCGCAACTGAAACAAGGAAGCAAAATACTTTACAAACAAGTACAAAGATAAAAGACTAAGTAAAAGAAGAAAGCAACACTTACCAGGGGCCTTCTTCTTAATCAGCTTCTGAAATAGAGGCTGACGTGTGGGGGCAGCGCCAATACCCACACTAAAAACAGGCTCCATAACTCCTTCACCACCAGAAGAGGTGGCCTTCTCCTTGCCAGCATCCCCAATCGGCGACAAAGGTGGAGCGACAGACTCAGGGATTTGGGTGGCACCATCACCCCCCTCCCCGCCAGTCGCCGCCGGGGACACTTCCTTTGAGGCAGCAACGCTGCCAGAGGTAGCACCAGTTGTGCGCCTCCTCTTCCTCTTCTCCAATTTGGAGGACTCCCCTTCGTCCTCATCCTCAGAGGCTGGCCCATCCTTCCGGCGACGGCGCCCCTTCACGACCTCTCCTACTGAAACAGAAGAATCCGAGTCAGAATTTGACACAAGTCTCATGGCATACTTATGCTTCCGCGGAGCGTGTTTCCAACGGCCACGCCCCGCAGACGCCTTCTTGGGCTGAACAATCTCTACTAAAGAGTCAGTAGAGTCGTCGCCAAATAGACTAGTGAACAAGGGGTCACAGGACTCACCAGTGGTGTAGTAGGGCTTCGGCGCAACAGACATGTCTGGGAAGTAAAATCGGTCAACAAATGCCTCCAGACAAGACACCTGCCCTTCCGCCACCGGCCTCCACTTAATGCCCTTCTCTTCACGAGCGGCATAAAACTGAAACTTGCTCACACCTGCGCGAGCAAACTGTTGAAACAACAAGAATAAGGCATGGAGATGGTATGGACGTTCCTTCGGGTTGAACCTAGCACCTTCCGAGCATGTACCTGCACCACGAACAACTCGTTAGAAGGGGTCCAGAGACCGGGGTCTCTGGACCACCCTCCGACGCTCAACATTAGTGATTTATCCCAAGAAATGTATGTAAAAGTAAGTAGAAAGGAGTAAATGAGGGATACGAAGTGTGAGAGGAGGTGATGGTTGAAACCGGCGGTTAGCTAGCGGCCGAGGTGATTTCGGGATGCTTAGCTCGATGGCTGAAAGTTGGTTATTAGAACCATGGGTCCGTAGACCGTTGATATGGTAGCTCCAGAGCTCCGTTAGGGGAGCTCGTGAGTTGAGCAGGGGAGCTTAACAGCTCAATCGTGTGTAATTATAGAGAGTTCATGAGCTGCTGATGTGATACTTTAGCAGCTCGTAGGCTCCTCTATGGGAGCTAGGCAGATTAGTTAGTGAGATAATGTTTCTAGAGAGAGAGAGAGAGAGAGATAGAGTGAGATGTCTTGAGTGAAGATCAAGACAAATGGGATGGGTTTGGGTGAAGGTGTGACCCTTCTATTTATAGAGGGTGAAACCCCAAACCCTAATGGGCTTTGTAGTAATGGGCTGGGCTGGGCTGGCCCATAAATGTTGGACCCACCTTTATTACTGACCTCCTGTAAGGCAGGTCCTGTGCTCGTGTAAGGCAGGTCCTGTGCTAGGGAGCTGAGGAGCCGATGCAGGTAGCTTCTTTACACCAGCTTCTGGCTTTTCGGCTTCCTGGCCCGAGATTGATAGCTTCTTAAATATGTTTAAACGTGGGGGTTTAGGTACCCACGTCATCAGCCCCCCAGTCATAAGTAGTCATGACGTAGTCATGGGTGCTTGTGACTTAGTAATCTTATCCCCTTTTTCCCTATCTCTAGAAATTCATAAGCTTTGGTGTAAGGTGTTTGCGCCTTATTTGTTTATGAATTTCTCGTTTTGGACTTCATAATTTTTGCCTTTTCTTGTAGCTTCTACGTTTCCGGTGTTTTTTGAGAAGCTTAGAAGATGCAAAGCTTGTTGGACGTCTTGGAAGTCCTTAGAGCTTCTAGTATCCAAGCTTATTTTGTAGCTTATGAGCTTTGAAACATCTTTATTGTCTTTGAAGCTTCCAAGCTTTCGGTTTCTGCTTAGCTTTCTTTTAGGCGACTTGCTTGAATTTGACTTGTCATGATTGGACAACGGAGCAAGGGAGCTCCAAGGGACTAGGGACAGCTTGTTAGGTGGTTACAATCTTACCCTTAGAGGAGACAACAAGCATTTCTTGCTCATTTATAGAACAAGTTTCTATCTCATGGGGATCGTGTATGTTGCATTGACATGTTGGAAAATTTCTAGGTGATAAGCTTGTAGGTGTGAAGTACTAGAAGATGTTCATCAAGGCTGGGAGACTCTACCTCCCTTATTGGAGAGGGTCTAAAAGTCCATGAATGAATGGAATCATCTTGTTGACGGACTTATCATAGACAAGTAGTGGCTTCGGACATATGTGGTAGCATGCTAGTACCCGCCTTTTTACCTTGTAGAGTTCGTAGCCTTGAGGTTCATGGTAAGCTATATCACCGTAAACATCTTAGTCGCGTGTCCCAAATGGGTAAGAGTTCATAGATATTTGTTTGTCGAATGGCGTAGCTTACTTTCCCAAAGTCTTTGGTTTTGAAGCATTTGATAAACTTTTTCTATGATAGGATTGATGAATTCAAGCAAGTAGCAGCCAATGATGTAAGAGAATGAGCTTATCGTGTATGTATGGCATACCGTGTTGGTGATCTTGCAATAGACAAGTAGTGGCTTTGATCTTGGTATTTATCATGTCACTACGTGTCCCTTTTTTCTTATACATAAGCTCATAATCACCTTATCGGGGTTTGTGGTAAGTTATACCAACGTGGGCATTGCTCTCCCGGATATTATTTGGTGCCTGATGGTAGCTGACAGCTTCATTCTATGAGCCCATCGCTTCCATCTATCAGATGTGGCAGCTTACCAGTCTGAGACTTTGAGCTTCTCTAAGTGTTGTGGTAGGCTCATTTTATGATAGATGTGATGGAGCCAAGGAAATATGCTTTCAAAACGTGCAAAATCTGCTGATTCTTCAAAGGTTCCTAGTCTGGAGCAGGTATTTGAGAGTCCTTCCCCCTTTCAAGCTCTGGAGGTTGAGTCTATCCTTCCTTCCAGCGAAGATGATCCGTTTGCAGGTCTTGACACTGATAGCCTTTACGATGATGTTGGTAACCAAACCTTGGCTTCCACCGGTGAGGGCGATGCCACCAATGAAGCCGAAGATTTCGCTACCCCATGATCCAGCCTCGTTTTAGACTTTGTTAGTTTTTAAAATGTCTTTTGTGGTTGAACTGTTATTATACTTAGCCCTGGGGCGTTTTATTTTAGTATCTAATGGAATGCTCCCCCTTTTAGGGGTGATGCCTTAGTTATGTTTAATGTTCGGTTGTCTTGACTCTGTTACTTGTCGTTCATAGTGTTTGCAATGTCTTTAACATTTCTCCTTAAGGTGGATGCTGCAGTCACCCAACTTAGGATACTTAGCTAAGGAACCGATGCAATGCTTACCCTATCAGCTTTTTTGTTTATGTTTAAACCTTCTTAATCGGTTTTTCAGTAATATGTTCGTTTTTGTGTATTGTGAACATGTGGGAGCTGTCTTGGTGTGAGGAGCTCACCCTCTCTCATGGGTTTAGGTATTCCTTCCAAGGACTTGTCCCATGGAGTCGTGGATTGTATTAGGGACTCACCCTGTATACAGGAAGGTTACTTAGCCTTGTTACCTGTTGAGCAGTTGTGGCCTGGGAGCTCATCCCCGTTTCATGGGTAGGTATAGCGCCGGATCCCATGGAGCCTTGTTAGGAGGGGCTCACCCTTTGATAAGATAAGCGACAAGTTAATAATTTGAAACATAGTTCATTCATTAATCATGATTCTTGAAATACAAAGAGACGTTACAACCATTAAACATAGAAACGTTTCAAGTGTTTGTCACTCCAATGCCTTGGGATCATTTTGCCATTGGGGTCAGCTAGCTTGTAGGATCCTCCTTTGTGGGCTTCCTTGATGACACAAGGACCCTCCCATCGGGGACCTAGCTTTCCTACGTCTTGCTGCCTGCTGGCTTCATTACACCTTAACACGAGCTCTCCTGGCCTGAAGGCCTCTTTTTTCACCCTTGAGCGATGTGGCCTAGGAGCTCATCCCCGTTTCATGGATGGAATATCAAGATGTTATAGTAACTAAGGTTGCCTTAGAGTAGGCTATATCATGGATTTTGTATGCATGTTGCGGTATTCGACCAACTTTCATGGATCGATGTCTTGTGGAGCTCGTCTTTGAAGAGCATACCTTGTTAGTTTTTCCATGAGTTGGGGTAATGCAATAATGCACTTAAAGTAATGTGGACTTTTCATATGATAAGCTTCCCTCTAAAGTTCCTCTTTTTGTGTTCGCCATATGTCAAATAGACGAAATGTCATGAGGAAATGCTAGGAGGTTCTTTTTTAGTTTCATAAGTCCTTTTACGTAAGAATAACAACCTGTTGAGTAAGCAGGTTATCCTCTTGTGTAAGAAGGGCAGCTTCTTTACATAAGAATGGCGGCTTCTTGCGTAAGAAGGGCAGCTTCTTATGTAAGAATGGCAGCTTCTTATGTAAGAATGGCAGCTTCTTATGTAAGAATGGAAGCTTCTTATGTGAGAATGGTAACTTCCTATGTAAGAATGGAAGCTATTTAGGTAATAATGGACAACTCCTTATATGAGAAGGTTAGTTTCCTTATAGAGGCTTTTTATGTAAGGACATTAGCTTGTCATGTAAGAAGGTAATCTTCTTTGTTGACAACAGTAAGCTTTGTATGTGCTAAGGCAATTGCCTTCTAGGATATGATGGTTAGTTTTCTTGGTTTTAGATGATGCTTGAACAACTTCTTGTAAGGTCAAAGCACTTTACGCTTGAGTCCATGTTCAACTTTTGTGGGAGACAAGGATGTCTCATAACATTTTGGATGACACTCATGTGTAAGAACTTATCATCCTATGCTTGGTGACATTTAAAAGACTCTTACGTTTTCGACCACATTGTTTACAATAGAGTATATGGTGATAGTTGATCGACCTTCCTCATGAGTTGATTCAATAGAGAAGGTAGTAAAAATAAGCTTTTCCATAATTTAGTAAAATTCTCTTAATCATTGGGCACCTTTAAAGTGCATGAGGTAGAGGTTGAGCTTGTTTGATGACATGGTGCATCAGCGTGGGGTTTGATTGAAAGATAGTTAATAAGTAAAAGTTCAGGGGTAGATGTTCACTTACCTCATAGGTGGTGAAGTCTTAAGGCTTCGAATTTTGAGGTTTTGGGACTCCTCGAACAATTCTTTAGCATGGTGCTACCATATGGCAAAAATATCTCCTAATCAACGCTTTTTGATGCTATGGAAGGCTACCTCTTTCATGCTGCTTCCTTGCTATAATGAACAATTTCTGGAAGGCTACCGTCATGCTTCCTATTGGCAGCTTCTATGTTCTTATGGGCAGCTTCTATGCTCCTGACAGCCGGTTGCTGCTGTAGGGAAGGTGGGAATAAAGGTTCACCCGACTCTATTATTTTGTGGAGTTCTAACGGTGTGATAATTTGTCGCGTATATGATCACTAGAAGTTGTTTGCTATGATCCTTGGTGTCACCAAGTTGCATCATTGCATTGGCAATTTGCTTGCGTGCTTCTTAGATAGGCAGGAGTAGCAACGCTCCCTTATTTGATCATTTGTTGTGTTTCCCAACCGTTGCTTGAAGCTTCTTTGCTTGTTTTAGTAAGCCATTTGTTGTTCCACAAGTTGCCTTAATATTTCTTGTGGGTTATTATGTTTCTAAGCCTTGTAGGCTTTGTGAGTATTAACCATCTATCAGAGATTGCACACTTGATAGGATTAGTTTAGGCATATAGGCTCGTTTTTATAGAACCTTCTTTTTATAAGATTCCCTTGACGAAGTGTTTAAACTTTTCCCTATATCGGCTAAGTGTTAGTGTCGACAAGATGTATGGAGGTTTTAGCAGGTTGCTTCGATGATTGAGCAAGCTGCTTTAGTTAACCTTGATCTTATCGATTTTGTTCATGCCTGATTCTTTGTAGATAATTATGTGCAAGGTAAGTATTGTTATATCCTTTACGTAAGCGGAGCCACCTGGACAGGAGCAATTGAAAGGACGATGTGTTGTTCTTTAGCTTGCCTGATAGGTTCTTTGTTGTCTAGCTGCAATAAGCAACGTTCCTCTAATAGAGAAGCATATGCCTTATTTAGACCATGATTTTGTTCGAGGCTTCTTTACTCCTACCGATGATGTCACATGTGTAGCAATGTGCTTGTGAACATTTTAGCTTTTAGGGCAGGAGCCTTGACATGTGTAGCTAATCGGCATCTCTACTTGTTAGTTCCTCGCCTTTTCGGTTTCTAAACTTCTTGATTCGTTCAAAATTAGGTACCCGTACCATCAGCCCCCAGTCATGAGTGGTCATGACGTAGTCATGGGCGCTTATGACTTGGTACCTAACCATTCGATTTTGAACTTCTCACTTATGAGCTTCCTAAGCCTCTAGACATGTCAAGCTTTTGGGATCCAAAGATCTGTATGTATGAAGCTTTAAACTAGGTGCTTGAGGAAGTTTACTCTTATTTCAAGTAAGTTATTGGTTTGGAACCGAATAGATGTTTCTTTGAACATGTGACAACAAGTAACATTTGTCTATTGTTCAACATTGGATGCTTTTGCGAACATGTTTAGGCGGTTAACTTCCTTATGTGCCATATCATTTATGAACATATTTGTTTTTTATGTGCAAGCTAAAGTTTTTTATCCTATGAGAAAGATAGGACAAAGAGGTGAGCTTATTTAAATGAGTTAACTCGCTCGGACCTTTATGGCTTTGAGCCGATGGTCATCCTTGTGGGATGTAATCTTTATACGGTTGTCTTACTTGTGCCTCATGTTACTTGATAAGGCTAGCTAAGTAGGGATTTTGTGAAGGCGTAGGAGGCTTAGTAGCTTCCGTGCTTCTTAGCTTTGCGAGTTGCACATTTTCTGATTGGTGTGTTATGGAAGTCACAAAAACTACTTAATGACCCATTCGTGAGCTTCTTAAGTCACCATAGGTGAGGTCACGCGAAGCGCGTTTCGTTCCCATAGGGTGGCTTCCCTTTCTATCTAGGAGAGCAGCTCCTCTTTGCAAAGCATTGAATTGGTGTTTAACGGAGCAAGTATACGAGGTTATGTTTTATGCTCTCCATAGTGAGTGGGCCAAGCCTTCAATTTTAGCATAATATTTAGCAGCCTCTTTGATATGAGGAGGTATCTTTCTTCTTTTCCAAGTTGTTAGCCTTTTTAAGGAAGGTGTTGAGCCTGCCCTAAGCGATGTGCTCGTTTCCTTAAATGACTTTGGTGTATGGAAAAGATGTTAATTTTCTAAGGATGATTCGTCCTAGCGTTCGTCAATACTTATAAAACCTTGGATTGATTCATATGGTGAAGTGTAGCTGAGCTGCCAAGCTGTTAGCTTCTTTACCTCAGCTGGAGGCTATGTAGCGTATGACATATGAGCTAATTTTTGTAGCTTTTGACATGTTTGTTTTTTGTGTCTTCCAATATGTCATATATAACTGTTTAAAGACAAGCGTGGCCTTAGGAAGCAAATATCTTAGAGGTACTCAAGGCACCCTATTACACGTGTTCTCTCCCCAAGGGTTACTTGGGTGTATGTGTTATGTTGTTCGCTTTAGGCTACCTACTTATAGCTTGTGTAGATCTGACTTTTGTCTCTTTGATGTAAAAGCTAAAGTATATTATATGTCATAGGTTTGGGTTTGTAGCTACGAGCTTCTAGCTTGTGACTTTGAGCTTCTAGCTTGTAGCTTTGAGCTTATAGTTTCTAGCTACGAGCTTGTAGCTTCTAGCCTTGAGCTTCGAGCTTCAAACTTCTAACTTAGAGCTTTTGGCTTCGAACTATGGACTCCGAGCTTTAGGCTTGTAGCATCCTAGGCTGCAGCTTATAGGCTTGTAGCTCCCGGGCTGTAGCTCATGAGTTTACTTATAGAATAGTCTGCAGCTGCCGTATGGCAGCTGGTATGAGTAGTGTACTTTTTCTGATAGCTATAAAGCTGAATAGTTGTATATAGCTGTCATATAGCAGCTGACGCACTGACATGCATAGTTGTCTACAGCTGTCCTGTAGCAGCTGACATACTATCATGAATAGTTGTCCACAGCTGTCCTGTAGCAGCTGACGTACTCTCTGACATGAATAGTTGTTTAGGCTGATAAAGCTAAATAGTAGTCTGTAGCTGCCCTGCGGGAGCCAGGCTGTTGTACTTGACTTGACTAGCTGATAAAGTGTGTGTTTATTGTTTTTACTTATTAGTTATTATTTTATAAGTGAAGTTAATGGTTAGCTTATAAGTGCATGGGCTTTTTACACACCATGGTTACACCCATAAGTCCCTTCACTTTTACTAAGAATTTTGGGTCAAATATAGGTTAGGCTAAAAGTTGAAACGAGATGTAATGTTAGTTTTATTCAAGACTTTGTTTAACAACATTTAGAACTCTTGATTACTTCTTTTAGAAGCTCGTTTCACCGATATGAGAAGTAAAATATTTTTACACTTTACCTTGCTTAAGCTAGTAGGAGTTTTTAGGAGCTTGTGCCTAATGTTAGTATCGAGAGAGCGATCATGTGCTTGTATCGCATGTGTACATGAAGTGAAGTGAAGAGCTATAAACGAATGTTGAGTACACAAAGATGTAAAATGAAGAGCTTACATAGAGGAAGATTTCTAGCCCAGGGAGCTTCCCTAGGGGAGCAAGTATTGACCCCTTTTCGTTTAGCATCTGAAGATGTAACATAAGCTCACGTAGGGGAGGACTTCTAGCCCAGGGAGCTTCCATGAGGGAGCTTGCCTTCCATACCTGTTAAGTGTTGATCTTCTTTTTGTGCACGTTTGGCACATTAAGATGTAACAGAGGCTGCCATAGGGGAAGGCTTCCCGCTCATGGTGCTTCCTTATGGGAGCAGGTGCTGACCCCCTTTCTATATGGCAGCAAGTGTTTTTGCCATTTTGGTGAAAGATACCACTTTTTATGCTTTTGAGGTATGATTTGCTATTGACTAAGCACTTTTGTGGATTAGTGTGTAAGAAAGTCTGACTTTTGACTTTTATTACTTTTTTACTGTTCCCCACTATAGCAGGAGCTGCGATATGGCAGCCTAAAGCTTCCATAGGGTACCCAGCTCCGATTTATGTCATTCGATTTTTTTTTAACTCGTAGATCAGTTGTGGGGTTCTAGCATCCACGTCGTGAATCATAGAGTTGACGACATCACTTGCGATGGAGCTGCGGTATGGCAGCCTGCAGCATAAGTTGTACAAGATGCAATACTTGTTGTACTAGAGACTTTAAACATGTTGAATAAAGTTGTTTCCTGATTTTTTTTTTTTTTGAGCTTTATTGTCACACACTTTTATGTGTGCTAAAAGACAAAAGTGGGATAGTCAAACCTTGGGACAAGTGTGTACACATCTTCCAATAGACTTATTCTTTAAAGAATATGTTTTGAGATGTTTCATACTTTTTTTTTTATCAGATTCTTTGTGAAGATATTTTTTCATAATATAACATCATCTTTTAATGACTTTTTTGGATGGCACCACATAAAGTGGGGTTGAGTATTGTGTACACAAAGTCTTTCACTTCTTTACTATTCTTTTTTGACTACGTTTGAACAAAGTGTAAACATGTGTTCAAAGGTTGTAGTTTTTTCATCAAGAATATGAGTAAATTTTCAGATTTGACGTTTTTATCAAAGGAGATACATGTAGCAACCGAGTTATAAGTGTATGGAACCCGGTCACCGGCTTTGTGGCGCAAAAAACGCAAACATATGTGGGAGGTGTAGGAGTGATTTTTCCGGTAAGAACATCTCTCCATCCTTAAAAAGAAAGAACTTAGGAACATTTGGGGCTAAACCACAAAGAGTTTCATGTTCTAAGCGCGATAGCCCCACGGTGGGCGCCACTTGTTGAAACAACAAGAATAAGGCATGGAGATGGTATGGACGTTCCTTCGGGTTGAACCTAGCACCTTCCGAGCATGTACCTGCACCACGAACAACTCGGTAGAAGGGGTCCAGAGACCCCGGTCTCTGGACCACCCTCCGACGCTCAACATTAGTGATTTATCCCAAGAAATGTATGTAAAAGTAAGTAGAAAGGAGTAAATGAGGGATACGAAGTGTGAGAGGAGGTGATGGTTGTAGAGGGGATGATTTGACACGAAAACAGGATTATGTGATCATACAAGTTACAAAACCAGGTGCGGAAACCCTAGCTTTGAACAAACTGATATAAACTCAAATCAAAACACAATCAAAGTCATTTTCAAACGTTTTCATAGATTAACTTGATTATAAACTTGATTACAATGTCAATACAGTTAATCTAACTCAAACACAGACTCTCTCAAACTATCCTGGAACAACACCTCAAAACACACACACCTAATGACTCTCTTAACATTACAAAAACACAAATTCTATTTATAGGCACTGCACATTCGCCCCTTTCTCTTGGTCGAATGTGAGTTTGTTCCACATTCGCCCATTTACATGGTCGAATGTGTTCTTCTGTGTAGTTCCATTCCAGATTCGTCCAGTCTATTCTACCTTCGCCCACTTTATATTCACCTTCGCCCAAATCTTCTTACATTCGCCCACATCAGCCTTCTTAACACATGTTAACTATCCAATCACTAGTCGCAAAACGCATCTACAAACTCCCCCTCGACTATTGATTGGATCGTTTTCTGTCCTCGTCCATGGCTTTGTTCAGCAACTTGATTCTGAGCTGTTTCTTCTGCTCTTTTGTCATTTCAGGCTCTAGCTGTCTCTTCACCGGTTTCGACACGTTCGCCATCTTCACCATCTTGCCAAGTTTTCCATCCAAATTACTACCCGCATTTATGTCATATGCAAAACATACACCAACTACTTGAGTGTATTTCTTTGCCTGATCAGCGTCGTTCGGCTCATGATGAATCGGATTGTAAAAGAGCATGATGATGTCTTCAAAAGTGCAATTTATCAACCACATTGGATCAAATACATGCACATGCTTGTATTTATCCTTTCCGTCTCTCAACACAATCACTGCTTCTGCCTTTCTCCAATCATAATACCAGAAGATAAAATCAGCACTGAAATGTTGTGGCATGGGCATCAAAGGTATTTTTCTCATCACTTCAGGTGCCTTATATATTAAGGTAACCCGCTTCAGCTTGGTTCTGGGATCAATATCCCTGTGAACTTTCCTCCGGGGATATTGTGGCTTGAATCTATTCCATCTAGTTCTGCTTTCCCAAACCAGCTTGTCTGCGCACCAACCGACATGTGTGTTATTAACTGAAGCACCCGACATTGGGAATCTGCATAGATCTCTAACCGCCCAGTACGGTAGAGTTAGCAAATCAATGAATCTGTAAAAGTACAAGATCCCTGATTCCCATTTGGCAGCTAGACACTTCAGCCTACCCAAATATGTCCACCCAAGAGCTCTGCCTCTGAACTTAGCATTATGAAATCGATAAAAGTTTCCTTGAGCTTCAGGCTTAGGTCGGTTCTCATCCATTTCTCTTAATTTCTTCAAATAACTCTTCAATTCATCAGATTTATTTGAAGATTCTGGCTTATCAGCTCCAAATACTTTCTCTACAAACTCTGCACTTCTCTGCTTAGCTTTCTTCTTCGCAGAAGTGTTTGGAATTTCAGTAAAATCAGGAAATACCACATCTTCATCAGTTTGTCTGAAGTATTGTGGGTATTCCTCATGCGTTATATCTTCTATCTCCACTTCCTCAAATTCAGGGGTATCTTTATCATCAGAGTGACTTCCAATATCCTTTTCAGGAATATGTGGAATCGACTCATCTACAATGAACTCTTCAAATGTTTTCCCTACCCTCTGTGCAAGTCCATCTAAAATCTCCTTTGCCACAGATGCAGGTACTTCCCCTTCTTCTAAATCAGGATCGTTATATTCCAATTCGTATCTCATATCGTCAGTTTGGAATATTTCAGCAAAACGACCTGTGAACTCAATGGTCCATTCTCTTCTTTCTAACATGTCTTTGTACACTTGTTTAGCATCATCAGTTAAAGACCTCACCTTTTCATTCCAGAATATACTTTCATCTGAATCAACGTTCTCACCTTTCTTCTTCGAACTCGATTCTCCAGTATCTTTCTTCTTCTTTGAAGGTGGTCTCTTCTCAAATGTAAACTTCGATGTATCATCTCCTCCATCATTATCATCATCACTGCTACTATCATCTTCTTTTTGACTTCCAGAACCCTCTGCATCATCATCATCATCATTATTATCATCCTCATCATCACTCTTCTCCGATTCTTCATCATCCTCATCATCATCTTTCTCTTTATCAGACTCAGATGGTTCAAAATCAACCTGTTCTTCTTCTTTTTCTTTGTCTTCCTCACCCTCTTTCAACTTGGGTGCAACATTGTACAGGTTATCAATCAGCTCACTAAGGCGTTTATTCTCAGCCTTTAATTCTTTGTTATCTTCTTTAATAGCCTTAAACCTGTTTTTGTTCCTCAAACATATTCCTTCAAGCTTTTTGTTCTTTGCTTCTAGCTTCTTCACTTTCTCATCAATCTCATCTTGATTCGACTTTGAAGCTACTACAATCTGAAGCATCTTTTCCTCATTCTGCTTGAATTTGGCTATTTCTGCTTGCTGAGCCACAATCATCTTCATCATGTCATCCATCTTCTTATTCACCTGCTTCATAACATCGTCATCCACAGTGACTTTCTTTGACTTGGATTTTGATCTGGATGGCTCAACTTCAGCTTCTTTCTCTTTCTGAGGCTTTCTGAACATGTCAAGTACATTATCCAGTGCTACATTGAACTCATCCACTGGTAATGTTGCTGCCTCTTTAGTCTTTTGTTTCTTTGTGACTGGTGAAGATTGCTTTGATGACGTTCCAGCTTCAGGTAATCTTTTTCCTCTCAAGAGTTGAGCTAACTCTTTTTCTCTAAGCTGCTTTGTGCTAGTCTTCTTAGCCATGGTTTTGTGTTTAGGCTTGGGCAAGTTAACAACTACAGTTTCTCCTTCGTTCAACTCATCCATATTCACACCAAGCACTTCATCTTCAGCACTAACAGACTTCTTGCTCTTCTCAGCTTCTGCAATCGATCTGTTTAATGATTCAGACTCACCAACCATAGTGGCCTTACGTTTGGTGGCCCGGAGATTTTCAGCATCCGAATCCCACTGTTCCTCCTCCTCTGTTTCTTCAGAATCCACTGATTCTTCATCCACCAAACTTGTACCTTTCTTAGCAGTTGATTTCTTTCTAACAACTTGTTGCTTCGAGCTTCCCTGATCAGTCTTTCCTTTGCCCTTCCCTTTGGCTCCAGGATTGACTACTTGCCTCTTCCTCTTAGTATTAGCATCAGCATATACCAAGGGATCATCATTGTAATCACTATCAGGATGCCTTGCTGTATTCTTTCCTGGATCATTGTAATCCTCTCTAGCTAAGGCTCCAAACAACCTTCTGTAAGGTGGCCTTTCATTGTCTGGCACACCTTTGTAGCCCTTCATTCTCACCAAGGTACGAATGTTCATGTGATCTAGTGCAAGTATCTGTGTTGGATCTTTCCTCAAATTTGGATACTTGTGATCAAAGATCATCATCAGAAATCTAGGATACAACATAAAATACTTCTTCTTTAAACCCTTCAGCATCTCCAGCATGTGGTCCAAGATCATTCCAGCAACATTAAATGGTTTGTTGAGAGTCAACGCAACCATTAATGAGCTCAAACTCTTCCTCATTACGTCATATCCTCCACTAACACATCCAAACACATGGATTATGACGTGAGCAAAATACTTAAACTGCACGCTCAGTTTCCCTTTGTACATAGAACCATCAGTGATAGGTCCTTTGTATTTCATCCTAAGGAAACAAGCTTTCTGCTCAGTCCACGAGAGTTCTCTTGGATCTTCACTCACTTCAAACTTAATCTGGAGAGCTTCTCTGATGTCGGACTCTGTAATGAACATCTCCATGTCTTGAATCTTGCTTCGTATAATGGTCTGATTATCCAGAAAGTCGTACTTCGCATTGTTGTAGAAATCCTCAACTATATCGTTGTAGATAATAGTTGGTGTAGCCAAAGCATAAACTACTCTGCTTCTCTTCAGGAACTTGATTATATCAGTAAATTCCACGTTCTTTTCTACATCCCCCAAATAAGCACAGCAATTATGATTCTTCTCGAATGGCTATTTGCTTTTACTTGATGATTCACCTTCTTGAACAGGTTCTGGGACTATATCAGGAACAACTGTTTCAACTGGAATCTCCACATTCTCAGTCTGGTCAGCCATCTGCACATTAAAATCAGAAATAAACGTCAAAACACAAAAAAAAACGACAAAATTTCAAAATTTAAAGGTTTTTAGAATTCCACATTCGCCCAAAAATCCTGGTCGAATGTAGATTATTCTGGTCGAATGTACAACATGTTGGTTGAATGTGAAATGATATTGCATAAAAATGTTCATTCGCCCATTTAGAGGTACGTTCGTCCAAACATTTCCACCTTCGTCCAAACGATGACCCGAAGGTGAAACATGTTCTTCCCCAAAATTTAAAAATTTTGCAAACATGTTTTTAACACTTTGTTTTGATTCAGACATGGTCTAATATGGCCGATAAACACTCGTCCATTGTCAATTGCCCCTAAAATTCAGTCTATATCAGTTTTTATTAAGAATTAGGGTTATTTGTGTTTCAATCGATCAATCAAACCTTAAACACTGTTAATAACCTAATTCTTTCACACCTCTCCCCCTAAAACTGATATGGAATGAATGTCTATCAAAATTAAACAATAACAATCACTCGAAGATCAGGAAATCTAAACCCTAGGTCCGTAAAGAAAAAACGAACGATTCTGGTCTCGTTATAGCTCCTTTACCTGTAATATTGGTATAGAAATGATCAGGAAGAATCAGGGAATAAAATGCACAAGAAAAAATCAGCAAAGCAACAAGGTGACAGATCGAATGAAAATTTGAAAAATTGTAACTGAGGTTCGAATGTGAAACTGGTATTTATATAAAGGTCCACCTTCGTCCGGTCTATGGGTCGAATGTGGGAATTTTCCACATTCGCCCACAAATAAATGTGCCCGAATGTAAAACGTTTACCCGGATGTGGAAATCATATAAACAACCCACATTCGCCCGTTTTGAACAGCCCGAAGGTGAAGAATTTTCCACATTCGACCCATTTAAGGGGCGAATGTGAAATGGAAAATTCTGAAAAATTTACCAAATCACGAATTCAAATCCCGTTCAACATTTTTCAATCCGTTAAACTTCCAAAACTCATATTTTCACATTTAGAATGATACAAAGCCCAGATGGTGTTGTCAAATCTCAGAAATTGACTATCAAGCATCCCCGGTTATCAAAAATAAAGCAGAAATGCAAAAATTTTGGATTTTTCTGAAATTTTATCAAAACACACCTAAAATCTTTTTGGATTTTGTATCTTTTTGACAATAAAAGTAAATTGCAACAAAATAAAATGCAGCAAAGTAAATGAAAACAATAAACATTTTGTGATGTCCGGTCAGAGGATCATATCAGTTTTCTGAGAAATCTGATCACAGCGTTGATCTATTTGTTTAATATTATCATTAGAAACAGTATGTGACACGGCAATTGCTGATATTGTGGTCCACGTAAGCTCACATGCAGACAATTACGCAATGCTTTAAAATGATATGAGTTAAGTGTATTAGACTAACACGATGTGGTGCCCACACACACGACATACTCCCGTATCAAGTAATTGCACAAAGCTTCGTCGTAACGCGTGATTATGCCAGAGTTATCCGTAAAAGTTACAAAGTATATAGCACAGAGGTGTACAGGTCAGCAATTGAATGCAGCAGAGTAACATGTGCGTATACACTAGGTTGAGGCTGATATTAATCACTGATTTGCATCAGATGATCAATACGATGTAATAATGATCTATGATCAGTTAAAACATAAAGTTCCTCAATTCGGTAACTTCCGGTTTTGGCAATTTAGATCTTTTAGCAAATATTCTGATAAAACTAGGTCCGTAAATCAATACGACAAAAGTTTATCAGAATATCCCGGATAACTATAACATAACGACCCGAAACCTCAGATTTTGGCAATCCTATCAAACGAAATTACGGTACTAAGACCATATGCCCATGAGGTGTTCAGCCACGAACGCGTAGTTCGTTATGTTTGTATCACTAATGCACGCAATATTTAGTCTACGAAGCCTATCAGCATATCACACGTAGTCAACACACGCCTCATATACTATACAATTCTTTAGCCTGTGTCAGATCCCCACTGATGTACTATCATTTCCTCTTTTTACCAGGAAATCATTTTTGATTTTCTAATTTTTAGGTCTTTTTGAATTTTATAATGTTTTTGGTTTTTCTGATAAAATGGCTCCCCCCAAAATAAAGAACATATTTTTGGGATTTTGATTAAAAAAAATGAAAGAAACAATCCACTCGAAAGCATCAACTTCTTTGAGGATTAAACAATCCCCTCGAAAGCATCAACTTCTTTGACGATTACGATAGTAAAGAGAAATTCCCAATTAGCAAAGAGAAATTCCCAATTAGCAAAATATAAAAACTAAAAACTAAAAAGCGATAAACCGAGGTGCCGATTAGTCCTGTTTTTCCTTTATATTGTTAACTTTTAAAAGATATTCAAAGCGGGATCTGTCAAAAGCTTTTGTAAACAAATCTGCACGTTGGTAGTCAGTATGGATTTTGACCATATCAATCAATTCTTTAGCGTAACAATCACGGATAAAATGATATTTGATCCGGATATGTTTCGCTTTAGAATGATTTTCAGTATTTTTAGTTAATGCGATTGCGGCTTCGTTGTCACAGTGTATAGGGGTTTTAAGAAACTGCAAACCGTAATCCACCATCTGCTGTTGGATCCAGAGTACTTGCGAACAGCAACTCGAGGCTGCAATGTACTCGGCTTCACAGGTAGATAGTGCCACGGAAGTCTGTTTCTTGCATTGCCAGGTGATTAACCTGCTCCCTAAAAACTGGCAACCGGCTGTAGTAGATTTGCTATCTTTGTCGCAGCCGCCCCAATCTGCATCACTAAACGCAATAAAATCAAAATCATCATCATTAGGGTACCAAAGTCCTTTTGAGGGACAACCCTTCAGATATCTAAGGATACGCTTGACCGCCGTCAGATGACTTTGTTTCGGCTTCGATTGATAACGGGCACAGAGACACGTTGCGTACATAATATCTGGTCGAGACGCCGTCAAATACATCAGAGATCCGATGATTGCTCTGTATGTATATGGGTCTGTCAGCTCCCCCTTAGCGTCCACTCCAATCCCGTGATTGGGTTGAATCGGGGTATCCATCGGCTTTGAGTCCTCCATCTGGAACCGGCTCAAGATGTCGGAGACATATTTCGTCTGGTGAATGAAGATCCCGTCGGGTCTTTGGTCCACCTGTAAGCCTAGGAAAAACTGCATCTCCCCCATTGCGCTCATTTCGAACTTTTCCTGCATGACAGTTTCGAACTCCCTGCATAAAAGCTCGTTAGTTGAACCAAATATTATATCATCAACGTATATCTGTACTAGAAGCAAATCATCTCCCGTCTTCTTCGTAAAGAGGGTGCAATCGACGAGGCCGCGCTTAAATCCTTTGGAGATGAGGTATGTACTTAGCTCCTCGTACCACTGTCTCGGAGCCTGGTGCAAGCCATATAAAGCCTTGTTTAGCACGTAGACCTTATCCCGGTGGATTGGGTCCTCAAAGCCTGGTGGCTGCCCGACAAAAACCTCTTCCTTGACTTTCCCGTACAGAAATGCGCTTTTAACGTCCATTTGATAAACTTTGAATTTCTTGTATGAAGCAAACGCAAGGAACATCCGAATAGCTTCAATTCGTGCTACCGGTGCATAGATTTCATTATAATCAATCCCTTCGATTTGATGGAAACCCTGCACGACCAATCTGGCTTTGTTACGAACAATAACCCCACGATCATCCTTCTTGCACTTAAACACCCATTTAGTGCCTATCTTCTTCCTATCCGGCGGCAAATCCGTGAGCGTCCAAACTCCCAATTTCTGGAATTGTAATAACTCCTCCTGCATAGCTTCCACCCAGGCATCATCCTTCAAAGCGTCCTTGTATGTCCTTGGCTCTACCTGTGACACATAACACGCAAACGACCAATCATTTTGACTACCAGATTGTTGAATTTTGGCATATAAAGCTAAAGCACCAAAACTCTCTGGCGAATTAACGCTTTTAAGCTGCCCTCTGGTCATAACACTGCTTCCAGGATCACCGATAACTTGCTCCAGCGGGTGAATACGATGAATCCGAGATTCCGGATAATCAGGTACTTGCACTCCCATTCTTCGGTGCCACATTACCGATTCTTTCTCTGTCGCTTTTGATAGAAAACATGTTATCTGCCCCTGTGATGTCATCGCCTTGGACATATCAAGAATGTATAGATTGTTGACGCGAGGTGCCTTCAACATTATCCACTCTTTAGGAATTGTAAAGCCCGGTTTCAGAATATAGCAGGATTTGTCATCAAAATGCACAGTAAATTGCTTATCACATATTTGACTGACACTCAACAGATTATAATCGATCTGCTTCACATACGAAATCCGCTCGAAACTCACTATCCCATTGCTCACACTTCCTTCCATTGTGATATATCCACCTTTATTTCCCGCGAAAGCTACATACCCTCCATTGATGTTCTTCACGTCGAACAGCAACGCAAGATCCCCTGTCATGTGGCCTGAAGCTCCACTATCAACAATCCAAAGACTGCTAATAGGGCCAGCTGAAGCTCCCTGCACACAAAAAGTAAATCAGTTAGTTCTTTCGGGGGACCCAAGCCTGAGTCTTGGGTCTTTGATCATCAGGTTTCAAAGTAACATTCTCACAAGCATTTTCAACAACTTTTTGATCAATCTTTTTCTGATTGTTCAAAATAGTTTCCTTTTTCTCATTAACCCTTGAAGTTGAGGCTCCTGGAGTACCATTGGGTGACCAAGATTGTTCAGACCTTTTCAAAATACGAATCTGAGACTTTGGGTTCTCAGTTGGTTTCTGAACATTGTTAGCAAATGTAACTTTCTTGGTTACCTTATCTGATTTAACAGACTTAGGTCCAACATTTGATTTGACAATCGGTTTCGGTGGAACCTTTTGCCTATCCAATGTTGCGTTCACCACAGGCTTCCTCCATGATTGTTCCATAGCAATCCGATTCCTTCGATCATATTGCATTGGACAATTGTTCCTTATTTGATGAAAATTGTTTTGATTATAAAACTGTTGTGATTGTTGAGGAACAACCCGTCTATGTGGTGGCACATAAT
The DNA here is from genome assembly GCA_032199755.1 of Ambrosia artemisiifolia. Classification (NCBI taxonomy): domain Eukaryota; kingdom Viridiplantae; phylum Streptophyta; class Magnoliopsida; order Asterales; family Asteraceae; genus Ambrosia; species Ambrosia artemisiifolia. Next base: position 28,652,021 of record CM063521.1, read on the forward strand.
GATCAATCGGTTTCCTCATGGAATTCCTCACTTCAACCTCGTGCCTTTTATGCCTTACATATGGGCACTGAGCAAGTAAATGCCCTCGTTCCCCACATTTAAAGCATGCACGGTACTCTTCAAAAACATTCGGAGCATTTGGTTGAGCAAATGATCTAACAGGGTATTGATCATTGTACTGTTGCTTCCTTAAACTCTCAGGGAGTGGCCCTTTTGAGTAAGTAGGCTCATTAAAACCATTAGCTCTGTTTTTGGGTCGAATGAACTCTGTGACATGGACCTTTGGTTCTTGAGGAACATCCAAATACAATTTCTTTAATAATGCTGGTGGAATCTCATTTGTTCTCTCATGTTTTGGGAACCAAATGGTGCTTTCTTGCCAAATCTTTTCTATTTTAGCATAATTGGCATTTTTTATTGGAAAGTCCTCGTCAGAAATGATCTTATCGGATCCTTCCATCCGATAGAACACTTTGACAGGTTTGTCACATTGTTCATTCTTAACACTCTTTTCAAGATCTTTCTTAATCACATTTTTCTCAAGATCTTTCTTCACAACATTCTTTTCAGACTTCTTTTCACGATGAGCATTTGACATCGGAATCACAATCTGAGATGGTGAAACTGGTTCATTTGTAATGATGTGATTTTCTTTTGGAATTTCACATGCATTAACAGTTTGATTACAACCAGTGTCATCACTCTTAGTGTCTGAATCTACACTCTCAGCAGTAACACCCTCATCATTGATACCTAAAATTGGTCTAACATCGGAATGTGGATCACCAACACTTGAAGTATTAGATTCATTTTCCGATGCTGAATCAGATTTTACCGAACTCTCCGGTGTCACTTGGTGACAATTATGGTTTTCAAAAAGAACCGGAGATGGTACAGACCGATAATTGGTTGTTTGATCATCAATGATGTGGTCTACCACATAAGCAATATGCTTATAGCTTTCCAGCTTTTTGTTTACTTTCTCAGCAAAGCATTTGATGGCGGCCATTTCCAACTTGGTGTTTTCAATTTCATTGATATAGTTGTTAATTGCCAATTGTTTTAAAGACAAAGTGTTTTTCAAGTCAGAAATGTCCTTTTTGTAGCCATCTAAAACTTTGTTGAAAGCATTCAACTCTTTGCGAGTAGATTGACTGTTCATGATAGCACTATCACGTTGAACACGGAGTTGTTTATTCTCCTCAGTCAATCTATCACATGTACCACAATATTTATCACTTGTAACATCAGTGCTACACTCAGAACTTACAGGTTTTGGCGGATCAGTCATGGCCATCAATGCGAAATGAGCTTCCTTTCCTGCAAAGAATCTGGAATAGTCAATCTTTGTGAAAGCATCATCTGCAATGCACGACTTCCTTGTCATCAGAAAATCCGCTTCTGCTAGCAACTGATCTATATCATCATCTAGAGAATCAACACTTGCTTCCGTATCCGATTCACTGTCTGAATCAGAATAAACCGATTCACACTCCTCAGGAACATCAGAAACAGTATCAATCACAACTCCAGAATTAGTTTCTTCAGTCTTAGCCTTAACATTAACCTCAGCATTAACCTTAACAGGTTCAGTCTCCACATCCATCTCAGCCTCAGACTCATCACTTTCAACCTCAGTTTCTACCTTCTCATCTACCATCACTGAATCTTCAATATCAACCTGATACGCAACACAAGCCACATTGCCACCAGTAGTAATTTCTTCAACACCTATTTGCATACTCGACCAATCAAACCTCTCATCTTGTTGAGTCACCAATGCTTGATTCTGATTGGTGTTCTGATGTGTCTCATTTGGTGTAGTTATTGGTATGACTGTTCGGTTAGCATTGTTTGGTGTTTGGTTTTGTGTCTGGTTTGGTGTGTTTGGTTGTCTGTTTTGGTTGTTATTAAAGTTGTTTTGACGGTTTTGGTAGTTGTTGTTGTTTTGGTAAGAAACTTGGTTTTGGTTTTGTTGTTGACGATTCTGGTAGCTGGCATTGAATGGGTTCCTATTGCCTTGTTTTGGTGGCTGGGTGCATTCTCTTTTAAAGTGACCTTTCCCTCCACAGTTAAAACAAGTAACTTTCTCCTTATTGAACCCGTAGGTTGTGTTAGGAGAAGTTCCCAAATCTGTTCTACCTGTCTTCTCGATAAATTCTGTTGCTCTTCTCATAATACTCGCAAAGGCCCATTGGATATCAATGAGTTCCATCTCTTCCTTGTCAATCTGTGCGTAGTCTTCATTGGTTAAGTTGTTATTCCCAATTTGACTAGCAACTAATCCATTGTAGGATGAGACCATTGCAGAGACTAATGCAATGTGTTGCTGAGCAACTTCAACAGTCACATTACCCAAGTTAGAAGTCTCCAAATCCACCGTTTGTTGATTAGGTTGGTTCATTGGTTGTTGAGATTGACTAGCAGTGTAGAAAGCTGCTTGTTGCATTGGGGAAAATGGTGGAATGTATGAATTGTTGTATTGTTGTTGTGGTGGTGGGTTTGATGGTTGTGAAAAGGATGATGTTTGTTGGTGATAGTTGATGGTAGGTGATTCCATAACATTGGAAATACATGTCACATGTGGTGCCATTAGCCCTCCTGAGCTTGATGTACTAGCTGGAACTGGAGATCCTCCAAAATATAAGTTGGGATTCTGAGGAATCTGTGCTCTTCTAGCTTTCCTCTTCTCTTCCAATTCTTTGTTTTCCAGCTTCTCTATGAACTCTTGAATAGACCAGTATTGATAAGCATCCTTCTCCCTAAGGACTTCCACATGCTGATCCCAGTTTGGTGGTAATGCATCTGCAAACGTATCCACCTGCTTTGCCATAGGAATCTGTATACCATAGCTAGACAATTCAGATAACAAATGACTATATCTAGGAGTTAGTTCTTTCAAAGTTTCATTTCCAATATAAGAAAAATTCTCAAACTCCTTTCTCAGTTCTTCCATCCTTAGACCTCTAGTCTTCTCATTTCCATCATGCCTTCTTTTAAGTGCTTCCCATAGTGCCTTAGATGTTGTGCAAGTCCCAAACTGATGCAAAAGATCATTTGTGATTGCCTGTGTCAATTGGGAAAACGCCTTCTTTTCCACAACAAACTTCTTTTTCTCATCCTCAGCCATGCTCTCCAATGGAACTGGTTCACCTGTATTCTCCAAGACTGGTGGTGTGTAACCTTTAGCAATCATGTTCCATGCTTCTGCACCTTCCACTCCCATGCCTTCCAAATGTATCTTAAACTTTTTCTGCCACTGATTGTATTCTTGAATCTCCATAAGCTTCGGTGGCCGATTCCCACTACCTGAAGACAAATCATTAATCAGTGTGGAAATAGCATTTGTAGTTTGAGTGTTTACCACCGCTGCTGCTACTCCCCAGTAGTCAGATTGTGGTGCTGGAGGTGCATTTTGAGTCATGTAGTTAACCGGCTGCGAAGACTATGTGCTCGTCTTCTGTGCTGCCACCGTCCATGGGTCCATCACTTGCTGTTGTGGTTGTGTAGTTGCTGGTGTTGGAGTAGTCGGAAAATTCCACATGATCACGAACTTCGAAAAATTCAACACTTAGAAAATTTTCCAAAAACTAGTCTTAGGTTCGCCCAGAATGTTTCACCTTCGTCCCTTTCTGTTGTAGGTTCGCCCAAACAGTAACACTCGAAGGTAAAATCTCACCAGAATGTAAAAACACACTAACACTTTTCACGTTCGTCCAAATAAGTTCAGGTTCGCCCGTTTTAATTCTAGGTTCGCCCGCCCGATCAATCGAATGTGAAAAATGTGACCCGAAAGTGAAAAATTCAACAGAAATTTTCCAGGTTCGCCCAAAACTACCTAGGTTCGCCCAAAAATCTCTCAGGTTCACCCAGAAAACTACACGTTCAACCACTCAGTTCCAGATTCGCCCATTTCTGATTTTGAAAAACGGTCACACTTTGAAAAACGGTTATTTTGATCTCTGATTTTCAAAAGTTTGTGAATTTGAATGATCTTAATCAGGTTTTGATTCGGAGATGATTTGGAACAACTTTAATTCTTGGAATTTTGAATTTTAACCACAAAATCAACTCTAAATCTTTCAAAAACACTCAAAAACCATTTTTATGCAGAAACAGATGTGAATTGATCAAAATAATGTCCAAATCAGCTCTGAGTTTATCAATTTGTTGTTGTATGATCCTCTACGCTCTGATACCACTTTGTAGAGGGGATGATTTGACACGAAAACAGGATTATGTGATCATACAAGTTACAAAACCAGGTGCGGAAACCCTAGCTTTGAACAAACTGATATAAACTCAAATCAAAACACAATCAAAGTCATTTTCAAACGTTTTCATAGATTAACTTGATTATAAACTTGATTACAATGTCAATACAGTTAATCTAACTCAAACACAGACTCTCTCAAACTATCGTGGAACAACACCTCAAAACACACACACCTAATGACTCTCTTAACATTACAAAAACACAAATTCTATTTATAGGCACTGCACATTCGCCCCTTTCTCTTGGTCGAATGTGAGTTTGTTCCACATTCGCCCATTTACATGGTCGAATGTGTTCTTCTGTGTAGTTCCATTCCAGATTCGTCCAGTCTATTCTACCTTCGCCCACTTTATATTCACCTTCGCCCAAATCTTCTTACATTCGCCCACATCAGCCTTCTTAACACATGTTAACTATCCAATCACTAGTCGCAAAACGCATCTACAATGGTTGAAACCGGCGGTCAGCTAGCGGCCGAGGTGATTTCGGGATGCTTAGCTCGATGGCTGAAAGTTGGTTAATAGAACCATGGGTTCGTATACCGTTGATATGGTAGCTCCAGAGCTCCGTTAGGGGAGCTCGTGAGTTGAGCAGGGGAGCTTAACAGCTCAATCGTGTGTAATTATAGAGAGTTCATGAGCTGCTGATGTGATACTTTAGCAGCTCGTAGGCTCCTCTATGGGAGCTAGGCAGATTAGTTAGTGAGATAATGTTTCTAGAGAGAGAGAGAGAGAGAGATAGAGTGAGATGTCTTGAGTGAAGATCAAGACAAATGGGATGGGTTTGGGTGAAGGTGTGACCCTTCTATTTATAGAGGGTGAAACCCCAAACCCTAATGGGCTTTGTAGTAATGGGCTGGGCTGGCCCATAAATGTTGGACCCACCTTTATTACTGTGCTCGTGTAAGGCAGGTCCTGTGCTAGGGAGCTGAGGAGCCGATGCAGGTAGCTTCTTTACACCAGCTTCTGGCTTTTCGGCTTCCTGGCCCGAGATTGATAGCTTCTTAAATATGTTTAAACGTGGGGGTTTAGGTACCCACGTCATCACAAACAGTTAGAAAAAATCACACATAAATTAAACAAAGAGAAAAGAGACACTTACCCTTTGGAGCAATGTAAGGCTCTTTGCCTGCGCGAATCCCCAAGCGGCTCATTCCCAGAAGGAAGAAAATTCCTTCTATCAAGTTCTTAAACTCCAACTTGGTAGCGTTGGCAGTAAGAGTGGTGAACCAAGCCTTCTTTTTATAATCCTTGGGCACAGGCATGTCCGCCACCCGCTGCCCGTCTACAATCACCTTCCACGGCAAACTGATGGGAATAACCCCCCTTTTAACAAAGAAGAATTTCTCCTTCGCCCAATGCAATGACTTGGGGTTATGGGTGGACATGGGCGTCACCCTCGGGCGCGGCTTAAACGAGAACCACATCTCGTGGCGCGCTAAAAAATAAAAGACGTTGAACCTTTCAACAGTAGGCTCAACGTCCAAGGCGCGGCATGACGCCTCAAAATGAACTAACCTCAGAAGCCCGAAGGCGGTTAGTTGTCTAGGCCCAACACCATACGCCACCAGAGTGTCAATCTGGAAGCGGGTACAAGGCAAGCGAAACCCACACTTAGTAAAGTGAGCTTCATAGAGGGCAAGCTGACCAGTCCCCGCGGAGAGGACAGTGTCCGTCGGAGACGGTAAGGTGGGCTCCCACTCCGGCAAGATATCATATATCTTGCAGAATTGGTCAAAGGACTCCTGACTCCAAACACAGTATGTGTGGTCATCAACTTCCTTTCCTTTATCTTTCTCTGTTCAACGGTGACCTCCTCCTCCACTTCCTCCACCGCCGGTTCCTTCCCAAGACCCTCACCAGAGGGAGACCCAGCAACAGAAATGTCAGACATTATAAATAAAGGAAGTCAAAGAAAAACTAACAGAATCTGGAAAAAAATGATCGGAAAACTTGAAGATCCGCCGGAGAACTTGAAGATTCGCCGGAAAACTTGAAGATTAATCGGAATCTTCAAGAGAAAATTAAAAATTTAAGAGAACTTTAAAAACAGGAAAGCAAAGAGCAAGGATCAGAGGAAAGTTTCAATAATAAATCTCCAAGTAGGATTACAATCTTCAAAGATTCAACGAAAACTTCAAACTGATCACCGGAATATTTGGAGAAATAGAGAGAAGTTGAAAGAAAATGAAGGCAAACAAATGAACGAGTAACCGTTCAGAGAAGCCTTCATGCCCTTATATACCCACTGCATTTATGGCAGTGGGACCCATCTGGAAAAAGCAACCGTCACACCTTTTTCAAAATGGAGAGCTATGATGAAGCCACGTGTCACATGCGCCATCGAACGGCTAAGATCAAGCATGGAAAAATGATCCAGCCGTTACTCGCTGGATGTTTGACACGTGTCAGCAGATGTCACCAAATTAAAGACTGGCAGGCGCGTGAACGCGCGTGAACGCTCACGCGTCTGACAAAACACACGTGCAACAAGACACGTGGCACAATCACAGCCACTAAGGCAACAAGTGGGACGCGTGACAACACACGCGCCTGACACAGACGGAAGATTGGTAACTGCACCACAATGATGTGACAGCCAACAGTCAGCACAACAGACGAGGACCTGACTCATCAGCAACCATCAGGCTTCCACCAGAAGGAACTGATCATTCGAATTCCAGGCGCATTAACTATAATTTATGAGAGACAAATTGAATGCCAATGATTCAAAAATTTATTACAACTGCTGACGCGCATTAGCCATCAACAAGCATGCAACTACAAGGCGCAAATTTGACGTAAAACCAAAAAAGACGTTCCCCGCCCAGCGCCTTAACAGGTCATGGCGGAACACGTCTTCCAAGGCGCAAATTTGAGGTAAAACCAAAAAAGACGTTCCCCGCCCAGCGCCTTAACAGGTCATGGCGGAACACGTCTTCCAAGGCGCAAATTTGACGTAAAACCAAAAAAGACGTTCCCCGCCCAGCGCCTTAACAGGTCATGGCGGAACACGTCTTCCAAGGCGCAAATTTGACGTAAAACCAAAAAAGACGTTCCCCGCTCAACTTCTTCACAGGGCATGGCGGAACACGTTCACACCAACAAATCCCAACATACAGAAGCAGATGAGCTTTCACCCGCGACTCTATATTTTGAGTCTAGCGCTCCACCTACTCTTCATCATGAGCAGGAGAAGCCCTAGACTAGGGGGACTTGAAGGGATAGGGAGCCTAATCCAAGCGGAGGAGGCGCCCCTATCCCCATAAGACAGGATCCTCGCGCCAGACTATGGCGCAAGGATCCATTCGTGCGCTGCCAACAAGGCGTGCAGTGCAGAGCGCAAGGATAACAACTGATAAGCAACGAGCAACACCTGATAAGCGCGTCCAACCACGCGCGGAATCTTCCCTCATCACCTTTTGTATGCTCCAATAAGAGAGCGACAGGTGGCAGGAGTGGTCCAACCACCACTGACAAGGACGGCGATGTGACTGTAGCCACGCTCCCACTATACCGTCGTCTACAGTGACAGCAGACATCCCCTGCTGATGTCAGAAGCATGGTCAACGACTGTAGAAAGGACAAGGGCGCCGTCCGCCAATCACAGCTCGCCACGTGTCCGCCTCGAGCAGCAGCCATGCTACAGAATGACGTCATCCACAGTAACCTGCCTTTCCCGCCATTTCATGGGAAGGGCTTAGATTTGGGCCTTGACCATGCCCAACTAAGGACTGTTTCTCGTGGGCTCCTCAGCTAAGCCCATGAATAGAAGAAGACATCTCCTTGCAAAGGGATCCGAAAATACTGATTGTAACCTAGCATACTCTCTCTTGTAACTCTTCATACTCGATTATTAATAATACTCCGGCTAGTTACAGTGGACGTAGGTCGTTCTTAGACCGAACTACTTACATCTCGTGTTTTTATTTACGTAATCTAAAACACACTCACACTTCTTATTCTCACCCGGGTTTAACCTAGAGGATTGGGTAAAGGATTAATCTTGGTGGACGTAAGTATTAACCACACGGGGATTAGTATTAATCACCGTGATACTTATTGTTTCTTCATTAATATAAACATAAATCACTTTCTTTTAAAAAATTTTAACACTTACTTCTTGATGAATAGAATGAGAATTCAGAAACTTGTTAAGAATGAATGGTTTGATGTTAATGTAATCATATATTTATAATGACTACTCAATAATTCTATATTAAATTAATTTGTAAATAAAATCTTGTATTTTAAATTAAAAGATATTCATATCTTCTTTTATTTATTTTTAAATAAATATTTTATTAAACTTACTGTAAACAAATAAATATTTAAATTTTTATGTTAATCCATATACATAATTCGAAAACAATATTTATATATAGTATATATCGAAAATAATCTTTAAATTTTAAATAGAAAATTTAAATAGAATATAGTAACAAATAATTCAGTCAAATTTATTTTCAATTAGAAGATATGTATATCTTCTTTTATTTATTTTTAAATAAGTAATCTATTAAACCTCTCACCTCAACGTGTCACGTGGCACATTCAATTGGGGGGAGGGGGGTTGAGACCTCCATTGAATGCCACATCATCATAAGTCAATTCTTTTATTAATAGTTATATATATATAAATATGTTACATTTGTGTGTGCGTGTGTTTTAATAGAAAACCCATTAATAACTTAAAACTTTGGTCCACTGAAAACTCATTGAAAACTCAAAAACTTATTGGCTCATTTATAAGCTCAATACTCATTTAAAACTCGAAACTTAAAGAATGAAGGACATATTTTTAAATGACTCGGATAAAGCACCAAAATTTTTAGAGACGCGTCGTTACCCCACACCCCAGCCTTAAGGTATCTTAAAATACTCTATTATGAATACAACTCTGTTTTCAACGAATTTTATTTCGCCCCTTCAAGAAAACCAAAAAAACGAACAAAATACTATTACCGATGTTGCTCGGGCGGTACTGGTTCGGTTCGTCATGATAACAAATCTAAGATTTTAAATAAAACATTTATCGAATCATAGATAAAATGAAAGACGTCACAACGGTATATTTCAAATTTCAAAAAATGTCTTATGTAAAATAAGTTATTGTAGGGGATTGTCACCCGTCCGGATCAAAACTTGACTCGGACCAGACTATTCGGCTTATAATACAATCACTATTTTATTTATTTCGTTTTTTTACCAAAATTAATAACCATTATTAATATATATATATATATATAGGGGAAGGTTCAATTGAGAACTCATAGTTAGGGAGAGAACTCGAGAACTCTATATTACACATATGTAATATATCATATGTTGTATATTACACTTGTGTAATATATTACTATTGCATATGTTGCACATGTGCAATATATCATATGTTACACATGTGTAATATATATTACACATATGTAATACACTCAATATATCATATATTACACATGTGCAATATATGATATATTGCACATGTGTAATATATATTACACATGTGCAATATGTCATATATTACACATGTGTAATATATATTCCACATGTGTAACATATGATATATTACACATGTGCAATATATATTACACATATGCAATATATGATATATTGCACATATGTAATATAAAGTTCTCGAGTTCTCTCAATAAAATGAGTTTTCTATTGATCCATCCCCTATATATATATATATATATATAATTAGGCGTAAGCGTGATAACAAAAAACATATATATTTCTCAAAACGAATCAACAACCCATACCAGTGATCTAAATACAAATACAAATACAAACAAATAACATATAACACAACCATAAGGCGTTCAAGATTCGTTACCTTGATGAAACACCAAAGACTCGCACGATGGATCAACGAACGCTCTGCTAGTAAGCACAATCACCAACTTCAAGAATCACCCGAACACCCGGTGTAGATCCGATCTAACAGAAAACACGAGGCACCAAAACAAGCACGAGACACGAGGCCCGAAACGACATGTGACATGAAGTGGGTCTGCACGTGGGGTTGAAGTACTTTGTTAATTCTAATTTTGACAATTTACTTGTTTATATAAAATTTATAAAACTTGAATTCACTCAGCTCGTCTGACTTTGCGTGCATACTAGATTGATTTCAGGCTTATTGAAGACTGGGGACGTCTTGTCATGCAGCGGGACTGCCTAGTTGTAATTAATATTTCGAATAATGGAGCTGATGATTGTAAACAACCGGATCACAATTTTATTACTCTCTCCATTCCAAAATTACACAGACACATCAGGTTCACACAAACATTAATAATAACATAATCAACATCTACAAAACTTACTACCTACAATCAACCGTTACTAGTTCAATTATCGTTAAAACACACAAAAAAACACAAACGAAGATGAATAAGATGTTTGTAAACAGGTGTAAGATCAAAAACCAAAAACGTTACTTTATGCAATAAAATATCTTAACATGTTAAATAGAAAAAATTTAACATGTTAATAAAATAGTTGAACATGTTAAACCTTATTTGATTTAGAAAGATGAACAAGCCAACCATCTAATGAAGTTCATGCTGTGAAAAACATTAACAACATGAAGAAAATGCAGCAACACGCAGGTCAACAGATAAATATAATACACACACAACTTTTTAACAGACAAACTTTTATACACCTAGGCGTTGATGGAAAAGATGAGTAAGATTAAACACATAACTATTTGATTTAGTCTATGACAAAGGATACATATAAATATTGCATATTTCTAGCAGCACCACGAATAAGCCAACCATCTAATAAAATAATTTAACATGTTAATAAAATAGTTTAACATGTTAAACATTATTTGATTTAGTTTATGAGAGAGGAGAGTCCATATTTCTAGCAGCAACACGAACATGCCAACCATTTAATAAAACAAAATTTTAACATGCTAATTAAATAGTTTAACATGTTATACATTATTTGATTTAGTCTATTACAAATGAGATACCATATTTCTAGCAACAACACAAACCGGCCAACCATCTAATAAATTTCTTCCTGAAAAAAACACTAACAACAGAAAGAAAATGCAGCAACACGCATATCAACAGATAATTATAATACGCACACAACTTTATATCAGAAAAACTTTTATATGAATAGGCGTTGATTGAACAAATGAATAAGATTGGAACACATAACTATTTGATTTAGTCTATGGCAGAGGAGACATAGATATTGCATATTATAGCAGCAACACGAACAGGCCAACCATCTAATAAAATAATTTAACATGATAATTAAATAGTTTAACATGTTATACATTATTTGATTTAGTCAATGACATATAAGAGTCTATATTTCTAGCAACAACACAAACAGGCTAACCATCTAATAAATTTCTTCCTATAAAAAACATCAATAACCGAAAGAAAATGCAGCAAACATGCAGGTCAATAGATAATTATAATACACACACAACTTTTTAGTAGACAAATTTTTAGATCTAAGCATTCATGGAAAAGATGAGTATAAACAACCGGATCACATTTCTATTACTCTCTCCGTTCCAAAACTACACAGATGCATCAGATTCACACAGACATTGATAATAACAAGATAAACACAAACGGAGACAAATAAGATATTTATGCACAGGTGTAAGATCAAAAACAAACGTTACTTTATGTAATAAAATAACTTAACATGTTAAATAGAAATAATTTAACATGTTGATAAAATAGTTGAACATGTTAAAAACTATATTATTTAGGAAGATGAACAAGGTAACCATCTAATGAATTTCTTGAGGTAAAAACATTGACAACCGAAAGAAAATGCAGCAATACGCAGGTCAATAGATAATTATAATACACACACAACTTTTTAACAGACAAACTTTAATGCATATAGGCGTTGATGGAACAGATGAGTAAGATTCGAACACATAACTATTTGATTTAGTCTATGATAGAAGAGACATAAATATTGCATATCTCTAGCAGCAGCATGAATAGGCCGACCATCTAATAAAATAATTTACCATGTTATTTGAATAGTTTAACATGTCATACCTTATTTGATTTTGTCTATGACAGATGAGAGTCCATATTTATAGTAATAACACAAACAGGCCAACCATCTAATAAATTTCTTCCTGTAAAAAACATTAACAACTAAAAGAAAATGCAGCAACACCTAGGTCAACAGATAATTATAATACACACACAACTTTTTAGTAGATAAACTATTAGATCTAGGCGTTGATGGAACAAATGAGTATAAACAACCGGGTCACATTTTTATTACTCTCTCTATCTTAAAGCTACACAGATGCATCAAATTCATAAACATTAATAATAACTTAATCAACTTCTACAAAACTTACTACCTGCAATCAAACGTTACTCGTTCGATTATCCTTCAAACACAAAAAAAAAATACACAAACGGAGATGAGTAAGATATGTATAAACCGGTGGAAGATCAAAACACATAAACGTTACTATATGTAATAAAATAACTTAACATGTTAAATAGAAATAATTTAACATGTTAATAAAATAGTTGAACATGTTAAACCTTACTTGATTTAGGAAGATGAACATGACAACCATCTAATAAAGTTCTTCCTATAAAAAACATCAACAACAGAAAGAAAGTGCAGCAACATGCAGCTCAACGGAAAATTATAATACACACACAACTTTTTAATAGACAAACTTTTAGATCTAGACGTTGATGGAAGAGATGAGTAAGATTGGAACACTTAACTAAACAACAAATTCATAAAAACATTCAAACTACCATTAAAATCATACAATATACACGAATTGAAGATTATTTTGACTAGTAATGTATCACCTTGAGAAGTTGTAGAAGAAAAACCCTAATTTGCTCACAGGAACATGAATAAAAGTTACAAAACCACCATGGATGAACTCAATTGAGCAGAAGAGAGAGAGAGAGGGAGAGAGAGAGAGAGAGAAGGGGAGAGTAGAGAGATGGGGAGAGCAGAGAAAGAGAGTTATGTGAAAGGTTATTCGGTAATGTCCCTTTTTTTAAATGTCGATTATACCTCTGGCTGAAAATTAAGCTTATGTTTACTTAGTTTGATCTCAACCATTGGTTTACATAATCCAAGGGTTTCTAGAGGGGTTCCCCAGTTCCTCATTTTTTTGGTTCCCATTGAACCTATCATTATATATATATATATATTATATGGTAAAGTTTCTATACAAAGGGCATATTTCGTAAGAAGTGTGAGAAGGATTAAAAATTGATATGTAACATCATTCTTTGAACTTATTCATGATGTTTTGGATTTTTTTGCCTAGAAAAACATCAAGCATAACAATTGAAAACCAAAAACTATGTATTTTAAGCTTAAAACTTAAAACACCATCCTATGAACATTAAGTAGTGTGTTTTAAGTGTTAAGTAATGTGTTTTAGGTGTTTTTTAAATTTAATGACTATAATACATTGTATTGTGTTTTAGATTGTTGTGTTTGGTGTTTTTCAAGTTAAAACAACCTAAATCATCATTCCTAAATCCAAAACATGATGCTTACATGTCAATTATTAATCCTTCTCACACTTCTCATGAAATATATCTATTGTACGGGAACCTAAACATGTAAAAAGTCTCTTTTTCCTAAGAAGTGTAAGAAGTCTATGTAAGCATTGTGTTTTAAATTTCTGGAGAAATGTTTTATACTCTTTTGGTATTATCTTATATAGAAAAACAATAAAAGTAAAAATTTAAAACACAATCAAATGAATTATAAGCACTAAATTGTAAAAACACACTAATTATCTTTAGAACACACTGATAATAATTCTTCGCATGGTGTTTTAGATTTAATGATTAGAATACATTTGATCGTGTTTTAAATTATTACATTTATTCTTTTTTTATATAACACGATACCAAAAGAATATAAAACATATCTCCTAAAATTTAAAACACACTACCTACATAGACTTCTTACACTTCTTAGGAAAAATTGACTTTTTAGCAAACTCCTTACCTATATATATATATATATATATATATATATATATATATATATATATATATATATATATATATAATACGCACCCATCCCATTTTTAACCCAATACACTCTAAGTTCTACTATAAAATCTCTTTTTATTTAATTTTCAAATGGCAAACCAACATTGGACCATGTAAGAGGGAATCACTTTGGTCACGAGTTGGGTTACCACAGTCAAACAAGGACTACCTACCGATTAGCTACGATCTTGGAACACATTTCTTAATATATTCCATCAGCATATGGATGAAAACCACTGTAACATGCATACCATAACTGGAAATTTTATGGTTCTCTAAACGTGTAACATCTAAAAGGTTCTTTATCCAGTGGGGGGGGGGGGGTTAAACAAGAATAAGGCGATTTAGGCAACCCGTACCGAGTACCGTCTCGTGCACAACAATAACTTTTTCAATATTGTGGTTTGGAGAATTATGAGAAACCGCTTTGCACAATAATAAGTTTTATAATCATGTCTTTTATATCTGTGTGGTTTTTAATATTAATGTTATTTATTTTTAATTTTAATTTATGCATATTTGTTTTTAGACAAAATTACAGAAAACAACCTTTATGTATCACCAAAACTGCACCTTTCACCTTTATCTTTAAAAAACACTCTAATCAACCTTTACCTTTGTTATTTGTTACGAAAACAAACCTATTACCCTAACTTGGTTAGTTTTCTCAGTTAAGTCTCCTCACATGCAAGCCTTGCATGTGAGGGCTTTATAGTCATTTTAATTTGCCTTTTATTAAAATATTTATTATAAACAAATCCTTATCATCTTCCCAAGAGTAAACCATCTGATCAACCAACCATTACCTCCAAACCCTTCCAAAACCCTCCCATGTTCTCACAATGATGGTATATATATCGATCATAATATTACTGTCAACGAGGAAGGAAATGCAAGGTTGCCTCTAGATATAGACATTGCAGCACATGATACCGATAGCCAACAAATTCCAAGGTTGCCAACGATCCAAAAGAGGACCCGTGAAGGATTCTACAATCGGCATTAGAGCCAACGATCCAGAAGAGGACCAGTGAAAAAGACGATCGAGTGATTCGGTCATAAGAAACAAGAAACTGTCATCCCCTGTTTCGTTACTGAAAACAGAGACAAATCCGAAACCGTTTAATAGCGAATCATTGGACGTTTATTGGCCAACCAGAGCAGGAGAAGATCATCACTTAAGGTATTATAACCGTTAATTAAGAATAGAACCGGAAAAGGAAGGTTTCCAGCGAAAACGAAGAATTCCGGCGAGGCACCGGAAAGACCGATATAGAGATTGAGTATGTTGTAAATCTTTTGATTTGTGAGTATCTATTTTTTTCTGAATTAAGTATGTTTTCGTGATTTCGTATTTTGCTTTATCAGTAAGTTCGATTCAATTGCTTTATCTATTTTTTCTTAATTTGAGAATAAATAATTGACTGTTAATTAACAGTTTAGCTTAGATTGATAATTGGTGAGGTTTATGTTTCGATTTGAATCCGTATAAACTCTTTAGCTGCATAATTATTTAGTTTTGGTGTTGAATGTGTCACCTTTAAAGGATTTCTTTAGTTTATATAATTAGTGATTAAATGTTTGGAGTGTGTTGTTTTATGATAGGATGTAATATTGATTAATGTGAATTGTAAATGTTTTGAGTTCTCATATGTCAATTGATTCAGACTATTAGGGTTTGGTAAGGGTTGTCTGGGTTTTGTTTACTCTTTGGAATATGATAAGGATTTGTTTATAATAAATATTTTAATAAAAGGCAAATTAAAATGACCAAAAAGCCCTCACATGCAAGGCATGTGAGCCGACTTAACTGATAAAACTAACCAAGTTAGTGTTAAAGGTTTGTTTTTGTAACAAATAACAAAGGTAAAGGTTGATTAGAGTGCTTTTTAACGATAAAGGTGAAATGTGTAGTTTTGGTAATACATAAAGGTTGTTTTCTGTAATTTTGTATTGTTTTTAATGTTATCTATTTTTATTTTAGTGTCATGTATTTTTATTTGTTTAAATATTATTTTATTTTATTTTGTTCAATTTAAATAAAAATAAATAAATGAATAAAGGATTGAGCGGCTTTATATCATTGCTCAGATGTTATTGTAACGAGACAATGGAGCTCCCTTTTTGACATGGTACTGAGGTGACACAATAGGACTGCATTCTACACCACATAGCCTAAGCAGAGATCCACGGTACTTTATAGAATAGTCACAACCCAGGGCGTTTTCGAGAACACTAAAAAACATTTGGGCCTCGGGTGAAAAAAAATTGGGCCCAAAATTTTGTAGGGAGGAATGAATTAAAAAAATGAATTTGGTGCTAAAGCCAAGGATTGAACTACAGACCTCAACATTAAATTAGCATGGTTTTTCCAACTCCACTAATAAAATTTTACTCCCTCCGTCCCACTTTAAATGTCCCACTTTCAAAAACACACATTTTAAGAAATTTTTTGTTTGTATGTGGTAAAATGACAATAATATCCTCAAAAGTGGTGATTGTGTTTTGTCTTTTATGGGCAAAACTGAAAATTACATTTCCATTTTTGGAAAGGGACATTTGATTTGGGACAAACAAAAAAGGAAATGAGGACATTTAAAGTGGGACGGAGGGAGTAATATATAAAACACAAATATATATCCTAAATATACAATTTAATATATATATATGTGTGTGTGTGTGTGTGTGCATGTGTGTGTGTATTTTTAAAAAATGTTCGGCCCCATTTAAAGGTCGGGCCCTGAGCCAGTGACCACTTGACCCATGCTCAGGGCTGGCCCTGTCACAACCCAACGAGTAAATCAGGTACAAGACTGAGTCGTTTACCAAGGCCCGTCTATTCTCATCTCTAGAGTGTGACATCGTTGGAAACGACTATATATATATGTGTCTGGACAAGGTTTTTAATATCTTCAGATTTGACTATATCATCCTTTGGTGCCATATTTTCTATATTTTGTATGAATTGCTTAGTTAAATAATTTGAAGTAACGTATGAAGCAACGGGCTTTGGACTTTTTTTTTCTTTTAAAAGTTACTTTCTTTTGTTTATGGGACTTGAACCTAAGACCTTCAAACCTCGGTGTTCATAAAGACTTTGCGTTTGTCAATGTGCCACCAACCCTATTTATAGAGATTTCGACTTCTAATGAGTCACCAAAAACATTTATAAGAAACAGGTTGTTTTATGGATTTCTTTTACCAATTTGATCTTTTGTTTGCTATTTAGCTATAAGATTCACTTCACCTTGAAAAGCAATGTAGTACCGTGACTTTATAATAATTTGGTTGGTGAATCACATGGTGATCATAAAGGCCATATGAAATTTGTGGCATTGACTCGATTCATAGTTAATGCACAATTTACAGATGGTCAATGGATCTCCCTTTACATCTAATCTCCTGCATGTGATCCTAAGTTAGCTTTAAGTTGAGTCCTTAATAACATATCGTGTATCAACAATATATATATATATATATATATATATATAGGGGAAAGTTAATTTGAGAACACCTATATTTCGTGCGAACCGTGAGAACGGCATCTAAAACCATTCAAATTCAAAATTTCTTTTTACATTTATCTTTATTACTAAAATACAATCCCAAAAACACAATTTACGCGTAAAAATTCAAACGTATACGAAAAAAATTTGTTTTTACACATGTGTAAATTTACTGTTTATACATGTGTAAACTGTTTCATTTACACATGTGTAAAAAGTTAATTTGAAAGTGTTTTTGCAAGAAAAGATGAATTATTTGAAAAGAACATTCATTTATTAATGTTGTATTTTGATTATAATGAGGTTTGTATTAAAAAAATTTGATTTTGATTGATTTTTTTACTTGTTCTTACGGTTCTCACAATATTTAGTGTTCTCAAGATAACCCTCCTATATATATATAGGATAAGGTTCCAATGAAAACCACCCCTTCGTGTAAGAACCGCGAGAACCCCGACGTAAAATGTGAATTTTTAAAAAAAAAAATTTCCCACCGGTGTAAAAACGGGTAACCTCGACGTAAAAAAAATAAAAAAAAATAATTTTACAGTGGTGTAAACGACCATGGCCCACGCTATTTTGTCTTATTAAGCAAGGAAATATTCCCTTTTCTTTTTTATTCAACTTTAATTGTGGACCACAAATCTTTTTGGATTAAAATAAGTGTGTGGTGGAAAAGGTGATTCCTTAGTTCTTGCATGAAAGTGTGGTTCTCATTTTACCCTTTACCTATATATATATATATATATATTTACATTTTAAATTTTTTAAGAATTCCATTAGATTATTGTTTTTCATGAAATCATAGGTGATAAAGTTGATATTATATGGTTGTTAATAGGATAGCGGATTTACCGGCCGAATCCTGTGTTGGAAAAATGAATTCGAAAATAACTTGATTATTTCGTAGGTAGACATAAACATAACCCGTTTAAGTTGAAATTTTATACTTTTAGTTAAATCTTTTGGTATTATCATTTTGCATATTAATTATTTTAAAAGTTGTCCAATATAATTAGTAAATTGTTAAAAATATAACACGTTATTACAAGTTATATTTTTCTAATACACTTTTATTGTTGGATTTATTTGTGAGAATATGTTGATGGGCTAAGAATGGACAGCTCATGGAAATTAGCCCAAGGTTGATAAAAGTTCAAGGATGATAGAAGGTTAATGTGGCCAAGCTGGAAATCTAGAAGCCCAAGTTTAGGAGCCCACTTGCCACTTGTTTATCCGAGCCTATGTGACAATCCGGGTGATCTCAATCCAAGGGTGTTGATCATGTAAAAGTGTATTTCTATGACTTGATCTAATGGCTCGTGTTGGTTCGGATATGCTTTCTCCCGAACCTCATTTCTCGTCTATAAAAAGTGTGATAACAGTCAGTAAACCAGCTCTGTATCCGTACGTTTTGCATCTATTATTGTCATTACATGTGCATCATTACACATTTTTCATGCAATATACCCCCCCCCCCCCCAAGTCTAGTGAAACAAGAATCAATCCAAAAACTCAACATGAGACACTTGTTTAGTCATACAACGCCCGGATAATCACCAAACAAACATCAAGTGAGGTTGCATACCCTCTAACACATGGTAACTTCTCTTTAACATATGTATACGAGACTCAAGGTAACAATAACATATGATCACAAAGGACACTAATACATGCTAATGTCGTCATCGAGCACCCTTGCCATTAAAACGACATCAAACCACCTCCCTATACAAATGGGTGGACCATAACTAGGTACAAGCTAGTAATTCGTTTAACACACATACTACTCCTCCATATGATATTATCTAAACTATGTCCTCATAGAATGGATTAGTGTTAGACGAAACTACCTATACTCGTGTGAACATCCACACAAACCAAGACATTAATAACCTAGAACCCTAACTTAACAAAGAACTAGACACTATGACACTACCCTATCTATAAAACTATGCGTGTGTATGTATAGATATGACACCTTGGCCGACTTTCTTAGACATAATAGCATCATCATGCCACATCTTGGATCCACCTAATTGACACTAAAAAGGGAAACAAACACACATGCTAAGTAATAACCTAATGAAGCTATACCTTACGTTACCTCTTTTGGGAGCTATAATCGGCCAAGACACAAACAACCAAGTGATCACCATTTGATCCTATCTTACAACCTAGGACCCTAGTAATTTACCAAAAAGAATGAAGATCCTTGTGCACACCAATCGGCCGAAAACCCCAAACCATAACTGTAGATGAAGAAATTTAGCTAAAACAGGATATTATGATCATACAAGTCACAATTCCAGGTGCGGAAACCCTAGAATTGAACAAAATGAATCAGAGCCATACAGATCATACAACAACAAAATTGATAATATCAGAGCTGATTTGGACTTATTTTTGATCAAAATTCATCTGTTTTTGAATGAACATGGTTTTTGATTGATTTTGAAGGTTTTTGATTTGAATTCGTGGTTAAAATCAAGTTTTCCAAGAATTAAAGTTGTTCCAAATCAATTCCGAATCATAACCTGATTAAGATCATCAAAATCCACAAACTTTTGAAAATCTCAGATCAAAATAACCGTTTTTCAAAGTGTAACCGTTTTTCAAAAATGAATGGGTTGAATCTAGAGAGAGTGGGCGAACCTGAGCTTATTTCGGACGAACGTAGCTTATTTCAGGTCGAACCTAGGTTGTTGTGTTGATTTTTTCCACATTCGGGTTGAATTTTCCACCTTCGGTTTTACGGGCGGGCGAAAGTGGAAAAAGAGTGGACGAAAGTGAAGATTTTCGGACGAAAGTGAAAAGTGTTAGGTGTGTTTCTACATTCTGGTCATCATTTTACATTCGTGGTTACTGTTTGGACGAAAGTGCAATCCAGGGGACGAAAGTAGAAGTGTTAAGGGCGAAAGTAGAAAGGTTCTTGGGAAATTTTCTAAGTTTGGTGAATTTCTAAGTTCGTGAACATCATGTGGAATTTTCCAACTACACCGAGGCCAGCAATGACACAACAACAGCAGCAAGTGACTATGGACCCATGGACAGTGGCAGCCCAGAAATCGAGCACTCAGTCTTCGCAACCGATCAATTACTTAGCGATGACTAGCTCGATGCCTCAGAGTGTTGCGTCTTCGCCACAACAACCTGTGACAGATTATTGGGGAGTAGCAGCTGCGGTGGTAAATACTCAAACTACCAATGCTATTTTCACACTAATAAATGACTTATCTTCAGGTAGCGGGAATCGGCCACCCAAGCTAATAGAGATGCAGGAGTACAATCAGTGGCAGAAGAAAGTCAAGATTCATCTTGAAGGCATGGGGTTGGAAGGAACAGAGGCTTGGCAGATGATAGCAAAAGGATATGTTGTACCAGTTCTGGAGAACACCGGTGAACCTGTTCCTTTGGAGAGTTTGTCGGATGATGAGAAGAAGAAATTTGCTGTGGAAAAAGAAGGCATATTCTCAGTTAACTCAGGCGATAACAAACGACTTGCTACATCAGTTTGGGTCGTGTACTACTTCGAAGCAGTTATGGGATGTGCTCAAGAATCGTCATGATGGTAACGAAAAGACGAGAAGGTTGAGGATGGAAGAGTTGAGAAAAGAATTTGAGAACTTTACTTATGTCGGGAACGAGACTTTAAAAGAGTTGACTCCTAGATATTGTCATTTACTAACTGAATTGTCTAGTTATGATATACAGATTCCTATGACAAATCTGGTGGACAAGTTTGCAGATGCATTACCACCGTACTGGGATCAACATGTAGAGGTACTCAAAGAGAAGGATGCTTACAAGTATTGGACTATTAATGAGTTCATTCAGAAGCTGGAGAATAAGGAACTTGAGGAGAAGAGGAAAGCCAAGAGATCTTAGATTCCTCAGAACCCAGAGTTATATCATGGTGGTGCTTCAGTAACCGTTGGAAACTCGAGTGTTGGTGAAACAGTGGCACCTCACATAGCCTGTATTTCAAGTGTCATGGAACAACCGAAACAACCTATCAACTACCTAGCACAAACCTCATCCTATCCACAACCATCATATACACCACCACCACAACAATACACAAATTCTTACATTTCACCGTTTTCTCCAATGCAGCAAGCTGCATTCTATACTGCTAGCCAACCACAACAACAACCTCAACAACCACAATACATGAATCAAGTGA
This sequence comes from Ambrosia artemisiifolia, assembly GCA_032199755.1. Lineage (NCBI taxonomy): Eukaryota > Viridiplantae > Streptophyta > Magnoliopsida > Asterales > Asteraceae > Ambrosia > Ambrosia artemisiifolia. The sequence goes on from CM063521.1 coordinate 28,674,043, forward strand.
ACCAAACTAATCAGCAACCGGTGGTATTGGAGACATCTAATTTGGGTAATGTGACTATGGAGGTTGCTCAGCAACATATTGCTTTAGTCTTAGCAATGGTTTCTTCATATAACGGTTTAGTTGCAAGTCAAATTGGTAATAACAACTTGACCAATGAAGACTATGAACAAATCGACAAAGAGGAGATGGAACTCATTGACATCCAGTGGGCTTTCGCGAGCATTATGAGAAGGGCAACCGAGTTTATTGAAAAGATCGGGAGGACTGATTTGGGTACTTCTCCGAACACAATCTATGGTTTCAACAAGGAGAAAGTTACATGCTTTAACTGTGGAGGTAAAGGTCACTTTAAAAGAGAATGCACTTAGCCACCTACGCAAGGTAACAGAAACCCTTTCAACTCAAACTACCAGAATCGTCAGCAACAAAACCAAAACCAAGTTTCTTTCCAAAACAACAACAACTATCAAAACCAAAACAATTACCAAAACCGACAAAACACCTCAAACAACAACCAAAACAGACAACCAAACACAACTAACCAGAATCAAAACCACTCACCAAATAACACAAACAGAACAGTTATACCTATCACTACACCAAATGAGCAGCCACATAATACAAATCAGAATCAAGCTTTGGTGATCCAGAATGATGAAAGGTTTGACTGGTCTGGGATGCAAATTGGTGTTGAGGAGATAACTACTGGTGGTAATGTGGCTTGTGTTGCCCGACAGGTTGATACTGAGGAGTCAAAAACTGAAGAAACTGAGAGTGAGGTTGATGAATCTGTTGATGAGATGAATGTGGAGACTGTGACTGTTGAAGTTCAGGCTGAGGAAGTAAGTTCAGGAGTGGTGATTGACATAGTTTCTGATGTTCCTGAGGAGATGAATGTTCCAAATCCAAAACGTGCATCTACAAACTACCCCTCAACTATTGATTGGATTGTCTTCTTTCTTCATCCATTATCTTGTTCAATAACTTGAGTCTCAACTGCTTTTTCTGATCTTTCGTCATCTCAGGCTCAAGCTTACGTTTCACTGAACGCTTAGGCACATCAGTCATCTTCACCTTCTTACCCAACTTAGTATCCAAGTGGCTTCCAGAGTTGATATCATAAGCAAAACAAACTCCAACAACTTGCTGATACTTCTTCGCCTGCTCTGCATCATTGGGATCACTAAATATTGGATTGTAGTAAAGCATGATTATATCCTCAAAAGTACAGTTAATAAGCCACATTGGATCAAACACATAGATCTTCTTGTACTTATCCTTTCCATCTCTTAACACAATCACCGCTTCTGCATTCCTCCAATCATAGTACCAGAAGATAAAGTCTGCACTGAAGTGTTGTTGTAAAGGCATCAAAGGAATTTTCTTCATCACTTCAGGTGCTTTATAAATCAAAGTAACCCTCTTCTTTCCAGTTCTCGGATCAACATCCCTATGAACCTTTCTCCTAGGGTACTGAGGCTTAAACATGTTCCATTTTGTTCGGCTTTCCCAGACTAACCGATCAGCAAACCAACCTACAGCCGTGTTGTTCACAGAAGCTCCAGTCATAGGAAATCGACAAATGTCTCTAACCGCCCAATACGGTAGAGTTAATAAATCATGAAATCTGTAAAAGTACAAGATTTCTGATTCCCATTTAACTGCTATACACTTCAATCTTCCAAGATACTTCCAACCAAGAGCTCTGCCTTCGAACTTCTTGTTGTGGTACCTGTAAAACCCACCTTGAGCTTCCGGCTTAGGTCGTTTATCATCAGCTTCTTTCAGCTTCTTTAACAACGTCTTCAAATCATCATTCTTATCAGACGGTTTCTACTGATCTCCACCAAATACCTTCTCTACAAACTCCTCACTTCGCTTTTCTGCTTTCTTTCTAGCTTCTCTCTGTCGGAGTTCTGTAAAGTCTGGAAATACCTCATCTTCATTGTTCTCCCTGAAGTATTGTGGATATTCTTCATGAGTAATATCCTCAATTTCAATCTCTTCCATCTCAGGTGTATGCTTGTCATCAGAATGATTTCCAATATCCTTTTCAGGAATATCTGGAATCATCTGATCCATCATGATCTCCTCCAATGTCTTTCTTACTCGCTGTGCTATACCTTCTAAGATTTCCTTGGCAACAGCAGCAGGTACTTCACCTTTTTCCAAATCAGGGTCATTATATTCAAGTTCAAATCTCATATCCTCCGTTTGAAAGATTTCAACGAACTTTCCTGTAAACTCTATTGTCTATTCTCTTTTCTAGAGCATCTCCCGATACACATTCTTCGCATCGTCAGATAGAGATCTCACCTTCTCATTCCAAAAGATAGTTTCATCTGAATCAACGTTCTCACCAGCTTTCTTTTTAGAGCTCGACTCTCCAGCATCACTTTTCTTTGTCTTTCTCTTTTCAAAGGAAAACTTACTAGAGTCGTCTCCACCATCATTATCATCACTATCATCACTCTTATCATCATCATCATTACTTCCAAATCCCTCAGCATCATCATCTTCCTTATCATCTTTATCACCTTCTTCATTAGAACTTTCCTCTGATTCATCGTCTTCATCATCCTCTTTTTCTTCATCAGAAGGCTCAAAATCAACTTGTTCCTCATCTCTCTCCTTATCCTCTTCTCCCTCCTTCAACTTTGGAGTTTCACCATAAAGTTTGTCCAACAAATCACTCAAACGTTTGTTCTCTTTCTTTAGTTCTTTATTATCAACCTTCACAATCTTAATCATCCTTCTGTTTCTGTTGCACTTAACCTCAAGATCTTTATTCTCTTCTTCAAGTTGTTTTACCTTCTTCTCGATCTCATCTTGGTTAGCTTTTGATGCAACTACAATCTGGAGCATCTTCTCTTCATTCTTCTTAAACTTACTGATTTCAGCTTGCTGTGCAACTATCATCTTCATCATGTCATCCATCTTCTTGTTAACATGTTTCATAACATCATCCGAAACAGTAACTTTGGAAGACTTGGATGGTTCAACTTCCTTAGCCTTCTCTTTCTCCGGATTCTTAAACATATTCAACACATTCTCTAAAGCAGCTTCAAAATCAGGAACTGGTACTGCTTCAGATTCTTTGCTCTTCTTCTGCTTCTTTGCCACAGGTGAAGATAACTTCGATGATGTACCTGCTTCAGGTATTTTCTTACCTTTCAGCAACTGTTCGATCTCTTTTTCTCTCAGTTTCTTTGTACTAGACTTCTTGGCCATCGACTTATGCTTTGGTTTCTTCAAGTTCACAACCACGGTCGACCCTTCAAAATCATCAATGTCAACACTTAAGCCTTCATCAACATCAATCGGCTTTTTCTGCAACACTTCTTCAACAGTTTTGTTCAGTAATTCAGACTCCCCAACCGCAGTGGCCTTGTGTTTGGTAGTCTTAACACGTTCTTCTTCTGAATCCCACTGTTCTTCAACTTCCGTCTCTTCTGAATCAACAGACTCTTCGTCTACCAAACTTGTACCTTTCTTAGCAGTCGTCTTCTTACGTGCACCTTGTTTCTTAGAAGCACCCTGATCAACCTTCGCCTTGCCCTTCCCTTTGGCTCCAGCGTTTACAACCTGTCTCTTCCTCTTAGTGTTTGCATCAGCGTATACTAGAGGATCGTCGTTATCTGAATCACTGTTATCATGCCTTGCTTTGTTCAATCCTGGATCAGTGTAACCCGGATTAACTAAAGCTCCAAACAATCTTTTATGAGGTGGTTTTTCATTATCTGGCACACCTTTGTAACCCTTCATCCTCACAAGTGTTCTAATGTTCATATGATCTTGACCCAAAATCATCGTCGGATCCTTCCTCAAGTCACGATACTTGTTGTCGAAGATCATCATCAGAAACCTTGGATATAACATGAACTTCTTGCTCTTTAAACCTTTCAACATCTCGAGCATATGATCCAAAATCATTCCAGAAACATTAAATGGTTTGTTGAGAGTCAACGCAACCATTAATGAGCTAAGACTTTTCCTCATCACATCATAGCCACCACTAACGCATCCAAAGACATGTATAATCACGTGTGCAAAATACTTAAATTGCACACTGAGCTTTCCTTTGAGCATTGCTCCGTCTGTAATTGGACCTTTATACATCATCCTAAGAAAGCAAGCCCTCTGCTCGGTCCATGATAATTCTCTGGGATCAGTACTCACTTCAAATTTGATCTTTAAAGCCTCTCTGATGTCATCTTCTGTAATGAACATCTCCATCCCTTGAATAACGCTTCGGATGATCGTTTGATTTTCCCAGAAATCATATCTTGCGTTCTTATAAAAATCTTCTACAATGTCTTTATAAATGATGGTTGGTGTAGCTAGAGCATGAATGATTCGGCTTCGCCTTAGAAAGTCCACAATCCCAGAAAATTCAGTATTCTTTAAAACGTCACCAACATACGCACAACAGTTATGCGATGCTTCAAATGACCAAACTTGTGGAACATTCTCTGCTTCTGGAACTGGATCCTGTACAACATTCTCAACTGGTATCTCAACGTTCTCGGGTTGTTCAGCCATCTGTAAATAAAAAATCAGAAAAATACGTCAAAACACGAAAACGACAAATTAAGAAATTTTAGGTTTTTCACATTTTCCACTTTCGCCCGTTTGAATAGGTACAAAAGTGGGTTTTATGGTTTGAAGGTAGAATTTTAGGTACGAATGTGCAAATTTTTGAGATAAACATCACATTCGCCCGTTTAGGAGTACCTTCGTCCCTTATTTCTACATTCGGCCATTCTATTTTGGTCGAATGTGAAACTTTATTGACCCAAAATTTGAAAATCTGTTAACTTGTGTTTAAGCCTCTGATTTTGATTCATTTGGAACCTAAAATGGCCGACTAAGACTACTACACAATCAATTGATATTATCATTCAATTTTTATTAGTTTTATAAAGGAATTAGGGTTTGAAACTTATAAACAATCGATTAATATGATAAAACACTATAAAATCCTAATTCTTTCCACACTCTCCCCCTAAAACTAATAACAATTGAATCCTTATCAAAAATACACATAGAAACAGCCCATATTGTTCCAGGTCAAGAAAACTAGAGTTCGTAACATAAAAACCCAATCCTGATCGTATCTGGTGTCCATTACCTGTGAAAATTGAGTTAAAAGGATCAGTAATGAGTAGGGAACAAGATTACACGGCAAAAAGAATCAGGGCAACAAGGTCTGGTACTTTGAATTTTTTTTTGTAAAAATCAGAATGAGGGACGAATCTGTGATATGGCTATATATAGACTGTACGTTCGCCCGTTTCACTTGGACGAATGTGGTATTATTACACATTCGCCCCAACCAAATGGCACGAATGTAAGGAATACACCCGAAGGTGGAAAATGTAAGTAAGAATCTACCTTCGCCCAAAAGAAAACGCACGAATGTGAAAATTTTTCCACATTCGACCCATTTAAGGGGCGAATGTGAAATGGAAAAATTTGAAAATTTTGCCAAATCACGAATTCGAGTCCCGTTCAACATTTTTCAACACGTTAAGTCTCAAACACTCATTATTTCATTTTAGAATGATACAAAGCCCAGATGGTTTCATCAAATCTCAGAAATTGACCATCAAACACCATCGGTTATCTAAAAATAAAGCAGAAATGCAAAACTTTTGGTCTTTCTGAAATTTATATCAAAACACACCTAAAATCTTTTTGAATTTTGTATCTTTTTGACAATGAAACTAAAATGCATCAAAGTAAATAAAGCAGTAAACATTTTGTGATGTCCGGTAAGAGGATCATATCAGTTGTTTTGAGAAATCTGATCACAGCGTTGATCTTTTTGTTTAATATTATCATTAGAAACAGTATGTGACACGGAAATTGCTGATATTGTGGTCCACATAAGCTCACATGCAGACTATTACGCAGTGCTTTAAAATGATACGATTTAGGTGTATTATACTAACACGTTGTGGTTCCCACACACACGACATACTCCCGTATCAAGATATTGCACAAAGCTTCCTCGTAACGCGTGATTATGCCAGAGTTATCCGTTGAGTTACAAGATATATAGCACAGAGGTGTACAGGTCAGCAAACGAATGCAGCAGAGTAACATGTGCATATATACCAGGTTGAGGCTGATATCAACTACTGATTTGCATCAGTAAATTGATACGATGTAATTATGATCTTTGATCAGTAAAAACATGAAGTTCCTCAATGCACGTTTTGCGACTAATGATTGGATTAGACTTTTAACACATGTAAGTATGATAACAGAAGGGGCGAATGTGATTCTTTGTGGGCGAATGTGTTTGAGTATGGGCGAAGGAAGATATGATATGGGCGAAGGTGGAATGCTGAAGCATAGTAGATACATTCGTACCAAGTTACTGGGCGAATGTGGACTTTGTCCACATTCGCACCATACAAACGGGCGAATGTGCAGGCTGTATATATAGGATTTGCTCATTTTGAATGTTAGAATAGTTTTCGAGAGTGTGTGTTTTGTGGTCAGGTTTCTCTCTAGATTGAAAGTGTGTTAAATTGAATCAGATTAACTTGTAAGGTGATTGTAAACATATTTTGAACAAGTTATCTATAAAAATGGTGATTGAAAAGGTATTATCCGTGTTGTGATTTGCGTATTATCATTTTGTTCAATTCTAGGGTTTCCGCACCTGGAATTGTGACTTGTATGATCATAATATCCTGTTTTAGCTAAATTTCTTCATCTACAAAGTGGTATCAGAGCCATACGGATCATTCAACAACAAAATTGATAATATCAGAGCTGATTTGGACTTAATTTTGATCAAAATTTATCTGTTTTTGAATGAACATGGTTTTTGATTGATTTTGAAGGTTTTTTATTTGAATTTGTGGTTAAAATCAAGTTTTCCAAGAATTAAAGTTGTTCCAAATCAATTCCGAATCATAACCTGATTAAGAACATCAAAATCCACAAACTTTTGAAAATCTAAGATCAAAATAACCGTTTTTCAAAGTGTAACCGTTTTTCAAAAATGAATGGGTCGAATCTAGAGAGAGTGGGCGAACCTGGACCAGTTTAGGGCGAACCTGAGCTTATTTTGGACGAACGTAGCTTATTTCAGGTCGAACCTAGGTTGTTGTGTTGATTTTTTCCACATTCGGGTTGAATTTTCCACCTTCGGTTTTACGGGCGGGCGAAAGTGGAAAAACCGTGGACGAAAGTGAAGATTTTCGGACGAAAGTGGAAAGTGTTAGGTGTGTTTCTACATTCTGGTTATTGTTCTACATTCGGGTGAACAGAAGTGGACGAAAGTAGACATTTTTGGGCGAAAGTAGATCCAGAAGGGCGAAAGTAGAAAGGATTTTGGAAAATTTTCTAAGTTTGGTGAATTTCTAAGTTCGTGAACATCATGTGGAATTTTCCAACTACACCAAGACCAGCAACGACACAACAACAGCAACAAGTGACTATGGATCCATGGACAGTGGCAGCCCAGAAATCGAGCACTCAGTCTTCGCAACCGATCAATTACTTAGCGATGACTAGCTCGATGCCTCAGAGTGTTGCATCTTCGCCACAACAACCTGTGAAAGACTATTGGGGAGTAGCAGCTGCGGTGGTAAATACTCAAACTACCAATGCTATTTCCACACTAATAAATGACTTATCTTCAGGTAGCGGGAATCGGCCACCCAAGCTAATGGAGATACACGAGTATAACCAGTGGCAGAAGAAATTCATGATTCATCTGGAAGGCATGGGGTTTGAAGGTACAGAGGCGTGGCAGATGATAGCAAAAGGATATGTTGCACCAGTTCTGGAGAACACTGGTGAACCTGTTCCTTCGGAGAGTTTGTCGGATGATGAGAAGAAGAAATTTGCTGTGGAAAAGAAGGCATATTCTCAGTTAACTCAGGCGATCACAAACGACTTGCTACATCAGTTTGGGTCGTGTACTACTTCGAAGCAGTTATGGGATGTGCTTAAGAATCGTCATGATGGTAACGAAAAGACGAGAAGGTTGAGGATGGAAGAGTTGAGAAAAGAATTTGAGAACTTTACTTATGTCGGGAACGAGAGTTTAAAAGAGTTGACTCCTAGATATTGTCATTTACTAACTGAATTGTCTAGTTATGATATACAGATTCCTATGACAGATCTGGTGGACAAGTTTGCAGATGCATTACCACCGTACTGGGATCAACATGTAGAGGTACTCAAAGAGAAGGATGCTTACAAGTATTGGACTATCAATGAGTCCATTCAGAAGCTGGAGAATAAGGAGCTTGAGGAGAAGAGGAAAGCCAAGAGATCTCAGATTCCTCAGAACCCAGAGTTATATCATGGTGGTACTTCAGTAACCGTTGGAAACTCGAGTGTTGGTGGAACAGTGGCACCTCACATAGCTTGTATTTCAAGTGTTATGGAACCACCGAAACAACCCATAAACTACCTAGCACAAACCTCATCCTATTCACAACCATCATATACACCACCACCACAACAATGCACCAATTCTTTCATTTCACCATTTTCTCCAATGCAGCAAGCTGCATTCTATACTGCTAGCCAACCACAACAACAACCTCAACAACCACAATACATGAATCAAGTGAATCAAACCAATCAGCAACCGGTGGTATTGGAGACATCCAGTATGGGTAATGTGACGGTGGAGGTTGCTCAGCAACATATTGCGTTAGTCTCAGCAATGGTTTTGTCATATAACGGTTTAGTTGCAAGTCAAATTGGGAATAACAACTTGACCAATGAAGACTATGCACAAATCGACAAAGAGGAAATGGAACTCATTGACATCCAGTGGGATTTTGCTAGCATTATGAGAAGGGCAACCGAGTTTATTGAAAAGACCGAGAGGACTGATTTGGGTACTTCTCCGAACACAACCTATGGTTTCAACAAGGAGAAAGTTACATGCTTTAACTGTGGAGGTAAAGGTCACTTTAAAAGATAATGCACTCAGCCACCTAAGCAAGGTAACAGAAACCCTTTCAACTCAAACTACCAGAATCGTCAGCAACAAAACCAAAACCAAGTTTCTTTCCAAAACAACAACAACTATCAAAACCAAAACAATTACCAAAACCGACAAAACACCTCAAACAACGACCAAAACAAACAACCAAACACAACCAACCAGAATCAAAACCACTCACCAAATAACACAAACAGAACAGTTATACCTATCACTACACCAAATGAGCAGCCACGGAATACAAATCAGAATCAAGCTTTGGTGATCCAGAATGATGAAAAGTTTGACTGGTCTGGGACGCAAATTGGTGTTGAGGAGATAACTACTGGTGGGAATGTGGCTTGTGTTGCCCGACAGGTTGATACTGAGGAGTCGGTGATAGTTGATAAAACTGAAGAAACTGAGAGTGAGGTTGATGAATCTGTTGATGAGATGAATGTGGAGACTGTGACTGTTGAAGTTCAGGCTGAGGAAGTAAGTTCAGGAGTGGTGATTGACACAGTTTCTGATGTTCCTGAGGAGAGTGAGTCAGTTTATTCAGATTCAGACAGTGAATCAGACTCAGAGGCTAGTGTTACATCTTTGGATGACGAGATTGATCCGTTGCTGGCAGAAGCAGATTTTCTGAAGACGAGGAAGTCGTGCATAGTGGATGACGCTTTCACCAGAATCGATTATTCAAAGTTTTTCGCTGGGAAGGAAGCTCATTTTGCTTTGATGGCCATGACAGATCCTCCTAAACATGTAAGTTCTGAATCTAGCACTGATGTTACAAGTGACAAGTACTGTGGAACTTGTGACAGATTGACTGATGAAAACAAAGAACTTCGCATTCAACGCGATAGTGCTATAATCAACTGTCAATCTGCTCGCAAAGAAGTGATTGCTTTTAACAAAGTACTTGATGGATATAAAAAGGACATTTCCGACCTTAAGAAAACTCTTTCATTAAAACAATTAGCTATTAACAACTATATTAATGAACTTGAGAATACAAAGTTGGAAATGGCCACCATTAAGTGTTTTACTGAAAAAGTCAACAAGAAATTAGAAAGTTATAAGCATATTGCTTATGTTGTTGACCACATCATTGATGATCAAACCACAAGTTATAAGTCTGTGCCATCTCCGGTGCTCTTTGAAAATCACAATTGTCTTCAAGTGACACCGGAGAGTGACAAAAGTGCTAATGCGTGTGATATTCCAAAAGAGAATCACATCATTACTACTGAACCAGTGTCATCGTCTCAGCATGTGCATCCGATGGCTAACGCACATCGTGAGAAAAAGTCTGAAAAGAAAGAGGTTAAGAAAGAAATGAGTGACAAACCAGTCAAGATGTTTTATCAGATGGAAGGATCCGATAAGATCATCTCTGACGAGGAATATCCAATTAAGTTTGCTAACTATTCCAAAATTGATAAAATTTGGCAAGAAAGCACTATTTGGTTTCCAAAACATGAGAGAACAAATGAGATTCCACCGGAAATTCTAAAGAAATTATATTTGGATGTTCCGAAAGAACCAAAGGTTCATGTCACCCAGTTTATTAAACCTAAAAACAAAGCAAACGGTTTTCATGAGCCAGCCTACTCGAAGGGTCCACTTCCTGAGAGTTTGAGGCGTAGACAGTATATTGATCAATATCCTGTCAGAACATTTGCTCAACCGAATGCTCCAAATGTTTTTGAGGAATACCGTGCATGCTTTAAGTGCGGGGAGAGAGGGCATTTACTTGCTCACTGCCCGTATGTAAGGCACAAGAGGCACGAAGTTGAAGTTAGGCAATCCGTGAGGAAACCGGTTGATAATCATTACTATCCACAACAAAGGCGTTTCGTTCCTCAACGACAACAATTTTATTACCAAAACAACTTTTATCAAAAGAGGAATGATCGTCCATTTCAGTATGATCGTCGTAACCGGATTGCTATGGATAAACCGTGGAGAAAACCAGTGGTGAACACAACAAATGATAGTCAAAGGGTTCCACAAAAACCTATTGTCAAGTCAAATGTTGGACCTAAATCTGTTAAATCAGAGAAGGTACCCAAGAAGGTTTCATTTGAGAACAATGTTCAGAAAACGACTGACATTCCAAAATCTCAGATTCGTATCTTGAACCGTTCGGAACAGTCTTGGACACCAAATGGTACTCCGGGAGCCTCAACTTCAAAGACAAGTGAAAAAGTTGACCAAGTTTTAAATGATCCTAAAAAGATCGATCCAAAACAAACTGTTGAAGTGAATGATTCTTTGAACAATGATATTCAAAGACCCAAGACCACTCAGGCTTGGGTCCCCCGAAAGAACTAACTGTTTTACTTAATGTGTGCAGGGAGCTTCAGCTGGCCCTATTAGCAGTCTTTGGATTGTTGATAGTGGAGCTTCAGGCCACATGACCGGGGATTTAGCTTTATTGTTTGATGTGAAGAAAATTAATGGAGAGTACGTTGCATTTGCCGGAAACAAGGGAGGATATATCACGATGGAAGGAAGTGTGAGTAATGGGATTGTAAGCTTTGAGAGGATATCGTATGTGAAGCAGATAGACTATAATCTGTGACAAACAATTCACTGTTTATTTTGATGACAAATCTTGCTACATTCTCAAACCGGGCTTCAAAATTCCAAAAGAGTGGGTTATGTTGAAGGCACCTCGCGTCAACAATCTTTATATTCTTGATATGTCCAAGGCAATGACATCCCAGGGGCAAGTAACATGTTTTCTATCAAAGGCGACCGAGAAGGAATCGATAATGTGGCACCGCAGAATGGGGCACATTCATTTGAGGAAAATGAACCATCTAGTGAAGAATGGACTTGTCGAGGGAGTGAATGTTAAACACTTTCATTTGAATGACAAGTGCGTGAGCTGTAAGAAGGGAAAGCAACACAGACAGTCCCACAAAGTGAAGAAAGTTAACTCTGTTGAGATGCCGCTTGAGCGATTGCACATGGACCTATTCGGACTTGTCAAACGCAAAAGTCATCTTGGAGAGCTTTATTGTTTAGTTGTCTACTCAAGATTTTCATGGGTGATGTGTTTGCAGCATAAAAGTGACACCTTTAATAACCTGAAAGTTCTGTTCACTCGATTGGAAAATATCTACAATCTCAAGATCAAGAGAATTAGGAGTGATAATGGGACGGAGTTCAAAAATGCCAAGATGGATGAACTTTGTGAAAGCAAAGGAATTCATCATGAATATTCGGCTCCGTATACTCCACAACAGAACGGTGTTGCTGAATGTAAAAACAGGACTCTAATTGAGGCGGCAAGAACAATGCTAGCAGACTCGAATCTTCCAGTAATGTTCTGGAACAAGGCGATTTATGTAGGAAATTATACACTTAATCGGGTTTTAACGGTGAAGAAGTTTGGCAAAACTTCTTATGAGCTGTTACACCGAAGAAAGCCAAACTTTGAGTATCTAGAACCTTTTGGGGCTCCGTGCACGATGTTGAATCCAAGCGAGAAGTTTAGTCCGAAAGCTGAAGAGGGATATTTTGTTGGATATGCAACCCCGCTCAAACGGGTATACAACAAAAGAACTCGTCAGGTGGAGGATTGGGCTAACGTAGAAGTTCAACGGTATACTCAGAATGTGCAAGGGATTGGTCCTGATTGGATGTTTGATTACAATGATTTCTTTGAATCATTCAATCTAGATAACTTGGTTGAAGAGGCTGTTATTCGATTACTTTACGAGTGTGAAAACGCGGCGACTTCACCGTTGGTGCGTCCGATCACCGTAACTCCTCCACCAGCTTCTAATGATACCAATGTTCCTGTACCGGAGGAAGAAGTGTTTCAAGAGGCTTCCACAACTTTAGATACTTAAGATGCGAAAGATGATGGAGAATTTGAAGAAGTTATTCTTGAAAATGCAACAGAGACAGAGGCACCGCCAGTGAACCCAAATCCAGATGTTGCTTCATCGTCTAACACGGGTCATGATCTGGATGTAGTAGAGAACTTGACTATTCAGACGGGAGTTACTGTACCTGAACATCCGGAATCTCGGATTCATCGTATTCACCCGCTGGAGCAAGTTATCGGTGACCCTGGAAGCAGTGTGTTGACAAGAGGACAGCTGAGAAGTATTAATTCACCAGAAAGTTTTGGTGCTTTAGCTTTATATGCAAAAATACAAAAATTTGGTAGTCAAAATGATTGGTCGTTTGCATGTTATTTCGCAAGTCGAGCCGCGGACATATAAAGAAGATCTTTTGGATGACGCCTGGGTTGAAGCGATGCAAGAGGAGTTGTTACAATTTCAGAAGTTGGGAGTCTGGACGCTCACTGATTTACCTCCAGGACGGAAGAAGATTGGAACCAAGTGGGTGTTTAAGTGTAAGAAAGATGATCGAGGAGTGATTGTACGGGACAAAGCCAGATTGGTCGTACAAGGTTTTCATCAGATCGAGGGGATTGATTATAATGAAATCTATGCACCTGTGGCACGCATAGAGGCAATTCGAATGTTTCTAGCGTTTGCCTCCTACAAGAAATTTAAGGTGTATCAGATAGACGTCAAAAGTGCATTTCTGTACGGAAAAGTCAAAGAGGAGGTTTACGTCGGGCAACCATCGGGCTTTGAAGACCCAATCTACTGGGATAAGGTCTACGTATTGAACAAAGCACTGTATGGTCTGCACCAGGCTCCACGTCAGTGGTACGAGGAGCTGAGCACGTACCTCATGTCGAAGGGATTTAAGCGCGGACTCGTCGACTGCACCCTGTTCACGAAGAAAACAGGAGATGATTTGCTTCTAGTTCAGATATATGTTGACGATATAATTTTTGGCTCAACTAACAAACCTTTGTGCAGGGAGTTTGAACGTGTTATGCAGGAAAAGTTCGAAATGAGTGCGATGGGGGAGATGCAGTTTTTCCTCGGCTTGCAGATGGATCAAAGACCAACGGGGATCTTCATTCACCAGACAAAATACGTATCCGAAGTCTTGAGCCGGTTCCAGATGGAGGATTCCAAGCCGATGGATACCCCGATTCAGCCCAATCACGGGATTGGAGTTGACGCTAAGGGGGAGCTGACGGACCCGTTTACATACAGAGAAATCATCGGATCTCTGATGTATCTTACCGCATCTCGGCCAGACATTATGTTCGCAACATGTCTCTGTGCTCGCTACCAGTCGAAGCCGAAACAAAGTCATCTGACGGCGGTCAAGCGTATCCTTAGATATCTGAAGGGTTGTCCCTCGAGAGGACTTTGGTACCCTAATGATGATGATTTTGATTTTAGCGCTTTTATTGATGCAGATTAGGGCGGCTGTGACAAGGATAGCAAATCCACGACAGCTGGATGCCAGTTTTTAGGGAGCAGGTTAGTCACCTGGCAATGTAAGAAGCAGACTTCGGTCGCGCTGTCTACCTGTGAAGCCGAGTACATTGCAGCCTCGAGTTGCTGTTCGCAAGTGCTCTGGATCCAACAGCAGATGGAGGATTACGGTTTGCAGTTTCTTAAAACCCCTATACACTGTGATAATGAAGCCGCGATCGCATTAACTAAAGATACGGGCAATCATTCTAAGGCCAAACATATCCGGATTAAATACCATTTTATCCGTGATTGTTACGCTAAAGAATTGATAGATATGGTCAAAATCCATACTGACTATCAACGTGCAGATTTGTTCACGAAAGCTTTTGACAGATCCGGATTTGAGTATCTTTTAAAAGTAAATAACATAAAAGAAAAACAGGACTAATCAGCACCTCGGTTTATCGCTTTTTAGTTTTAACAATTTTCTTTAAAAGTTTTTACAGTTTTTCAGAAAAATTCAAAAACCCAAAAATATGTTTTACATTTTAGGGGGAGTCGTTTATAAGAAAAACCAAAAACATTGAAAAATTCAAAAAGCCATAAAAAATAGAAAAATCAAAAATGATTTCCACGATAAAAAGAGGAAATGATAGTACATCAGTGGGGATCTGACACAGGCTAAAGATATGTATAGTAATATAAGGCGTGTGTTGATTACGAGTGATGTGCTGATAGGCTTCGTAGACTAAAAACTGCGTGCATTAGTGATACAAACATAATGAACTACGCGTTCGTGGCTGAACACCTCATGGGCATATGGTCTTAGTACCGTAATTTCGTTTGATAGGATTGCCAAAATCTGAGGTTTCGGGTCGTTATGTTATTGTTATCCGGGATATTCTGATTAAACTTTTGTCGTATTGATTTACGGACCTAGTTTCATCAGAATATTTGCTAAAAGAGCTTAAATGCCAAAACCGGAAGTTACCGAATTGAGGAACTTCATGTTTTTACTGATCAAAGATCATAATTACATCGTATCAATTTACTGATGCAAATCAGTAGTTGATATCAGCCTCAACCAGGTATATATGCACATGTTACTCTGCTGCATTCGTTTGCCGCCCTGTACACTTCTGTGCTATATATCTTGTAACTCAACGGATAACTCTGGCATAATCACGCGTTACGAGGAAGCTTTGTGCAATATCTTGATACGGGAGTATGTCGTGTGTGTGGGAACCACAACGTGTTAGTATAATACACCTAAATCGTATCATTTTAAAGCACTGCGTAATAGTCTGCATGTGAGCTTATGTGGACCACAATATCAATAATTGCCGTGTCACATACTGTTTCTAATGATAATATTAAACAAAAAGATCAATGTTGTGATCAGATTTCTCAAAACAACTGATATGATCCTCTTACCGGACATCACAAAATGTTTACTGCTTTATTTACTTTGATGCATTTTAGTTTCATTGTCAAAAAGATACAAAATTCAAAAAGATTTTAGGTGTGTTTTGATATAAATTTCAGAAAAACCAAAAGTTTTGCATTTCTGCTTTATTTTTAGATAACCGATGGTGTTTGATGGTCAATTTCTGAGATTTGATGAAACCATCTGGGCTTTGTATCATTCTAAAATGAAATAATGAGTGTTTGAGACTTAACGTGTTGAAAAATGTTGAACGGGACTCGAATTCGTGATTTGGCAAAATTTTCAAATTTTTCCATTTCACATTCGCCCCTTAAATGGGTCGAATGTGGAAAAATTTTCACATTCGTGCGTTTTCTTTTGGGCGATGGTAGATTCTTACTTACATTTTCCACCTTCGGGTGTATTCCTTACATTCGTGCCATTTGGTTGGGGCGAATGTGGAATAATACCACATTCGTCCAAGTGAGTTTTCCTTTGAAAAGAGAAAGACAAAGAAAAGTGATGCTGGAGAGTCGAGCTCTAAAAAGAAAGCTGGTGAAAATAGTTTTCGAGAGTTGAATTAGATTAACTTGTAAGGTGATTGTAAACATATTTTGAACAAGTTATCTATAAAAATGGTGATTGAAAAGGTATTATCCGTGTTGTGATTTGCGTATTATCATTTTGTTCAATTCTAGGGTTTCCGCACATGGAATTGTGACTTGTATGATCATAATATCCTGTTTTAGCTAAATTTCTTCATCTACAATAACCACCTCATGTCACTATCACACATATGGTTAAATCTTACACCCAAATAGAACTAACCACCTATACCACCAAAACGTAAGCAAACTACCCTTCCCCTTTTGAAACAATGCCACCATTCGGCCAACACATGGTGAATAGGACTAGACATAGAAGCTTCTAAAACATCACCATCATCACACTTGAAACCTCTAATCTCTTGTCCTTATACTCGGCCGAACAAGACAAGAAGGAACCAACCTCATGTTGACAATTTACACTAAAATAGCTACCTTACAACACCTTCTTAACACCCTTGATAAGTCAACTTTTTCCCTTTGTGAAGGCTAACACATTTCGGCTAAGGACAAGGAGAATGCATGACACAAACTTACATGGAAGTGAAAGTAGGACAAGAATGATTGCTCCATTCCCAAGATAGAAGACATGCCCCTTTGTGACTTCCCACAATCGGCCGAAACCAAGGAAAGGGACAAGGGAGTTCATTTTGTTGTCAACATTAACATTCTTTTGATTATCCTATGCCTTGATCAATTTCTAGCTAGGAGATTCATTACCATCTTTGTTCTTATCCACTTCCTACCCAATCCCCTATAAAAGGAGGTCAAGATCATTCACCATTGCCATACCAACACCTTTCTTTCACTCTCAAAAACTTTCGGGTATTATACTCTTTGGGTCGAAGCTTTGCAAGATCTTGGAGGAGTCTAGGAGGCTATCCAACCATCAACCACTTCTTGGTAACATCTCCATACCCCTAAACTATAATCTAGTCCATTATACCCCACATTGATCGGTTTAGGTTCGAATTAAACACATGAACACACACATTGTCATAGATTTTGTTTACTTTTACTCACTAGTGAACACATTATCTTAACACCACATCAATCAGCTCTTGTAATACCTTTGGGAAGCCGAAGCCATGCTTTTACATCATAAAAATCACATAAATCACCATGTATAGAATCGGTTTTTGTAATACAAGCACACTTGATTCAAGTTTAAGATTAAAGACTAATGTGATGAAACCCGTTTTCCCACAAAAACTCACAAACAATGCTTCATGGTAACCCACGAGGCCTTATTAAGCCCAAAACATACAAGTTTAATCCATATTACAATCGGCTTAAGGACCTATGTGAAGCTTTATAATCGGCTACCACCAACTAACATGTGTTATCAAAGCTATAACATGTGTTAACATCAACTTGGCTGAAATAATGTCCTAAACACATGTTAAGATATCTATCTTTATCACAAGTACAAAACCAAGGTTCACATAACTCAAAAACCGGGTCCACAAGTTTCCGGTAGACAAATTGTACTGTGAACAACTAGAACTTGTGATTTACGATGCTTTTTAATAAATCATAGGACAAGTACTGTCTGGACAATAGTAGCTACGTAATTCGGCTTCACTAGACCACGTACATCTCTATCAGGTGAGTTTTCACGGCCCTATTTTCCTATTTTACATTTCGGGGGAAATACATGCATCTATACTAGTGTCATTTTCAAGTGTGTGTACATTCTATCGTGAGTACCGTGTGGAACATGAGACATATTGGTTCATGAGCTCACAAGTCCTCGTACAATGTTTACTGTAACCATTAGCTAAACATTTAGCTATGGAACACTTTAATAGATCTATTGGGTTGACACCCCCACTCTTGGTTAGTCGCTCTAGCCGGTTACAAACAAAAGAGTGTTAGTATTCTACTATACATACATTGTCTTTAGTATACAATGCGCGAGGCACAACAGTCAAAAGGTTTGGTTACGGGACTCATGGTTTGCACAGTGATCATTCGCTTAGCTAGCTTATGATTGGTCATACACGAATTACATGTTGGTTTTACTTGTTACAATCAAACCCGTTAACTCACTAACATTATTGTTGACAAAACTCGTTATGCATGTTTTTCAGGTAACTAAATGGAGGGCCACAGAGATTTGAGGGAAGGGTTCGAGCAAGCACTGCGTGGTACCACTTTGATGGGTTTTCATTATCATCCTTATGATGTTTGTTCTCAAGATTACTAGACAATATTTCCTTTTGTTAACGATATGGTGTCGTTCTAAATAAAGTTATGACAATATCCGTCGTTTATGGTGGTACTATTTCAATAAAAATGTGTGTTGCTTGAACCTTGTGCTTGAAAACCTTTCGGTCGTCGCATCCCCGTGTTTCCGCCTTAGCGGGGTGTGACAAAAAGATACTCTATTCTCCTATTACCAGTTTAGAAGTCTTTGTCTCTCTCGTCTATATTGTCTCTCATATTAGGGTTTGTGTAATAGATCATCAATTAATGATCTAATCCTTTTCTTATGAGTTTTGTATTGATCATCAGTCAATGATCATTATAGAGAGCTTGTACAAGATCATTCGGCAATGATCTGTTAGTGTTCTTGAGGTCTTCAGTCTTTGTTGGTTAGGTCTTGTGTTATTCCTAATCAAATGTAGTTAGATCTTTGATTGATTTTGTATTTGTTTCTTGAATCAGTAATAAAATCATTGTCAGGTTATTTGGTCAATATTGTTTTTTGTTTTCTGATATGCTATCAGAGCCTTAAGGCTCAGATCGATCTATCTTCCGCTCGTCTTTTAAGGTTTTATCGATTAGGTTGAGTCTGTGGTTAGTGTTTGGCGTTGCTTCTGACAGGTCTGTTAATCATTCGTCTGGTGTGGAGGATTTACTTAAAAGTTGGATTAACCCTTGATCTGAAGTAAACCCTCAGATCTAGGGTTTGTTGGACGAATCTTGAAACTAAGCTGGACTCTATGGATAGCTGGAAAGAACTCTATTGCTCTCCAGATTGTCACCCTAAGTGAAGGTGATAGTTTGTGAGTTTTTTGGCGAAACCCTAACTTGGGTCTTTACCGGTGAGATTGTTCCTTGTTTCTGTTAGAATTCTTGTTGTGTCTAGGAGCACTGTCCGGGTTAGGGGGACCAGAATTGGCTCAATAATTGGTGTGTCAAGTCTGTGTGTTCTTGATTATCTGTTATTGAACTCTGTATGTTTACTGATTGTTTGATCTTTTTGAGAGTGTTTGTTGGTGTGGTTAGAATAAAAACCAGACTCCCTCGTTAAGACATGTCCAGGCACCCTTGAGTGATGAATCTGGAATCTTGACACTAACGGGGCTTCATGTCACACCCTCAAATTTTCACTTGCGGGGTTTTACCGCAAGGCGTGTGACACACCGGGATCCAAGTCAACAGTCACAATAAACGACAACTATATGAGTTAAAATAACGTAAACCAAACAATGCAAAAATCAAAAACCATGATCTTAAATACAACGGAAGCAATTCAAGTCTACAAAACCAAAGTAAAGATAAAACATATATTAAAGTTTTGACACCCAAGACATGATCCTAGATGCAAGTACAACTCCGTGCGCCTAATCCGACTGCTGCTACCTTAGCGACCTGAGAAAACATGCTAAAAAGGTCAACATATAATGCTGGTGAGTTCACAAGTTTTATATAAAACATTTCATCAGTCTTTAAAAGCGATTTCTGTTACTACTACGTTGTGTGAACGCTAGCTAGGCGTTAAGTATATTACTACTATGGTTAGAAACCATTACTGAACTGTAACAAATATGCATGCCCAGAATGTTGAGCTACCGTCATCCTCGGTAAGCCCGAAAGTTAGAGACAATATGCACCCGGCCGGGCTCCAACCGAACCGGGTGGGGTTTGTCAGGCCCAATAGATCTATCCACATTTCCCCCGTTATGTATCACCACATATTCATGGTTCCCCTGGGACTTCCAGATGAAACAACCATATAGTAAACAACGACAACCATATTATAACATGATTGTGTAAATTCAAAACGTGTAAGCATGTTTTCTACGCCGAAAACAAAACTAGTAAGAGTGGGGCCGTGAACTCACCTTAGATTGCGTCTTCTAAAACAGAATACTTAACATGAATTGCTAGTTCCAACTACCGAAGACCTATCACAAAGTTTGTATAAGTGTTTTGACTAATAACCCTTAGGTTAACTAGTGATGACTCACATAATTAACATATAAAACATGCATAAACAGTCTCATAATAGGGTAGAATTAGGGTTATGTTATTGATATTGGGTGCTTAATTCGTTCCTATTTGTATTTCTCAGGAAACTGGAGCTCCAAGATGGAAACATAGGATTTCCGGGCAAAAACAAGCAAAAACTGGAGATTCCTGAAGATACGAGACTTGCAGCATTTCATTGTATGTTTGAAGACAATCTTGGGACTTAAACAGTGATAAAACCAGTCCGGGAGTAACCCAGCACCCCCATGCACACTTGCACGGAGGCCCTGCACGCTAGAAGACAACGCAGCAAGCTTGGAGAACAAGAAAACATATTGAGGACACGTGCATGCCCGTGCCAAATCACTTGGAACGCCCATGCTCTTTGAAACGTGTTCCCCAAGCCTTAAACCAACAGAATCTGACACTTCCTGATGAGCACGCCCGTGCTCATGCACTTGGCACACCCGTGCACAGACAAAAAGTACAGACAACTCAGAACTGCAGCAACAAAACGTACGTGTAATAGCAAGCACGCCCCTGCCAACTCTTGACACGGCTATGCTGGCCCTGGAACTCTATAAATAGCAAGATAACCCCCACCATTTGTTCATCCCTTCTTGTGCTCTCTTGGGGCCAAACTCCAAGCTTCTTCCAGAGATCTTAGGGTCTTGTGGGAGGCCTTCTGGCCCTCCTAACATCCCTCAATGGTTAGGCCTCGTCCTACCGTGATCGGCTTGGCCAAGAAGAGGATCGTAGCGTAGTTATGCAATAAATATCGAGGGTCGTGAGGATCAAGATAGTTACATATCACTTGGAGGTGGATAGCTTGTCTATGAGCAGCCATGTTCTTGTGTTAATCATGTCTTATGGTTATATCTTTCTATCATCATGAACCCATTTTGATTTGTAGACTTTTATTATTATTACGAGTTGTTTATTTTTAGTTATTTGTGTTGTTATTTTCTTCTAGTCCTTATTTGTTTATCTTTGTGGCAGGTTTGAATGATGACTAACTTAATAACTTAACAAACTTTAATTTAATTAAAATAAACTAGAGGTATAATCAACTTCTGGTAACCCCGAGCTAGATCTAAGGCGAGGAAACCGGTAGTGAGACAGATCCTTTGGGCTTCTGATATCCAAACCGGATTATAAGCAAAGGCTTCTGAAGTGGGCCAGATCTGAGTGACACATTTCTGGTTCATACCAAATGACTGAGTAATCTTCTTGGTAAAGGGAGGATTCCCTACGGGTGCACCAGTGATCTTCGGATTACACACCTTTAGGATTATGTTCCACCTTTATCAAGGATTTTATTCAGTAGTTGAGTGATTTTCTTGGCACTGGGAGGATTCCCTTTGGGCGCACCAGTGATCTCTTGTATCATACGCCTTTAGGATTATGTTCCACCTTTCTCAAGGACTTCATTCAGCTCGGGAGGTTAAGGGTTGGGATATTTAACTGTCATCCAGTTAAACAACTTGATATTTAACTGATCAAAAATATTAAAATGCCACTTAAAAGATAAACAAATAACGGATTCTACAACTTTATATTTAACTAATCTAGTTCTCGTTAGTACAACACCGTTAACCAATGGGGATACGGTCTCCTGAGTCAACTATAAGAGAGATCCTTCGGTCTTAGTATCGTTAACCTTCTTAGGGGATTCGTTGTTGGTCCATTCGGGAATGACCCTACGGCGAGATCCTTCGGTACGAAACGCGAGAGTTAAGGCGAGGTGTACGTTGTTCCAGGTCGGAAGTGAAGCCTCCATTTTATGAAGAAGATGAGTTCGAAGACCAGATACTTGGCCGCAGATTGAGGAGCCCGCTATACACGAGGCCCTGGCGGAGACCCCAGGTGGACGCACGCTGGAGAGGTTCAGAATTCTACGCAGTAGTAGCCTCCGTTTCTCTATCAAAGAGTCAACACTTTCAAGATCCCTCTCGTCTTCCTCACAAATTAACTAACTTAAATTATTAATTCTAATAATAAATTTAACTATTAATTTGAAGGACCCCGAGATATGCATAATATACTACTCTACTATTTTTATCTTTTTGTTTTACCAAACCAAAACCTTTTTGAAAAACTATTTTTATTAAAGAACCCCTCCGTTTTATTTTTCTTTTCAAAACCCGATTAGTTGAGGGATGAAAGGTTGAGTAGAGGAAAGTGTGAACTTTGGAATACGATACTCAATACTTACCCTAGAGACTATACTATGCACGTAAGGTTCTCTGCCTATGTGTTGGTTTTAGTTTTGATAGTAAATATTTTTTACTTTATAAATTTAAAACTTGGTAAAAACCGGTTTAGTAAAAATCAGTCATTTATCCCAAACCAAATTTTCAGAATTAAAACATCAAAGTTTTTGGCCGGGAAAATGATATCTTTTCATGTTGCTAAAACCACGCACATCAACTAGTCCCCGATTGTCCAGACCATAACCATGTACGTTTGAAAACATGTTTTGGACGTTAATATGGCCACATGAGACAAGAACCGGCATCTTATTAGTGACCCGACATCCCACGTGTTAGCCAAATACAAGAAGTCAAGCAATCATATGCAACTAAGCACTTAAAACGCATAAAAGTTCACCAAGTCTAGCATACACCTCACATATTGCATATATGAGTCCGAACACATGTTATCAGGTTTCTAAGCATGCCACGGGGTTCTAAATATGTTCTTAGGTGTCAAATCATGTTTCGGGATCTTAAAATACACTTACAGCAGCAAAACACATGATTAGGTATCAAAACACGCGATTAGGAATCAAATAGGCAATTAGGAAATCTAACAGGCAATTAGGATTGCTACTCGCCCCTGTTACAGGCGAGTAGCTTCCTACTCGCCCCTTGTAACAGGCGAGTAGCTTCCTACTCGCCCATGGATAAGAAAGTAGGAACCCTACTCGCCTCATGTAGTCGAGGAGCTACTTTTCGCGCGTTTCACCCTCCAAATTAGATTCGAAACATGTAAAAACACCCAACATCAATCCAAAATCATCAAACAACATATTCTAAATGAAAAACCCCCCAATTTATCATCAGTATATCACCCTAATTGCAAGCATTTCCCAAAATGGAATAATATTATCAAAACATCACATCAAGCATGCATAACCTACCCTAAATGGCAAATATCCGGATTTCATCACATAACAACGTTGTAATCCATCATCCTATTGTTACTAAATCATTCTAGCATCAACCCTATCATCAAGCAATCATCAAATCAATCTATATCATCCTAGATTCCCATAAATCACCCAAACGGGTCAAAATGCATATTATCATCAAAAACACCTTAATAACCCTTCAAAATCTTAGAAATCATCCTATCAACTCATCTATATCAGTAACACATTAAACACATAAGAATCTTCAAGTTTCAATCATCAAAAACCGTTTCTTGCATGAAGACATCATATAGAACAAATACATGAAGGATTAGACTTGTTTTAAAAACTGATTTCAAAGGTTTTCAAAGACACAAACTTCACAAAACAAGGTATGGACCTTTAGGGATCAAAATAACAACATGATAAAGGCTTAGTATGGATAACACACCTTAGGTTTTAGAGAAAAAACGAGTTCCAGAGGTTGATTATGGTGTGAGAGAGGTTTGGGACGAGTTAGGGTTTCACAAATGATGTTTTACAAGCCAAGGGTGGTATTTATAGGTGTTCCTAGTCGTTCCGGATATTACACGTGAGTAGGATCTGCAGGTGGCAATTAGGATTGCTATTCACCCCTGTTACAGGCAAGTAGCTTCCTACTCGCCCCTACAGGTGGTGATTAGGAATCCTAATCCCCCCTGTAGGTATGTGTGGGTTTTCGGCACGTTAAACACTATTTTAACACATATAAGCACATATTCACATCCCGACAAGTTATATAATGATTATAAACACATAATGCATGATAACTAACATGTTGACATTCGATCACCAATCCCCCGGGACTCAAGACTTGCGTGTGTCCATTAAATCCGGCGATTCTACGAATCACCAATCCTTGTACACATGGTTATGGGCAGACTCCCAATGATCCCTTGGATCATTGTAACGACTCCTGATGATTCCCAGAACCATCAAAATGACTCAACTGACCTAGTTAAGTGTAAAGTATGCATGACTCGCTAAGGTAGACTTACTAGTTTGACAAAAGTTATTAACCTGAGTTTGTCGGGTGTCACACTTCGTCTGTTGCCTGCTTGTGTGCTCTCTGATTTGATTGTACAATTCTGTTTTAGATTATTTGAAATTGTTGTTGATCTAAATCTGTGACAATGTCTGATTCTGATAGTAGCAGTACTATTCAAGGTCGAGAGGTTCTTGGGGGTGTTACTTTAATTAGTGAACTAGATTCCAGTGATCCTCTTTATCTCCATGCTAGTAATTCAGCTAATCTTACTATCATTAGTATTAAACTCAAAGGGACTGAGAACTATACTGTGTGGTCTAATGCCATGATTCTAGTTTTACAGATTAAAAATAAGTTAGGATTTATTAATGGAGATTGTGTTAAACCTACTGATGATCCTGTGTTAGGAAGACAATGGGATCGTTGTAATTCTGTTGTGCTTACTTGGATATTAAATTCCATTGATGAGGACCTATATATGGGTTAGGTTTATTCTAAGCTTGCATTTGATGTTTGGAAAAACTTAAACGATACATATAATAAAATTGATGGTTCAGTAATATTTGATACATATCAAAAGATAAATTATTTTAATCAAAATGGTATCACTGTTGCTGAATATTATCATAAGTTACATGTTATGTGGCAACATCTAGATCAAATGTTACATCTTCCTGCTTGCACTTGTAATGCATCTAAACAGTTTAATGACTTTAACCATCTAATAAAGTTAATGCAATTCTTGATGGGTCTTGATAATGTGTATAGTGTTGTTAGAACAAATCTGTGAATAAGGGATCCTTTACCAACAATAAAGGAAGCTTTTGCAATTGTTTCAAGAAAAGAGTCACATAGGAACTCTAATGTTGCTATGGCTAAAGAACAAGGTCCCACTGTAGGATATTTTGCTAAAACTAGTCAAAGTGTTAGATATTAAGAAAAAGAATGCTAGGATAAATAATCAAAATCCAAACCTAAAGTGTTCTCATTGTAATAAGATTGACACACTATGGACAAATGTTTTGAGATTATTGGGTATCCTGTTTGGATGAAAAATAAAAGTGGTTTTAACAAAAGAAATGTGTCTTGTAACAATGTTATCAGTGGAACTTCTCTTGAAATATATAGCAAACAGTCTTTGATTACTTTAACCGCTGATCAGGTTTCTCAGCTGTTAAGTTTGTTGAATAAAAGGACTGGGGAGGCTACAACTAGCTGCAATTCTACAAGTAGGTCATGTAACTTCTTTTGTTCTGCTAGTAATTCCAAACCTGTGTTTTCTTTTTCAAATGTTCATGAGTTGTTTAGAAAACTTGGTTGGATTTGTGACTCTGGTGCTAACCAGCATATGGTTATGAATGTTGATTGTTTAATAAATCAAATTGATGTTAGTGACTTAGATATCAAAGTTAATCACCCTAATGGTACTAGTGCAAAGGTTACTAAAATAGGAGATATTAGGTTAACTGATGAAGTCACCTGTATGATGTCTTTGTGGTTCCAAACTACTGTGTGAATCTTTTGTCAGTTCATAAACTTGCAAAGGATAGTAAATTAGGTGTATTGTTTAATGAAACCAATTGTGTAGCGCCTAACTATTTCTAAACGATTGTTAAAATGTTATATTCATATAACTATATATATATATGTATGTATGTATGTATTCGTTGACAATAATATATCGATAACGATAAATACATTATCATTCGTTAAATAACTTAGATGATTTACTGTTACAACCATAATATTTGTAAATAATAATAACTTCTGGCAAGCGAAACGTGCTAGATAACTGACATGTAGCCAATTCTTATAAATTTTAAAAGTGACTATAAGCATCTACAAAGAAAATATATGGTCCAAATACTCGTTTTATGTCGGTTATTATAAATAGTTTACGTATTATAATTATTTAAGTGCTTAACCGAGTTGAACTGTTAATGAGAGACACGATTTAACGGGTTCGTATACAAGGTAACCTTCCACTTAACGCACCTAACAAAACCCTATGTATATAATCACCTTAACCTTCATTTTCCTCATCTCTTTCTCCTTCCACAAAACCCTAGCCTACATTTCACCTCCTCCAATCTTTTTCTCTGCACATCTCCCCATCTCTAACATAAGCATCTCTCTCATCTCGGTCTCTCTCCTTCCTCCTCTCTTTAAGCAGCGGCCGGCCACCACATTGCTTGGTGGTGGTGGCGTAAAGGTTTAGGACAGAAAGGGGATCAGCAACGACCGGTTTGGTGATGGTTATGGTGCTCGTTGTTTGAGGCTCGGGCTGGGTTTAGTGGGCTTCAGTCGAAGGTGGCAGTGTCGGGTCAGGTTTGGTCTGATTTGGTGGTGGTTATGGTTCGGATAGGGCGTCAGGTATTGGGTTCCGATGATGGCCTTGGGGATTGGTAGCAGCGCCGCCGCCACCTGTTCTCGATGGTGGAGCTGTTGTGTGGGCTCAAGCTGTGTTTAGTCCGGTCGTTTGTTGGTTCCGGTTGGGCCATGTATATTTCGGTTAGTTTCTAAACAATAATTTCTTTTTCGTTTCTGTTTCACCTTGACTTTCTCTCGATGTTTCGAGTCACTCATCGATCTTTGACTTTAAGTTAAACCCGGTTATCACAAGGCAGTTCGGTCAAGATTTGAATCTTGGTCAACACCGGTTGACCAGGTCAAACCTGGTCAACATCAGGAAAAGCTGGTAAAATCTGTCGACACTTGGTGCAGGGCGCAAATGTGTCGATTCGCAAGTTTAACTACGGGAAGGTATAACGCGCGCGCCGTGCCTTTAGTTTATTTATTTTCGTGTTATTTTGTATATCTATATACATATTCTAAATGAGAATCAACAAAATGAACCGACTTATAAATAAAATGCTTAGAGTGATAATAGGACGTTTGATACAAAAATGGTTAATCTATATGTTTATGCACGCCTATGCATTCTCAAAATGAAACATTTATATAAATATATATTTGTACATACAAGCATGCTATTTAGCGAAACATATATTATTGTAATTTTAAAGGCTTAATTAGCTTATGTCGCGTGATTTGAGAAAAAGACGATTAATATGGTCAGTAATATGTGGGACATTCGATTAGTCAAAATCTATAAATATTTATGTGTATAGTTGTATTATTAACACGATTATTCAAGTCTATTACTATTCTCTTTCCTATTTTGTCTTTGGACTATTAAATAATAACTAACCTACAATTATACAAACTAGGTTATCAACTATCAAATCTCGGACCTTATATATATGATGGGCGTCAAAATGATATTTTCTCGCTTTATAGTATTAGTAAGTTAAACCACGTGTTGTTTGTTTGTTCAATTAAGTTTTGGGGAAAAATAGACAAGTTGAGTTGTCTGGTTTATACAAAAACAGAGGAAACTCTGCCCAAATTTTTACAAAATATAACTATAATTTGTACAAAAGAAGCTATGTTTTACAAATAGACGCTATCCAAGCCTTACTTGTCATGATAGAAATATATGTATATCAATATATATATATGTATATATACGCATATAATGAACATAATATGTACACATTATCCGATCTTCAAAACAAAATTTAAAACGTGAAACAAGCTACACATGGGTTATTTTCACTATCTTAAATGCTTTCCTTCTAATTAATTACAAGTCGTGAATCTAAATATTATATTAAAGTTTACATTATATATATAACTAAACATGCATGCATACTTTCAAGAAATAAAACCAAGTACTATCGGTTCGTTACGTTATACACACTTTAAGACGCGCATTCGTTCAATGCGAGTCTAGATAGTTGAATAAGCTATCTTTACAAACAATAAATGAATTAAGCTCATTCGCATTATAATTTAATGCGTCCTTTATTTGTAATAGGGCACAAGATGTTCAATTAATTCAAGTTCAGACTTTTGTTTTGCTAGTACCTACACAGTGAATTTCAGGTGAGTTCATACTTGTCCCCTTTTTCTCTTTATCACTTTTTGGGCTCAACGTGTACAATATGCAAACACACTAAATGCTTTTATACAAACATACTCAATTTATCAAACATGTTTATATGCTATTGCCATGCTAGAAATCAAACTCTTAGATACAAAAGCCTTAAGCATAATTCATTAACTATTTTAGCCCACCTTAACATGTATAGCGGTATAGGAGTAGCACCCCGCCCTCTTTGGGTCATTGTTAAGTATAAAACGGTCTATCACGACGGTGTTAGGATACGCAGTCCAAACATGGGATTGATTTATGCCTTTTGTATGATTTTATATGTGCAATCTATAGCATGATGATTTGAGTAAAACATTTTATTTTTATTATTATGTATGTATTCGAAAACTAGTATGCTCACCAATGCTTTATGTGTTGACAAGATATTTTATACATGTTGCAGGAAAAATCTTGATGAGTTGATACAACAAATATCACTTAGGATTCGGCCTTAGAAACAAACGAAACAATCTTTATTTTACTTCATGTTTATGTTGATGTATTTTCTCATGAACAAATTGTACACTTGTTGAATCTTAGATACGAATGAAATCTATTTTAGTATATTGTCACAATTTAGTGTTATGAAGTCTTTGAACAATCTATCACAAGTCGCGCCTTGATGTATCCCGCCATCAGTTGGGGTGTGACAAATTGTTACATACAGGATTCTTCAACAAAGAAAATCCTGGTGACTGGTAGTCAAATAGATACTATGTACTTTTGTGGTGAGTCCTATGTGTTCTCCAGTGTATGCTGTAATAGTTTTGAAATTTCAAACATATGGCATGCAAGGTTAGGTCATCCATCTGATATTGTGTTAAAGGTCTTAAAAGATGATATCAAAATTAACATAACAAATAATGATAGTGATAAACCTTGTGAAACATGTCACAAAGCTAAACAATATAGAGAACCTTTTCCTATAAGTGATCATAACTCTACTTGTCTAGGTGAATTGGTTCATTTAGATGTTTGGGGTCCCTTTAAAGTTAAAAGTAGAGAAGGGTTTAGGTATTTTCTAACTATAGTAGATGATTATACCAGATCGGGTGTACCTAATGAGGTTTAAGGATGAAGTATTTCAAAACATACAACATTTTGTGGTCACCATAAAACCCAGTTCAAGAAAAATGTAAAAGTTTTCAGAACTGATAATGGTACTGAATTTGTAAATTCTAAGTTAAATGAATTTCTAATTGAGAATGGAATACTACATCAGACCTCATGTGTGTACACACCTCAACAGAATGGTATAGTTGAAAGAAAACATAGACATGTATTAAATGTTGCTAGGGCATTGTTGTTTCAAAGTAATTTGCCTTTGACATTTTGGTCTGAATGTATTCTTAATGCTGCTTAATTGATTTTCAGGACTCCCTCCTCTGTGTTAAATGGTAGGTCACCTTATGAACTTGAGTAATGTTTTAAGCCCTTGTATAGTCAACTTAAGGTCTTTGGGTGTTTATGTTATAGTTTTGAATAACACTGATAAATTTAACATACATGCTAATAAATGTGTTTTGGTTGGGTACTCAAATGAAAAGAAAGGATATAAATTGTGGAATCTTGATTCAAAACAAATTGTTTTTTCTAGAGATTTTGGTTCTATAAAACAGTTTCCCTTTTAAAGAATCTAAAGTTTTAAAGGAATCAGATCCAACTGTTTATGAAAATATTAATCAGTTAAACTTTTTTGATTTATTTAAATCTCAAACTAACACACACCCAAATGATCTAGATGGTCCCGATGATGAACCAAGGGCAAAACAGAAATCTGACTGTCATAGGTCTCAGCAGCTTGTTGATAGTGCAGATACTGCTGCTAGTAAGGCTGCTAATCAGCAACCAAGTGGTTCTGGGACCAACACTAGTAGGGTTGAGGGTGATAGTACAGAAAGTGATGATTGTGATAACTCTGGGGGACAACTATCATCTATTGATCATACTTCTGTGGTTAGGAAATCTGGTAGACATTCTAATTTTCCTAGAAAATTCAATGATTATATTATTGAAAAGAAAGTTAAATATGGCTTAGAAAAGGTTGTTAACTATTCTAATCTCTCTGTTGACAATTTGTGTTTTATTTCCATGTTAAACAAAAGTGTTGAACCTAGTATCTATTATGAGGCATGTAAAGATGCTAACTGGGTCAATGCTACGAATGAAGAGATAGAAGCTCTTAAGAGAAATGATACATGGGATCTTATTGAGTTACCTAAAGATAGAAAAGCCATATAATGTAAGTGGATTTATAAAATAAAGTATAAATCCACTGGTGAAATTGATAGGTATAAGGCTAGGCTTGTAGCAAAGGGTTATAGTCAAAGAGAAGGTTTGGACTTTGATTAAACCTTCTCACCTGTTATAAAAATGATTACAGTTAGGTGTATATTTACTGTTGTTGTTCAAAATGATTGTCCTTTGCAATTAGACATCAACAATGCTTTTCTATATGGTGATTTGTTTTAAAATGTGTACATGAAATTACCTGAGGGATATTCTTCTAAAAATGATTCTAGGTTGTGTAAATTGAAAAAGTCCTTATATGGGCTAAAACAAGCCCCTCGTATGTGGAATGCAAAACTTATCAGTGTATTGCATGAATTAGGATTTTTTTTTTTCAAAGCAAATGTGATCATAGTATGTTTATTATGAACTCTAACAAAGTGTTTGTTGTTTGGCTAGTTTATGTGGATGATATCATTATTACTGGAAATAATGTTGAGTTTTATAGAACATGTTAAAACATATTTCAAAACCAAGTTCTTAATAAAAGATTTAGGTTCCCTAAAATACTTCCTAGGTATTGAAGTACTAAGAATCGGTGATGGTTTATGCCTTAGTCAAAGGAAATAGTTTCTTGAGCTCCTTACCGAATATGGTATGACTGGTTGTAAACCTGTAAAGTGTCCAATTGAACCTAATCATGTAATTACGAATTTATGTAATGAAAAAAGTGAAGGTTTAATAGACATTACAAGTTATCAAAGGCTGGTAGGTAAACTTATTTACTTATCACACACTAGGCCAGACATCACATATTCTGTGCATGTGCTTAGCCAGTTTATGCATAAACCCACTAAGGCTCATCTCATGATAGCTATGAGAGTACTTAGGTATCTAAAACAAGCACCCGGGAAATGTATTCACTTTAAGAAAACATCTGAACTCAGCCTAGTTAGTTATGCTGATTCAGATTGGGCAAAGTGTGTAAAAATGTAACATTATGTATTTTTACTAAATTTTAAAATTCATAAAAAAATCCTACTTTATTCATTATGTCAAATTCTTGTTTGTTTTATAACCGTATATTAATTACCTAACATTCCAAAAAAAAATTGACACGTCAAAGTTGTAATTTCTTATAAATACAAAGCTTTCTCAATAAATTATGCATATTTTAAACCCTTTTATTATTATTAAATGAATTTGAATATCAACTTGTCGTGCATCTCACCGTAATTCTTGTTAATTCCGTTTGAAGTATCATCACTAAACTCCAAATTCAAATTTTAATATTGGAATGATAGTAGAGTAGATACCCAATATGATAAGTTAGCAATACTATTTTTTTTAAACGTTTTATAAATAAGTTTGCCTTATCATTTAGTAAGATTGATTTATATGTTCAACTTTCTAGAAGCCACCGTCAAATTAGCTCCAATTGAGACCAACCTAAGCAATTATGAATACGCGTTCCATCTCAGGACAAAATCTCAGTCAAATTTGCTCCAAGTTGATTTATATGTTCAGCTTTCTATTTTCCCCAAAATCCGGTGGCAATCAACAGAAAATCTTGGGACTTTTCCTTAAAACCGAACCCGCGTAAAACTCTTTATATAATTAGGAACACCACACGATCACCACTAAACAAACTCACCTTCTTCCTTCACGGTTTCTACCTCTGTTCCTATTCCTATTTGCCTTTCGGCGAAAACAAAACCCACGAAGAACCCCACCAGCAACCGATTTCGTCCCTTTGATCGATATTTTCCGATTCCGCCTCCACCACTGCCTTTGTTCATGTCGTTCAAAGCCATCAACCACTGTAAATGTGACACCCGCCAAGTCCACTGGTCGACACCGTACAATTTATTGGTTTGCTTCACTATGTGTTTAGAATAAGTGTATCGCTGTGCCTCATTATTTGAATAATCATGTGGAAATAAACCCTACTCGAACATCATGACCATCCCATCATAAGGATCAACAAAAGCGTATAGATTTTAGGGTCTTTTCATCCTTAAAGACCTTTCTAGAAAGGATTTACTACCCAAATTGAATTGATCTTCTGCCAAAATCCAATCCAATCCTACACCTACATACATACGGCCACATGCACACAAAGAAAAGACAAACTTGTAATGCATGCATACAAGCTACACACTAATCAATAATTATACCACTATAGGCCTTTACCATCCTTTAACCCTTTTCCCATACATGACACCCTACCAAGAATACAATAAGCATGTGACAAAATCAAATCCATATCCTCTTGAATAGAATCGGCCCTATCCACATCCAAGTAAAGACAATTTGTTGCATGCATGCCATTAAAGACAAATAACCTAAACTTATACCATAATAGGTCTTGCATTATGACAACATCATTCCCAAGTGTGATATGATTCCCAAAACACTTGATCTTTTTTTTTCTTTGGCTTCGGCCAACCTACAACTCATCACCATCACTTGTCATTATCAAACTTTGTCAAACAATTGAACTAGATTAGATGTGTACTTCCAATTATCTAAACCAAGGTGTTTTTGTTTTCCTTGAATAACACACATCACCATCACCTTATGGCCTATATAAAGAGCCATGATCATCCTCATTTCTTGCACCAACACCTCACAACTAACCTCTCACAAGCACTCCCTTCTTCTCTTCTCTTGGTCTCGCATACTCCCAAGCCATACCCCTCTTCCATTTAAAGCTTCAAGAACTCAAGATTAGGAAGCCCGCATAGAAGCCGAAGGTCCAAGCATTCGATCACATTCTTGCACCAACTAGGTACATTGTCAACTCACCATTACTTCTAGTTTTATCGACCCTCTTGTTACCGGACCCTCGACCCCTAGTCATCTAGTAATCGACCTTATCTTGCATATAAGTTAATGATTTTCTAAAAGATTTGTCTTGTTTACTATTGATTGGTTTTTAAACACACACATGTACACTTATATATAACCGCATATATGCATACCACACACTTAGGTGACACAAATCAATTTATTGAATGCACCCACATCATGATTAATGTTTTATAAATCGCACTAGGCTTTAATAATTGTCAAAGAACCGATTTTTGGATCAAAACAATACATTTTGCAAGTACAAACCAGATGTGTAATAGTTGCCATGTGCAGAAACATTGGCCCCCATATACATTGTACAAGGGTCCAGAAGTCGGGTGAGCAAATTTGTATGGTAAATGACAAGTATACAAAACTTAAGATATCTTTGACGTTATAGGGCACTTTTTTTTCGGAACCGTAGTTACTTCTGCTTTGCTAGATCACATAACAAGACATCAGGTGAGTTTAGTGGCCCCTTTTACTGTTTTACTGTTTTGCAACTTCGGGGGAGAAACATGCTACAGACCCACATATGTACATGACAACAATATGTGTTACATGAGTTAGACCCACAATTATCGCAAATCAACAAAAATTCCCCGGACAACTATAACCATTAGCTTAGCAATAAGCCATGGATCATATTTGGGTTGACACCCCATTTCACTGTTAGTCGCTCCATACTTTACAATGTCTCGCGATAAGGCATTGGGGCGGGGTGAACACAAACGTCGTGGTTTGGTTATGGTGCTCATGGTAACTATATTCTGCATGGACACAGACAACGAAACGTTTTGAGCAACAAAACCGTTTTATCGAGTGAACAAAACCTACGAACTCACCAACTCTTTAGTTGACACATTTAAGCATGTTTTTCAGGAACTAAGTATGGATAATAAGAAGGCGAGCTTACGAATGCCTGCAGAAGTCTCTTGTTTTGTTATTTTGGTGTAGCTAAGATTTGTAATCTGTATTCGAATATGTGACTTATGTGTTTGATGAAATAAATGTCATTAGTATTTCTCATAAACAATGTTTGTGATCACCATGTTCGTCTCACCTCGCGTTTCCGCCTTAGGCGGTGTGTGACAGATTGGTATCAGAGCCATTGGTTATAGAGAATTAGGTCTCATGGAGAAATACCTAGACTATAACCTAAGGTCCACTCATTTATACTTTAGGTGTCTTTGTGCATTGCTTAACATCTATACGTGATTTCTTTGGATGCTTGGTCTTATTTGTTTTCTTTTAACATGTGGATTTGGAAGAGAACATGGCACCAACAACAAGATCTACTCACAACAACTCTGGAGAAGGAAACCCGATGACCCCTGATGTAACACCCCGCCCCTCTCACCACCAATATTGTCCGCTTTGCCCATCCAGAGCTCACGGATTTGTTTTTGGGTGCCCAAGTGGAGACTTCCCAGGAGGTCACCCATCCTGGAATTTCTCCCACCTGAGCACGCTTAACTGTGGAGTTCTCCTCTCATCTACTAACATTAAGCCCCAAAACGCGTTGGTGATTTAAGAGGCAAGACATTACTTATGAACCAAGGATCTCTCCTGGCCACGGCCGATGTGGGATTTTCCTGGGGTGTCACACCTGAAGACATTGCGCAGTTGGTTTCACAACAAGTTGCAGCTGCTATTGCACAGTATGAGGCAGCCCGAAATGGCACGAGTGGAGGATTCGGTGGCGTAGTTGGTAGCGGTACCAGTGGATATGGTTCTAGGACTGGAAATGGCACAGAGACTGAGGAGGTACAGAAAGGTTGCTCGTACAAGGCGTTTTTGGCATGCAATCCACATAGTTTCAACGGTACTAAAGGAGCAGTAGGGATCGTTTGGTGGATCGAGAAGATGGAGTCCGTGCTCGACATTAGTGACTGTGCTGAGAACTGCAAGGTCAAGGATGCTACTTGCACCATCCTGGATGAAGCCCTGACATGGTGGAATCTGCAAGTCCAGACGCTGGGAAGAGAAGCCGCGTATCAACTTTCATGGAACGATCTGAAGTCCAAGCTCTTGGCAGAGTACTGTCCTCGCAACGAACTATAGAAGATTGAGACCGAGTTCTGGAACTTGGTAATGGATGGAGCAGAAATATCGGCATACACCACTCGATTTCACGAGCTTTCTCGACTTGTCCCGCATATGGTTACGCTTGAGTTCAAGAGGATTGAAAGGTACATTTGGGGTCTTGTACCTCAAATTCAAAGCATGGTGTCATCGTCACAACCCGCCACTATCCAAAGTGTTATGACTCTGGCGCATAGTCTGACAGATGAAGCTGTTCGATCTGGAGCTTTGATCAAGAAGGGTACGGTTGGAAAACGGAAGCCGGATGACCAGGAATCAGTGAACCATCCAGGTAAGAAGCAGGAGGTTGCGAATGCGTATGCGGCAGTGGCAAAGAAACCGTACCAAGGAGCGCATCCTAAGTGTGACAAATGCGGTTTTCACCATAGTGCAACATGTGAGTTTTACTTTCCATAGGTGCAGAAAACCAGGCCACCTATCCAGGCATTGCACGAACCAGGAAGCTCGGTGGGAATGTTATGAGTGCGGTAGTACAGAGCACCTCAAGAGAGCCTGTCCGAAGCTGAAGGACCAGAATGCCAATGTCAGCCCTCCTCGTGGTAGAGAATTCGTGATGGAAGCAAGGGACGCTAGGCAAGAGTAACATGTTGACACAGGTACGTTTCATGTTCATGACGAGACTGCATTTTTACTCTCTAAGTGTGCATAGACTTTGCGGTAACTAAGAATACACCACTAATCAGTAGAAAACCAGATGAAGCTTAGATACCACTTGATAACTAGACGACACATCAAAAATTTCGCGGACGAAATTCCCTAAACAAGGGGAGAATGGGACACCCGCCAAGTCCACTAGTCGAGACCTTACAATTTACTGGTTTTGCTTCACTACGTGTTTAGAATAAGTGTATCGGTGTGCCTCATTATTTGAATAATCATGTGGAAATAAACCCTACTTGAACATCATGACCATCATAATGTTCAACAAAAGCGTATGGATTTTATGAGACTAAAACTATATATGTATTTTTTTTAGCAAATACACATGTAGAATAAAAGTTTAGTTCAATATTATATATATACACATTTCACACATGGTGAAAAATGACGATTCATATACATACATACACACTAGAACTAGATAGGACAAAATGAGTTCATGCATGCAACAAAGAGACAAAACTATATACATACATGTATATATATACACACGATGGCACACCATAGGAAAACAACAAACTTGATCTTGCATTCACATGTCCCTTTCAAATATTTCACTAAATAGGAATGTACAACCAAGATATTATAGCTTCCATGATGACTAACCTTCCTCTTCCTACCCTCTTTTGGCCGAAAGCAACTACACACACCCACATGCACCCACACGATTGGAAAAAAAATAATAAAAAGACAAGGGGAAACAATGTCACGCGTGTTAGATAAGAAAAAAACTCCCAAGTAAGCCTACATTACACCCTTTTAAGGTCTTTCCATCCTTAAACACCTTTCTAGGAAGGATTTACTACCCAAATTGAATTGATCATGAACTAAAATCCAATCCATCCCTACACCTACATTCATACATACAACCACATGCACACAAAGAAAAGACAAACTTGTAACGCATGCATACAAGCTACACACTAATCCATGATTATACCATTATTGGCCTTTACCATCCTTTAACCCATTTCCCATACATGACACCCTACCAAGAATACAATAAGCATGTGACAAAATCAAATCCATATCCTCTTGCATAGAATCGGCCCTATCCACATCCAAGTAAAGACAATTTGTTGCATGGATGCCATTAGAGACAAATAACCTACACTTATACCATAATAGGTCTTACATTATGTCAACATCATTCCCAAGTGTGATATGATTCCCAAAACACTTGATCTTCTTTTTTTTCTTTGGCTTCGGCCGAACTACAACTCATCACCATCGCTTGTCATTTTCAAACTTTGTCAAACAATTGCACAAGATTAGATGTGTACTTCCAATTATCTAAACCAAGGTCTTTTTGCTTTCCTTGAATAACACACATCACCATCACCATATGGCCTATATAAAGAGCCATGATCATCCTCATTTCTTGCACCAACACCTCACAACTAACCTCTCACAAGCACTCTCTTCCTCTCTTCTCTTGCTCTCGCACACTCCCAAACCATATCCCTCTTCCCTTTAAAGCTTCAAGAACTCAAGATTAGGAAGCTTGCTTAGAAGCCGAAGGTCCAAGCATTCGATCACATTCTTGCACCAACTAGGTACATTGTCAACTCACCATTACTTCTAGCTTTATCGACCCTCTTGTTACCCGACCCTCGACCCCTAGTCATCTAGTAATCGACCCTATCTTGCATATAAGGTAATGATTTTCTAAAATCATTGTCTTGTTTACTATTGATTGGTTTTTAAACACAGACATGTACACTTATATATAACCGCATGTATGCATACCACACAGTTAGGTGACACAAATCAATTTAGTGAATGCCCCCACATCATGATTAATGTTTTATAAATCGCACTAGGCTTTAATAATTGTCAAAGAACCGATTTTTGGATCAAAACAATACATTTTGCAAGTACAAACCAGATGTGTAATAGTTGCCATGTGCATAAACATTGGCCCCCATATACATAGTACAAGGTTCCATAAGTCGGGTGAGCAAACTTGTATGGTAAACGACAAGTATACAAAACTTAAGATATCTTTGACGTTATAGGCCATTTTTTGTCGAAACCGTAGTGTTGGGACGAAGAGGATTGACGAAACCACCTTTTGATAACCTTAGTCTTTTCCATATCTGCCTAAGTATAGAACTGCTGAAGAACAAAAAGAAGAAGTGCTGAAGAACAAACACAAAGTACTGAAGAGTAAACTCATCAGAAGTTCTGAAGTCTAACCAGACATTTCACTGAAGAACTGCTGAAGACAAACTGCTCATCAGCAGTTTGTCACTCATCAGCACTTTCACTCAGAAGCTTCTAACCGACTGAAGATCAGCAGTTTGATTATTATATAGTTTTGTTAAAGTCTTGATTTCAAGTTTCAATGTACAGACTGTAGTAACCTTATCTTAGCATAATATCTTTGTTAAATATCTTAGATTACTTCAGACTACAGTTTAGTACATTAGTCTATAAATAGATGAGTTTGTTCATCTATTTTGACATGTGATTTTGTGTAATATCTTTGAACTTATATTGAAATCCTTCGGGCTTTAAACTTATAATTTCCACTTCACATCTGAGAAACATAAACTGCTATTACTGTTTTATACTTAGAATATTTATTGTTTCTCATTTATTGTTCAGTCAAGAGGGAGTAATAACTCCTCATCAAAGTGATCTTTTAGACCTTTGAACACTTGTATTTCCGCTGCTTAATAACTCATATATAAATCTGATAAACACATAAGTGTTCATAAAAACAGCCACTGATCCAACAATTGGTATCAGAGCATCTGGTTAATCTGATCAAAATCAATCTAACAAATTGAGATTCAGACACAGGCTCAATATTGATATTCAATAAAAAGGATAAAAGGCTCACTTTTTAAATCCATCACTTTAAGAAAGTATTGACAAATTCAAACTTCTTAAAAATGGATCCCTACAATACTGGATCTGCCAACAAACCTCCTATGTTAGTCAGAAATGAATATAACATATGGTCTAAGAGGTTGGCACATACTATTTCACAAACAAACACTGGCTGTTGGAGGTCTGTAGTTTTTGGACCTCACAAACCAGTTGTTACTGATCCAGAGGGTAAGACTGAAAGACCAAAGGACCCAAAAGAATACACGGAGGAAGATTTCCTAAAGTTTGAGCTTGATGCAAAAGCTTTCTCCATGTTGGCTATGGCTCTCCCAAACGAAATTTATGCTGGCCTTTTACATTGTGAAAGTGCCAAAGAGCTGTGGGACTGCCTAAAAGAGCAGTTTGCAGGAACTGCTGAGGTGATAGCCAACATCAGAGAAATATTGGCTCAACAATATGAAACTTTTACTCACATAGAGGGTGAAACTTTAACTCAACAATTTGAAAGATTTTCTTCACTCATCTCTGAGTTAAAAATAAACAATCAGACCTATACAACTGAGTCTATGTTACATAGATTTTTAAGGTCTTTACCTTCAAAATGGGAAACTTACTCTATAGTCCTCAGAACCAGTTCAGATTTTAACACCTTGAACCTAACTAGGTTACATGGTAAATTATTAACTTTTGAAAGAGAAATTAATCAAAAGAAAAAGTTGCAAGAATCTGGTAAAACTGCTGATGACTATACTCCGGGTAGCACAGCCTTATTAGGACATGACTCACCATCCTGTTCTAATAATTTTGGTTCTTTTGACCACATTGACATAACAGCTGGGATCTCATCAGATGGATCTTTCCCAGCTTATGACAATGAAGAACTAAGTCAAACTGCTGACAACATGTGTTTTATCATGGATGATTTAAAATATTTTAGCAGTGATGACTTAGAAGAAATGGAAATATTGCACCAACTGGCCTTGTTAAGCTTAAAAACTAACAAATTTTATAAAAGGTCAGGAAGGAAATTTCCAAGACTAAACAATTCAACAAAAGTTGGTTTTGACAAATCTAAATTGAGATGTCATAAGTGTCAGAAGTTGGGACACTTTGCTAGAGAGTGTAGAAGCTCTAGCTACAACCAACCAATGTCCTCTGGAAATCAATATAAACCCTCATATAATAGGAATAATGGAACTAATGGGAGTGCTCATTTTGTACAGGCACAAGCTCCAAATGTCCAATATGTGCCACAAGTACAATATGTACAAATGCCTGCTCAACAACAACAGCAGCTCATGCCTCCATTTCCAACTGCTCAACTTCCTGCACAAACTCAACAACCCCCTCAGCAACAAAGCTTATTCACCTCAGGGTATGTTGACTGGAGCAGTCTTCCTTATGACACATCAGAATGCAGTCAGGATGCAGACAATAAGGTCTATGATGTCAACTGGGGAGAACCTGATAATGGCAGAAAGAACTTTGCCTTAATGGCCTTTGAAGGATACTCTTCAAATTCTGCTCTCACACAGGTATCACAACAATCTCTGTTAAAGCTTTGCACTAAATCTTGCAAAGAATCATTTGCTTTAATTAAAGAAACTAATGTGCATTTACAAGGCAAATCCAATGACATGGAAAGAAAATACACACAAATGAAGTGTGATTTGGAAAGAAAAATTATGTTGAAAAACAAAGAAATTTCCAAACTGAATGATAAATCCATTGAAACAGAAGCACAAATTAAAACTATGATAGACAGCCTAGGAAAAGTCAGACAAGAGCTTGCTGACACCAAGGTTGATTGTGAAAAATGGGTTGAGTCTTGTAAAGGGTATCAAATGTTACTTAACAAACAAACTGCAGCCAATGTTAAGTTTGGCATTGGTTATACCCACACTGAATCACCAACAGATTTCACCCACAAAACTGATAATGATGGGAAGAAATTGATTCAAACTTCTGATATGGAGGAATGCACATCCTACCATCAGAACTTCCTCAAAAAGGGAAGTCCTGCAGAAGTTAAAACTACTGACAATAAGCCATCAGCAGTTTCAACTACATCAGGAGTTGAGACCCTGAAAACTGCTGATGACCTATTTCAAAAATCAGATTTTGTCAGTAAATTGCCTTCCAGTTCTCTTGATCTATCTAAAAGGAAAGAGAAGGCAAAAGCATGTGAAATATGTGGTCTGTTTAATCACATAACTGAACTTTGCAGATTTAGAAAGGTAAATCAGTTAAATAAACAAAGAAATCAACTGATTGTGGGAAAACAGATAAAACAAGATTATCAAAATACCTTTTTTCCCAACAAACAACAATCAAACAAAACCCTTTCTAAGAAGAAGCCTTTATCTCAACAAAGGTCATCTTCTCAAAGTTCAATTTCAGAAGTTTCACCTAACTCATCAGCAGTTTCACAAACTGCTGAAGTTAAAGATTTGATAAACCTGGTTAAACTTCTGATGACCAAAGTTGATGGTGGAAACCAAAATGAACCCACCATTGTTCTTAATGACAAATCCATTGCCAAAAAGACATGGATTACTAAAAATGGTCCACAACAAGCTGCACCTGTTCTCAAGAGCAAACCCAAAGCCAAACTGGCTTGGGTTGCCAAAACTAACTAATTTGCTATCTTGTGCAGAGAGTCTCCAGAGGTTTGAACAGCATATGGTATGTGGATAGTGGAGGCTCAATGCACATGACTGGATGCAGATACCTGATAAACAATTTTATCAGTCAAAGAGAAGGATCTGTGTCCTTTGGGAACAATGCCAAGGGATATGTGCTAGGATATGGCAATGTATCCTCAGGCAAAATGCAGTTTGACAAGGTCAATCTGGTTGAAAACCTTGAGTACAACTTGCTGAGTGTCTCTCAAATGTGTGACAAAGGATATTCTTCCTTTTTCACAAAGACAGCATGCAAGATCATATCACCAGAAGGCCAGAAGTTGATAGAGAAGATCATTGAAGATCATACTTTGCTGATTGCCAAAAGATGTGGCAATGTCTATGCAGTGGACATTGAAAAAGACAAAGTATTGAACAAGACTGCCTGTTTCTTCTCAAAGGCATCAACTTCAGAAAATGATCTCTGGCATAGGAGACTTGGCCATGTGAACTTTAAAACCATCAATAAAGTCACAAAAATGGGCTTGGTCAGAGGTCTACCTTTGAAGGAATATCAGTGCAAAGAACACTGTGTTTCCTGTCTTAAAGGTAAACAGCATAAGTCCTCCTATAAGTCTATTGAAGAATCAAAAACAACTACATGTCTTCAACTACTCCATATGGACTTATTTGGACCAGTCAAGATTATGAGCCTTGGTAAGAAGAAGTACTGCTTGGTCATCATTGATGACTACTCAAGATTCACATGGGTCTTCTTCTTATATTCCAAAGATGAGGCAGCTGAGATCATCAAGTTCTTTATTCTACAAGTAGAGAAGCAATACTCTTTATCTGTCAAAGTCATCAGGAGTGACAATGGGACAGAGTTCAGGAACAAAACTCTGGATGAATTCTGTCTGTCTAAAGGGATTGTTAGATAGTTCAGCATTCCCAGAACTCCTGAACAAAATGGTGTGGTAGAAAGAAAGAACAGAACATTAATTGAAGCAGCCAGAACAATGTTAGCTGATTCAGGCCTACCTTTGTATTTTTGGGCTGAAGCAGTCAACACTGCATGTTATGTTCAGAATAGAGTTCTTATCAACAAGAGACATACCAAGACTGCCTATGAAATTCTTCATGGCATTAAGCCCCTTATCTCCTTCTTCAGGGCTTTTGGATGTCAATGTTTTATCCTCAACATCAAAGACTCTATCTCTAAGTTTGCTGCAAAAGTTGACACAGGTTATTTTCTTGGTTATTTTCCTTTGAGAAAAGCTTACAAAGTTTTCAATTCAAGAACCAGGATAGTAGAAGAAACACTGAATGTCAAGTTCAATGAATCAAAACACACTCTTATTCCAGCAAATCCTGCTGAATTATTTGATCTTGACAGTTTTCATTTCGGACCTGAAAAGACTGTTGAATCATCCAAACCTCCTCAAAATGGTTTTCAAGGATTTGAAGATGATAGTCCTGCACCATGGACTCCAAACACAGTCAGAAGATCAACTATTAAACCTTCAGAAGTTTCAATAGCTTCAACTTCAGGAACTACTGATGAACATTTTGAAACTACTGATTCAGCTAAACCTAAAACTCCTAAAGTTCAAATAACAGCTGAACCAGATATTATCAATCTCAGTGGTTTATTTGAAGAACCTGTAGAGCCATCATCCAGTACAGGTTTACAACAACTGATTGAACACAAGGATCATCCATTGGATCAAATCATGGGTGATATTGCATCAGGGGTACTTACAAGAAACCAGCTTTCCAACTTTTGCTTATTCTCAGCATTCATCTCTCAGTTGGAACCAAAGAAGTATCAAGAAGCCCTCAAAGACAACAATTGGGTGCAAGCAATGCAAGAAGAATTGCTTCAAT
Source organism: Ambrosia artemisiifolia (assembly GCA_032199755.1). Classification (NCBI taxonomy): domain Eukaryota; kingdom Viridiplantae; phylum Streptophyta; class Magnoliopsida; order Asterales; family Asteraceae; genus Ambrosia; species Ambrosia artemisiifolia. The sequence goes on from CM063521.1 coordinate 28,717,899, forward strand.
TCAAGAAACAACAGGTTTGGGAAATCTGTCCCTTACCTGAAAACAAGCAACCAATTGGAACAAGATGGGTCTTCAGAAACAAATCAGATGAGGCTGGTATGATCATCAAGAACAAAGCAAGACTAGTGGTACAAGGTTATTCACAAGAGGAAGGAATTGATTATGATGAAACCTTTGCACCAGTTGCAAGACTTGAAGCTATAAGGTTATTTTTAGCTTATGCAATTTCCAACAATATTAAAGTTTATCAAATGGATGTCAAAAGTGCATTTTCTGTCAACCTCCAGGGTTTGAGGATCCTTCTCACCCTGATTGGGTTTACAGACTTGACAAAGCTCTTTATGGGCTAAAACAGGCTCCAAGAGCCTGGTATGAAACACTTTCAAACTTTTTGCTTAAGAATCACTTCTCAAGGGGATCCATTGATAAAACTCTTTTCATAAAACATGTTGGAAATCATGTCTTACTTGTTCAAATATATGTTGATGATATCATTTTTGGTTCAACAAATTCAAAACTGTGTGAAGAATTTAAGAAACTCATGCAATCAAAATTTGAAATGAGTACAATGGGAGAATTGCAGTACTTTTTGGGACTGCAAATCAAACAACAGTCAAATGGAACATTTATACATCAATCAAAATATGTTAAAGAATTATTGAACAAATTTTCTTTACAAGACTGTAAAACATGTTCCACTCCCATGACACCAATCACACAAGTTGAACCAGATGATCAAGGGAAACACATTGATCAAACCATGTATAGATGTATGATAGGTTCTCTTTTATATCTAACTGCTTCTAGACCAGATATCATGTTTTCAACTTGTGTCTGTGCTAGATACCAATCTGCACCAAGAGAATCTCATCTAATTGCAGTCAAAAGAATCTTCAGATATCTGAAAGGAACTCCTACTTTAGGGATTTGGTATCCTGCTTCAAGCAATACCAAGTTAACTGCTTTTTCAGATAGTGACTATGCAGGCTGCAAAATGTCAAGAAAATCAACATCTGGTGGTTGTCAATTCTTAGGAAACTGTCTGGTGTCCTGGCAATCAAAGAAACAAACATCTGTGGCAACTTCAACAGCTGAAGCTGAATACATTGCTGCTGCAAGCTGTACTTCACAGATACAATGGCTCCAATATCAACTGCTTGATTATGGAATCAAAGAGACCAAGACCCCACTTTTAGTAGACAGCAAATCTGCCATTAGCATCATTCAAAATCCTGTTCAGTTTTCAAAGACTAAACACATTGAAATCAGGTATCATTTCATAAGAGATTGCTATGAAAAAGGCAAGATTGAGGTGAAGCATGTCACAATAACCAATCAAATAGCTGACATTTTCACCAAACCCCTTGATTCAACAACTTTTCAGAGGTTAGTATCCATGCTAGGGATGTTAAACTTAGAAGAAAGTCTGTAAGTGTTTCACTTTTTAATTCTGCACATATTTTATTTTTCACTTACATACTTATCTGTCACAAACCTCTGAAGACCAAAAATTTGAGAAAAGAGAAAGTTCTGATGAACAAATTTTGAAAACTACTGATAAACATCAAAATGGGATATTTTCAAAATGGATATAACTACTGATGAAAATCACTGATGAGATAACTAAAACCACTGATGAAGAAACCTTTCTTCTTCAGCAGTTTGACTAAAAGGGTAAAACAGACTTTTCACTCGTCAAAAGTTAGACCTAGTCGGTTAAAAACTTCTGATAAATACCCGTTCCAACACTTATCCATTCAAAAAGCAAAATTCCCTCTTTCTCTCTCAAATTCAAAGCAAAACCCCTTCTCTAACCTAAAAATCACTGTTCGATCAAAAACATCCATGGCTCTCGTGTTAAAACAGGGACACAACCAAAGAGGCTACTTTGTTAAAGATGAAGCCTGGTCCCAGTATGATGAGATACTTGATCTCATCATGAAATCCCAATATTATGATGCTTTCACCATTGATCCACCCATTCATGAAGAAACTCTTAATGAGTTCTTGGCAAATTCAGAGACGGTGAAGGTGAATAATGAAGTAATTTCCCTCAAATCTTCCATAAAAGGGAAACTGATGGCCATCTCACCAGAAACACTAAGCATCAGACTTGGTTTGAAGGATTCTGAGGCACCTGAGCATATTCCAACCTCAGATATTCATCTGACCATGACAGAGTGTGGCTATCAAGGTACTTTGGCACAAGCAACAGTTTACAAAAAATATTTTGACCCACAATATAAACTGTTATTTCATTATATTATTATGTGTCTTAGTCCAAAAACTGGGTCAATAGATCAGATGCCTTCAACCTTTCAACCTATTTTTCATTCCATCATAAATGAAACTTCTTTCAAGGCATCAAAACTGTTTTTCAATGAACTGGTTTTACATCATGAAAATGATAAAAAGAAATTTTTGTTGTATCCAAGGTTTGTTATGCAGTGCATAATAAAAGAACTTGGAGAGGGAGTACTTGAGGGAGAAGCAACAACTTTAAACCCTTTAACTTCTCAAGTATTCTCTAGGCACAACAAACCAGCACTTTTGCTAGAAGATGACCAAGGGGAAGAACAACCCATCCCCAAGGAACCCACATCTTCCAAACCTAAAAAGAAAACTAAAAAGCCTAAACAACAAAAACCAAAAACAACCAAGTCACTGAAAAAGAAAGTTCAGGAAGTGGAGAAACCTGAAACTACTGATGTGCAATCTGCACTTGAAAAGGAAGTGGCTGAAACATCCTCTCAGCACACTCCTTCTCCACCACCCAAAAGAAAACCTGTCACAGTTATATTTAAAAGAAAAAGATTTAAGAAACAAATAACTGTTGACTCTGCTTTTGAAACTGCTGAAACCATTCCTGAACCCACCCAAACACCTGAGCACCAACCCATCACAACTACTGAACCTGAACCCTCACATACAACCATAGAAATTGCCCAACTTCTCTCAGGACTTAAAGGAACCCATTCACCACATGTCACTCCCCTTACAACACATCAAATTGGGGAGATACCTTCAGAAGTTGACATGAATGTGGATCCCTTTAGCCCAACACAGAGAGATGAGGATGAACAAGAGTTTGTAAGCCCAAACTTGCAAACTTTTGATACTTTTGAGGCTGCTACTACTCACTTATCACCCAGTGGTGAACCTGAGGACAGTAGTAACATAGCTAAGACCTCAAACTTGGCAACTACTGATGAAGGCCTAAGGCCAGAGGTAGGAAAACCTCAGAACCAAGACAAAGAGGTTCATGAGACTACTGGTTTGGGTCCAGCTCATGATATAACTGATCCTGCCCTCTCTAAGGACACTATCAGGGATTCAGATGATTCCATTAAGTTGGTTGATGAATCAAAAATTCCACAAACTGAATTGACGGTTGACATTGAAGGTCCTGCATCTAAGGTCTCCAAGCTCAAGAAGCTGGTCACCAAAGATCAGGTTAAAGACCAGTTAGCCCAAAAATCCCCAAAACTGGCATCTTCAGAGCAATCTGAAGATCACCCAAAAAGCACCCCTTCACCAAAACAACCTACCCAATTCACTGGGCTCACAAGCATAGATCTGAACCAACTATGCAGCCCAGATGGTCCCTTGTACCAGGCACTCAAACAAATCATAACTGATCAACTCAAACCCTTCACAACTGCTTGGGAGTTAAAAGCTAACAATCAGTTTGGGTTGATCAACTCGAGACTTGCAGAGTTGAACAAGAAGATGGATGAAACACAAGATCAACTGGCAAGGTTGTCTGCTGCAACATCTCATTCCATTAGGCTTCCAGAAGTGGATGAAGCCAAAAAGGGGGAGATGATTAAGGAACCAACAGATGCTACACAAAGACAAACTCCTGATCAAGAAGCTGATAGACCAACACAAAGACCAGGAAAAGAAGTAGCACCAGAGTTCAAGTTATCTAAGGCATCAGAGGGAACTGCTGATTACATTTCTCAAACTACTGAAGACAATCCTTCAGCAGTTGTGACTCCAATTACCACATCAGCAGTTCTACCTCCTAAACCATCATCAGAAGTTCCTAAGGCAACTGAAAAAGAACCTGCTCCCACTCCTTTGCCTACAACAACTTCCACAGCTGTCTTAAACCCTACTCCCATCAGCATGTCAAAAGATTTATTGGAGAAGAGTTTAAAAGAAGCTGCTAAAAAGGCAAAAGAAGATAGAGTATGGAACAGCCTAGAAACTAGAGAAGACTTGAGCTTTAAAGAAAAACTGATCAAGTACCAAGAGAAACTTGATGAGCTTGAGGCTGAAGAGAGAGCACTTGAAGCTGCTGCTGAAGAAGACAAAAGAGCACAGCTTATAGCATTCATTACAAAGAACTCCAAATCAAAGCAAGTGGCCCTCAAGAAACTCTCAACACAAGAACTGACCAGAAGAGCACAGATGCTATCTGATAGAATAGCAACTGAAAATGAGAGGAAAGCCAAAAGAGCTGAAGTGATTGAAGAGTTAGTGGCAAATGGCTATGGTTCAAAAGCCTCAATCAGCAAATGGAAAGAACAAACTTTGTATGAGGCTTATAAGAAATTCAAAGCAAAGAAAGTTGCTGAACCAGAAAGATTTGAAAGCCAAGAAGTCCAAACAACTTCTATTGTCAAAAGACCATCTGGTACATTAAGAAGGCCAGCCACCAAAAGAAAAGCAGATGGAGATCCCATTGTCAAGACTGACTTCAAAATGATTCTGCTAGAAGGAGATCAGCTTGTACATAGTGATTTTGATGTTGAAGAGAAACCCATCTTGACCCAATTCAGAGACAAGGCTACCTATGCTTATCAGTTACAACAATCCATCCAAGAGAAAACACATACAAGGGTTGTTACAGAGCATCACCTGCCCAACATGCCAATCCAAGGTGCTGCTGAATTACAGGGAAGTCAAGAGTCTCACCTGAGAGTCACTGAAATAGAAGACATTCCTCAATCAGGTCAACCTAAGGAAACAGGCTTGGTTTCCTATGCCTCTGACTTTGACAGGTCAAAGGTAAACATTGTAAAATGGTCATTTACTGAATCCAACTCAGTACTTGTGACCAGGAGAGACCGTTCAAGTAAGGTCTATAGAAACTCAAAGGAGTTGAGTGTTTTATCGTCCAAAGACCTTCTCACTATTCAACATTTAACACCTGAACTTGGTCCTCTCACTGAGCAACAAAGATGTACTCTTACCACCCGGATGACAGCAGAGATCTGGAGGATGCTAGAAGAGAGAAAAGGACAACAATAAAGGATAGATAAGGTTTTGGCTTCATCAATCCAGGGGGAGATTGTTGGGACGAAGAGGATTGACGAAACCACCTTTTGATAACCTTAGTCTTTTCCATATCTGCCTAAGTATAGAACTGCTGAAGAACAAAAAGAAGAAGTGCTGAAGAACAAACACAAAGTACTGAAGAGTAAACTCATCAGAAGTTCTGAAGTCTAACCAGACATTTCACTGAAGAACTGCTGAAGACAAACTGCTCATCAGCAGTTTGTCACTCATCAGCACTTTCACTCAGAAGCTTCTAACCGACTGAAGATCAGCAGTTTGATTATTATATAGTTTTGTTAAAGTCTTGATTTCAAGTTTCAATGTACAGACTGTAGTAACCTTATCTTAGCATAATATCTTTGTTAAATATCTTAGATTACTTCAGACTACAGTTTAGTACATTAGTCTATAAATAGATGAGTTTGTTCATCTATTTTGACATGTGATTTTGTGTAATATCTTTGAACTTATATTGAAATCCTTCGGGCTTTAAACTTATAATTTCCACTTCACATCTGAGAAACATAAACTGCTATTACTGTTTTATACTTAGAATATTTATTGTTTCTCATTTATTGTTCAGTCAAGAGGGAGTAATAACTCCTCATCAAAGTGATCTTTTAGACCTTTGAACACTTGTATTTCCGCTGCTTAATAACTCATATATAAATCTGATAAACACATAAGTGTTCATAAAAACAGCCACTGATCCAACACGTAGTTACTTCTGCTTTGCTAGATCACATAACGAGACATCAGGTGAGTTTCGTGGCCCCTTTTACTGTAATACTGTTTTGCAACTTTGGGGGAGAAACACGCTACAGACCCACATATGTACATGACAACAATATGTGTTACATGAGCTAGACCCACAATTATCACAGATCAACAAAAATTCCCCGGACAACTATAACCATTAGCATAACAATAAGCCGTGGATCATATGAATAGTACTATTTGGGTTGACACCCCCTTTCACAGTTAGTCGCACTAACACATATGAATGCATATTATCCATACTTTACAATGTCTCGCGATAAGGCATTGGGGTGGGGTGAACACGAACGTCGTGGTTTGGTTATGGTGCTCATGGTAACTATATTCTGCATGGACACAGACAACGAAACATCCTGAGCAACAAAACTATTTTATCAAGTCAACAAAACCTACGAACTCACCAACTTTTTAGTTGACACGTTTAAGCATGTTTTTCAGGAACAAAGCAAGGATAATAAGAAGGCAAGCTTAGGAATGCCTGCAGAAGACTCTTGTTTTGTTATTTTGGTGTAGCTAAGATTTGTAATCTGTATTTGAATATGTTTGTGATCGCCATGTTCGTCTCACTTCGCGTTTCCGCCTTAGGCGGGGTGTGATGGATTGATATTAGAGCCATTGGTTATAGAGAATTAGGTCTCATGGAGAAATACCTAGACTATAACCTAAGGTCCACTCATTTATACCTTAGGAGTCTTTGTGCATTGCGTAACATCTATACGTGATTTCTTTGGATGCGTGGTCTTATTTGTTTTCATTTATCATGTGGATTTGAAAGAGAACATGGCACCAGCAACAAGATCTACTCACAACAACTCTGGAGAAGGAAACCCGATGACCCCTGAAGACATTGAGCAGTTGGTTTCACAACAAATGCAGCTGCAATTGCACAGTATGGGGTAGCCCGAAATGGCATGAGTGGAGGATTTGGCGGTGGCGTCGGAGGTAGCGGTACCAGTGTAGATAGTTCTAGGACTGGAAGTGGCACAGAGACTAAGGAGGTATAGAAAGGTTGCTCGTACAAGTCGTTTTTGCCATGCAATCCACGTAGTTTCAACGTTACTGAAGGAGTAGTAGGGATCGATTGGTGGATCGAGAAGATGGAGTCCGTGATCGACATTAGTCTTTCAACGAAAGTTGACTAATCTGAAAGACCGGAATGATTATCCCTGCCCGATGGGTCTACCGGTTTTCTCCAACCCCGCTAACTCCAACGACAGCCCCCCTCCCCGGGGGAGGGGGGCTGAGCCGAGCCGAACGGGCCAGGCAGGTCGAGGCCTCGTGCTGGGAACTGCAAGGTCAAGTATGCTACTTGCACCTTCCTGGATGAAGCCCTAACATAGTGGAATCTGCAAGTCCAGACGCTTGGAAGAGAAGCCGCATATCAACGTTCATGGAACGATCTGAAGTCCATGCTCTTGGCAGAATACTGTCCTCGCAACGAACTACAGAAGATTGTGACCGAGTTCTTGAACTTGGCAATGGATGGAGCGGAAATATCGGCATACAGCACTCGATTTCACGAACTTTCTCGACTTGTCCCGCATATGGTTACGCTTGAGTTCAAGAGGATTGAATGGTATATTTGGGGTCTCGTACCTCAAATTCAAAGCATGGTGTCGTCGTCACGTCCCGCCACTATCCAAAGTGTTGTGACTCTGGCGCATAGTCTGACAGATGAAGCTGTTCGATATGGAGCTTTGATCAAGAAGGGTACGGTTGGAAACGGAAGTTGGGTGACCAGAAATCAATGAACCATCCAGGTAAGAAGCAGGAGGTTGCGAATGCGTATGCGGCAGTGGCAAAGAAACCGTACCAAGGAGCGCATCCTAAGTGTGACAAATGCGGTTTTCACCATAAGGGAACATGTGAAAGTTTTGCTTTCCATAAGTGCAGAAAAACAGGCCACCTGTCCAGGCATTGTACGAACCAAGAAGCTCGGTGGGAATGTTATGAGTGCGGTTGTACAGAGCACCTCAAGAGACCCTGTCCGAAGCTGAAGGACCAGAATGCCAATGTCAGCCCTCCTAGTGGTAGAGCATTCGTGATGGAAGCAAGGGACGCTAGGCAAGAGTAACATGTTGACACAGGTACGTTTCATGTTCATGACAAGACTGCATTTTTACTCTCTATGTGTGCATAGACTTTGCTGTAACTAAGAATAGACCACTAATCAGTAGAAAACCAGATGAAGCTTAGATACCACTCGATAACTAGACGACACATCAAAAATTTCGCGGACGAAATTCTCTAAACAAGGGGAGAATGTGGCACCCGCCAAGTCCACTAGTTGAGACCATACAATTTACTGGTTTTGCTTCACTATGTGTTTAGAATAAGTGTATCGGTGTGCCACATTATTTGAATAATCATGTGGAAATAAGCCCTACTCGAACATCATGACCATCATAAGGATCAACAAAAGCGTATGGATTTTATGAGACTAAAACTATATATATATATATATTTTTAGCAAATACACGTGTAGAATAAAAGTTTAGTTCAATATTATACATATATGTGACACCCCGGGAAAATCCCACATCGGCCGTGGCCAGGAGAGATCATTGGTTCGTATGTAATCCATTGCCTCTTAAATCTCCAATGCGTTTTGGGGCTTAATGTTAGTAGATGAGAGGAGAACTCCACAGTTAAGCGTGCTCAGGTGGGAGCACTACCAGGATGGGTGACCTCCTGGGAAGTCACCACTGGGCACCCAAAAACAAACACGTGAGCTCTGGATGGACAACCCATCGATGCAAAGCGGACAATATTGTTGGTGAGAGGGGCCGGATGTTACACATGGTATCAGAGCCACTCCTGCGTCGTTCGGGATGGTGGGTACAACCTCATCAGGGACGATGAGACTCTAAAAAGGGGTGAATGTGACACCCCAGGAAAATCCCACATCGGCTGTGGCCAGGAGAGATCCTTGGTTCATATGTAATCCATTGCCTCTTAAATCACCAACACGTTTTGGGGCTTAATGATAGTGGATGAGACGAGAACTCCACAGTTAAGCGTGCTCAGGTAGGAGCACTACCAGGATGGGTGACCTTCAGGGAAGTCTCCACTGGGCACCCAAAAACAAATCCGTGAGCTCTGGATGGACAACCCATCAATGCAAAGCGGACAATATTGGTGGTGAGAGGGGCCGGATGTTACACACCAATGATGTGAGGCAAAAACCAGCTCGCGGGGCAAGTGCTTCGTTTGAATAGCAATTCGGTATATCATTGTTTAGTTATCTTGAATGGGTTAGCTACCCTTGGCATACGCTGAACTAGTGGTTCTTGGTTTTGGTTATTGATTACTGTTTTTGGATTTGGGAAACCTAACTGTTGTTCTTGGTTTGGGAAACCTACACTTTTACTACCATACTTTGTGAACTCACCAACTTTATATTGACACACGATATACATGCTTTTGCAGGTAGTTAGCTTCCGGTGTCACGATTAGGAAGCACTGCACGTTTCACTGCATTTGGGGTCTTAGGCATACACCTAAATTACATATCATGCTCTTATGTTTTCTTTCATATGGTTTTAATTTAGGCGCGTTGTTTTGCGCATGGTTTTAAAATGTTTAAATTTGGATTACGCTGCCGCAGCTTAAGTAAACTTGATTTTTGAAAACAAATTAAATGGTTTGGGCATTTAGAATTCGTTCATATGACTTATGGCTATGGGATCCTGGTATGTCATGCGCCTCGCGGTAAAAACCCCGCAGTGAAACTTTGAGGGTGTGACAGATTGGTATCAGAGCCACTGGTTATAGTGAACTAGGACTGCATGGTGAGTCTAGTCTATAACTGTCATAGCATAAGCATTGCATTAGTTACACTCACAACTTAAGTGCACAACTAGCTTTCGGGCTATGTATACTTGCTTAACACATTATAGTAGATATATAATCCTTTAACACTAGATCCGATACTGAGCACATCCTTGGTGAAGGACGAAAGCTAGGCCATGTGGCGCGTTAATTGGGACTAAAATTCCAACCGCGTTAATTGGGACTAAAATTCCAACCAGCTTCACGGATGGGGGAGTCGGCAATAAAGTACCAGCGAGGGTACCTACTGCTAGATACATGGGAGAGAACCCTTGAAGGCAGTATAGCCACTATAACAGAGAACCACGCAGTACCCACGGCGCGGTGCTACACTTCGAGTAATGAAGGGAAAACTACTGAGGGTCGACGAGAATTGTTGAAGGAACAAGTGGGACACTTGATGACTTAGTTAGTAACTACCTAGTCCAAATTTGGAAACTGTACGCTGTTAGTCTTAAGGATCACTTACACCTCTGTGGGAGGAAGAAGAGGAGATAGAGAAGGAACTCTAACCAATCAAACCCAAAGAGAACGCATGTGGAGAACTCTTATCTATTCAGGATGATCGTGGTCGTGCCATGGTGGGTATCATCTCATTCTTGAAAGCCCAGAAGTGCATTAGAAAGGGCTATCCAGCCATTATGGCTAACATCTCTAACACTCGAGCTGAAGTTGAAACGAGGATTGAGGACATCCCTATAGTTCATGATTTCCCAGATGTCTTTCCGGAAGAAGTACCTGCACTTCCACCTGTTCGTCAAGTGGAGTTCCAAATTGATCTTGCACCTGGAGTGGCCTAGTTGCACGCACACCATATCGCTTAGCACTAGGCGAACTTCAAGAACTGTCTACCCAACTCCAATCGCTATTGGATAGGGGTTTTATTAGACTTGGTTCTTCACCTTGGGGAGCCTCAGTCCTGTTTAAGAAGAAGGATGGGAGTTTCCACATGTGTATTGACTATCGGGAACTGAACAAGGTGACCGTTAAGAACCGTTACCCATTACCACGTATTGATGACTTGTTTAACCAGCTCCAAGGATCGAGCTTCTGTTCCAAAATTGACTTAAGGTCAGGATACCATCAACTGAGGGTCCGAGAGGAGGATGTAGCCAAGATAGCTTTCTGAACTCGCTATGGACATTATGAGTTTTGGTAATGCCATTTGGGCTAACCAATGCACCGGCAGTGTTCATGGATCTTATGAACCGCGTGTTTATGCCCTATTTGGAAAAATTCGTCATGGTGTTCATTGATGACATATTAATCCATTCCAAGAGCAGGGAAGAGCATGAGCAACACCTGCAGCTGATCTTGGAACACTTGAGGAATGAGCAGTGATATTTTTTTTTTGCTCTAAAAATTTGGAGGCATTATCTTTATGGAACGAAGTGTGCGATCTTTACAGATCATAAGAGCCTAAACACATATTCGATCAGAAGAAGCTGAACATGCGACAGTATCGATGGGTCGAGCTTCTGAATGATTATGACTGTGCCATCAGATATCATCCAGGGAAAGCTAACGTAGTAGCAGATGCTCTCAATCGTAAGGAAACAAAACCCAAACGGGTGCGAGCTTTACAACTTACTATTCATTATAATCTTCCCGATAAGATACGTGAAGCCCAGGGTGAGGCTTTGAAAGAAGAAAACATCGGGCTTGAGACACTGCATGGTGCTAATAAGCACCTGGAACTGAGGACAGATGGTCTTCAATACTTCATGAATCGAGTCTGGATTCCACATTTTGGGGATCTCAGACAACTTGTGCTCGACGAAGCACACATCTCTCGTTATTCGGTACATCCTGGTTCGGATAAAATGTACCAAGATCTCAAAACTCTTTACTGGTGGCCAAACATGAAAGCTGAGATAGCCACTTATGTTAGTAAGGGCTTGACTTGTGTAGAGGTTAAGATTGAATATCAGAAACCTTCAGGCTTACTCCAGCAACCAGAAATTCCCATGTGGAAATGGGATGGTATATCCATGGACTTCATTACCAAACTTCCCAAGACATCCAGCGGGCACGATATGATTTGGGGTCATTGTTGACCATTTGACCAAATCAGTGCATTTCTTAGCAATTAAGGAGACGGACAAGTTGGAACGTCTAGCTGTCCTATATATTAAGGAAGTTGTCTCTAGGCATGGGGTGCCTACTTCTATTATATCTGATCACGACTCACGACTTACTTCTCGTGTTTGGACTACTCTCCAAGATGCATTGGGGACTCGTTTAGATATGAGCATAGCCTATCACCCACAAACGTATAGACAAAGTGAACGTACCATCCAAACATTGGAAGATCTGCTACGAGCGTGCGTGGTGGACTTTGGTAACAATTGGGATATGCACTTGCCTTTAATCGAATTCTCGTATAACAACAGTTACCACACTTCTATTCAGTGTGCGCCTTTTGAGGCACTATATGGACGCAAGTGTAGGTCTCCCATCTGCTGGACTGAAGTTGAGGATAGCCAGCTGACAGGTCCCGAAATCGTGCACGAAACTTCTGTGAAGATAGTGCAAATCAGAAACCGGATGGCTGCTGCTCGTGATCGACAGAAAAGCTACGCTGATAAGCGTAGGAAACCTTTGGAGTTCCAGATTGGGGATAAGGTACTACTAAAGGTGTCACCTTGGAAGGGTGTGATACCCTTTGGGAAACGGGGAAAGTTGAACCCGCGAAAGGTTGGACCATTCGAGATCGTCGAAAGGATTGGTCCAGTAACTTACAGGTTAAACCTTCCTGATGAACTCAGTGGAGTGCACAATGTATTCCACGTATCGAATCTAAAGAAATGTCTATCTGATACGACACTGATAGTTCCACTGGACGAGATCCAGGTGGACGACCAGCTACGGTTCGTGGAAAAACTAGTGGAGATTCTTGAGCAGGGGATCAAGAAACTCAGACAAAGTACCATACATATTGTTAAGGTGCAATGGAATTTCCGTCTAGGACCGGAATACACGTGGGAACGCAGGGATCAAATGCAGCTCAAATACCCACATCTCTTTACTGAACCAGAACTTGTACACAGACCTAACTCTAAACATGAAGCAGCTCACTCAAAGTGAATTTCGGGGCAATTCCTTTCAACTTGGGGATGATGTGATATCCGGGAACCAAACACACATGTTACACATGCTTCACTGTTTACTTACTGAATTTCGGGACGAAATTCTTTTCAACTTGGGGAAGATGTGATACCCCGCAATTTCAGGTTCACATTATGACCAAACTCTAGTTAACTTGTACTTACATTCACAGCATTTTACTTAACTACGGCTAGTTAACGGAGTCACACGATACACGGTTATAGGTGAACAACTGCATACACGAGTCTTGAACCCTGAACGTTGGTGAAACAATAAAACAAATAATTGTAGAATAACTCATTTGATATTATTTGCAATTATGTGCTTAATTGAATTTATTTGTGAACATATGTACAATTCTGTGTATTTAAGCGAAACGTGTTACCAAACCGGTAACCGACACCTGACGAACCGGGAACGTTAGTTGTAAAATATTGAGTAGAGTATTTTATGGGCTAGGTGTTATATGTAAAGCCCAATTATAAAGAAAAAATAAAATATATATAATAAAACCTTTGGACTTGGACCAGCCCAAAAGACCAGGCCAGGCCCAGATCTGCCCAAGTTAGTTTTTGTTATAAAAATTGATTTTTAACCTAATGTTTCATTATAACACAACCATAATCACTCTTAACAGCCACCATATGAAAATCTTACCTCCTAACCTCTGTCATAATCATAATTAATCAAGTTTTGGTGCTCTAGTTGAGTTTTTATCACCCGAATGAAGAGCTTTAGGTATATTATCAAACCTTTTGTGTTCTATCTTCTTTATTATGTTATAAAACACCATAAAAAAGATTGTCCAAGATCTGAAATAAACTTACAAGGATTAAAACATGGTTTTTATAAAGGTTTAATGGGATTAAACAGGGTCTTGTGTGTTATTATGTGTTAGATGTTATGTTGTTGTATGATTAAGGATTATTGAACATCTAGGGTTTATAGATGATAATATTTACCAAGAAACTTGCATGTTTTAATCAGATTGATGTGTGATGAATCTTGTATGATGTTTATTTGATGTTCTTGATTGATGATATGCAACTAGGGTTTGATATAGTTGATAATGTTGCATGATTAAAATCTAGACAGAATCTGAATGTCGACTTGAAAGCCCTGTATCATGACCTTAAAAAAATTTTTTTGATCGATTCTTTACATGAACATGTTTTACAAGGTCTTAGATTTTTATAATGGGCAAAATCATATAATTTGGACATCGGTTGATATGTTTTTGGAATTTTCTTTGATTAAAGGTCATATCAGATTTTCAGATTAGTATTTTGGGTCAACTTTAAACAACCATAACTTGAGTTTTAAAAAAGAATTAAATTATGAAATTTGGACAGCGGGTCGACATTGACGAAACTTGACTTTTTCAATTGGATTCATCCTATTTGGATGAATACACAATTTTTAGGAATTTTTCTACTAATCTGATCTTTTGTGAGTATTTTCTAGACCTAGCTGTATTGTATGATTTTTCATAATTTTTGTGTATGGTTTTGTCACGAAATAAAAATATGGACTTGTACGGTAGACTCTTTGGAATACTCAGCAAAATTTTGAGAGTCTAACTCATTGGATAGGTATTTTTAATAAATTGTTTTTCACACAGCATAATTTGTCCTAAAAACGTAGATTATGTAATGTACACTTATGTGGCTATTTGGAGTCTTGTATGACTTGTAATTGACATGAACTTGTATGAGCATTTATATGAGGTGTATATGAAGTGCATAACTGATGTTAATCATTTTGTTCACCAACGGGTCCATAGGGTCTACTTGTGCATTTAGAATCATTAGGTGTCACTTACACGGTGTTGAACTTCTAAACGTCTTGGACAAACGGGTTATATGGTGTATTGATTTTTAAACATATACTCACTTAGTGACACATGTAATAGGGAGTCGGTAGCACATCCTATTTGTGAAGTTTGGATTATTTGCTTGCAACCTAAGGTGAGTTTCACTACTCTTTTCTCGAAAGCATGCGTCTCGGGGAGACAACTTACTTAACTTTCATAGTCCAGATTTGGGACTACTGTTTTATCCCGGGTTATGGGATGGGTTGATTCCTGGGAGGAATCGGGTTTTGCTAGTTTCACACTCCGTGTCCTTGATGAACTAAACTGCATACTATCACGGAAGTCCTTCACTATTTACCGAATGAGTTGCCGGGTGGCAAGCGGGTTACTAGTTGATAGCGCTATTAGGTTTGACAAACCTCACACCGTGCTGGGAGCCGGGCGTGAACTACGACCTTAGATTTTATCATTGTTGATAGGCAATGATGTGAGGCAAAAACCAGCTCGCGGGGCGAGTGCATCATTTGAATAGCAATTCGGTATATCATTGTTTAGTTATCTTGAATGGGTTAGCTACCCTTGGAATACGCTGAACTAGTGGTTCTTGGTTTTGGTTATTGATTACTGTTTTTGGGTTTGGGAAACCTAACTGTTGTTCTTGGTTTGGAAAACCTACACTTTTACTTACCGTACATGCTTTTGCAGGTAGTTAGCTTCCGGTGTCACGATTAGGAAGCACTGCACATTTCACTGCATTTGGGGTCTTAGGCATACAACTAAATTACATATCATGCTCTTATGTTTTCTTTCATGTGGTTTTAATTCGGGCGCGTTGTTTTGTGCATGGTTTTAAAATGTTAAATTTGGATTATGCTTCCGCAGCTTAACTAAACTTGATTTTTGAAAACAAATTAAATGGTTTGGGCATTTAGAGTTCGTTCATATGACTTATGGCTATGGGATCCTGGTATGTCATGCGCCTCGCGGTAAAAACCCCGCAGTGGAAATTTGAGGGTGTGACAATATACAAATTTCACACATGGGGAAAATGACAATTCATATACATACTTACAAACTAGAACTAGATAGGACAAAATGAGTTCATGCATGCAACAAAGTGACAAAACTATATACATACATGTATATATATACAGACGATGGCACACCATAGGAAAACAACAAACTTGATCTTGCATTCACATGTCCCTTTCAAATATTTCACTAAATAGGAATGTACAACCAAGATATTATAGCTTCCATGATGACTAACCTTCCTCTTCCTACCCTCTTTTGGCCGAAAGCAACTACACACTCCCACATGCACCTACACGATTGGAAAAAAATAATAATAAAAAGACAAGGGGAAACAATGTCACGCATGCTAGATGAGACAAAAACTCCCAACTAAGCCTACATTACACCCTTTTAGGGTCTTTCCATCCTTAAACACCTTTCTAGGAAGGATTTACTACCCAAATTGAATTGATCATGTGCCAAAATCCAATCCTACACCTACATACGTACGGCCACATGCACACAAAGAAAAGACAAACTTGTAATGCATGCATACAAGCTACACACTAATCCATGATTATACCATTATTGGCCTTTACCATCCTTTACCCATTTCCCATACATGACACCCTACCAAGAATACAGTAAGCATGTGACAAAATCAAATCCATATCCTCTTGCATAGGATATGCCCTATCCACATCCAAGTAAAGACAATTTATTACATGCATGCCATTAGAGACAAATAACCTACACTTATACCATAATAGGTCCTGCATTATGACAACATCATTCCCATGTGTGATATGATTCCCAAAACACTTGATCTTCTTTTTTTTTTCTTTGGCTTCGGCCGAACTACAACTCATCACCATCACTTGTCATTTTCAAACTTTGTCAAACAATTGCACTAGATTAGATGTGTACTTCCAATTGTCTAAACCAAGGTCTTTTTGCTTTCCTTGAATAACACACATCACCATCACCTTATGGTCTATATAAAGAGCCATGATTATCCTCATTTCTTGCACCAACACCTCACAACTAACCTCTCACAAGCACTCTCTTCCTCTCTTCTCTTGCTCTCGCACACTCCCAAGCCATATCCCTCTTCCCTTTAAAGCTTCAAGAACTCATGATTAGGAAGGCTGCTTAGAAGCCGAAGGTCCAAGCATTCGATCACATTCTTGCACCAACTAGGTACATTGTCAACTCACCATTACTTCTAGTTTTAACGGCCCTCTTGTTACCCGATCCTCGACCCCTAGTAATCTAGTAATCGACCCCATCTTGCATATAAATTAATGATTTTCTAAAATCATTGTCTTGTTTACTGTTGATTGGTTTGTAAACACAAACATGTACATTTATATATAACCGCATATATGCATACCACACACTTAGGTGACACAAATCAATTTAGTGAATGCACCCACATCATGATTAATGTTTTATAAATCGCACTAGGCTTTAATAATTGTCAAAGAACCGATTTTTGGATCAAAACAATACATTTTGCAAGTACAAACCAGATGTGTAATAGTTTCCACGTGCATAAACATTGGCCCCCATATACATAGTACAAGGGTCCACAAGTCGGGTGAGCAAACTTGTATGGTAAACGACAAGTATACAAAACTTAAGATATCTTTGACGTTATAGGGCATTTTTTTTGTCGGAACCGTAGTTACTTCTGCTTTGCTAGATCACATAACGAGACATCAGGTGAGTTTCGTGGCCCCTTTTACTGTTTTACTGTTTTGCAACTTTGGGGGAGAAACATGCTACAGACCCACATATGTACATGACAACAATATGTGTTACATGAGTGAGACCCACAATTATCGCAGATCAACAAAAATTCCCCGGACAACTATAACCATTAGCTTAGCAATAAGCCGTGGATCATATGAATAGTACTATTGGGGTTAACACCCCCTTTCACTATTAGTCGCGCTAACACATATGAATGCGTATTATCCATACTTTACACTGTCTCGCGATAAGGCATTGGGGCGGTGTGAACACGAACGTCGTGGTTTGGTTATAGTGCTCATGGTAACTATATTCTACATGGACACAGACAACGAAACTTTCTGAGCAACAAAAGTGTTTTATCAAGTCAACAAAACCTACGAACTCACCAACTTTTTAGTTGACACATTTTAGCATGTTTTTCAGGAACCAAGTAAGGATAATAAGAAGGCGAGCTTAGGAATGCCTGCAGAAGTCTCTTGTTTTGTTATTTTGGTGTAGCTAAGATTTGTAATCTGTAATCGAATATGTGACTTATGTGTTTGATGAAATAAATGTCATTAGTATTTCTCATAAACAATGTTTGTGATCACCATGTTCGTCTCACCTCGTGTTTCTGCCTTAGGCGGGGTGTGACAAATCGGTATCAGAGCCATTGGTTATAGAGAATTAGGTCTCATGGAGAAATACCTAGACTATAACCTAAGGTCCACTCATTTATACTTTAGGTGTCTTTGTGCATTTCTTAACATCTATACGTAATTTCTTTGGATGCGTGGTCTTATTTATTTTCTTTTATCATGTGGATTTGGAAAAGGACATGGCACCAACAATAAGATATACTCACAACAACTCCGGAGAAGGAAACCCGATGACCCCTGAAGACATTGCGCAGTTGGTTTCACAACAAGTTGCAGTTTCTATTGCACAGTATGAGGCAGCCCGATATGGCACGAGTGGAGGATTTGGCATGGCATCGGAGGTAGTGGTACCAGTGGAGATGGTGCTAGGACTGTCAATGGCACAGAGACTAAGGAGGTACAAAAAGGTTGCTCGTACAAGGCGTCTTTAGCATGCAATCCACATAGTTTCAACGGTACTGAAGGAGCAGTAGGGATCGTTCGGTGGATCGAGAAAATGAAGTTCATGCTCGACATTAGTGACAGTGCTGAGAACTGCAAGGTCAAGTATGCTACTTGCACCTTCCTGGATGAAGCCCTGACATGGTGGAATTTGCATGTCCAGACGCTGAGAAGAGAAGCCGCGTATCAACTTTCATGGAACGAACTGAAGTCCGTGCTCTTGGCAGAGTACTGTCCTCGCAACGAACGACACAAGATTGAGACCGAGTTCTAGAACTTGGCAATGGATGGAGCGGAAATATCGGCATACACCACTCGATTTCACGAGCTTTCTTGACTTGTCCAGCATATGGTTACGCCATAGTTCAAGAGGATTGAAAGGTACATTTGGGGTCTTGTACCTAAAATTCAAAGCATGGTGACGTCGTCACGACCCGCCACTATCCAAAGTGCTGTGACTCTGGCGCATAGTCTGACAGATGAAGCTGTTCAATCTGGAGCTTTGATCAAGAAGGGTATGGTTGGAAAACGGAAGCCGGATGACCAGGAATCAGTGAACCATCCAGGTAAGAAGCATGCGGCAGTGGCAAAGAAACCGTACCAAGGAGCGCATCCTAAGTGTGACAAATGTGGTTTTCACCATAAGGGAACATGTGAAAGTTTTACTTTCCATAAGTGCAGAAAACCAGGCCACCTGTCTAGGCATTGCACGAACCAGGAAGCTCGGTGGGAATGTTATGAGTGTGGTAGTACGGAGCACCTCAAGATAGCCTGTCCGAAGCTGAAGGACCAGAATGCCAATGTCAGCCCTCCTCGTGGTAGAGTATTGTCGACAAAGTGATTATTTAGGCTATAAGTTGGTGGATCGTAAATGAAAAATTTGTTGACAAATGCAGGAATAGATCAACAAAAAAGCCACATGAGTTCTTGATACAATTTGCTATTTATGAACAAACACTGACTAAATAATGCAAACATAAGAATTAGATATAATATGTACACTTAATTGAGTATTTCAAATGGTAATACTGGTGTATGATTATTTTAGCAAGGTTTTGCAACTTACATATTTTTATAAAAAAAACAAACAAACTTTAAACCATGCATGTACGTACGAATATAAAAAAAATTTCTAATAATAGTAATTAAAAGGCTATGCATCTTTGATAATTTTCTTTTTTTGTCGTAAATATGTGGATACGAAACATCTTTTTGGGTTGAATAAAATTTTATAATACGACTTTGAATTTGGTTCTAGACCATTTAAAATAATTAGCGGTAATAGTCTCCGTCGCCAGACAATCGACATGTCAAGCAATCAGATAGTCGAATCATCACTCATAAATGTTAATAATTAAAATATAGGTTCAAGCGTGATTCATTGATTGATATTTTGCAAATTCGTTGTCACAATCAAGATGAGTTTACATAGTCCCTTTTTACTATTTTACATTTTTTTGGGTGAAACGTGTTACATTCTCATATGCAATTCAACATAAGTGTCTTTGTGTGATTTCTATGTTGCATTATGTCTTAAACAATACTTTGGTAAACACAATTAGACTCGCGTAATCATTAACACTACGCAAGCCGACGATACACAATGATAGATCTATTGGATTGACAACCCCACCCGGATACGTGGACCACGGATATGGGAAATGTGGCTGATTGTTATCACAACACACAACAGGTGAACCATATGTTTATGGGATGGACCACAATAAACACAAACAGGTGAACCATATGCGTATGGGATGGACCACATTAAACATGTCACAAGGTTTGATTATGCAAATGATTTGCCTAGTATTTGTTTTCATATATGAACTAGAATTGCCTTGACACTTGAATTGTACAACTTTTATACACATGATACTTTACAAAAACCTATGTAATTCTCACCAACTTTTGTTGACCCAAAATATTTTCCAACTTAACATGTTTCAGATTATAGTGTTGCTAGAAGACTAGAGTTCATGCTTGAAGAGTTATATTTAGTGTTTCTCATAATTTGATGTACAAATTTATTTTGGAACATATGTATGTATTCATTTAATGAGATTAAGTTGATTATTAACTTATTATATTATATTACCATGAGCTACTGAACAATTGTCAATACGTAACACCCCGATGTTTCCGCCATCGGTTGGGGTGTTACAAAAAACCCAAAAGTCTGTTACTCGATATTGTGTGTTTTTAGGGAACTCTCTTGTGGCATGGAAAAGCAAAAAGCAGTCCACCATTTCTCGGTCTACAGCTGAAGCTGAATTCGGACCCATGTGTATTGTGACATGTGAAATTATGTGGTTGATCAATCTTCTAAGTGAACTTAACATTCAGGTAAAACTTCCAGTTAAGTTACATTCAGATAATTCAGCTGCATTTGCTATAGCAGCAAATCCTGTTTTTTATGACAAAAAGAAACACAACGAACTTGATTTGTTTATCTTAAGAAAACATATTGCAAAAGGTTGCATTAAAACTGAGAATATAAAGACTGAGAATCAGATTGCTGATATCTTTACTAAAGGGTTAAACGTTAATCAACATAATCAAATTTGTGATTGGTTAAATAAGTTTGCATTTTTTGTAATAAAAGTGAGGGGGGTGTTAAAAAATAACACGTCATTACAAGTTGTTATTACAAGTTCTATTTTTCTAATACACTTTTATTGTTGGTTTTATTTGTGAGAATGTGTTGATGGGCTAAGAATGGACAGCTGATGAAAATGAGCCCAAGGTTGATAAAAGTTCATGGATGATGGAAGGTTGATGTGGCCCAGCTGGAAATCTAGAAGCCTAAGTTCAGGAGCCCACTTGCCAGTTGTTTATCCGAGCCTATGTGGCAATCCGGGTGATCTCAGTCCAAGGGTGTTGATCATGTCAAAGTGTATTTCTTTGACATGATCTAATGACTCGTGTTGGTTCGGATGTGCTTTCTCCCGAACCTCATTTCTCGTCTATAAAAAGATCCTCTCTTCTCCTATTACCAGTTTAGAAGTCTTTGTCTCTCTCGTTTATATTGTCTCTCATAATAGATCATCGGTTAATTATCTAATCCTTTTCTTATGAGTTTTGTATTGATCATCAGTCAATGATCATTATAGAGAGTTTGTACAAGATCATTCGTCAATGATCTGTTAGTGTTCTTGAGGTCTTTAGTCTTTGTTGGTTAGGTCTTGTGTTATTCCTAATCAAGTGTAGTTAGATCTTTGATTGGGTTTGTATTTTTTCTTGATTCAGTAATAAAATCATTGTCAGGTTATTTGGTCAATATTGTTCTTTGTTTTCTAACATAAATATAAAGGTTGATCACTTTATGTAGTTATCAACATAAAGTCTTTTTATGTAATCTACGCTATAACAAATTTGATGTACTAAAACTCGTGAGCAACTGAGCATAAAGGTATTTTTTTCTTAAGCTTTGATTATTCACACCCTCAACATATCTACACAACTGCTACCTTTATACACCCCGTACAGGGGTCCAATCATTGATCTCAGTGAGATGTTTTGTCAGCTAGTGTTTAGCAGCTGGACCTATACGCCACGTATAGGTATATAAGAGGCGTATACACATATAAGTGGCGTACAAACATTTTCATGAGGCGTATACTATATCTATATGAGGCGTATATCTCTATATGGGGGTAGCCCTATATGGGTTTTTTTTTCAAAAAACTTTATACACTATTGATATGGTAGTTTGTGCCTATAGGCCTATACGCCCCGTTTGAATCTATGAGAAATGTGACTGGCATGCATTAATGGCGCATGATATGGTCATATACTCGGCGTATAGAGAGGTGTGAAAATATTTTAGGAGTTTATGAATACCATTACCCGTTTCTTCTGAACCTTGGGTTGTGAAAGTTACCATTGTATCCCGCATTCTAAAATGTTTTCTTGAACATGACTTGGAAAGCTGGAGGGAAAACTGTTGCAAAAGTTTCAGTATGAAGATGGAAGGATCATCTGAAACAACTTTTTAGTTATGCGTAATATTTTGTAACAATCAGTCTTGGTTAAAAATGATTAAGAACGACACGCATCGTATTATAAAAAAAACATGCTCGACAATTTCTAGCGATTAGGTTGGGTGGTATGGGCTAGTGTCTCATGCCACATCAGTACAATAGTGCCCTTCTACACCATTGTGTGGGCGCTATTGTGTTGTCAAATCAATAATGAGCTTTATGGGAAGATGTGGTGGGCTCATGTGGTCTTGCTCCAATAATATTTTTGTTTTGTTTTCTTATTTATTGGAACTTTATTTCATTGTATGGGTATTAAATAGAAGAGGCCTTAAAAACACTATATACGTGGCGCAAACGTGAAGTTGATGTGGCGCAATGAAGCCCCTAGGACTTCATTGCATACCACCGAACCTTACGATTTAAAGATCTGAAAGGTATTAAGACACAGTAAACTTGTAACACCCCAACCGATGGCGGAAGCATCGGGGTGCCACGTACTGACGACTGCTCAATAGCTCATGGTGACTAATAAATGTTTCGATAGATTAATTAATAGATTACAAGTATTTACATACAACTTAAATATGTTCAAACAACAATAACAAGTTTAATTAAATTGAATCTAAGGCTTCAACACCTATGTGATCCCAAGCAAATGCTAAAACTTCCAAGCAACTGAATACCTGAAACATGTTAAGTTTTGGAAAATAGAGGGGGTCAACTATAAAGTTGGTGAGAGTACATAAGTTTTTGTCAAAACAAAGTATAGTATCAAAAAGTGTAAGCATACAATTCTGTGTCAATATGTAACATCTAGGGCATACATGTGAAAACAAAACTACAGCAAACTGGGGCATAATCAACCCTATGTTGACAAAGTGTAAAGGTCCATCCCATAGACTTGGTTCACCTATGTTTAAGTTGCAGTTCCAATCACCCGCGCTCCCCATAGACATTGTCAACGAATCTAGGTGGGGTTGTCAATCCAATAGATCTATCATTGTTATTGTTAGCTTGATCAAAGTTAATGATTATGCAAGTATTAGTTGAGTTTACTTAGCAAGTTTAAGACACGTAGCACAAAGAATCACACAATACACATAGTTGAATTGCATAAGTTTAAAGAACAAAGTTTAACATGTTATCCCCGAAAAGCATTGAAAAACTGTAAAAGAGTGGGGATATGTAAACTCACCTTAGCAAAGCAAGCAAATTTCCAATTAGCGCAAATTTAGTTGAAAGAATCCCGAAGGATTATCCTAAAGAGTTCGCAAAGTAATAATTTAATAAGTTAGGGAAAACTAAATCGAGTCTAAGTGTCACAAGCCTAATAAATCTAAGATGTCTAGGTCGATTGATTAGAGTTCTCTAGTTTTGGGAGAAAAGATTTAACTGTTTGACTTTTGTGAAATTAAATTCCAAGAAATTATTTTGGAATTTATATAAAAAGTTACAACAAAGTTTACAAGGAAAACTGATTAGTAACAAGTTTAATAAAATTATCAACTTAATGTTATCTTTTTTTTTAGAGAATATGGTATTTATGAAGTTTCTATAAAAAAATTCATGATCCAAAACATGATCTTATTAGTGTCATCTTAACCATATTAAAAACTAAAACAGTTAAAACTAAACAGAGGAGGAATCGATCCCCTGATCTAGCCTTTAATTCACCGATGTACTAACCAGTTGGACTGGTTGTTCCTTTGGTATTGATATCAGTTTTAAATGTTTAAAACTTAATTCTGCAGTTTATTAACTTCTACATTAAAAAGTTTCCTTTTATGCCGTCTTCCTCCCAATACAAACCAAACCAGACCCGTCCCTTTACCCAATCCAATTTAACACCGAACTGACGTAACTTCGAACTTGATTAAAGGATTATAGAACCCACTAATCATCGACCAAAACATAAGAATCTAATGCAATATAACGTACCAGACGCGAGGAACGAAACGAAGGACAAGAGGATCAAAAACAGGTTCGGTTCTGGCGACGAACAGGAGCTACGAACACATTCCGGTTCTGGAGTCGTGATGCGAAGAACCGTATGAGGTCGTGATGGTTTGAAAACAGAGGGTTACGGAGGGTCGATTTATAGAGAGATTATGGATAGGAGCTCGACTTTTAGAATAGAAATTGATAAAGTTCAAATCGATTTGATAAAGATTCAAGTTTAACCGGGTTAATCTCGACTAACAATTTGACCGACAAAAAGGGACATTTAACACATATTTGAATACTAGAATTTATAATTATTAAGCTTTTGATTCAGATCATGTTTCCAACCTTCGCGATTAGGATGCCAGTTTAAAAAAAAAAAAAAAGATAGCGACAGGTCAAGGATCCAAATTTAATTGTCGCTGGGTAAAAGAAATGGGTGTTGGGCTTGATCCTTGGGTATCGATTACCAGATTTTGAGTTTATACAATTGAGTTTATACAAAATAGATTTTGGAGTTTTAAGTTATAAAAAAAACTTATAGGAGTTCATGTAAAAAAAAATTCTAAGCATCCGAAAATTTGAATATGTATAAGTGTCGTTATTTGATAAAAATAAGTGACATATATATCCCTTTACTATATATTTAGTTATATCGAATTAATCATATGATCATATTTTAAATAAGAAATTAAAATACAGGAATAGTAAAATAATTTTTTTAAGTAAAAACAATTAAGAATTGGAACATTTAACTTTAATTTTTTTTTTCTAATTAATTTGAGAATACATTAAATGAATGATTATAGCAAGAAAATACGCAAGGTTACAGTCTCCCCTACTTTTGGGAATTTCGTCCCGAAATTGTAGAAGAGTGCGGGAAAATTTGAGTAATAGATCGTATGGTTAAATTCTAAAGAAAAATCAAGGGACTTGAATGACATAGTTGGTAGTTTTCAAAGAATCAAGGTGATAGGATAAATGTGATGATGAAAATGGGATTATATGGTGTAGGACTTCATGTTTCAAGAGAGCACAATCAAAGAGTTTTAAATAGAACAATTATGTTGATCGAATCTAGATAATAGAAAGACTTACTACACAAAACAAGGGTTAGTCCTGAGTTCGATTCCCAGTCCCATTTTCGATGCACCATTAGCGTTTATATATAGGGTGTACCGCAGCTAAGCCACCACTCCTTTGGTGTTTCGAAAGCGTACCGAAACATCTCCCCAGTTAACGTAAATAGAATTTCACACTACTTTAACGTACCTGTAAATTCATGATTACGTTCCGGACCGCAATCACCAATTTACCTTACATTAGGGTTTTATGGCATTCTATGACCCTAACTAAAACAACACGTTATGGCAAAAAAGATTCACAAAGATGATGAGTTTATGCGGCTGCGAAGACAAACACATTGAGTCACAATGGTTTGTTATCTCAGTGATGAGACTAATGTGGATGTGAAACCCAACACGTTAGGTTACAATGTGTCACGTAACATAGAAATGAGATTATGAAATAATGAAAATAAACATGTTTGGTTACAACGACTTGCAAGCATACGAAAAATTTAAGTATGGGCTATAACCTGAACGGGGAGCCCACTGAGTAAGATGTTTTCACATAGTATAAAAAAATGATTCCAACTGATGAGCAGGCAAGAAAAACATCTACCAGACGTGGAGTAGGAACCTCTACCGATTGTTAAGCAGGTACGATGGCCTCTACCAGTCGTTGAGCCGGTTATTAGAACCTCTACCAACTGTTGAGTAGGCATGATGACCCCTACCAATCGTTGAGTAAGTTATTAGGTACTCCACTAACTGTTGAGCAGGTAATTCATCCTCTACCAGTTGTTGAGTAGATAAATGTAGCAAAAAAAATAAAAAAAAATCAGTTTAACACGTATGTTGCAAATCGATAATACACACATACAAGCAAGTTTGTAAATACGACAAGTATTCAAGTATAGAATGTAACTTATAATTGAGTTGCCATAGACAATGTTAATGAGCCTAGGTGTGGTTTCACTAGTTGATAATTATAGCAAACATTTATATTAGCTACCCATGTTTTCAAGTATCACGAATAATCAGATGTGCAAATAGAATATGTATTCAAATTCTCATGTATCAAGAATCAAGTTTCACGCAACAAACAATCATTGTAGGGTTAAGAATCAGGGATCAAGTTAATAGTTTGGTTATCATGGAAATCAATGCTATGTTCGAAAAGACGAAGAATATGTGCCTAATCATTGAGAGAATGATGAAAACCCTTAGTATAATCAACGTTGTAAATAACAATGAATGTAAAAAAAATAGTTGATGAATGGTTTAGTCTATAGGTCAAGAAAAGGAATAAAGTAGTCATATTTGTGATAAAATTGAAATGTGGATAGTCGATCTAGATTGAGGCAAAAATAGATTATGGACTGTGTGATCTAAAAAAGGCTTCCGTTCTATATTTAAAGATGATTTTTTTAAGAAAATGCTAGTGTGATTGATTTATTGAGGATGAAACTAACTCGACCGAGGTTGTAGATTTTAGAAAACTCATATCTTGTTTTTCAAAATTCAAAAATTCAATTGAGCATCTGGTGCGGAAATCCTGATCAATTATTTAGGAAAACCAAATATTTTTGTGAAAATCTGTCAATTAAAGCATTAAAGATGTCATTTGAAAAGTGCTAGGTTTGTAAAGTTAGATGAGATATTTGTTATAATTGTTTGCAGAATTTGTGAAATTTTTGACCAAAACAGTAAATGCTGATCAGGGCACATCACATGCAAGGGGTATGATATAAATATTTGCAGTCCGATAGCTTTTCAAAATAAGGTTCAAGTTTGTGAAGTTTAAATCAATAGGTTTTTAAACAAGATGACACAAAAAGTAATAAGGTTGTAATGTTATAGGTATATAATTATGTGAGAAGAGATTGATGGTGTTTGGAGTAAGGCTGGAAATAGTAAAACACATGTGACGTAAGGGATGTGTAGGTCCCTTTCCCTTGAGATCTTCTCTGCAATCAAACCAAACACGAATCCTAGACGCGGAATATCTTTGATCCGTGGATATCACACAAAGAACACAAGATTACTTTTAATGCTTTTCTTATTAATCGAATCACAGATAACAATTAATAAGAACTACACCGAACTTGTAATCCTAGCTAGCTCTCTCAACTCTCTATGTGTTTTAACCAATTAACCAACCAACCCCTAAAACCCCATGTATCATTTGCTTATATACATGCATCCTCATGGGCTTTTAACTGGGCTTGTGTTGGGCTTTTACAATACTAGCTTAATTACATATTCTAGAACTAACTTAGACAAGTTCTTCTAACGACACGAACAATATAAAGTCTTTTGTCAATAATCTCGAGCGTTTGTTTGTCCGTTTGAGTATCTGTCACAAACTTGCACCAACAAACTCCCCCTTGACAGATGCTCTTTAAGATTATTTTTCAAATCTCAAAGTATCTTCAATTCTCTTCCACTTGAAGTCTTTAATCTTCAACATCTTGATCTTGAGATTGTCTACCAAAGTAATTTAGAAGAACTTGGCAGATCACTTCTCTTCTTTTCTTTAACTTGTGATCTTGAGTCTTTAACAGCTCTCTTATGTTCAGCATCTCTTGAGAATTAAGTAACTCCCCCTGAGAACAAGCTTGGATTGTAAAAACTTCCCCTTGAGCTCTACACGAATGCATTACTCAATCTGAAGTCTTTTTACTCCCCCTGAAACACAGAATATTTCTTCCTATATGTATATTTCTCCCCCTGAGCTGCTAAGTCTTCTAAAATCAGCAACTGTTGTATAGAACTTCAGTGTTTTGTCGTCTTCTTGTCTCTGTTTCTTCAAAAATTTTCTTGAATCACATGAATTTGTCCAAAAGGAGGTTCAGACCTCATCACGTCCATCATTATCATCAAAATATAAAACCTGTAACACTCAACAAACTTGTAAGTAAACCATCATAACAAATATAAACTTACAAAGTATATAAACCACATGTGACAAAAAATTGTTTTGCGGTTAAAATTCATAAGCTTTCAAAAGATATGCTGTCTTGCAAAATTTTTAAGTGTTTTAGAAAAACAACATTCAAAATTTTCTAAACAGTCAGATCCACCATAGAACAACCGTTTCTCGTGCATTAAATCCTGAAGCAAAATAAAATCTTTTTGGATTTTTGAGTTTTTTGACAAGTAAAGTAAATGAACGTAAAGACAAATTAAGTAAACAATGTACAAACATAAAAACACTCTATTTTTGTTATAGCAAACACTGGTTAAAAGGATCATATCAGCTAGATTGAGATGTCACAGTGAGTTAATGTTCTTAACAACTTCTTAGTGTGTAAGACTGCATTCCAAGACGATTACCAGTATTATGTATCCACATAAACAATATAACACTTAACGATTCCAAATCCATATTAGCATTTAAGTGTATTAAACTGAATCATCTATGTTACCCACGACATGACATACCCCCGCGATCAAGTCATGCACAAAGGTTCATTGTAACAGGTGAGTAAATTGCCATTATCCGTATTGTTTACAAGGTACGAGTCACGAAGGTGTACAGGTCTGCATATATCTGGATGCAACAAAGTGACCAAACGTGTACTCAACCAGGGTTAAGACAAATACCATTTTATGCGGTACGAATTTTCAGCTTGAGGCATTTTTGAGTGATTGCCTTTTAGCCTTTGAGGGTTTTGGCATTTATCGTATGCTCTTTTAAGATGTTCTGACAAAGTCTAGGTCAGCATGTATCTGGATGCAGCAAAAGACCAGTCAGATCATCCCGGATAAATTTAACAATTTAAAGACCTGAAACCTCAGAATTTTGTAACATGCTATCAACGCAAGATTTAAGACCATAAAATCATACGCCAATGACATGTATCCCACAGAATCAACAGTCATTAAGAATTCTATTTCAATTAACAGACCGGATTCGTGTGTCAATTGTCTACCAGTACATCATATAATGAAGATGCAGCCACACTTAGCTTTAATTTTCTGCTCAATTTTAGTAACTGTAACAAAATCAACAGCTAATGTGCTATCATTTCCAATTAGGTACCAGCATTGCCAAATTTTTTTCTAGTTTTTTTTTTTTTTTTTTTGCGAAATGAAGCAGAAGAAAATAAAAACAAAGAAAAACTAACTAAAACTTAAAAACTAAAAGCTTCAGCACTTATGAGAAAACGAAAAGTTATTCCGGGTTTCTCATCCCGTTCAGCTGCACTAACAGTTCAAACCGAGCTCTATCGAAAGCTTTTGTGAACAAATCAGCTGGGTTATCTAAAGTATCAACCTTTTTCAAATAAATCATCCTTTTCTCAAAACAATCCCTTATGAAATGATGCCTTATGTCTATATGTTTTGTTTTGGGAAAGTTTTTGGGATTCTCTGTGATTGAAATGGTGGCCTGATTATCAATAAGTATAGGAGTATGAGTGAAATTCAAACCGTAATCCCGCATTTGTTGTTGTATCCACAAAACCTGTGAACAACAACTACCAGCAGCAACGTATTCTGCTTCACATGAGGAAACCGCCACCGAAGTCTGCTTTTTGCACTGCCAGGAAACGATTCTTCCTCCTAAAAATTGACATCCACCAGTAGTAGACTTCCGATTTTGGTTACATCCTCCGTAGTCCGAATCTGTATACGCTACAAGATCCAATTCGCCATCAGCTGGATACCAGATTCCCAATTTGGGTTTCCCCTTTAGGTATCTAAGAATCCGTTTCACAGCGATCATATGTGACTCCTTTGGATTAGCCTGAAACCTGGCACAAAGACATACTGCAAACATAATATCAGGTCGAGAAGCAGTAAGATACATAAGCGAACCTATTATGGCGCGATACTCAGTCGGATCGACGTTTTTGTCGCTTTCAGCATCTGGATGAAGTCCATGATTCACAGGTAGAGGAGTAGCATAAGTAGAACACTCATTCATTTTGAAACGAGTCAAAATGTCATGTACATACTTAGTCTGATGTATGAACATCCCGTCTTCCTTCTGATCTACTTGTAGACCAAGAAAGAATTTCAGCTCCCCCATAGCGCTCATCTCAAACTTCTTCTTCATAACCTTCTCAAATTCAATACACATGTCTTTGTTAGGCGACCCGAAGATGATATCATCAACGTATACCTGAACCAGTAAGAAATCTTCTCCATTCCTCTTGATGAAAAGTGTACTGTCTATTTTACCTCTCTCAAAGCCATTTTCTAAGAGATGAGTTGACAGTGTCTCATACCATGCCCTTGGTGCCTGATGTAATCCGTACAGTGCCTTATCAAGTTTGTAGACACGGTCTGGATAATCTGGATCAGTAAACCCTGGAGGTTGTGAGACATACACCAGCTCCTGGACTTTCCCATATAGAAAGGCGCTTTTGACGTCTAACTGATAAACTTTAAAGCCCTTGTAGGAAGCGAAGGCTAGAAAAAGTCGAATTGCTTCGAGCCTTGCCACTGGTGCAAACACTTCATTAAAATCAATCCCTTCTTGTTGGTTGAACCCTTTGACTACCAAGCGAGCCTTGTTTCTCACTACAATACCATTATCATCAGTTTTATTTCTGAACACCCATTTGGTACCGATTTCTTGAGCACCCTTGGGTAAATCGACTAACTCCCAAACTTTGAGCTTCCTGAATTGTGCCAGTTCCTCTTGCATAGCTTCCACCCATGCATTATCACGAAGAGCTATCTGGTGATTCTTCGGTTCAACTTGCGAGATGAAGCATTTTAGGCATTTGTTGATTATGCCTGAATCTTTAATACTGACATATAAACACGTCGACTCAGAAATACTACTTCTTGTCCTTACACCCGCATTAGGATCTCCTAAGATATTCTCCACTGGATGATCTTTATTTGTGCGAGTTTGAGCAATAGCATCAACCGGTATATTCTCCTCCAAATTTGAACCTATCTCCCCCGAAGTGTGTACAGTACCGAACGGATTAACGAATTCTTCCTCTTCGGTTTCATTGACAACAGGAGATTTGTCTCTTGACGTGGAGGTTCCTGAATCAGCATCATTCTTCTTTTTATCTGCAGAGATTGGAATGATCGATCTTGGTGATATTTCATCATCATCATCTGGCATTCCAAGTACCAATTCTTCATCTGCCTCATTTGGATCTGCATTAAAGGTATATGGAACATTAAATGATTTAAAGACAGAATCATAGTCAAAGAGCCAGTCGGGATCAGTAGCCTATGCAGTATCTTGTGGTGTGTAACTAGTTATGTCAACATTGAAAACGACTTCTACACGACCCGTTGTTTTATTAAAAACCCTTTTATTTGGTGCACCTGGCACATAACCAAGAAAAAATCCTTCGTCAGCCACTTCACCGAATTTTGGTTGGTTTCTGTTTTTCAAGATAGTGCATGGCATCCCGAATGGTTCAAAACCATGAAGATTAGGCTTGTTGCCCTTCAAGAGTTCATAGCACGTTTTATTGTGCTTCTTGACGGTCAACACCCTATTCAAAACATAACATGCTGTATTCACAGCTTCTGCCCAAAATATGACAGGTAGCTTAGAATCAGCGAGCATTGTCCTTGCTGCTTCAATCAGTGTCCTGTTCTTCCTTTCAGCAACCCCGTTTTGTTGTGGCTCATAGGGCGCACTGAATTGATGTTCAATCCCTTTTCTTATGCAGAAATTGGAAAAACAACTATTCTTGAACTCCGAGCCATTGTCACTTCTGATTCTCTTTATTGTGGTTCCAAAGATGTTCTCCGTTTTGTTGAAGAAGTCCATCAAGGTCTCCCCTGTTTCATCCTTCGAACCTAGGAAAAACACCCATGAAAAACGTGAATAATCATCTGTGATCACAAGACAATAATACTTTCCACCTAAACTCCTAACATTTACTGGACCGAACAAATCCATATGCAATAAATCAAAAGGAGAGTTAAGGGAATTCTTAGTCTTTGGTTTATGAGGCTTCTTGTGTTGCTTGCCCTTCTTGCATGGCAGACACTTATCCTCCACGCCAAAGCTCTTCAATGGAACTCCTTGCACCAGTCCATGCTTTGTGATGTAATTCATCTTCCTGAAATGCAAGTGTGCCATTCTCCTGTGCCACAGCATCGAATCAGACTCTGATGCTTTTGATAACAAACATGTCGGCTCTTCATTTGCATCATCTTGAACACTCATGTCCATGATGTACGTATCATTTCTTCTTGGAGCCCTCATGATTATCCATTCTTCAGGAATCTTTACTCCCGGTTTCAACACTAATGCTTCGGACTTAGTAAAATGGACAGAATGTCCTTTGTCGCAGATTTGAGAAACACTCATTAGGTTGTGCTTCAACTGCTCCACGTAATTCACACCATCCAAAGTAATTTTGCCATTGGTGACCTTTCCTTTTCCAGTTATTCGACCACCCTTGGCTCCCGCAAAGTTAACATAACCGCCATCAATTTTAACAAAATCAATCAACAACTTCAACTCCCCTGTCATGTGCCTAGAGCAGCCACTATCAACATACCACCAGTTGATAATCCTCCTTAGCAGCTCCTGCACTCACAGATAAAGGGAATTAGTTTAGGGGAACCCAAGCCATCACGGTCTTGGGTACACCAGTTTCTACAAACGTAAATTCCTTCAAATATCCATCACATTGTTTAGGTGTGTAGGACCGTTGAGGACTACGACGTTGTTGTTCAAAATGGTTAGGTTGGTTGTAACGTCTCCCATCTGGAGACTGAGAAAACCTTTGAGGATATCTCCCTTGGTTGGAGTATCCATAATTGTTATTGTTTCTTGAAAACTGTTGACCATTCAAATAATTTCTATCCCTATGGTCGTTGTTATTATGAAAACCTTGGTTATTGGGTCTTGAAAAATTTCTATCACCGTTTGGAGATTGGTGACGATTTTGCATGTGTGGCGGCTGGTACTTACCGGGACTTGGGTTTGCCTGTTTGGCAGCTGGAGCACCAGATGTGCCAGCGTTCCCAGTATTTACCTGCCTAGGGACGAACTTAGGTTGGGTTCTTTGAAAACGAGCATTTTCAGTGTTGCTCGGTCCAACCCCATTACCACTACCCTGAGCATTCTCTAACTTATTCTGCAAATTTTTCTTCTGCGAGTTGCTCAACTTGTTTTTATCGTCTGACTTAACAGACGACTTTTGCTTTCCCCTATCTGAGTCCGTAGGTGCTCCTGTCTTTTTGAGGGGACAACAACTAGCCACGTGGCCTTTGTTGTGACATTTGAAGCACGATCGTTTCTCTAAGGGCTTTTTGTGTGGCCCCTTTGAGTTGGATCCTTCACCAGTCTCAGATTTGGTTGAAGCTGACTCAGAACCAGAATCCGTTTTATCATCAGATTTGTCATTTGAAACTTTAGGAGATTCGATCTCCGCGAAAACAGATTCAATGGAATCAGGGTTAACTTTCGAAATAGGGAAATCTGAGTTAGAGTAAATCTTATCAGATCCCTTGAGTCTATAAAACTTCTTGATTTTATCATTTACCTTCTTAGTTTTACCCCCCGACCCATCAGTTGTTTGAGTCACAGTTTTGACCTCTACAGTAGGCTTGAGGTCTTTTGGTTCAGAAACTACTTCCTGTTGAACCTTCTTACTAGCATCTTCAGATGCTTTCTCAGTTTCTTTTCTATCTACTGGCTGAGGGCCATAGACAGCGTCAGACACTTCCTCTTCATTTGGTAAAAATGAGTAATTACCATTGAAAGGAGGAGGAACATCATTATAACCTAGACCTGAATTCTCATGTTTCTCAGCTATTTCAGTTCTGGAAGTCATGATCTGATTATACATGTGTTTAGTGCTCCTACATTGATCTAGTTTCTTTCGCAGCTCAGTAATGGTCTTTTGTTTCTCTAAGATTTCTAGCTGCATTTTCACAATTGTTTCATCTTTCTCAGCTAGACCCTTGCACTGGAATTCACAATCACCAGTTTTAATACAAAGTAGCCTATTAACTTCCTTAAGATCTTTTTGGGTGCTTTCTAACTTTTTCTTAAGGCCAGACTCTCTATTTTTGTTGCCGAAATTTAACTCCTTTTGCTCATCTAAGAGCACTATGAGTTGTTTATTTTGGTCTACTTGCTTATCATGTTCTTTATTTATGAAATCTAGTTTCTCAACAAAGTCAAAACATTTTTTGCAAGCATCAACGACAGTAGATAAAGAAATGTGTACCTTTTTGGCGTCAGAGTCCAGTTCAGTCATGAATGCAATGAACTCAGCTGTTGACATCCCTTTTGTAACTGTTGTTAGATCCAGAATCTCTTCAGTCGGCTTGTTGTCTCTGATGATTTCTTCCACTTCCTCAGATTTTTCAGTAGCAACTACCTCAGACTTCACTGCACTTTCATCAGCTTTAACTTCTTTAGCTTTGACCTTTTCAGCTTCAGTCATATGTTCTTCAGTCTTGACCGTTTCAGACACGGTCTCGTTGTCAGAATCAGATGCTTCTGACTTCATACTTTCATCTTTGATCTCTGCCATAAGAGCCTGATCACCATCTATCATAGAACTCCAGTCATATCTGCCGTCAGGTTTAGCAACCATGAGTGCTCTAGAACTTGAATTGTTAGAACTTGAAGGTGGGGCAACAGAAGAACTCTGTCGCGTGGTGTTGGAATTGCTGCTTGAACCTTGTCTTGAACATTCTCTGGCGAAGTGGCCAAAGGAATGGCAGTTGTAACACTTCACCTTGCTTTTGTCAAAGCCAGCTCTTCCACCAACGAGCTTCCTTCCAGTCCGTTCCATGTATTTCTTTGCCTTGCGTGAGAGCATGGCCAAGTTCCATTGTAAGTCCATCTCCTCTAGATCATCAGGGTCAATTTGATCATAATCTTCATCAAAGAGAGCTGGATCATTGATCTTCCCTTGAATGTAGTTCTCGTATGAAGCTATGAAGGAAGATAACACAGCAAGTTGTTGTTCGGCCGATTTAACACTCATCGGCATGGACTTGCTTGTTCCAGTGTATGATCCACCTGTACTCTTTCCATTCCCGCCAGAAGGGATATCCTTGACTTTAGTTGTCTCACCTGATGTTGACACAAAACAACACTCACCGTCAGAATCAAGAATAATATTACCAGATGTGTCACCTGAGAAGAATGCCGAGACACCGCTGCTGCTTGACGAGGTTTTAGCTGCAGGCTTTCCATGATAAATCCCTGGATCCTGTACCTGTTCAGATCCTGCTTCCCGCCTCATCATGTTAAAACTGTAAGCTCTAAGCTTCCCTACCACAGTATCCAAAGTCATAGTACCGTAGTCAGTTCCATTTCTGATCATTAGAGAATACACATCCCATTTCGTAGGAAGTGCATCCAGCAGCTTGTCGTTCAGCTCATTGTCAGTATACTGTATTTCATGCTTTCCCAACTCAGTAAGCAGATGGTAGAATCTTGTGATGATGTCTTCTAAGCTCTCATCTTTGAAATGCATGAAGACTGCAAACTGTTTCTTCAGCAGCTCTTTCTTATTCTTTTGCACTTCAGCACTGCCCATGTACCGTTTCTCCAAAGCTTCCCATAAGTCTTTAGCTGTTTTGTTTCTGCTGAATGTGTGGAGGATTTCTTGTGGCAAACACATGGTAATAGCAGCTCTAGCTTTATTTTCAGCTTCGTGCATCAGTTTCTGTTCTTCGTTCATCTCACTAAAAGCGAGTAGTCTTTGCCCGCTCATACCTTCACCTTGTTTGAATGGTTGTATGTACCCGTCTGAGATGCAAATCCACATTCTTAACTGGTAAAAACGAGCCCATTCCTCGAACCGTCCTCTCCACCAGAAATAGTTGTCAACACTTATCATCTTGGGTGGGGAATTGGCTTTTCCCACCTCATGATCCATCTCAACCATTTTATTTAATAACGCCATTGTTTTTAGTAGATTTAGATTTAATTAACAAGTTGTTAAATTAATTAAGTCCAAACTAAACAAAACAATGGTGTCCGAGAACTAGTCTTTGTGCGAGAACTAATGTGTGTTTCCGAGAACTTGTGTTGGTTTCTGAGAACCTATGTTGGTTTCCGAGAACTATAACTTGTGTCCGAGAACTAGACTTGTGTATCTCCGAGAACTTGCTTGTGTCCGGGAACAACTATTTATTTCTGAGAACCCTTGCTTTGTGTTCGAGAACAAAAGCTTTTGTTTGAGAACTAGAGTTATCCGAGAACTAATAGTCGAGAACTATGATGTTTGTCCGAGAACAGTTTTCGAGAACCACAATCTATCCGAGAACCAAAGTCTTGTCCGAAAACCTTTAATTTCCGAGAACTATTATGTTTCCAAAAACTCTATGTCGGAGAACTGATTGAGTTCGAGAACTAGTTTCTGAATACTTGTGTTCGAGAACCTTGTAGCTGAGAACCAATCTGAGAACTTGTTGTTTGAGAACTATAAACTCCTTGGTCAACAAGATAGAGATCCCACTAATTTAGGAATTGATTAGGTTGATTTGAATTTCAAAATCTTCCCCAATCCTTTCCTTATCTTCCAAAATTCTGCACTAACACAAATCACAAAACAAGTGAACCAAAATAGGATCAAACACAATAATTTTAATAAAAACTAAAGTGTTCTTGATGTTCTTGGCCAGTTTATATCAAACCCGAACAATCCTATAATTATGAGACCTGCAAAAGCACTTGAAACAAATAATAAGATGTAGAACAAAAATTAATGATATGACTCAAAAATAACTAAAGCATTATAAATCCAAATAAAAAAGAAGCGTAACTTCAAAAAAAATATATGAACCGTAACTTAAAAAAAACAATCAGAAACCTTTTTTTTTTGGTTAATAAAAACTTGAAACAAAACACATCTTCAAAGATTTTACGAACCAAAACATTAAATCCAAATACAAAAAGTCAAAGAAGCTTTAATTCAATTTCAAAACTTTTAAAGAATTTTAAAATCCAAAAAGAATTGAAACAATGAAGTCGAACAGAATATAAAAAAAGCAAAAACAGAACGAAAACTAGATTAAAAAATAAAATTCGAACCAAGGAGAAATATGCAAACCGATTAATATTAATCTCCACGAACTCGTTCCTTGAATGATATCTAGCCCGAATAGCTCTGATACCACTTGTAGGTCCCTTTCCCTTGAGATCTTCTCTGCAATCAAACCAAACACGAATCCTAGACGCGGAATATCTTTGATCCGTGGATATCACACAAAGAACACAAGATTACTTTTAATGCTTTTCTTATTAATCGAATCACAGATAACAATTAATAAGAACTACACCGAACTTGTAATCCTAGCTAGCTCTCTCAACTCTCTATGTGTTTTAACCAATTAACCAACCAACCCCTAAAACCCCATGTATCATTTGCTTATATACATGCATCCTCATGGGCTTTTAACTGGGCTTGTGTTGGGCTTTTACAATACTAGCTTAATTACATATTCTAGAACTAACTTAGACAAGTTCTTCTAACGACACGAACAATATAAAGTCTTTTGTCAATAATCTCGAGCGTTTGTTTGTCCGTTTGAGTATCTGTCACAAACTTGCACCAACAGGATGCTGGCAAAAAGAAGCAAATTTGTGATAGACACAAGGATCATGAAACTCAGACTGGGTGAAATAAACAAGCATAGGAATGGATTTTGTAATTCAGTTTTTAACACCAAGTATGGAGTTAGGATGAAGCTTCTTAAAATAATATGAAACTCAATCCTTTAAAGGGGTTGAAAATCAAGGAAGTAGGCACCAAGCCTAGGAATAAAGTCTTGAGGAGATTCCTCTTCAGGATGATGCATTGCCGTTCCACCGTGGATGATATTGAAGATTCTTAGCATGAGGAAAGAGAGTCAAAAGAAGGAGAAAGAAGCAAGATAAGCAGACACAAGATGGATTGGAGAAACACAAACAAATAACAAGCAAGAAATAGGTCAGTTATGTCGGACTCTTAAGGTTATAGTCTAGGTCATGTGTCTAATAACCTAATTCACTATAACCATGGCTCTGATACCAATCTGTAAGACCCCAACCGATGGCGGAAGCATCGGGGTGCCACGTAGTGACGACTGCTCAATAGCTCATGGTGACTAATAAATGTTTCGATAGATTAATTAATAGATTACAAGTATTTACATACAACTTAAATATGTTCAAACAACAATAACAAGTTTAATTAAATTGAATCTAAGGCTTCAACACCTATGTGATCCCAAGCAAATGCTAAAACTTCCAAGCAACTGAATACCTGAAACATGTTAAGTTTTGGAAAATAGAGGGGGTCAACTATAAAGTTGGTGAGAGTACATAAGTTTTTGTCAAAACAAAGTATAGTATCAAAAAGTGTAAGCATACAATTCTGTGTCAATATGTAACATCTAGGGCATACATGTGAAAATAAAACTACAGCAAACTGGGGCATAATCAACCATACGTTGACAAAGTGTAAAGGTCGATCCCATAGACATGGCTCACCTAAGTTTAAGTTGCAGTTCCAGTCACCCGCGCTCCCCATAGACATGGTCAACGAATCTAGGTGGAGTTGTCAATCCAATAGATCTATCATTGTTACTGTTGGCTTGATCAAAGTTAATGATTATGCAAGTATTAGTTGAGTTTACTTAGCAAGGTTAAGACACGTAGCACAAAGAATCACACAAGACACATAATTGAATTGCATAAGTTTAAAGAACAAAGTTTAACATGTTTCACCCCGAAAAGCATTGAAAAACTGTAAAAGAGTGGGGATATGTAAACTCACCTTAGCAAAGCAAGCAAATTTCCAATTAGCGCAAATTTAGTTGAGAGAATCCCGAAGGATTATCCTAAAGAGTTCGCAAAGTATCAATCTAATAAGTTAGGGAAAACTAAATCGAGTCTAAGTGTCACAAGCCTAATAAATCTAAGATGTCTAGGTCGATGGATTAGAGTTCTCTAGTTTTAGGAGAAAAGATTTAACTGTTTGACTTTTGTGAAATTAAATTCCAAGAAATTATTTTGGAATTTATATAAAAAGTTACAACATAGTTTACAAGGAAAACTGATTAGTAACAAATTTAATAAAATTATCAACTTAATGTTATCTTTTTTTTAGAGAATATGGTATTTATGAAGTTTCTATAAAAAAAATCATGATCCAAAACATGATCTTATTAGTGTCATCTTAACCATATTAAAAACTAAAACAGTTAAAACTGAACAGAGGAGGAATCGATCCCCTGATCTAGCCTTTAATTCACTAATGTACTAACCAGTTGGACTGGTTGTTCCTTTGGTATTGATATCAGTTTTAAATGTTTAAAACTTAATTCTGCAGTTTATTAACTTCTACATTAAAAAGTTTCCTTTTAAGCCATCTTCCTCCCAATACAAACCAAACCAGACCCGTCCCTTTACCCAGTCCAATTTAACACCGAATTGACGTAACTTCGAACTTGATTAAAGGATTATAGAACCCACTAATCATCGACCAAAACATAAGAATCTAATGCAATATAACGTACCAGACGCGAGGAACGAAACGAAGGACAGGAGGATCAAAAACAGGTTCGGTTCTGGCGACGAACAGGAGCTACGAACAGATTCCGGTTCCGGAGTCGTGATGCGAAGAACCGTATGAGGTCGTGATGGTTTGAAAACAGAGGGTTATGGAGGGTCGATTTATAGAGAGATTATGGATAGGAGCTCGACTTTTAGAATAGAAATTGATAAAGTTCAAATCGATTTGATAAAGATTCAAGTTTAACCGGGTTAATCTCGACTAACAATTTGACCGACAAAAAGGGATATTTAACACATATTTGAATACTAGAATTTATAATTATTAAGCTTTTGATTCAGATCGTGTTTCCAACCTTCGCGATTAGGATGCCAGTTTAAAAAAAAAGATAGCGACAAGTCAAGGATCCAAATTTAATTGTAGCTGGGTAAAAGAAATGGGTGTTGGGCTTGATCCTTGGGTATCGATTACCAGATTTTGAGTTTATACAATGGAAAAATTACAGAAATCGTCCTTTATGTTTACCTATTTTTTCAGTAGGTGTCCTTAAACTTCAAAAGTGATGAGAATCGTCCTTTATGTTGTAAAATATTTCAAGTCTCGTCCTTTAGCACTAACTTGGTTAGATTTTTTGGTTAAATTTGGTCATGTGCCTTGCATATGAGGGCAAAATAGTCATTTAATGTCTCCATCTACCCTAGCTATTTAAAAGCTTATTCTTCTTCATCTCTTTCATTTTCTCAGACAACAACAACAACAAATGCTCTCAAACTCTCTCTCTCTAGAAAAACCTCTCAAGCTCTTTCTCCCTACCCCTACCCCTACCTCTCTCTCACTCGTCTCTCTCTCTTCCTCCCTGTATCAAGAGCCGGCCGACCACCTCCTTGGTCGCAGCGGCGGTGTGGTGGTCCAGGCACTCGCGTCGGGCAGAAGACGGGGTGGCACAGGGTATTGGGGATCGAGTAGGGATGTGCTGGTTCGGGTGGTGGTTACCAGAGCTGAATCAAAAAAGGTAGATGGGAACTGACCATGGCCTTCGGCCGATCAAACTTGCTTCGATGACAAAGAAAGAAGGGAAAGGGGCGACGGTGGTGGTTCGATGGTAACTGACTGGTGGCTATGATGATGATAAACAACGGTGGAGGGTGGCTAACAGTGGCTGTACGGTTTGTTTAATAGAGGCGATTAAGGGATTGAGTAATGAAAGAGGACCAAAGGAGACGACAGTGGCCTCGGTCACTTTGTTTAAGTGGATTGTGGTCGGTAGTGTAATCAGGGAGGGGTCCGGCTTGTAGGTGAGTTCCGATAATCTCCAAATACTTTCCTTTTCATTACTGTTGGTTGTTAACTGAAATATTATTCAGGATTTAGGTGATTAATTGGGTTGAGGATTGTGAATATTAATGGTGAACTCAACAACTGTGGTGATTATTAGTGTTGGGTGTTCAAGTGGAATCAAGATGGGTCACGGTGGTGGTTACCAGGTGGTTGTGAGAGTCGCACGGCGGTTACAGCGGCGGCGGGGGAGGTGAGGTGGTGCTCGGTGATGGTGTAAGGCTAGTTATGGTTATGGGTATGGTTGTTGGTGGGTAATGGTTTTCAATCAAAAATGGTCTAGAACATCTCGTCAATTAAGATTAGTTTATTAGGGGTTAGGGAAATTGGAAGAAGGTTGGTGGAGTGGTGGTGGCAGGTGGGGCAATGGTGGTGATGGTAGATGATGGTGGCAATGGTGATGGGTGGTGGTTGTGAACAGGTAGAGAGAGAGATAGAGAGAAGAGAGAGTAAATTGTTTTTTTTAATTTTGGACCAAAAGTATAAGTTAATTACACAACTAGTCCCTAAAAGAGTAAAAAGACAAATTTACCCTCATGTGCAATGCACATGACTGGATTTAACCAAAAAATCTAACCAAGTTAGTTCTAAAGGACGAGACTTGAAATATTTTACAACATAAAGGATGATTCTCATCACTTTTGAAGTTTAAGGACACCTACTGAAAAAACAGGTAAACAGAAAGGACGATTTCTGTAATTTTTCCTTATACAATTGAGTTTATACAAAATAGATTTTGGAGTTTTAACTTATAAAAAAAACTTATAAGAGTTCATGTAAAAAAAATTCTAATCATCCGAATATTTGAATATGTATAAGTGTCGTTATTTGATAAAAATAAGTGACATATATATCCCTTTACTATATATGGGAAGGGTTATCTTGAGAACAAGAAAATTTGTGAGAACACTAAGAACCATTTTCATCCATAGATCATCCACAATCAAAGGCTAAGATTAGAGTGATTTAAAAAGAGAAGGGACCATAAATTATAAGACTACAAAGGGCATTAACGTAAAATTATATTTCAAAACCCTTACATCTCATAATCATGAAACCTCAAATCACCATCTTCCTCATGAACTCATAGCCCCAATCCTGTAGGTCGATGATGGATATTAGGAATATAAAAGCACTAGTTTAAATCAGATTTCTTTTAGTCAATCACTAGTTCTTCGACGAAAACTCAAATCACTGGAAAAGATGAAGACGACGACATCAACATTAAGAGCTGTGATTCCGATGAGCATGAGGATGGACATGTGGCGGCGGAAAATGGTAACGAAGTTGAATTGGAGGGAGAGAAGCTAACGACGACGTCATCCTCGATTCCTGATTTGTCTATTGTTGCCGATAACTGACATGGCTTCGATTCTAAGGCTAGATTGTGGTCTTATTGATCATTCGATTCAGATTTCTAAGGATTAATCGAGAGAAGAAAAGCGGTGTAGGAAAGTAATTAACATCAAAATCAATTAATTTGGGATGGTATGGCGAAGATGATCGTCACCGAGGAGGCTCGTAAGGAGTTCCAGACCAAATACAACCAGGTATTAAGTAAAAGCGCTCAAAATTTTCAAATCTATGTGTATATATATATATGTACGTAACTACGTATCGAATCTTTAGATATTAGTGTAATGAGCAATATGGATCTGTACTTGATCTGATAGGTAGTGTTTTCGTGTCTTGCAATCGTTCGGATTAAGTTATATACTGAAATGATGTTTTATATATGACCTACAAGTTTTACATAAATAATTTTTAGTTAGTAATGAGAGGGTGATCTGTTTTTTGTGCATAAGACAAAGAGTCTAGACTTCTGCAGATGATATTGTTTCTTTTGATTACTTAAAATAGTTAATGATAATGTTTTGAGTGATACGGATCTCCAATTAATCATATAATTAGAGATTATGTGAATTATAAACTTTCGGATTAGGTTTGATGTTAAAATGGTGTTTTATTTATATACTTTTGGTGTACACATGTTTTTAGTTGTTGTATTGTTTCCTTGGACTGCCTAAAGCAATTAATATGAATGTGTTGAGTGTTGTCGATCCGTGTTTGGTTAGATAGTTATGATTTCTATGAATTAAAAACATGTTTGGACCATTAAATGATTAATGTATTCAAGTTGATTAACCGACTGTTTTTCAAATTATTTGTTTGATCATAATTTTTTCTCCAACCATTGCATTTCATCAATATATGCGATTGTAACTGATATATTAAATGTTTAGGTATAATTTCTACATGTGTAAATCAACTTCATTACTACTGCATTTGTGGAAATAAGTAATTACACATGTGTAAATTGTTTTTGGTATATTGCATTTGTGTAATTAACTAACTTACACATGTGCACATTGAAACAAGGATATTTGAACAAATAAGTATGATTAAATAAGTGTAATTAACCGGTTTACACATGTGTAAGGAGGTTGTTTACGCATGTGTAAGAAAGCAGTTTTGCTCACTTACACATGTGTAAGTCAGCTGGATTATTTGTATAGAGTAGCAGTAAAAAACAAATGGTTTAATGTTATTGTAACTTTGTCATTTTGACCAGGCGCATAAAAAAATACAATCTACCGTTGGTTGGAAAATGACAAAGAGAATCTTGAGAAGTCAATTGTAGAAGCCGAGAAGATGATACAAAGATCATACTTTGGAAAGCAAACATTAACCGAGAAAGCATCGAAGTTTAAGAGAGACAAAATGTAAGAAAGAAGACTAGAGTATATAATGGATTATGACTTGCTTCTATGTTATCGTGGTTAGGATGTATCCAGAATGCATTGCAGTTTGAGAAAGAACAAAATGAAAAGTTAGAGTAGTTGATATTTTGAGTAATGACTAGTTTTTATGTTACCATGCAAATCGCTAACATGGATATCATGTAATCATGGATGTTTATGTTGGTAATGTGTTGGTTGAAATGTCCGGAAACTTTGGCTTTGTTTAGAATGCAATTTGGTTACAATGTCCGCAATTTACACAGGTGTAAAACAGGCACGTACACATGTGTAGCAACATACAATTGAAAAAAAACTAGACACTTGCACATGAATCCAGTTGGAAAAGTGTAATTCGGAAACAAATAAGGGACAGAAGGAAATTTACACATGTGCAAATCAGTTTCAAAGTTTAATACAAAAACAAATGTATGACAATGAGCAATTTACACATGTGTAAAACAGACACTTACACATGTGTAAAACAATCAAACATAGAAAAACTAAGACTAAAAGACATTGAACATTTACACATGTGTAAAATAGCTTCAAAGTTTATCTAGAAACAACTATGTGACAGCAAGGAAATTACACATGTGTAAAACAGGTACTTATACATGTGCAAACATACA
This sequence comes from Ambrosia artemisiifolia, assembly GCA_032199755.1. Taxonomy (NCBI): domain Eukaryota; kingdom Viridiplantae; phylum Streptophyta; class Magnoliopsida; order Asterales; family Asteraceae; genus Ambrosia; species Ambrosia artemisiifolia. Next base: position 28,762,720 of record CM063521.1, read on the forward strand.
ATTGAACAAAACTAGACACTTACATATGTGTAAATCAGGTGGAAAAGCATAATTCAGAAACAAATCAGGGGCAGAAGGCAATTTACACATGTGTAAATCACGTTCAAAATTTAATTCAACAACAAATATGTAACAGAAACAAATATGTGACAACAAGTTTAATACAAGAACCATCTTTATTTTTCAAATACATGTTCATACAACCTCTAACAAGTTACCGATTTAAAGTACAAAAAACCTTGTAAATAAAGGTTAACATCAGCTACATAGCTACATTGTAGCTTGTTAGTTATAAGAGCTGCATGAAGATAACAATGTTAAGCATCCTCATATAACAACTTGGTTTAACATCATGGCTTGTGAAGATTCGTCCATAATGATTTGTTTAACGTCCTCCTATTACAACTTGAGAAATCTCCTTGCATTGCGTGTTTCCTACTCAACTGACAAAAGAAATTCAACATTAAGTTCTCGATGAAATTATAAACCTAAAACGTAAATTTGATCAAACTTTTCAATTTTAATTCGACTCGTCAATTGATACACGAAAAAAGACATTTGTCATGGCTTTCAAAACATATGAAGTAGGAGAAAGCAGGGAATTGTCAGTTAATACCTACATTATGATAGAGTTCTCTTGATAATGTCACGCATCTCCCTCGGCCATGTTTTCCACGCCAATTTCATTCAAAATCGAAGTAACTTCTATGGCATGCTCACATATTTATAGCCTTATAGCCATGATCAAATCTCAAAACTAGAGCCCATTTGCTATCAGATAATCCATAATGCATGATACAAATTTCGTAAAAAAATAGAAAACAAATTAAAAACTCAATTATAACCCATACACCAAAGTTTAGTTAACCAGTTAAACTTGCAATTTGTTACAATTTCAATTACAACAATAAAAAAACCACCATGAAGAAGCAAACAACAACAGATCTAGGATCAATTGCCATACCATACGATTTTGGTGCAGGGGAAGTATCATCAAACACATTAAAACCAAGACTTGTTAACAAAACCCAAAAATCAATTAACCAAAAATTATATGTCACCTAGGCTACAACATTGCTAGAATCGAACAAGTCTTATCTACAATTCCCAAAATTTCACCAGACTACAATCGATAATAATCCACAACTGTTAAAACATATGCACTGTTAATCAGATTATATGAACCTTGAAACACCCATCAAGAAGCACAATATGATTGTTGCATAAAGAATCCAGCAAAATAAAAATTAATTAGGGCAAATTACGAACTTAATAGAAACATGAATTCAAATCTTGGAACAAAATCGAACGAATAATAATTGGTGAATCCAAACAGAACAAATTAGACAAAGTAATCGAAATTAGAAATTGATACTAAGATCGGTTAAACAAGAATCAATGAATCTAAAATCGTTCGAAATAATGAAGATTAAAGAACAATACCTGCAAAATCGAAACAAAATCAGTGAAGATCACTTAATCCGGACAATAATCGATTGATGAGGAGTACAGATGAACATCATGTGTGTATGGATTGGAGAAGAATAAAGAGGACATGTATGAATGAATGTGGGTGATAAGAAGCAAGTGAAAATACATAGAATTGTCCAATTACCACTTTACCCTTTTAATTAAAACACAATGGAAGTAAATGAGTGGCTAAGATTTGTTCTCATGGTTCTCACAAAATATGGGTGTTCTCATTTAAACCCTCCCCTACTATATATTTAGTTATATCGAATTAATCATATGATCATGTTTTAAATAAGAAATTAAAATACAGGAATAGTAAAATAATTTTTTTTAAGTAAAAACAATTAAGAATTGAAACATTTAACTTTAATTTTTTTTTCTAATTAATTTGATAATACATTAAATGGATGATTATAGCAAGAAAATACGCAAGGTTACAAAACTAGTCCACCTTACATTATAGTTGATACTACCCTACACTATATCTCTGTCTTTTGTATTGCTTTTTCTCAAACCCTTTTATAATTGAATTAGAGAGAATAGCATGGTTGGTCCTTGTGGTTTTTCCATATTACAGTCTTGGTCCTAAAGCTTTAATATTTACATTGTTCGTCCTGAAAGTTGTAAACTTATTACTAATATGGTCTAGATCTATTAATTTTGTAGCCGTGTTAGTCCCTACCCTTAACGGTTGTTAACATTCTTTGTTAAATGGATATAAAATACCTATTTTGCCCTTATAAAAAAATAAAACAAATATTTTTTTAATGAATAACTACTCCACCTACACCTTACCCCCACCCCACCCACACCCCACCCCACCAATACCACACATCACCTATCTCACCGTCGTTGTTGATGAATCCAGATGTTGATATAATGCTACAATTCAGAACTTATAATTACCAGATTGCATAAACAATCGAATTTATAGCTGATGTACAAATATTATTAAAATTGATCCTAGATTCAACAATAAAGTAAGCAGGCCTATTTAGGCACTAAAGAGGGAAAAATCATTTGGAGTGATGGGACTGTAGTCTATAGAACAAATCGACAACAGGAGAAGAATGTTAGTGACATACGAGGGGAACAACGACCTTCTTGAAATGCGACGCTTGATCCAAAAAGCCGGAACCTAATCTTAATGGCAGCGATCAACAAAGCTGGCCACTGGGAAACCTAAATCTTTAACCCAAGAATGAACAGATGGATGGTCAGTGAGGGTGGTGATGGCGGGAGTAGTTGCAGGTGGTAGGTTTTTTTAGATAGAAAGAAAGGGAAAGGGGAGGAGGAAGAAGATGAGTGGGAGGTGGGTGGAAGGGCCTATTGAATTTGGTATTTAGTTTTTGGATTTATATATTCTTTTGTTTTGTATTCAGGGGTAAATAAGTAATTTTATACATATTTAACTGAAAATTTAACGATGTTAGCTATCAGGGATCACACAAGTGTAAATTTGACAAACTCAAGTATCAACTGTGTAAATAGTGAAGTCTTAGGACCAAGAATGCAGTATTGAAAAACCACAGGGACCAATCATACGATTCTCTCATTGAATTATTATAGCAAACTATTTTTCACAAAATAAACAAACACACCTAGTAAAATTTACATTTAACAAAAGCTACTTGTAGATTTTTAGCTATAGAAGTGGGACAAAAGAAAACATTTCCTTTTTCCCCCGGAGATAGAAAAATTAATCCCAAAGACACCCCAATGAAACGTGTGTGAAGGAATAAGCAACAAGAATATCAAACAATAATTAAATTAATTGTCACATTATAATCTTATGTACATATTGGGTACCGCCACTACACCTTAGCACTAACACGCGCCAAACACCGATAGGGGCACTGTGGGGTGGTCTGGGCGTCAACTTTACTTGCATAACCGACTTGATGAAACAAGTCAAACAATCTCACATCATACTCATATTTTATATATACTTAATTTGATTTTTTTAGGGATGGACATTTGGTATTGAGTACTTGTATCGTACCGATACCATACCATTACCGTACCGATAGATTCGGTACAACACTTTACCGATATTTGCTTTTGTTGATTACCAATGCAATATAGAGAGAGCATTTTGTAACAAGTACTGGTATTATACCCATATCGTACAAGTACCGTAGCGTTAGATTCGGTACGGTACTCGGCATTTTTCCAAAATTTTGGTAATTGTATTGCTACGGTTAGGCCTGTAAACGAACCGAACGAACACGAACACGAACACATAATCGAACACATTTTTGTGTTCGTGTTCATTCATTAAGAAATTTTTCGTGTTCGTGTTCGTTTATGTCCGTTCATTTAAAACCTAAACGAACAGTTCATGAACATAAACGAACACAAATGAACATATACGAACATTAATGAACGCAAACATTAATAATGATTCATCACAATTCAACCAACTCTAATACATCACAATGCATGAAGACCAATTCTAAATTAGTAGTTTGAATGTACTTGATTCATTCAAAATATCCATCATGTATCTACCAAAAAGAAGGGAAGTGGGGCTATGAAGTGTGGAGAACGGCTTATATGTTTAGAATGTTAGAGTTAGGGTTAAGTTTTAGAACATATAAAATATATTGTATATAATATAATATGAATTAAGGTTACTTAACAAAAGGGAACTAAATAATAAAAATAAAGTAAACTTTAATTAAACAAACATAAACGAACGAACATAAACGAAGAAAAATGAATGTACATAAACGAACATTTATGAACATAAATGAACGAACAAACATGTGTTCATGTTCGTTTGTTTAATTAAACGAACAAAAAGTTGTGTTCATGTTTGTTCATTTATTTAAATAAACCAACATAAACGAACTTCCCTCCAAACAGTTCGTGAACCGTTCATGAACGTTCAGTTCGTTTACAGGCCTAGCTACGGTACCGATCTCATCCTTAATTTGTTTTAGTCAAACTAGTACACACTTTTGAGGGTTTAGTTAGTGAGAGCCCCACGGCTAACATTTGATAATCAGTTTTCTTTTTGCATTACACAGAGTTGAGTCTAATGAAACTAGTTTCTACTTTGAGATTGGCCATAACATAAAGATCGATTACATTGATTCTCGTCGGTATCATGGATCGGAAGGTACATTTAAATGAAGAACAACAGCAGGTGGTCCTTCTAATCGAATGTAATCATACATTATTCCTCCAGGGAATATAATTCCTTCATTTATTTTTGTCAAATAAATGGCGTTTTCTCCGTCCAAGTTTAAAAGCTGTCCGGGTATATCCACGCTGAATAACCAGTACAATCCATGTATTCCATGCCGTGCAACTGCATTGTCACCCCCAATTGTTCCAGTCGAAAATAGCGGGGGTGTATCAGTGTTTAGATCATTAGCTCGAACCTAAAAATAAGAAAACCGGGGGTTACAATATGCATATGCAGAAAGAAAAATGCAGATTTGTTTGAAAAACAAAAATATGAGACCCATCCACAGACAAACCGGAGCACCACCTGCCTGTTTTGAGACGGTGGTTTCCTTCCCTCATGTTAGGACTGCTTCATGAGGACAGGAGGCTTATAAAATGGTCGCAAACAATAGATCGAGTACTATAAATCAATCAATGATATTATTCTAAAAAAATACCTCAAGTTCTGATAATTGTACTGACGCTAGAGCCAATCTCAGTTTATAAGTTCCATTTTTGTTCAGATCCTTTAACTTGAACTTGATCGTCCAAGTCGTTTTTTCGTACATAATGTCATATCTCTTCCTGTAAATTAACAAACAAAAGTATTTACTTCTAAATAACTTTGGTTTTTCGTACTGTTGTTTTTTTTTAAAAAAAAAAAAAAAAAAGAGTTACCTGTTTACATGTGCGAAGAACCAGTCTTTTTTGTAATCACTTTGACCAATCGTGAATACCAAATCACCATCAGGATATACCTTTGCATATCTCTCCCACAATCCATATTGTCTAAACCTACTCAATTTATATATATATATATATAGATAATTTCAGATACCTATCAATGTTTTCACGTTAAAGCTATTCCCGAATTTGAATAGAATCCACCTGTTATGCTTGTTGGCTAGAAACTTGTTAGTATACATCTTGTCTGAATCAGGAATGTAAAATTCAGCTGCAGAGCGATCAGGGGTGCCGATCTCCCATAACGTTGGACCATCTCTTGGGGGCTCGAAAACAAGATCCCCAATGTCCATGTCACAACCTGCTTGCTCAAAACATATCAATATATATATCTTTACAGTTCAAATGTATTAATTTGGTTGGTTATTAATTTAGACTACTTTAGATTGAGGACCTTGTGTGATTGTGATGTTGCTAGTATATTTGAAGTCACCAATGAATCCATGGACCCATGCGTATACATTATACGTCCCAGGCAAGACGTTTTTTATTGAAAACCGACCTTCAACATTTGTTTTAGTCCAAAACTGATAGCCCTGTCAGTCATGTGATTTTCGATTAACATTGCAAGTTAGTAACCTGCTTGCTTATATATATGTCATTTGAAGCTAACCTTGTTTTCACGTTGCCATGATCCGGGGTCTCCTGGCAGAGCTAGTCCGATAGAAGCATCAGATGCCGGCATACGTTCATCAGTAACGAACCTAAATAGGAGCATATTTAATTTCGGCACTTTACTTGATGTTGCTAATTAATATATATATATATATATATATATAGGGTGTGGTTCAAATAAGAACCATAGTTTAAGTAAGAACCATAAGAACCATTTTTAGCCATTGATCTTGAATGGTAAGATGGTAAATAAATCCAACTTTATTTAAATGATTATTTTAAATTAAGGGCAATTATGTAATTTTATCCCATAAATTTCTCTTCATCCAAATAACTAACTACTCTCTGTCTCCTATTTTCTCTCTTTAATTAAATATAAACAATTTTACTAACATTATCTCTCATATTCTCTTACAAATTAATTAATTTGTTAACATAATAAAACACTTGCTTATTTGTTCCATTTTGAATTATAGTGATGAATGTACACTTATGTATTACACGTATTTCACAATTTAGAAACCTATGTACATGTGTGTACATTATGAGATATTGTTCATTCGAATATCTTTTTCAAATTTACATGTCTGTAGCATTGTATGTATGCGTCCACTAAGTTTGTAATATTAGCATTATACATATATGTACACATGAGCTATGTTTAGAGAAGATTTGTATACGTGTTCTTATGAACAATACATTTACATAGGTGTATCTATATATGTACATAGATGTACAACATTATCATTAGCTAAAATAAACATACACAATACACTAATGTACACATGTGTATAGTAAAACGAATTTATAAATACGAAAACAACTAAAATCAATAAAGGTACATCTATGTAAATTACCCATATTCATATATGTATATGTATATTAGGGCATCGTTTAAATAAAGTAACCAACAGTTACAAAAACTACTAAAATCAATCTAAGGTACATATGTGAACATTCCTAATCTACATGTATGTATATATATATATATATAGATTCTTGGTTTTGATCTTCCCGAACTATAACAACCATCATCATCTTCTCCAACTAAATTGCAAGTAGCCTGTTCCTGAAGATTTACATTAAAATAAACACATCAATAACTTAATATATGACAAGTAAATTGTTAATATAAATTATCACAAATCAGGGAATATGGTATAAAAACAAAACCACCAACAAAATAAATATATGAAAAACAAAATACATATACTTTAATAGTAGATGAATTTATGAAAAAGGATATCAAAAATTGATGATTTTTTTTATCAATTGTTTTTCGTAAAATACAAATGCTTTAAAAACAGTAGATGATTTTCTGAAAAAGGACATAAAAAAACATTTTTTTTTGCTTTTTAGTAAAGAATGAACTCAATGTCTCACTTGTTTTTTCATTAAACAATTGATTAACCAGTGTACGTACTTTGTTCTTTGAAAATAATATATCAAGTGTTGTGGATCATATGCGCATACGCAAAATTAAAAATACAAGCAATCAATACTCAATAGATGGTTTCAATATTTTCACGTACGCGTTGATGGTTGTTCGCCTTTGATGCAACTGATTCTTCTCTAGATGTACGCTTTCGATCCAATCAAATATTCTGATTAATAACGGATGGTGATTCAACTGATGAGATATCTTGTTAACTTGCGTATGGACAAGAGAAGAAAACGAGGGAGGATCAAACTTTATGTTCATGTTTTGAGCCTTTACTTAATTTGAGTTTGATGAAGATCATATGTGTTAGACATGTTAATGATAATTCCATAAGATATTAACTGTTACCTTAAATGTAGGAAACTAGTTAATCATAAATTCGTAACTGCAGATAAACAAAATTTTGATCTAATAAAAATAATATTATTTAAATATAAATTTACATAAATACCCTTTAGATCTAAACATAAATGGATGGTTAGGATTGGTTCTCATGGTTTACAACTATACTAAAGGTTCTTATTTGATCTCATCCCTATATATATATATATATATATATATATATATATATATTTCTTGACTTGGTAAGAAAGGAGATCGATTATATATATATACCTATCATATACGAATAATCTACCACTTATCCTACCCCGTTGGTGAGCTTGATGGAAATCGCTCGAAGCTGGAAAGTTGTAAGGCCATTTTGCAACTTCTTCTAGCATCTGAAACCGATCAAGATGAAAGAGTAAACCATATATGTTTTTATAGAGAGATTACATTGAAAATTATATATGATGATAAAAAGTCACTAACAATCAATGGTGACTGAGGAGTAAACTTAAAGATAAATGATAAATCAAACAATAATAACTAGGTATGAATACCTGATTTTTGGCATCATTCCAAAGCGTAAGAGGTTCTTCTCCTACCGAGGTGGAACTTATATACATAAAAACCGGGCCAAAAACTTTCTTCCATTTCTCTCCGTCATTAAACTTAATAACCAAATCGCTTCCCGCATAATGTGTGCTAACAAACATCTGCTAGTTGTCGAAAAAGAATGTTTAATCCATAAGTGGCCTGGGTAGATATTTACGTACTATGACCAATGCTTACAGCTAGATTTGTGGGTCCAACATGGGAGGTAAGATCTTGTTTCGTGGGGCCGCCTGTACGAAACTCATTACTTGGGGTAATTTGCCAAAATCCAACCGGGGGATCGGTAGATATCCATCCATGGACCTTTAGATCCTCCGTTTCACATGAATATTGGTATTTATCGTCTACCTACTTGCCCAAAATAAACATGCATGGATCGGAGTAAATTAATAAAAAAAGTGAAGTAATAATGTTAAAGCAGCTGGGGCAAACTGTTGTGATCCTAGCTAGCTGTTTCTATACTTTTGATTACCTCTCCTTTGAACTCGGGTTCCACCGGATTAACAACAAGTACTGCTTCAGGATAAGCTAATGGCTTAGCTCTATTAGGTGACCGATCATCAGGCAAAGGCATATGCCTTTTTCTATAATCAGACATGGCCATATAATGAAATCTATTAACATTAAATTAAGATTTCATTATTATTATTATTAAAATATATATTAATTATCTTGTAGGTGTGAGATAAACTTGTAAGATAAGGAAAGCAGGTATTTACTTGTCTTTCCTAAGCTTAAAAACTATCCTGGTTTCAGCAAGATTGAAACCGGGCCATCCCTCCAAATGTTGGTAAATTGCATACGAGTAGAAACCCGAAGAACCACGAAGCAACACAAACCTATTATTAATTAATTAAGATGTTATCATCATCGATCATATATTATCATTTTCTGAAAATATATATATTAGAACACGATCGATCACCTTTTGTCTATCTTCAATGGGGCTTGCTTTCCCTCAAGCGAGGAATTCCATGTTCTCGAAAATGAGACTTCCACTTGTTCTTCATTTTCGACTATAACCTCGAAGCTTGTTCCAACGATCCTATATATATATATATATGCATAAGCCATAACGATTGATATTGAAAGTACGTACGTTGTAGCTTAATTAATTTCATGAGCAAGCTAGATATGAATGTTGTCTATTACCTTTCAAAAGTCCCAGTTGTTCCAGGAGTTCCTGGTGGACTCCAAACAAGGTCCCAGTACCTATTCTCATGTGACAAAAATACATAAAGGTAGGATTTATGAGCTAGGTCCTGATCCAACATATCATCTACAAGTTTAGTTATAAAAAAACACAACAGTAAGTCCTTAATTAATTAGCAAATTGGATTACTTGTGTTATTTGAGAGCATTCACATCTCCCCCACCATTTTATACCCTATAATATAACAAAAAATCATACTTTTTAAATACCCCTCATTTTAAAAACCCTCCGTATCCTCTCCATCATATTTACCTTTATCCTACTCACAAACACTTATTTTATTATATTCCTCGTTAAAATATACTAACAATAATTTGACGGAGATGAATAGTAGCTTTTCATATATAAAAAGCTAGAAGATGGATTTTTCAAAATATAAAGATGTGGTATAAAATGGTGGATAGGATGTAGGGTGTTTTTAGTAAGTTTTTTTAAATTTTAGAGATGGGGGAGGTCCAGATCTTCAAGACCGGCCTTATGGTGGATGACAAAGTTATGGGCGACGCGAGGGTAGTGACGTAAATTAGGCCTACTGGGAAGTTGCTACCACAAATAAGCGCCTGTTAGGTGATGATTCTGCTAAACCGGCCAACTACATGCTAAGCTCAGATAGAGAGTTGTTCATCAACTCAACGTGCAAATGTTTGTGATTTGATGTGTCCCACCGGGTAAGAATGTCAATTATGGGTGGACGTGATTTAAATCGTTACTGATTATTTACTTAACACTATTTAAATCTTCATGGTTCACATGTGTGGGATCGGTTTATCTATCTGTTTGCTATGGTGTCGGGGTGAGGTGGCAATCAGCCCCCTCGGGGAACGCCACCCCTTGCTCGGGGCAAACGGTAAATTCTCCCCCTCTATTTAACACATTTAACCTTTCCTGTACAATTCAAAAGTTTGACTGTTGAACGGTCAAATTAAAAAAAAATTACCTAAGTTATTCATCTATTTAACACATTTAACCTTTCCTATACAATTCACCATCATTATCTCTATACACTCCCTACTCTCTCAATTTATCTAAAAAAATGGATCCAGATTTTCCTAACACACTAAACCAACCACCATTTACACCACCCATCTTCCCAAGCACACCCGTAGATCCCTCAATATGTACCCATTTGACGGATTTAATCATAATTCGAATGGGTGGAAAGGTCAAACGCAACAACAACAACATTTAGGAATGCAAATGCAAGGTCAAATGCCACTGGTCCTAACCTCTCAACAACCCAAAAATGATTTTCTTTTTTTAAGCCAAGAAGATCAAGAAGAAATTATACCCAAAATCCAACAAGAAAACATAAACAATAAGAAGAGAGAAAACGGGCGCAAGAGTAACGGAGTGGAATGGCACAAGCATACCTTGGAGGCAAGTTGAGTTGAAAGCGTTGGCACGAGCGTGGTAATGTTTCACTAGACCCGATAAGATGTTTAATTTTATAAAAAAAAAAAAACTATATACATACGTGTTTAAAATATAATTTTTTGACACAATATTTATTATCTATAATCATTTATGTTATGTAAGTAATAATCAAACGGGTGATGGTTTTTAGAACAAGGTTATGGACCAATTTATTGTCTTTATGCTATGCAAACCATACCGCCTCGTCCATTCCGTTAGCTCAAAGTTTAGAGAAATGAACAAAAAAAATAGGATGGTTTGCCCGTTACTGCAACAATGTGTATATCAATCGTCTAAGTAGGACAAGTGATGATACTTACTTGAATACGTATATTGCAAAATAACCACAAAACACGAGTCATTAACAAACTTGAAGTAGGAAAATTTTGAAAGGTGATTCGAAGTGGGTCGTGTTGCCTAACGTGGCGACATATGCCTAAAGGTCTAAAACGAGCGAGCTGGGGGATTATAATGTCGGTGGTTCTGATGCACGTTCAACATCAATATTAACGATGATCCCGAGTTTGAGGACGAGGTACCAACTCCTAAAGCAGAAAGCCTAATTGGGAGGGGATCACCCCGGAAAAGCATTGGCTTCAAAGGTGTAACACCCCAAAAGTCCTAATACAAATTTAGTACTAACACGAATGATGTGCTTTTATGTAAGCCAACAAATTACGGATATCCCGAAATTCCTAAGTTAGGAATTAATCCCGGTAGCTTGTCTACCCAAAATAATAGAAAACACATCACACGAAACTAATTAAGTTAGTGTTTTTAATTCATGACAATGTGGGAAACCAACTTGGAGGGCTAATTGTGAAATTATTCTAAAGATGAAGTGAGGGGGTTAATATGTAACAAAGGTGGAAGATCACACATACCAGTGATCGACTTCTACACCTTCAAAACACACACATATGCTCTCATCTTCACCTACAAGACCAATTCAGCCCCAAATCAAAGGTTCCTACAAGTGCATGAGCAATTTCTTGATCTTCTAGAGTTCTAATCAACATAAGGTAACCTTGGAACTCTTTTATTTTGAGAAAAACCCATGTATGTAAAAGATGGTGATTTAGGGTTCTTGACAAAACATGAATATGATGTTGTCTGAGTATCTCCTTGTGATTAGGAACCTCAAATATGCTTATAAACACTAAATAGATGATCAATTTGAAACTATGTGATGTTATGTTAATTCTTGAAGTATGTATGTAATGGGTTTAAAGACTAGACATAAACACCATGATGTGGTTGCATAATTAGCTATTGTGAACGCAACATAAATGTGCTAGAGACCAAGTTATACATGTGTTGATGATCAATTAAGCCTATGGTAAAATCCATGTAATCTAGAAGGCTTAGAAAACTAACTGTAAAATTGTGCACATAAGGTGCTCGATGATATGCTTGAAAGAAAATTTATTCACTTATAAACTTGTTTAAGTGATTAGAACTTGTGTGCTTGCAATTTATGCCTAATCTAATCATGTGTAGGATCCATGTGGTCCATAGGTCCTATAGATAACATTGGATAAATCACGCCTACCAAGTGTTTGATAAAACGTGTCAATGAAACTTGATTTCACTTGGGCATGGATAATTTGATGAAACTTGTATGTTGGTAAAACACAACCGAAATGTGTATAGATAAGTAAAGACTGGGTTCTAACAACTTAAGTGATCATTCACCTCATAGGTGCGAATACAAGAGACTTGGGTAGCCAAGGAATCTCGGGTTGAGGTAAAGAGGAAGCACGCATAAGGTAAGTCACTCGATGACTTAATTCTTAATATGTCTCTAGTATGTTTATATGCTTAATTATACCTTTGTATATGCATTTGGGAATTAGTCATTGAAATGTCACAAAAAGAAGCATAAATAAGATACATGATTCATAGAAGATGGCCTTAGATGAAGGTTGTTAATATCCCAATTAGACTATCGGGTCAATTGGGTAAAATGCTAGATAGACAATAGCTTAGGCCAAGAGTTAACATTAAGCCGGTAATGAATTTGTACTAGTTGCATCAGTGTATTCATAGACTCAGTGTTATCTACCTCAAGCTAGTCTAGAAGCAAAAGGGGCGCGAGCCAAGGTAAGTCATAATCATGACTTTGAACTTGTTATTAATGCGATTGAATGTTTTTGTTAGTTTATGGAATGCCATGGTCCCCTTAGACATGTGTAAATTGGAAATATATTGGTAAACCTTGAGAACGTGTGTTTTAACCAATTAACCAACCAACCCCTAAAACCCCATGTATCATTTGCTTATATACATGCATCCTCATGGGCTTTTAACTGGGCTTGTGTTGGGCTTTTACAATACTAGCTTAATTACATATTCTAGAACTAACTTAGACAAGTTCTTCTAACGACACGAACAATATAAAGTCTTTTGTCAATAATCTCGAGCGTTTGTTTGTCCGTTTGAGTATCTGTCACAAACTTGCACCAACAGGATGCTGGCAAAAAGAAGCAAATTTGTGATAGACACAAGGATCATGAAACTCAGACTGGGTGAAATAAACAAGCATAGGAATGGATTTTGTAATTCAGTTTTTAACACCAAGTATGGAGTTAGGATGAAGCTTCTTAAAATAATATGAAACTCAATCCTTTAAAGGGGTTGAAAATCAAGGAAGTAGGCACCAAGCCTAGGAATAAAGTCTTGAGGAGATTCCTCTTCAGGATGATGCATTGCCGTTCCACCGTGGATGATATTGAAGATTCTTAGCATGAGGAAAGAGAGTCAAAAGAAGGAGAAAGAAGCAAGATAAGCAGACACAAGATGGATTGGAGAAACACAAACAAATAACAAGCAAGAAATAGGTCAGTTATGTCGGACTCTTAAGGTTATAGTCTAGGTCATGTGTCTAATAACCTAATTCACTATAACCATGGCTCTGATACCAATCTGTAAGACCCCAACCGATGGCGGAAGCATCGGGGTGCCACGTAGTGACGACTGCTCAATAGCTCATGGTGACTAATAAATGTTTCGATAGATTAATTAATAGATTACAAGTATTTACATACAACTTAAATATGTTCAAACAACAATAACAAGTTTAATTAAATTGAATCTAAGGCTTCAACACCTATGTGATCCCAAGCAAATGCTAAAACTTCCAAGCAACTGAATACCTGAAACATGTTAAGTTTTGGAAAATAGAGGGGGTCAACTATAAAGTTGGTGAGAGTACATAAGTTTTTGTCAAAACAAAGTATAGTATCAAAAAGTGTAAGCATACAATTCTGTGTCAATATGTAACATCTAGGGCATACATGTGAAATTAAAACTACAGCAAACTGGGGCATAATCAACCATACGTTGACAAAGTGTAAAGGTCGATCCCATAGACATGGCTCACCTAAGTTTAAGTTGCAGTTCCAGTCACCCGCGCTCCCCATAGACATGGTCAACGAATCTAGGTGGAGTTGTCAATCCAATAGATCTATCATTGTTACTGTTGGCTTGATCAAAGTTAATGATTATGCAAGTATTAGTTGAGTTTACTTAGCAAGGTTAAGACACGTAGCACAAAGAATCACACAAGACACATAATTGAATTGCATAAGTTTAAAGAACAAAGTTTAACATGTTTCACCCCGAAAAGCATTGAAAAACTGTAAAAGAGTGGGGATATGTAAACTCACCTTAGCAAAGCAAGCAAATTTCCAATTAGCGCAAATTTAGTTGAGAGAATCCCGAAGGATTATCCTAAAGAGTTCGCAAAGTATCAATCTAATAAGTTAGGGAAAACTAAATCGAGTCTAAGTGTCACAAGCCTAATAAATCTAAGATGTCTAGGTCGATGGATTAGAGTTCTCTAGTTTTAGGAGAAAAGATTTAACTGTTTGACTTTTGTGAAATTAAATTCCAAGAAATTATTTTGGAATTTATATAAAAAGTTACAACATAGTTTACAAGGAAAACTGATTAGTAACAAATTTAATAAAATTATCAACTTAATGTTATCTTTTTTTAGAGAATATGGTATTTATGAAGTTTCTATAAAAAAAATCATGATCCAAAACATGATCTTATTAGTGTCATCTTAACCATATTAAAAACTAAAACAGTTAAAACTGAACAGAGGAGGAATCGATCCCCTGATCTAGCCTTTAATTCACTAATGTACTAACCAGTTGGACTGGTTGTTCCTTTGGTATTGATATCAGTTTTAAATGTTTAAAACTTAATTCTGCAGTTTATTAACTTCTACATTAAAAAGTTTCCTTTTAAGCCATCTTCCTCCCAATACAAACCAAACCAGACCCGTCCCTTTACCCAGTCCAATTTAACACCGAATTGACGTAACTTCGAACTTGATTAAAGGATTATAGAACCCACTAATCATCGACCAAAACATAAGAATCTAATGCAATATAACGTACCAGACGCGAGGAACGAAACGAAGGACAGGAGGATCAAAAACAGGTTCGGTTCTGGCGACGAACAGGAGCTACGAACAGATTCCGGTTCCGGAGTCGTGATGCGAAGAACCGTATGAGGTCGTGATGGTTTGAAAACAGAGGGTTATGGAGGGTCGATTTATAGAGAGATTATGGATAGGAGCTCGACTTTTAGAATAGAAATTGATAAAGTTCAAATCGATTTGATAAAGATTCAAGTTTAACCGGGTTAATCTCGACTAACAATTTGACCGACAAAAAGGGATATTTAACACATATTTGAATACTAGAATTTATAATTATTAAGCTTTTGATTCAGATCGTGTTTCCAACCTTCGCGATTAGGATGCCAGTTTAAAAAAAAAGATAGCGACAAGTCAAGGATCCAAATTTAATTGTAGCTGGGTAAAAGAAATGGGTGTTGGGCTTGATCCTTGGGTATCGATTACCAGATTTTGAGTTTATACAATGGAAAAATTACAGAAATCGTCCTTTATGTTTACCTATTTTTTCAGTAGGTGTCCTTAAACTTCAAAAGTGATGAGAATCGTCCTTTATGTTGTAAAATATTTCAAGTCTCGTCCTTTAGCACTAACTTGGTTAGATTTTTTGGTTAAATTTGGTCATGTGCCTTGCATATGAGGGCAAAATAGTCATTTAATGTCTCCATCTACCCTAGCTATTTAAAAGCTTATTCTTCTTCATCTCTTTCATTTTCTCAGACAACAACAACAACAAATGCTCTCAAACTCTCTCTCTCTAGAAAAACCTCTCAAGCTCTTTCTCCCTACCCCTACCCCTACCTCTCTCTCACTCGTCTCTCTCTCTTCCTCCCTGTATCAAGAGCCGGCCGACCACCTCCTTGGTCGCAGCGGCGGTGTGGTGGTCCAGGCACTCGCGTCGGGCAGAAGACGGGGTGGCACAGGGTATTGGGGATCGAGTAGGGATGTGCTGGTTCGGGTGGTGGTTACCAGAGCTGAATCAAAAAAGGTAGATGGGAACTGACCATGGCCTTCGGCCGATCAAACTTGCTTCGATGACAAAGAAAGAAGGGAAAGGGGCGACGGTGGTGGTTCGATGGTAACTGACTGGTGGCTATGATGATGATAAACAACGGTGGAGGGTGGCTAACAGTGGCTGTACGGTTTGTTTAATAGAGGCGATTAAGGGATTGAGTAATGAAAGAGGACCGAAGGAGACGACAGTGGCCTCGGTCACTTTGTTTAAGTGGATTGTGGTCGGTAGTGTAATCAGGGAGGGGTCCGGCTTGTAGGTGAGTTCCGATAATCTCCAAATACTTTCCTTTTCATTACTGTTGGTTGTTAACTGAAATATTATTCAGGATTTAGGTGATTAATTGGGTTGAGGATTGTGAATATTAATGGTGAACTCAACAACTGTGGTGATTATTAGTGTTGGGTGTTCAAGTGGAATCAAGATGGGTCACGGTGGTGGTTACCAGGTGGTTGTGAGAGTCGCACGGCGGTTACAGCGGCGGCGGGGGAGGTGAGGTGGTGCTCGGTGATGGTGTAAGGCTAGTTATGGTTATGGGTATGGTTGTTGGTGGGTAATGGTTTTCAATCAAAAATGGTCTAGAACATCTCGTCAATTAAGATTAGTTTATTAGGGGTTAGGGAAATTGGAAGAAGGTTGGTGGAGTGGTGGTGGCAGGTGGGGCAATGGTGGTGATGGTAGATGATGGTGGCAATGGTGATGGGTGGTGGTTGTGAACAGGTAGAGAGAGAGATAGAGAGAAGAGAGAGTAAATTGTTTTTTTTAATTTTGGACCAAAAGTATAAGTTAATTACACAACTAGTCCCTAAAAGAGTAAAAAGACAAATTTACCCTCATGTGCAATGCACATGACTGGATTTAACCAAAAAATCTAACCAAGTTAGTTCTAAAGGACGAGACTTGAAATATTTTACAACATAAAGGATGATTCTCATCACTTTTGAAGTTTAAGGACACCTACTGAAAAAACAGGTAAACAGAAAGGACGATTTCTGTAATTTTTCCTTATACAATTGAGTTTATACAAAATAGATTTTGGAGTTTTAACTTATAAAAAAAACTTATAAGAGTTCATGTAAAAAAAATTCTAATCATCCGAATATTTGAATATGTATAAGTGTCGTTATTTGATAAAAATAAGTGACATATATATCCCTTTACTATATATGGGAAGGGTTATCTTGAGAACAAGAAAATTTGTGAGAACACTAAGAACCATTTTCATCCATAGATCATCCACAATCAAAGGCTAAGATTAGAGTGATTTAAAAAGAGAAGGGACCATAAATTATAAGACTACAAAGGGCATTAACGTAAAATTATATTTCAAAACCCTTACATCTCATAATCATGAAACCTCAAATCACCATCTTCCTCATGAACTCATAGCCCCAATCCTGTAGGTCGATGATGGATATTAGGAATATAAAAGCACTAGTTTAAATCAGATTTCTTTTAGTCAATCACTAGTTCTTCGACGAAAACTCAAATCACTGGAAAAGATGAAGACGACGACATCAACATTAAGAGCTGTGATTCCGATGAGCATGAGGATGGACATGTGGCGGCGGAAAATGGTAACGAAGTTGAATTGGAGGGAGAGAAGCTAACGACGACGTCATCCTCGATTCCTGATTTGTCTATTGTTGCCGATAACTGACATGGCTTCGATTCTAAGGCTAGATTGTGGTCTTATTGATCATTCGATTCAGATTTCTAAGGATTAATCGAGAGAAGAAAAGCGGTGTAGGAAAGTAATTAACATCAAAATCAATTAATTTGGGATGGTATGGCGAAGATGATCGTCACCGAGGAGGCTCGTAAGGAGTTCCAGACCAAATACAACCAGGTATTAAGTAAAAGCGCTCAAAATTTTCAAATCTATGTGTATATATATATATGTACGTAACTACGTATCGAATCTTTAGATATTAGTGTAATGAGCAATATGGATCTGTACTTGATCTGATAGGTAGTGTTTTCGTGTCTTGCAATCGTTCGGATTAAGTTATATACTGAAATGATGTTTTATATATGACCTACAAGTTTTACATAAATAATTTTTAGTTAGTAATGAGAGGGTGATCTGTTTTTTGTGCATAAGACAAAGAGTCTAGACTTCTGCAGATGATATTGTTTCTTTTGATTACTTAAAATAGTTAATGATAATGTTTTGAGTGATACGGATCTCCAATTAATCATATAATTAGAGATTATGTGAATTATAAACTTTCAGATTAGGTTTGATGTTAAAATGGTGTTTTATTTATATACTTTTGGTGTACACATGTTTTTAGTTGTTGTATTGTTTCCTTGGACTGCCTAAAGCAATTAATATGAATGTGTTGAGTGTTGTCGATCCGTGTTTGGTTAGATAGTTATGATTTCTATGAATTAAAAACATGTTTGGACCATTAAATGATTAATGTATTCAAGTTGATTAACCGACTGTTTTTCAAATTATTTGTTTGATCATAATTTTTTCTCCAACCATTGCATTTCATCAATATATGCGATTGTAACTGATATATGAAATGTTTAGGTATAATTTCTACATGTGTAAATCAACTTCATTACTACTGCATTTGTGGAAATAAGTAATTACACATGTGTAAATTGTTTTTGGTATATTGCATTTGTGTAATTAACTAACTTACACATGTGCACATTGAAACAAGGATATTTGAACAAATAAGTATGATTAAATAAGTGTAATTAACCGGTTTACACATGTGTAAGGAGGTTGTTTACGCATGTGTAAGAAAGCAGTTTTGCTCACTTACACATGTGTAAGTCAGCTGGATTATTTGTATAGAGTAGCAGTAAAAAACAAATGGTTTAATGTTATTGTAACTTTGTCATTTTGACCAGGCGCATAAAAAAATACAATCTACCGTTGGTTGGAAAATGACAAAGAGAATCTTGAGAAGTCAATTGTAGAAGCCGAGAAGATGATACAAAGATCATACTTTGGAAAGCAAACATTAACCGAGAAAGCATCGAAGTTTAAGAGAGACAAAATGTAAGAAAGAAGACTAGAGTATATAATGGATTATGACTTGCTTCTATGTTATCGTGGTTAGGATGTATCCAGAATGCATTGCAGTTTGAGAAAGAACAAAATGAAAAGTTAGAGTAGTTGATATTTTGAGTAATGACTAGTTTTTATGTTACCATGCAAATCGCTAACATGGATATCATGTAATCATGGATGTTTATGTTGGTAATGTGTTGGTTGAAATGTCCGGAAACTTTGGCTTTGTTTAGAATGCAATTTGGTTACAATGTCCGCAATTTACACAGGTGTAAAACAGGCACGTACACATGTGTAGCAACATACAATTGAAAAAAAACTAGACACTTGCACATGAATCCAGTTGGAAAAGTGTAATTCGGAAACAAATAAGGGACAGAAGGAAATTTACACATGTGCAAATCAGTTTCAAAGTTTAATACAAAAACAAATGTATGACAATGAGCAATTTACACATGTGTAAAACAGACACTTACACATGTGTAAAACAATCAAACATAGAAAAACTAAGACTAAAAGACATTGAACATTTACACATGTGTAAAATAGCTTCAAAGTTTATCTAGAAACAACTATGTGACAGCAAGGAAATTACACATGTGTAAAACAGGTACTTATACATGTGCAAACATACAATTGAACAAAACTAGACACTTACATATGTGTAAATCAGGTGGAAAAGCATAATTCAGAAACAAATCAGGGGCAGAAGGCAATTTACACATGTGTAAATCACGTTCAAAATTTAATTCAACAACAAATATGTAACAGAAACAAATATGTGACAACAAGTTTAATACAAGAACCATCTTTATTTTTCAAATACATGTTCATACAACCTCTAACAAGTTACCGATTTAAAGTACAAAAAACCTTGTAAATAAAGGTTAACATCAGCTACATAGCTACATTGTAGCTTGTTAGTTATAAGAGCTGCATGAAGATAACAATGTTAAGCATCCTCATATAACAACTTGGTTTAACATCATGGCTTGTGAAGATTCGTCCATAATGATTTGTTTAACGTCCTCCTATTACAACTTGAGAAATCTCCTTGCATTGCGTGTTTCCTACTCAACTGACAAAAGAAATTCAACATTAAGTTCTCAATGAAATTATAAACCTAAAACGTAAATTTGATCAAACTTTTCAATTTTAATTCGACTCGTCAATTGATACACGAAAAAAGACATTTGTCATGGCTTTCAAAACATATGAAGTAGGAGAAAGCAGGGAATTGTCAGTTAATACCTACATTATGATAGAGTTCTCTTGATAATGTCACGCATCTCCCTCGGCCATGTTTTCCACGCCAATTTCATTCAAAATCGAAGTAACTTCTATGGCATGCTCACATATTTATAGCCTTATAGCCATGATCAAATCTCAAAACTAGAGCCCATTTGCTATCAGATAATCCATAATGCATGATACAAATTTCGTAAAAAAATAGAAAACAAATTAAAAACTCAATTATAACCCATACACCAAAGTTTAGTTAACCAGTTAAACTTGCAATTTGTTACAATTTCAATTACAACAATAAAAAAACCACCATGAAGAAGCAAACAACAACAGATCTAGGATCAATTGCCATACCATACGATTTTGGTGCAGGGGAAGTATCATCAAACACATTAAAACCAAGACTTGTTAACAAAACCCAAAAATCAATTAACCAAAAATTATATGTCACCTAGGCTACAACATTGCTAGAATCGAACAAGTCTTATCTACAATTCCCAAAATTTCACCAGACTACAATCGATAATAATCCACAACTGTTAAAACATATGCACTGTTAATCAGATTATATGAACCTTGAAACACCCATCAAGAAGCACAATATGATTGTTGCATAAAGAATCCAGCAAAATAAAAATTAATTAGGGCAAATTACGAACTTAATAGAAACATGAATTCAAATCTTGGAACAAAATCGAACGAATAATAATTGGTGAATCCAAACAGAACAAATTAGACAAAGTAATCGAAATTAGAAATTGATACTAAGATCGGTTAAACAAGAATCAATGAATCTAAAATCGTTCGAAATAATGAAGATTAAAGAACAATACCTGCAAAATCGAAACAAAATCAGTGAAGATCACTTAATCCGGACAATAATCGATTGATGAGGAGTACAGATGAACATCATGTGTGTATGGATTGGAGAAGAATAAAGAGGACATGTATGAATGAATGTGGGTGATAAGAAGCAAGTGAAAATACATAGAATTGTCCAATTACCACTTTACCCTTTTAATTAAAACACAATGGAAGTAAATGAGTGGCTAAGATTTGTTCTCATGGTTCTCACAAAATATGGGTGTTCTCATTTAAACCCTCCCCTACTATATATTTAGTTATATCGAATTAATCATATGATCATGTTTTAAATAAGAAATTAAAATACAGGAATAGTAAAATAATTTTTTTTAAGTAAAAACAATTAAGAATTGAAACATTTAACTTTAATTTTTTTTTCTAATTAATTTGATAATACATTAAATGGATGATTATAGCAAGAAAATACGCAAGGTTACAAAACTAGTCCACCTTACATTATAGTTGATACTACCCTACACTATATCTCTGTCTTTTGTATTGCTTTTTCTCAAACCCTTTTATAATTGAATTAGAGAGAATAGCATGGTTGGTCCTTGTGGTTTTTCCATATTACAGTCTTGGTCCTAAAGCTTTAATATTTACATTGTTCGTCCTGAAAGTTGTAAACTTATTACTAATATGGTCTAGATCTATTAATTTTGTAGCCGTGTTAGTCCCTACCCTTAACGGTTGTTAACATTCTTTGTTAAATGGATATAAAATACCTATTTTGCCCTTATAAAAAAATAAAACAAATATTTTTTTAATGAATAACTACTCCACCTACACCTTACCCCCACCCCACCCACACCCCACCCCACCAATACCACACATCACCTATCTCACCGTCGTTGTTGATGAATCCATATGTTGATATAATGCTACAATTCAGAACTTATAATTACCAGATTGCATAAACAATCGAATTTATAGCTGATGTACAAATATTATTAAAATTGATCCTAGATTCAACAATAAAGTAAGCAGGCCTATTTAGGCACTAAAGAGGGAAAAATCATTTGGAGTGATGGGACTGTAGTCTATAGAACAAATCGACAACAGGAGAAGAATGTTAGTGACATACGAAGGGAACAACGACCTTCTTGAAATGCGACGCTTGATCCAAAAAGCCGGAACCTAATCTTAATGGCAGCGATCAACAAAGCTGGCCACTGGGAAACCTAAATCTTTAACCCAAGAATGAACAGATGGATGGTCAGTGAGGGTGGTGATGGCGGGAGTAGTTGCAGGTGGTAGGTTTTTTTAGATAGAAAGAAAGGGAAAGGGGAGGAGGAAGAAGATGAGTGGGAGGTGGGTGGAAGGGCCTATTGAATTTGGTATTTAGTTTTTGGATTTATATATTCTTTTGTTTTGTATTCAGGGGTAAATAAGTAATTTTATACATATTTAACTGAAAATTTAACGATGTTAGCTATCAGGGATCACACAAGTGTAAATTTGACAAACTCAAGTATCAACTGTGTAAATAGTGAAGTCTTAGGACCAAGAATGCAGTATTGAAAAACCACAGGGACCAATCATACGATTCTCTCATTGAATTATTATAGCAAACTATTTTTCACAAAATAAACAAACACACCTAGTAAAATTTACATTTAACAAAAGCTACTTGTAGATTTTTAGCTATAGAAGTGGGACAAAAGAAAACATTTCCTTTTTCCCCCGGAGATAGAAAAATTAATCCCAAAGACACCCCAATGAAACGTGTGTGAAGGAATAAGCAACAAGAATATCAAACAATAATTAAATTAATTGTCACATTATAATCTTATGTACATATTGGGTACCGCCACTACACCTTAGCACTAACACGCGCCAAACACCGATAGGGGCACTGTGGGGTGGTCTGGGCGTCAACTTTACTTGCATAACCGACTTGATGAAACAAGTCAAACAATCTCACATCATACTCATATTTTATATATACTTAATTTGATTTTTTTAGGGATGGACATTTGGTATTGAGTACTTGTATCGTACCGATACCATACCATTACCGTACCGATAGATTCGGTACAACACTTTACCGATATTTGCTTTTGTTGATTACCAATGCAATATAGAGAGAGCATTTTGTAACAAGTACTGGTATTATACCCATATCGTACAAGTACCGTAGCGTTAGATTCGGTACGGTACTCGGCATTTTTCCAAAATTTTGGTAATTGTATTGCTACGGTTAGGCCTGTAAACGAACCGAACGAACACGAACACGAACACATAATCGAACACATTTTTGTGTTCGTGTTCATTCATTAAGAAATTTTTCGTGTTCGTGTTCGTTTATGTCCGTTCATTTAAAACCTAAACGAACAGTTCATGAACATAAACGAACACAAATGAACATATACGAACATTAATGAACGCAAACATTAATAATGATTCATCACAATTCAACCAACTCTAATACATCACAATGCATGAAGACCAATTCTAAATTAGTAGTTTGAATGTACTTGATTCATTCAAAATATCCATCATGTATCTACCAAAAAGAAGGGAAGTGGGGCTATGAAGTGTGGAGAACGGCTTATATGTTTAGAATGTTAGAGTTAGGGTTAAGTTTTAGAACATATAAAATATATTGTATATAATATAATATGAATTAAGGTTACTTAACAAAAGGGAACTAAATAATAAAAATAAAGTAAACTTTAATTAAACAAACATAAACGAACGAACATAAACGAAGAAAAATGAATGTACATAAACGAACATTTATGAACATAAATGAACGAACAAACATGTGTTCATGTTCGTTTGTTTAATTAAACGAACAAAAAGTTGTGTTCATGTTTGTTCATTTATTTAAATAAACCAACATAAACGAACTTCCCTCCAAACAGTTCGTGAACCGTTCATGAACGTTCAGTTCGTTTACAGGCCTAGCTACGGTACCGATCTCATCCTTAATTTGTTTTAGTCAAACTAGTACACACTTTTGAGGGTTTAGTTAGTGAGAGCCCCACGGCTAACATTTGATAATCAGTTTTCTTTTTGCATTACACAGAGTTGAGTCTAATGAAACTAGTTTCTACTTTGAGATTGGCCATAACATAAAGATCGATTACATTGATTCTCGTCGGTATCATGGATCGGAAGGTACATTTAAATGAAGAACAACAGCAGGTGGTCCTTCTAATCGAATGTAATCATACATTATTCCTCCAGGGAATATAATTCCTTCATTTATTTTTGTCAAATAAATGGCGTTTTCTCCGTCCAAGTTTAAAAGCTGTCCGGGTATATCCACGCTGAATAACCAGTACAATCCATGTATTCCATGCCGTGCAACTGCATTGTCACCCCCAATTGTTCCAGTCGAAAATAGCGGGGGTGTATCAGTGTTTAGATCATTAGCTCGAACCTAAAAATAAGAAAACCGGGGGTTACAATATGCATATGCAGAAAGAAAAATGCAGATTTGTTTGAAAAACAAAAATATGAGACCCATCCACAGACAAACCGGAGCACCACCTGCCTGTTTTGAGACGGTGGTTTCCTTCCCTCATGTTAGGACTGCTTCATGAGGACAGGAGGCTTATAAAATGGTCGCAAACAATAGATCGAGTACTATAAATCAATCAATGATATTATTCTAAAAAAATACCTCAAGTTCTGATAATTGTACTGACGCTAGAGCCAATCTCAGTTTATAAGTTCCATTTTTGTTCAGATCCTTTAACTTGAACTTGATCGTCCAAGTCGTTTTTTCGTACATAATGTCATATCTCTTCCTGTAAATTAACAAACAAAAGTATTTACTTCTAAATAACTTTGGTTTTTCGTACTGTTGTTTTTTTTTAAAAAAAAAAAAAAAAAAGAGTTACCTGTTTACATGTGCGAAGAACCAGTCTTTTTTGTAATCACTTTGACCAATCGTGAATACCAAATCACCATCAGGATATACCTTTGCATATCTCTCCCACAATCCATATTGTCTAAACCTACTCAATTTATATATATATATATATAGATAATTTCAGATACCTATCAATGTTTTCACGTTAAAGCTATTCCCGAATTTGAATAGAATCCACCTGTTATGCTTGTTGGCTAGAAACTTGTTAGTATACATCTTGTCTGAATCAGGAATGTAAAATTCAGCTGCAGAGCGATCAGGGGTGCCGATCTCCCATAACGTTGGACCATCTCTTGGGGGCTCGAAAACAAGATCCCCAATGTCCATGTCACAACCTGCTTGCTCAAAACATATCAATATATATATCTTTACAGTTCAAATGTATTAATTTGGTTGGTTATTAATTTAGACTACTTTAGATTGAGGACCTTGTGTGATTGTGATGTTGCTAGTATATTTGAAGTCACCAATGAATCCATGGACCCATGCGTATACATTATACGTCCCAGGCAAGACGTTTTTTATTGAAAACCGACCTTCAACATTTGTTTTAGTCCAAAACTGATAGCCCTGTCAGTCATGTGATTTTCGATTAACATTGCAAGTTAGTAACCTGCTTGCTTATATATATGTCATTTGAAGCTAACCTTGTTTTCACGTTGCCATGATCCGGGGTCTCCTGGCAGAGCTAGTCCGATAGAAGCATCAGATGCCGGCATACGTTCATCAGTAACGAACCTAAATAGGAGCATATTTAATTTCGGCACTTTACTTGATGTTGCTAATTAATATATATATATATATATATATATATATATATATATATATATATATATATATATATATTCTTGACTTGGTAAGAAAGGAGATCGATTATATATATATACCTATCATATACGAATAATCTACCACTTATCCTACCCCGTTGGTGAGCTTGATGGAAATCGCTCGAAGCTGGAAAGTTGTAAGGCCATTTTGCAACTTCTTCTAGCATCTGAAACCGATCAAGATGAAAGAGTAAACCATATATGTTTTTATAGAGAGATTACATTGAAAATTATATATGATGATAAAAAGTCACTAACAATCAATGGTGACTGAGGAGTAAACTTAAAGATAAATGATAAATCAAACAATAATAACTAGGTATGAATACCTGATTTTTGGCATCATTCCAAAGCGTAAGAGGTTCTTCTCCTACCGAGGTGGAACTTATATACATAAAAACCGGGCCAAAAACTTTCTTCCATTTCTCTCCGTCATTAAACTTAATAACCAAATCGCTTCCCGCATAATGTGTGCTAACAAACATCTGCTAGTTGTCGAAAAAGAATGTTTAATCCATAAGTGGCCTGGGTAGATATTTACGTACTATGACCAATGCTTACAGCTAGATTTGTGGGTCCAACATGGGAGGTAAGATCTTGTTTCGTGGGGCCGCCTGTACGAAACTCATTACTTGGGGTAATTTGCCAAAATCCAACCGGGGGATCGGTAGATATCCATCCATGGACCTTTAGATCCTCCGTTTCACATGAATATTGGTATTTATCGTCTACCTACTTGCCCAAAATAAACATGCATGGATCGGAGTAAATTAATAAAAAAAGTGAAGTAATAATGTTAAAGCAGCTGGGGCAAACTGTTGTGATCCTAGCTAGCTGTTTCTATACTTTTGATTACCTCTCCTTTGAACTCGGGTTCCACCGGATTAACAACAAGTACTGCTTCAGGATAAGCTAATGGCTTAGCTCTATTAGGTGACCGATCATCAGGCAAAGGCATATGCCTTTTTCTATAATCAGACATGGCCATATAATGAAATCTATTAACATTAAATTAAGATTTCATTATTATTATTATTAAAATATATATTAATTATCTTGTAGGTGTGAGATAAACTTGTAAGATAAGGAAAGCAGGTATTTACTTGTCTTTCCTAAGCTTAAAAACTATCCTGGTTTCAGCAAGATTGAAACCGGGCCATCCCTCCAAATGTTGGTAAATTGCATACGAGTAGAAACCCGAAGAACCACGAAGCAACACAAACCTATTATTAATTAATTAAGATGTTATCATCATCGATCATATATTATCATTTTCTGAAAATATATATATTAGAACACGATCGATCACCTTTTGTCTATCTTCAATGGGGCTTGCTTTCCCTCAAGCGAGGAATTCCATGTTCTCGAAAATGAGACTTCCACTTGTTCTTCATTTTCGACTATAACCTCGAAGCTTGTTCCAACGATCCTATATATATATATATATGCATAAGCCATAACGATTGATATTGAAAGTACGTACGTTGTAGCTTAATTAATTTCATGAGCAAGCTAGATATGAATGTTGTCTATTACCTTTCAAAAGTCCCAGTTGTTCCAGGAGTTCCTGGTGGACTCCAAACAAGGTCCCAGTACCTATTCTCATGTGACAAAAATACATAAAGGTAGGATTTATGAGCTAGGTCCTGATCCAACATATCATCTACAAGTTTAGTTATAAAAAAACACAACAGTAAGTCCTTAATTAATTAGCAAATTGGATTACTTGTGTTATTTGAGAGCATTCACATCTCCCCCACCATTTTATACCCTATAATATAACAAAAAATCATACTTTTTAAATACCCCTCATTTTAAAAACCCTCCGTATCCTCTCCATCATATTTACCTTTATCCTACTCACAAACACTTATTTTATTATATTCCTCGTTAAAATATACTAACAATAATTTGACGGAGATGAATAGTAGCTTTTCATATATAAAAAGCTAGAAGATGGATTTTTCAAAATATAAAGATGTGGTATAAAATGGTGGATAGGATGTAGGGTGTTTTTAGTAAGTTTTTTTAAATTTTAGAGATGGGGGAGGTCCAGATCTTCAAGACCGGCCTTATGGTGGATGACAAAGTTATGGGCGACGCGAGGGTAGTGACGTAAATTAGGCCTACTGGGAAGTTGCTACCACAAATAAGCGCCTGTTAGGTGATGATTCTGCTAAACCGGCCAACTACATGCTAAGCTCAGATAGAGAGTTGTTCATCAACTCAACGTGCAAATGTTTGTGATTTGATGTGTCCCACCGGGTAAGAATGTCAATTATGGGTGGACGTGATTTAAATCGTTACTGATTATTTACTTAACACTATTTAAATCTTCATGGTTCACATGTGTGGGATCGGTTTATCTATCTGTTTGCTATGGTGTCGGGGTGAGGTGGCAATCAGCCCCCTCGGGGAACGCCACCCCTTGCTCGGGGCAAACGGTAAATTCTCCCCCTCTATTTAACACATTTAACCTTTCCTGTACAATTCAAAAGTTTGACTGTTGAACGGTCAAATTAAAAAAAAATTACCTAAGTTATTCATCTATTTAACACATTTAACCTTTCCTATACAATTCACCATCATTATCTCTATACACTCCCTACTCTCTCAATTTATCTAAAAAAATGGATCCAGATTTTCCTAACACACTAAACCAACCACCATTTACACCACCCATCTTCCCAAGCACACCCGTAGATCCCTCAATATGTACCCATTTGACGGATTTAATCATAATTCGAATGGGTGGAAAGGTCAAACGCAACAACAACAACATTTAGGAATGCAAATGCAAGGTCAAATGCCACTGGTCCTAACCTCTCAACAACCCAAAAATGATTTTCTTTTTTTAAGCCAAGAAGATCAAGAAGAAATTATACCCAAAATCCAACAAGAAAACATAAACAATAAGAAGAGAGAAAACGGGCGCAAGAGTAACGGAGTGGAATGGCACAAGCATACCTTGGAGGCAAGTTGAGTTGAAAGCGTTGGCACGAGCGTGGTAATGTTTCACTAGACCCGATAAGATGTTTAATTTTATAAAAAAAAAAACTATATACATACGTGTTTAAAATATAATTTTTTGACACAATATTTATTATCTATAATCATTTATGTTATGTAAGTAATAATCAAACGGGTGATGGTTTTTAGAACAAGGTTATGGACCAATTTATTGTCTTTATGCTATGCAAACCATACCGCCTCGTCCATTCCGTTAGCTCAAAGTTTAGAGAAATGAACAAAAAAAATAGGATGGTTTGCCCGTTACTGCAACAATGTGTATATCAATCGTCTAAGTAGGACAAGTGATGATACTTACTTGAATACGTATATTGCAAAATAACCACAAAACACGAGTCATTAACAAACTTGAAGTAGGAAAATTTTGAAAGGTGATTCGAAGTGGGTCGTGTTGCCTAACGTGGCGACATATGCCTAAAGGTCTAAAACGAGCGAGCTGGGGGATTATAATGTCGGTGGTTCTGATGCACGTTCAACATCAATATTAACGATGATCCCGAGTTTGAGGACGAGGTACCAACTCCTAAAGCAGAAAGCCTAATTGGGAGGGGATCACCCCGGAAAAGCATTGGCTTCAAAGGTGTAACACCCCAAAAGTCCTAATACAAATTTAGTACTAACACGAATGATGTGCTTTTATGTAAGCCAACAAATTACGGATATCCCGAAATTCCTAAGTTAGGAATTAATCCCGGTAGCTTGTCTACCCAAAATAATAGAAAACACATCACACGAAACTAATTAAGTTAGTGTTTTTAATTCATGACAATGTGGGAAACCAACTTGGAGGGCTAATTGTGAAATTATTCTAAAGATGAAGTGAGGGGGTTAATATGTAACAAAGGTGGAAGATCACACATACCAGTGATCGACTTCTACACCTTCAAAACACACACATATGCTCTCATCTTCACCTACAAGACCAATTCAGCCCCAAATCAAAGGTTCCTACAAGTGCATGAGCAATTTCTTGATCTTCTAGAGTTCTAATCAACATAAGGTAACCTTGGAACTCTTTTATTTTGAGAAAAACCCATGTATGTAAAAGATGGTGATTTAGGGTTCTTGACAAAACATGAATATGATGTTGTCTGAGTATCTCCTTGTGATTAGGAACCTCAAATATGCTTATAAACACTAAATAGATGATCAATTTGAAACTATGTGATGTTATGTTAATTCTTGAAGTATGTATGTAATGGGTTTAAAGACTAGACATAAACACCATGATGTGGTTGCATAATTAGCTATTGTGAACGCAACATAAATGTGCTAGAGACCAAGTTATACATGTGTTGATGATCAATTAAGCCTATGGTAAAATCCATGTAATCTAGAAGGCTTAGAAAACTAACTGTAAAATTGTGCACATAAGGTGCTCGATGATATGCTTGAAAGAAAATTTATTCACTTATAAACTTGTTTAAGTGATTAGAACTTGTGTGCTTGCAATTTATGCCTAATCTAATCATGTGTAGGATCCATGTGGTCCATAGGTCCTATAGATAACATTGGATAAATCACGCCTACCAAGTGTTTGATAAAACGTGTCAATGAAACTTGATTTCACTTGGGCATGGATAATTTGATGAAACTTGTATGTTGGTAAAACACAACCGAAATGTGTATAGATAAGTAAAGACTGGGTTCTAACAACTTAAGTGATCATTCACCTCATAGGTGCGAATACAAGAGACTTGGGTAGCCAAGGAATCTCGGGTTGAGGTAAAGAGGAAGCACGCATAAGGTAAGTCACTCGATGACTTAATTCCCGATGACTTAATTCTTAATATGTCTCTAGTATGTTTATATGCTTAATTATACCTTTGTATATGCATTTGGGAATTAGTCATTGAAATGTCACAAAAAGAAGCATAAATAAGATACATGATTCATAGAAGATGGCCTTAGATGAAGGTTGTTAATATCCCAATTAGACTATCGGGTCAATTGGGTAAAATGCTAGATAGACAATAGCTTAGGCCAAGAGTTAACATTAAGCCGGTAATGAATTTGTACTAGTTGCATCAGTGTATTCATAGACTCAGTGTTATCTACCTCAAGCTAGTCTAGAAGCAAAAGGGGCGCGAGCCAAGGTAAGTCATAATCATGACTTTGAACTTGTTATTAATGCGATTGAATGTTTTTGTTAGTTTATGGAATGCCATGGTCCCCTTAGACATGTGTAAATTGGAAATATATTGGTAAACCTTGAGAACGTGTGGGCCGGGCGAGTAAAACCAATATAAAAATGGCTCATGGAGTCATAGACACGACGGTCTTGGTTTAAAAAAGCGCGAGGCGCTCCGAGGCGTTTCGGTTCCAAAATCCGAGGCGCGGGGCTTAAAGCGCGAGGCAAGAGCTTCACGTATGCGAGGAGCCTATTATTAAAAAAATATATTTATATATGTCAATATGACTTATTCTACCTTCTAATCAAACATAAACATAAAAACATGATTATAAAACACCCTTTAAACACTTAAAATAATTATTTAATTGTTTAAAGATTATTTATTAAAATTGATAATATACTAAAATGATAATATATGAAATTTTATTTAAAGATTCTTTATTAAATTAGTTAGTAAAGTTGTTCCAGATGCTTCTTGTTGACTAAATGACAAAACAAATAAAGTTGTTCGACATGCTTTTTGCCTTCTCGAGATAAAGTCATAAAGTGCACTAGTTTTCAATTTTTTTTTTTTTTTGAACGATGGTTTTCAATTTTCAAAGAGACTTATTGTCTTCCACATCTGACCGCCTAAAAAACCCTAATAAAAACATCGTTGTCCTACATCTACATCATTATCTAATCCTTTTAATCCTTCAATTGTTCCAGATTCTTCATACAAAGGTATGTATAACTCTTTCAATCCTTAGACGATTTCATGTTCCAATTCTTCATAAAGGATGTTCTCCTTTTCTTCATCTTTAATGTTCTAAACTCATAAGTCATCACCTGCTTCTGTTTTAAGTTTTGGACTTTGTGATCTTAGCTTAAGCGCCATAAAGCGCCGCTCAAACCCTCGTTTAAAGCGCCGCCTCCGGCGCCTCATGTAGTCCAGCGCTTTCGCCCAAAAAAAGCAATTTTAAGAACGCTTCGAGCGCCTCACGCCTCAGGCGCGCCTGAGGCGCGCTTTTTTAAACCAAGACGACGGTATCACCACAACGGCAACATGTGCAAGGTGAATTCGTAATTAAACTCAAAATATTGGGTGTTCAAACATGTGAGGATTACAAGTCTTAGTGGGAATCATAAGAGGTCAAACTATGGGTGTTGAGTCTTGAATGTCTTGAAATCGTTAAAAGTTGTCATTAGATGCATAATTATCCTATGGGGTAATGTAGACGAAATGTGATCATAGATATCATTAAAAAGGGCTTTGGATAAACTATATAGGCATATTGTAGTTCCACATCTAAAACGAAGCATGAAAGTAGTGGAAATCCACCTTAACGGGTCAATTGATTCATACCGATTAAGGTTGAGGAAACCGAACGTGTGAATTATTGTAGTCTTGATCGTCAAGGGATACCAAATACCATGGTATTAGGCTTGGAAACTCAACCAATTTTGCATCAAAGTATGGCCAAAATAATGTCTATGTAAGTTGTGATAAAGTGGAAAATTGGCTAAGTATAAAAAAAAGATGAAGATGGCAACTTTCTGATCATTTTGGCCCGTCGCGCTGCGTGACCAGGGAAGTGCATTCTCGTCGCGCTACGCGATGACCCGTCGCGCTACGTGACGAGCTCGTCGCGCTACGCGACGAACATCAGGATCCAATTTTTCTCATTTTTATCATTTATATCCAATCCTATTCAATCCTATATATGTTTAATGGCTTAAATGTCTTGTAAAAACTCTTAGGTAAGAAGAATTGAATTCGGAAGATGATCACACCATAAATCAAGAACCGAACGCTCGAGACTCGATCGCTTCCGCGACTTTTGAACACGAACTATTATAAACTTGTTTTTGGGAGGTGTTATTGTTACCGTTTTCGATAATAACTTCTTCTTGCGTACATTTTGAACCATAATACGTATGTACTAAAAGTTGTAAATCTTGTTAAGTATGCAATGTTTTGAATCCAAACTTCCAAACTAAGTTTATTAACAAGTAAATTATCCTATAATACCCGTTTATCGGGTAGGGCCTTACAAAAGTGGTCGGGTTTGAAGGGTGAGGCAAACGGGGGATCAAAAATTGAAATGCTTCTTAGTAACTTCAATGAGTTTAAGGAAATGCAAGCGGAAAGGTATCGAAAGAAGGAAAAATACAATCAAAAAGTCGTGGCGATGCAAATGGGGAGGTTAAAGTTGGACGACAGCGACACCTTTTGGAAGTACAAAAACATGAACCGGAAGGGTGGAGAATCATGAATACCGACATCGACAGGTTTCCGCCATGATCAAAGGTCAAAATTCGTGCTAATAAATTAAAGGGAGATGCAATGATAATTTTCGGTACATTTATGTTGTTATAAACGTCTATTCTCGACGATCCGCCACTATGTGGGGTAGCTACAGAAACTGCACGTCGTTGTGGTGGATATGGTTTGGCTACAAGTGATTATTCACAATGGTTTTGGAATCAACAATTTCGGAGATGTTGATGTTCCTTCAAGGTGCGTTTCAAATAAAATCACCAATCTAGCCATTGACCAAATGGAATTACCAAACTAGCCACCTCCCATCTCTTGGGAGAGACATTTCACAAGTTCCGAGGCAGCTAAGGCGTCTCCAAGAGGCTTCAACGATTGACCAACCGATAATCGCCACGTGTCCATTTATTATTATTTTTTATTTCCAGCCCACTTCCTTTCATTTCCCACGTCTTGGAGACGTCTCCAAAAACCCTGTTCCCGCCTTTTTGTTTAATAAAATAGATCTCCAATTTCTCATTTAAGTATTTGACTGGTTATTAGTTTTCTGGTTCTTGTATAAAATTTCCCATCACATAAAGAAAATTTATATATGATGAAAGACTATATTTACCGAAGAGACAAGATCGAATCGGACGAAGAAGGCGGTGAGAGGTGGAGACGTCTCCGTCTCCGTCTCCGTCTCTGATCTCACGAACTAAAACCTTGAGATGTCTCTCGTCTTCGTTTCAAAATTGAATCGGACGAAGACGGCAGAGAGAGGCGGAGATGTCTCTGAGGTATTTAATGTGGGTGATGATGTGAGCGGTGACGATTCGTTGTTTTGAAGGGTTCGATGACGGAGACGATGATCGACGGTTGGTTGTGTTGTTGAGAGATGACGGATTAAAGGAAGCTATGTCAATATCCCTACCATGAAAGTTATCGGCTCTGTTTTTCGGTTAGAGAGGTGTGGTGATGAATCAAAAGAGAGATGACAGATGCAATGACGGTGGGTTTATAGTGAGCAGGGAAAGGGAAAGGGAGAGAGAGAGAGAGAGAGAGAGAGAGA
The DNA here is from genome assembly GCA_032199755.1 of Ambrosia artemisiifolia. Classification (NCBI taxonomy): domain Eukaryota; kingdom Viridiplantae; phylum Streptophyta; class Magnoliopsida; order Asterales; family Asteraceae; genus Ambrosia; species Ambrosia artemisiifolia. The sequence goes on from CM063521.1 coordinate 28,797,498, forward strand.
GAGAGAGAGAAAGAGAGTTGGGAAAGGAGTTGGGAGTTGGGAAAGTGTGAAGATTTTTTATTATATTTTTGACACGTGGCAATCGGCTATTGGTCTATCACTAAAGCCTCACGAAGACGTGTCAAAATCCGGGAACCGACTCTCCAAAGTCGTGGGAGGTGGCCATTTTGGTGATTTTTCTTGGTCAATGGTCATTTCGGTGGTTTTCCCTAAATCCAAGGTGAAGATTGTAAAGGCCATTTTCTTCACAACCATATCATGTACTAGGTGGTTGTGCGGTACTAGCATGTTAAGAAATGATAAATTTTAGACTCAAAAGAGGTATGAGTGCAAGAGACTATTTAAGATATCATGGTACTAAGTTTCCATTGGATTCATTAAAGGGTCTTTTGCTTAGTGGTATGCGGTGGATAAGCGTTTGTCTTTTTAAGTGATGAGAAGTTCAAATCCAATGACTGACAAAAATATTACACGTTCTAAAAAAAATTCATTGGATTAGGAATGACCGAGCCGGGCCTGGCTAGCTAGTTAGATTGTTCTAGGTGGAGTAGGTTTAATGTATCGTTTATTGTATGGGCCGGTTTGTATTCACTTGATGTTCCCGACTTCTAGCTCTTCGCTAGCTGTCGGTTTTCTTTTTCTTTTTATTTGCTATAACGAATTTATTGTTCCAAAAGATAAACAAATAAGTGATTTAACGGGAGGTCGAGAGGCTGGAAAAGGTGGCGGAAACAAGGGATTTGGTTCAAATTGAAAAGCTGGTTCATGAGGAATGTCGGGTGTTTTTGTCCGAAGTCGATAGAAAGAAAAATATGGATCTGCCGCAGAAGGCACGTGTTAAATGGGCACTAGAAGGTGACGAGAATTCAAGTTACTTCCATGGGGTTATAAACTCGAACCTGTCAAATTGTAGGATAAATGGATTACGACTTGACGGGGCTTGGGTGGATAATCCTATGAGTATAAAAGATGCAGCGTTTAATTTCTTTTCGGAGAAATTTAAGGAAGCCATGGAGTTGAGACCGGAGTTTACCTGTCCGAATCTGTCTACCATTTCGGATATAGAGGCTGATGTGTTGGTGAGTTCGTTTACGCTACTGGAAGTAAAGGAAGCGGTTTGGTCGTGTGAAGGGGACCGGGCACCCGGCCCGGATGGGTTTAATTTTAGGTTTGTGAAGAGATTTTGGGGTTGTTTGGAATCGGACATTATGTGTATGCTTTCGGATTTTCATAGGAATGGGACCTTACATTCGGCATGCTCGCCGTCCTTTCTAGCTTTGATTCCGAAGATTAAGGATCCTTTGGCGTTCTCGGATTTTAGACCCATAAGCCTCGTGGGTTGCATAAATAAGATAGTGTCGAAGGTTTTAGCTGAAAGGCTGAAGAAGGTAATTGGAAAGCTCGTGGGGCCGGAGCAATCGGCGTTTATAGCTGGAAGAAGTATATTGGATGGGCCACTTTTGTTGAATGAAATTGTGGGATGGATGCGTAAGTTCAAAAGAGCAGGATTCATATTCAAGGTTGACATTGATAAGGCGTATGACTCGGTGTGTTGGGCTTTCCTGGATAAAATACTTGAGCAAATGAACTTTCCTAGGAAATGGCGGGATTGGGTTTCGGCTATCGTATCTAGTGCTTGTGCGTCGGTACTTATAAATGGGTCGCCTACTTTGGAGTTCAAGTGCTATCGGGGTTTACGCCAAGGTGATCCGTTATCACCTTTTCTGTTTGTTCTTGTCATGGAGGCGCTATCGGGTTTCATGAAAAAGGCATGTCAAGTAGGGCTGTTTCATGGCTTGCATTGTGGAAGCGCGGGGCTGGTTTTGTCACATCTCATGTATGCCGATGATGTAGTGTTCTTTGGCGAATGGTCGAGGTCTAATGCGGAAAATTTGAGAAGAATACTTCGTTGTTTTTATCTAGTGTCGGGATTAAAGGTCAATATGGAGAAGTGTCATGTATTTGGAGTTGGTGTGGAGCCGGCTGAAATTAATAATATGGCAAGTATGCTTAAGTCTAAGGTAGGCGTCTTCCCGTTTAAGTATCTCGGACTACAAGTGGGGGCTAATATGACGTTAAGCAAACATTGGGAACCGGTCATAGACGTATTCCGTAAACGTCTTTCAACCTGGAAGGCCAAGAATCTCTCGTTTGGTGGTAGGGTGGTACTTATCAAATCGGTACTCAATTTGCTTCCCACTTATTATTTCTCTTTGTATAGAGCGCCGGAAAAAGTCATTGATGCGCTTGATCGTATGCGGCGGGTCTTCTTTTGGGGCGGGTCGGAGGAGAAGGAGAAAATGAATTGGATAGCGTGGGATAGTGTGATTGTGGCTCCCGAGTACGGTGGGTTAGGACTTGGGTCTCTCAAGGAAGCGAATCTTGCTTTATTAGCAAAATGGTGGTGGCGATTTAAGAATGAAAGGAACACACTGTGGTGGAAGGCGATATGGTCAATCCATAGTAGCTCTAGAGGTTGGTGCTCTGTTCCGGTGAAGTTAACGCAACCGGGTCCGTGGAAGCATATTGGACGCTCGGTGGGCGATCTTCGTCTGCTTGGAGTTGATGTTACGAGTTCAATAATTGGGAAACTGGGTGGGGAGTTGGACATTGGTTTTTGGGTTGATAAATGGGTTGGGGATCATGCTTTTCAGGATTTATTTCCAAATCTGTTTGCTTTGGAAAGTGATAAAATGTGTCGGGTCGCGGACAGGGTGGGCAGGGGGGTTGGGGTTCTGACGTGGGCATGGAAGCGGGATCAGCTAAATAGTGCTGAACTGGACGAGTTACAGCAGTTATCAGGCCTTATTGGGTCGGTTTCTGTTGGGACTGGTTCAGATCAGTGGGGTTGGGCTCTAAATGGGTTGGGTCTTTTCTCAGTCAGAAGCATCAAAGATAACTTGGGTTTAATGCTGAATGTGGTTCCGAATCATCGCTCAAAGAAGAACTCTTGGGTTCCAAAGAAGGTGGAAATTCTAGCATGGCGAGCTTCACTCAACCGGGTTCCAACGCGAGCAGCTTTAGCAAGAAGAAATGTCAATGTAGGTTCCAGATTGTGTCCATTCTGTGCAGAGTATCCAGAAACTGCAGAGCATGTTTTCGTCGAGTGCCAGTTTTCGCTGACTGTTTGGAATCTGATTTCGCAATGGTGCAATCTAAAACCTTTTTTTGCATTCACTATAAAAGATGTGTTAGAACTTGCAGCCTATGAAAATGGGTCACAGAAGCGCAAAAAGGCTGTTCACGCAGTTTGCTTGACAACTCTATGGTGCTTATCGAAGGCGAGAAATAATTCAGTTTTTAATAATTTACAATGCTCGATTAATCAGGTTCTTGGCGAGGTAAAGTCACTTAGTTTTCTATGGATCAAAGCTAGAGCAAAGCAACACGATATGGATTGGCCGATGTGGCGGGGATTTCATGTATATAAGATTGGCTGGTAAATGGTTTAAATGGTTTTGTATCTGTAATTGGTCTTTGGGTCTTGTATCACTTGGTGAAACTTTGTATGTTGGTGACTAGCTAGCACCCCGTTAGCGTTTTGGTTTGAAATAAAATTTTGTTGATCGTTAAAAAAAATGACTTTTTAATTTTTACCCTCTATTTGGTTCATCATTGATTACTTCCAGCAGGTTGTCGATTCCGTTGTATTGTATGTTTGTGATGTGTCCTTCGGGATTTGAAAAACTCATCTGGACAAAGCCATTACTCACTACTACCTACAATAAACATTTTCTTATACAAGTTAATAATAATAATAATAATAATAATAATAATAATAATAATAATAATAATAATAATAATAATAATAATAATAATAATAAAAGATTTTTCTTTTATAATTGTATGTAAAGAGAAACTGGATAATGCTATGCTGTTCGTAATACATGAAGAATAATGGGAGGTAGTGCCATCTTCCTTGTGGCCTCACAAGGTTAATGCTTTTTTAATACTTAATTTATTTATCTAAAATGTTTATTTTATTTTTTATTATCAATTGGTATTTTGGTTATTTATTCAACCGAAAAAGTTAACTCCATTGTCCTATATTACATCTATACTAGGTGAAATCCCGTATAAAACACATGGGAGACCGAGTCCTAAACTTAAGCCCTGTTTAGTAAAAGACAACATTAAGAACTCATTCGTCTGCTCCAAAGAACAATTGTTTAGTACCGTCTGTTTTATTTCTTTATTGTTAAAAAGAGAAACTGTATTTCGTAATCTATGTCCCTTTCACGATACCAGTTAACATCATAAAACATAAATAATCATATATAATTTTGACACACACACACAAAACTAAAAACAAAAATAAATATAAACAACCTTTAACATCAACATACATAGTTACTAAAGAATCAGTATAGGAAAATCACATGGAGCGTGTAATTAACTCTAGTGAAAATATATAATTACAGTATAATAAAGTATTTTGTTTTTACTTTCACCAAAATGCATACCAATAATTAAAGGTTTTGATATTTCTCATCCTTTAGCACAACTATTATCTAAATGAACAAATATTCAATAATAAGTAATTGATTTATGTTTCACAACAATAATGCATACCAACTCTACTTTAAAAAACTAATACTTTATATCTTTTAAGATATGATAATAAAGTATTTAGTGGTTGCCGACCAACATTTATAAAGTAATATTTGGTGACTTTAAAACTGAAAATACGCAAATTTAATTTTAAATCATCATTCTCCGATTATGGCATCTAGTATTAAAATCCTACATTGTTGCTTTTAAGATGGTGAGAGAATGAAAGTGGGTTTAAGACTATGAGGTGTGGTTATGATAAGGTTTGGGAGGACTTGTGGTGTCGTTACGTAAGTAAAAAGTGGGGCTCCCTTGTATTTAAACAACTTGAGGACTATCCAAGGATGTAAGGGTAGTTTTCTGTGGATAGTCCTCCACTCCTATTGGTCACCATTTAATTTTTATTTTTGAATTTTTAAATAACTAAATAATTAAAATAAATAACATAAAAAAACACATAATATTAAAAAAAAGGTTACAATAGAATTAGACATTAAAAAAAACCAAAACCTAAAATTTTAAAAAAAAGTTACCAAAACCTTAAAAAAAACACCTAAAATTAATATAAAACGCTAAACACCGACATTAAAAAAACGCATCAATTATCATGCCAGAAGATGGGGATGCGGAATTCTTCCCCGTAAGCAGCCCGATAATCTTGTTGTGTGCGTTGGATTCCCGCTCGTTGGGTAATACCGGGGTTCGCCTCTATCGTGGCTAGAAATAGGATGTTCCATCTCGTACACCTTCTGTATAGCTCCCGCCACTTACAAACGAGCTCATCCACGGTGCAACGATTTGTTTAGCTTAATCGATTGAATTCCGCCAAAACATTTCTCCAAAAAGAAGACGTATTTGCATCTTCGGTCGTTGTTAGGTTCATATTGATCCAGTCCGTCACCAACTTGATCTCCTCATCCGAAGTCCAAGCCATTTTTTAGAGAAGAGGGTTTTGTTTATGATGTTTTTTTATAAAAAATGGGTGAAGATTATAGAGAGGATATTTGAAGTTTGGATGTTTTTAAAAAATGAGAAGATATGGGTGGTTTTTTAAGGTGAAAAAGAGTAATGTTTTTTTATAACGTTCACGTCAATGTTTTCAAAACTGGATCGGACGTCTAACCGGAGTCCCCGGTGGTCCACCGGTCTGATCAGTCCAACGAACCGGCCAAAAAGAAACAAAAACCTAAAAAGAATCGGTCCAACCTCCGGTTTCCCGGTCCAACCGGCCGGGTCACCGGTTCACGGGCAGTTCGATATCAGGGCGGTCGAATGTGCCAACCCGGACCGACCGAGGGTCTGGAGCCCGGTCCGATCGGTCGGACCGGCCGGTCCAGTCGGGCTTTCAAATCATTGGTTCATATAGCTATTCAAAGTGGCCCCACAATTTTGAAACACACCAATCAAGCTACCCGTCTTCAACGTCCAAAATTGAACGGTTTGGCCGGAGGTGGAACGTCGGGCGCGGTGTGGGATGGCCCAAGATGGGCTTGACGGGCTGAGGACGGCCCCCATACCCGATGGTCTAAGGAGAGATAATATTTAGTGATTTTAAAACTGAATATAAGCAAATTTAATTTTAAACTCTAGAAAAACTCAATAAAAAATTAGAAAATAAAATTTTTGGCTGAGGTCACGGTCTACATTGCTCATAAAGACTACAAAGTTGAATATTTATGATAGTGCAAGAAGTTCTTGTTTCATACATCATTTAAATAAGAATCATACATCATGGTTCCACCATCAATTCAAAAAGTTTAAAATGCACTTTTTTTTACTTATTTTATTCTATTAAGATCAATTTTTGTATTTTTTAAATATATTATTTAGTTACTATAATTTTATATGTATATGTGATAAAAGATAATATGTTACAATATTATTATAAAAGTGATGATGTGGTAAATTGTTAATGGCATACGATAAATATATGTGTTAAATTGTGAGTTTTTATATTTTTTATTCGTTAAAATGTTTAACCTATACAGTAGTTGGTGAAAGTGCGACTTTGAGTCAAAAGATGTATGACAGAGACATTGATACATTTATGATATCGCACGTAGGAGTGACTTGTCCGATGTTGTAAGTCATCCTAAACCTAATTAAAGCATGAAATAGACGCCAAATAGTTAGCCTTGTGATTTTTAGATTTGTTTTTTCCCTTTGGTAATTGTTTATTTATTTAATTTTTGTTTTTTAGTTTAAATTAATATAATATTTAAATTATTTTTATGAATGATTAATTTAATGTTTGATTAATGTTACCGGTTCCGTATATGAAACCGGATGTTCATTCATATTTTAAGATTCAACTAGTTGAAACCCAGCGCTTCGCGACGGGTTTTGTAGTTTGTCACTGGTCTAGGGTAAATTTAGGAAGTTTATGACGGATGAGCTAGCTAGAGGTTAACAAAACGCCAACACTGTTTATCTATTAAATTCTAACACTACATTATTGTGTCGTCGTTTTAAATCTTAAATCTGCTAGTTCACTACTTCATTTCTCCAATCATGAATAATAAACCAAAATCATCAAAGTCTTAGATATTTAATATATACTATTAGTCGTCTATTACCACCTCCATCAAATTGAAGTCAAACGTCACACAATTAACCTATGAGATGAGTTGGTGCAAATGGGTTCCCTTGAAATGCAATATTTTGGGTTGTAGATCGGAAGGAAAGCGAATTCCCACATACGATGCTTTGAAAAGGAGGATGACCAAGATCCATTAGAAAAAAATAGGCGATAAACTTCAATGGAATAATATTACTGAACATCAACCTTATCACAAATTACATCAAATACCTGAATCGGCAAACAAATGAATGATCGAGATTAAGGTACGAATCAAAACCCTAGACTCAAAGCTTCGTGATGCGATTTATTCCTTTCCGATGGTTACAGTGATAATGGGATGGTTCGAAAGTGGGAAAAGGTTGTTGACATTTTGTGGTCACGACGTTCTGCTTGTCGATTGGTGGCGGGAGATCAAGAAAAGCAAGGGAGTATCATGCGTGGTGACGGGGGTGGCGGGTAATGGTTAAAAATCAGCTGCCATAGTGGTTGAGTTGGTGGTGACAATGGTTCTTTTGGGCGGTGGTGGAGGATGACGATGGTGATATGGTGTGAAGTTGATGTAGGCTGTTGATGAAGGAGGATGTTATTCTGGAAGTTTTAGGTTAATTTTAGATTTTTAGGTGGTGATGAAGTGTGTTGTTGTCTCTAATTTTGTACCCAAAATTAACCCAAAGAAGAAACTTGGATGGCAGACTTGTAAATACTTTAATTTTTTTGTCCAATAAATACCCTATTCATAAGACGTTTCAACTTTTAATTATACAAGGAATACAACGGCCGGGTTCTATTTTATATTATTGTTTTAATAAGTTAAAGAAAAAATTTTTGCATTCTTAATCAAAAGTTGAATCATAAATCTAGTTTGGTTAAAAATTAACAAAAAAAGAAGTAATTAAACTAATTGATCGATCGAGAACTTACGTACATGATTGTCTTGAAAACGTAGTTTCACTCCTATGGAAGCCATTGATGATCCTTGAGCTCTTTTTGCATAATAACACGTATCTGCATTATTCATAGTTCACTGCTTGCTTTCAGAAAGCCTGGCCTTGAAGAAACATAGGAATGTACATATATACCTGATGATGAAAGTATGATGAGCAAGCTCAAAGCACCCAGAAAACCGATGAGAGGATACATGAGCCTTTCTTCTACTTTAATTAATTAATTAATTAAAGCCAACAAAACAAGCTATATATAAATAAATACGGATTAATTAAAAAATAAATTATATAGAAGTAGGAAGGGGATGAAATAGATGTATAATATTTGATTTGCTTGAGCTTTGAAAAGTACAACATAATTTGTTATTTGGGAATTTTGTCTTCCTTTTTATTGGAGGATAACATAATTTGTTATTTATTTGCTATTTTATTATATTTAAAGCAGAATGAGACAACGAGTCATGGACAAAAATTGGTCACGGACAAATCTAAGAAAGACATTCCCGTGAGATAGGTAAATTTTAAACAAACAAAATATGATAAATAGCTAGGCCTGTATAAATCTTACAATCACTTTAACAAAATAATATCCAATTTTCTTATAGGAGGTGGAGAGTTCGAGTCCTGTCGGCACCAAAATGGTGCTGGTGGGCCGTGTTTTACCGCAGTGAGCTTTCAGGCGGTGAGTTTCCCCAGGGAATCGGTGTAAAATTATTGGTGGACCTGGGTTACTTTCGGAGTACTCCTTTGTCCAGTGGGTACTTCGTGAGTGATCGGGAGTGATTTGTTGGCCGTTAAAAAAATATCGAATTTTCTTTGTAATAATATGATTTTTTTTAAAAGTATTTAGCTCTAAGAGAGGAAAAAATGTAATTAAATATTTATTTAATTATAGGGAATTACAACAAGAATGGGCTGAATATGTGTTAACAAAATATAGTGTTTGGAAAAATTGAGAGTTCCTATTGGTATACTTTTACTCTTTAGACTGTGGGGTGTGGGAAGGGGAAAAGGTCGGGAAGGCTGACGTGGAGCTTTCCCCGAAGGGGAACACCGCCCCCCCCCCCCCCACCCACTCCAGCTTCGGTGAACTCGGGGAATTCTTCCCGTTCTCCCCGTCCCATTTCCCAAAGTTTTTTTAACGTTAAATAGAGAGAGAGAGGGGGGTTTAAAGAGAGAGAGAGAGAGAGAGAGAGAGAGAGAAGCAGATCTGGTGCAGACGACGACGGCGGTGGAGGTTGTTGCAGGGGGCGGCGGACGGTGGCGGCGGTTGGTGCAGGGGGCGGTGGTTGTTGGTGAGGGTGAGGGTGAAGGATGATGAAGATGATGATGATAGGAGAGAGGAATGGGTTTTGTTTGTTTGTGTGTGTGTTATAACCGTTCAAAGTTTTAGTTTTTTTTTTTTTCATTTAAATAATAAAAAGGGGAAGGGGGAAGAAGGGGAACCATTTCCCCTAGAAGGGGGAGGAGAAGGGGAAAATGATGTGGCGCTGATGTGGACAAGGGGAAGGAAGGGGGAAGGGGAACCACACCCCATAGTCTTATCTCTTTTCTATATATAAACACTAGCTTAGTACCCGTGCGATGCACGGGATTCCCACTATCTTATTTTATAACGAATATAACTTATTATACAAAGCAAGTAAGTTACGTTTTCATTTGATTATTGAAATTTTTAGATTAACGATTATTTTTCGGTCTAAATTTTGGCATCAGATGCGTCTTTGTTAGGATTGAACCGTCTCACTATTCGGGTCAAAGAGACACTAAGCATTATTCATACAGCTGCTGAAGAGCTCGCATGAAGTACAAAACCAACCCTGGATGGCGTAATCAGGATCCAAAATAATCAATTTGCTCAAATCCAAGTATAAGATCCACCCATATAAATGGTCTTCGCTTGTTCGGTCTCTAATCTGTCACTAAAGTTTTTGATAGTGTGATCATTTTGTCTTCACACACTAAGCTGTATACTGCTGGAAGACTACCAAATTATATTAGCAAGAGTCTTAAACTAAACATACCACATGAAGTAACATTTAAGTTTTAACCCAAACAAACATGGCAAAAAATTGAAACTTAACATAGTTATATAATAGTTTCTACGCAATATAAAAACCCAATAAGCCTTCATCCTTTTCATATCTTAAAAGATACTTCCATCCTTCAATTAATCCAAGTTTCTTCATGCACGTTTTCCATGAACAAATAGCAAACCTGACACCCTTTCCTGAAGATTCAGCTCGAAGTTTGGCGTTGAAGTAAATTTGATCTTCAAAATGTAGACGAATTTTTTCCCCATGTTCAAATTCCGCGCTTTTGCTAAACGTCATAGGAAATCTCTGAAATAATAAATAAGTAAAAAATTTAAAGCATAATAGAAATATGATTAAATTGTAATTATTAGTAATAACAATTAATTGGAAATATTGAAATGGAGTATTACGAAATTGCTGGTAATATGTTTTTCAAGCTGTATATTAGCAACAGGTTCAACATCATCATAGTCGTCAACTATAATGTCATGCAAATTTTCAGAAGCAGTAGATTCATCACTTGAAATGCTGATTACTTCAATAGGATCAATAACATGTAAGTGGTTAATATGATGAGATTAAAATAAATTGTATTCTTGTAATAAAGTGAATGTATTGTTTTGTTTGAATAGAATTGTACCTTCATTGTTTGATTTGTTGTAATTTGCTACAGAACTACTTTCAGAAGTAGTAATAAATCCGTGAACCATGTTTGAGTTTGTTTGTAAAGTTTCTGTGAGAACAACATATTACAACAGCAAAAATATACAAACCATCAGACCACCACAAATTTTACGGGACTGGTAAAGGCTTCAATATAAAGTGCAGTGTTAAAGGATTATTGCTAATTCTTTATCAGACTGAATGTATGGCAGCTCAATTACTTATATCTGCAACTGGAGTTACAGAGTCTACCATAGAAGAACAATCAATATTGCTACTCAATAATGTCTAATTAATACCATGAATAGTTACTTGCTCAAAATATAGATACACACAAGGATAACAAAAGAACATTACATATTATGAATGATGTATTGTTATATATCATTGCAAAATCGTTTAACACAGTTCAAAACGATGAAGCTTACCGAGCGGTTGTATTATCAGAAGCTTATAATCGAAAACAACATATTTAAAAATCGATTGAGAAACAATAAATTCCATAACATCAGACTTGATAAATTTGAACTCAAAACAACATATTTAAACTCAAAACAACATATTATCAATGATGTAAAAAAATTACCTGTTAAAAAATATGAAACTTACCGCAGACTTGTCTTATAACAGTTCTAATATCGATTTTTGTCGTATATTTGATAAAAACATTAGACTGAATTCACTTTATAAACAAATAGTTAATAAAAGTCATAGAGATATAAAGATAAATGGATAAGAACATATTGATTAATATGTTTAAAAATTAAATTCAAGTTGGTGATAAGAGATTTGTATTTGTTTTGGTGATAATCCAAAACATTCATTCTTTGACCGATCGGTTTTAGAATCACAAGGATAAAAAAAGTCATAGAGATATAAAGATAAATGGATAAGAACATATTGATTAATATGTTTAAAAATTAAATTCAAATTGGTGATAAGATATTTGTATTTGTTTTGGTGATAATCCAAAACATGCTTTGACTGATCGGTTTTATAATCACAAGGAAAAGAACAAACCGGGTCACCCTACAAAACATGCAGCGACCAGTATTAGAACCCAGAATCCAAAACATCCAGCGACCAGTATTACTGCAGATCATTATGTAAATCTGCAGAGTCCCGTTTATAAACTTGAGTGAAACCATTGAAACATACCATTAAACGCATGACACTAAGCCATTAGAAAATCGAATACAAAGACGGCACCTATTGCGCTTAACATTAAATAAAATGACGTTCATGATACATATAAAAACAAAATTAAATTACTTTAAGTGTCTAAAGACTTCTTTGTAAACAACATTGCTCGTCTTATTCGTAGCTTCACCATTTTCGTCTAAAATTAGTACCTTTGCTCCGGATCTACTCTTTACTCTTGAAAGAGCAACATATAATTGTCCATGGGTGAATACAGGTTGTTTTAAAAACAAACCAACTCGAGCAAGTGATTGTCCTTGACTTTTATTGATCGTCATTGCGAAGCAAACACATATGGGAAACTGCCTTCTCTGGAACTTCAATGGAATTTTTTTGTCAGATGGTATCATAGTAATTCTTGGAATATAAGTTCGGGTTCCAATGGTACCTCCTGATATTATTTCAGCCTCTATAACACGTTTACCAAGTGATTTAATTTGTAGCCTTGTACCATTGCACAATCCATTCTGTTGATCAATATTTCTTAACAGCATAACAGGAACACCAACCTTCAACAGCAAACGATGATTAGGCAACCCAGATGCTTTCAGTTTGTTTAGAACATCAGGAGAGTATACATCATCATTTATCTCGTCATTTCTCTCTTCATCGGGACAAAGACAATCCGAGCTCAAGTACTCTTTTTCTTCACCAGGAAATAAAGATAGCAAACGATCATTAATCTCATGGACCACTTCATTTTTAGGAGCCAAAATTGCACGTTCACGAAAAAATTCAGGATTTGTGTAGTTTTGTAGAACATCTGGATAAACAAAATCAATCAGACTTTGAATCGGATCAGACGACGGCTGTATTAAGAGATCATCAGGAATTTCTATAATTGCTTCGCCATCGTTATCACCTCCAACCTTCCCTTCACCAATGTCCAACAACCATTTTGCAAATTCTGAAGTTTCTTTCAAATCACTCGCATTAGATCCAACGGTCAGCCTCATGTTCTTAGTTAACCTTAGCACCTTACATTTGTTCCATAAATAAGAAGAGCTTAAAGATGCATTAACAATTTGTTGCCTACTTCCGTTTGGAACAACGGGAAGGATTTGTCTAAAATCACCACCAAAAACAAAAACTTTTCCTCCAAATGGTGTCTCAGCATCTGTCGAATCACCAACATTGAATAAATCTGACATTGACCTATCAAGTGCTTCAATTGCATGCCTATGTATCATCGGAGCTTCGTCCCATATAATCAATTTAGTTTCTTTCAATAAATGAGCAATAGGACTGTTTACTGTGATGTTGCATACTGAATCTTCATTAACATTAATAGGAATATGAAAGCGGGAATGTGCGGTCCTACCTCCTGACAGTAGCAAAGATGCAATACCTCTTGATGCAACGTTTAACACAATATCACCCCTACCTCGTATTGCAGTTGATAATGTCTTCCATAGATACGTTTTTCCAGTTCCACCATAACCATACACAAAGAAAATACCTCCTTTCTGACCATCTACAGCTTGCATAATTTCATCAAAAACTTTTCTCTGTTCATTAGTTAATGAGTTAAACATGGGATCAAATTCATTAACTAATTCTGTACGATCATAATTCAACTCCTCATTGATTAGACGATTCTGAGCGCAAGCTATTGATTGATCATCAGGAAAAGGCATACATGGAAATCTCTTTAAACTTGAGTTATTTCGTAGCAAATATTTTTCAATCTCAGACAAAGTCAAATTCTTTAGCTGATCTTCGGTAAGCGATAAACCTAAAACATTGAAAAACGATATGCAATAGCTTAAAATAATATAAAAGCAAATACGTTCACAACAATAACTGTTTAAACTATAACTGTTTAAACATTCTAAACATGGTCGAACTTTAATACAGCCAATGTCAATCAGTGGCTGATATAACTGTTTAAACTATAACTGTTTAAACTACATAAACTGTTTCGAATTCATCAGCTTTAATCTAGTTTCTTTTTATTAGTAAACAGTAGAGTGGCAGAACCATTGGGCTTGTAATGGGTCAAGATGGGTATTATATTAAGGACAGGTAAAGGCATGTGAGATCAGGCTGAAAAACATGGACACTTTTGTCAATCAGTGGCTGATCTAATATAAATAACATGTAACAGTAAAAAAAGTTTATAATTGTACCTTGAACATTAGAATTTTTTTCTCGTGCATACAGAATTCCATCAGATAAAATTGTCCATGTTTGCTCCCAAACAAAATCTGGTCTGGAAAGAGTATTACACAAAAGCATTGTTCCAAACAAAGCACGAAGAAAACGGCTATCCCCACTAAGATTTGCTTCTCTAATTGCCTCAATGTACTCCATATCATCATCTAGAAGTCCACGTGCAAAGCAGGCATCTCTGAATGTAGGAAATATTTCACCATTATAACTTCTAATATCCTCAAAGCATTTCGGTCCTTTCACTTTGTTAAGAAGAATTCTCAAAAAATAAGCCTCTCCAAGAGCTGGAGAAACTGAATGAACACGACCAATTGTACGACCTGTAATCCTTGTCTGCCAACAACGTTTATTAAGCTTCCACACAAATTTTGTTGGTAATTCCACATAGCTAAGCTCTCTTGCAACTGGATCAGTTTCATTAAGCTTCATCCAGCCTAAAAACATTGATGAAGCCACAGAACTTTTTTTTAGAACATCCTCAACATCATCCTCTGCGCCATATACCACGTTCTGTTGACCTGGAAGATGAAAAGGAAGTCGAGTAACAGCAGGATATCTGTAATGAACTTCAAATTTAAAAATTCTCCATGATGCTTCACATGCAGATATGTATCTAACATCATAATATTCCTTTATCTCATCCTTTGGTTGTTCAACATCATCTTGCTTATCATCTTGTACAATAGCCATAGACGCTTTATCAGGTCCTTTGTTTATATACTTGAACAAATATTTAATAGAACCTGCCTGGTTGCACCATTCTACATTGATATGAGCCTGGTATCTTTTTAAAAGATACTTATTATATGGAACAACGTATCTATTATCCAACTGAACATCACCTTTCTGAACAAAAATACCAGAATCTCGTCTCCTGTATATCGGATAACCTTTAGAATCAATACACGTTTCTGGTGAAAACTTCTTTGGAAACTTTTTCGTGCATTTCCTGTCACGCATACATGGAGACTTCATATTAGCTTCTCCACATGGACCATGCATCATGTACTCACTCACAAGGAGATGCAATTCCGGATCTTCTTTTTTATCAGGAATCTCAGCGGATATAAACGGTTCTATATGATCAACCGTGGGAAGCTTGTGATCAACATCCATGAATAAGCAAATGTGAGCATGTGGAAGACCACATTTTTGAAACTCCACTGTGTAAACAACTACATAAATAAAGTAAAAACGTTTTCAATTAGAAAAGTGCAGCACGAATATTACGCTTGTATAAATATAATTACATTTTTATGAACTATTGCAAATAACAGTACTTCACTTACACGCTAATGCCTATGTATTATCATAGTCGAAAATTGTAAATTTGTTTATTAAAAAAAAAAAAGAATTATAAATGTACTAACTTAATGGACAAATTCGTATTGGATAAGAAAATACCTGCTTGAACTTTTCCTAGAACTGCCTTATCCTTTAAATCTTTCAAAAATGTATCAAGCTTCATTTTAAATAATCGGCATAGAATATCAGGCCTATCTTCCGACTTAATGGTTTTGTCCTTAAGAAACCTTCTTACCTCCGGCCATTTCGGATTACATGTAATAGTGATAAAAAAATCCGGGTAGCCGTACCACTTACAGAGAGCCATTGCATCTAGGTAATTTTGCATCATATACCGAGCTCCACCAGTAAAAGATGAAGGTAGTATTACACGTTTCCCCGACTTGGAAAAATCTTTATTCCCATCCTTATGCTGATTCTGAATATTCTCATATGTGTCACACCTAAGATCATTTTGCGAGTAACGTACAAAGTTAAGTCGCTCAGTTTCAATCATGGTGTACGAATCCACCAAAAATTGCTGAAACAATCTTCCTGCATTTAGAATCAATGAGAATTTGTCTACCCTATCTTGAACATGGTATGAAAAAAATTCTCGCATTGTACAAAATGGACGTTTACTTGATTCTGAATCCGCTGTTTTTCTATGTGGAATATCTACTCGGTAACAATCCTCACCATACGGAAACAAAAGCGGATATTGAAGAGCCAAATATGATGGATGCAACTCACTAATACGCTTTAGAAAACCATTGTTTTTTTCAACAATAATATCTCGCTTACCAAGAGCTTCAGTAATGTCTCCCAAGATCAAAGCAGCTACTTCAGAAGCTGTTGGTAAATTATATGTCCTACCATCTTCTACTCTCTCACAAATGAGACGGAGCTTAAGATTAACATGAGGATTTTCCTTAAAAGAGTCTCGTACCATCCTATAAGATTTCACAAGCTGGTTGTTGTTGTCTAACATAACCTTCAAAGCTTCAATTATGGCAATATCTAATGTCTTTGAACATTTATTAGATCCATTCCGTTTCTCACCTCTACAAAAAAAATACCTTCATGTTAAACATTATTCAATAAATAATTGTTACAAAACCAAAAAAAAAAATATAAACTAAAAAAAAATACTCTTAGGAATACATACCTGAATAACGAATGTCTATTTGTCACTTCATTATCGGTATCATATATATAAAGCTGATGAAATTTTGGCTGTTCTCCTTCTTTTGGAAGAAGGCTTCCCATTCTATGGTAATTTTGCCCACCAAGTCTGAATATATAAGGAGCATTTCCCGTATTGATTGTTGAATCAATCGTTCCACCCATAGAAGTAAAAGAGAACATAGAATTAAAGCGACGGATGTGTTTTAGGAAATACTTGCTTATATCATCTTTGCCCTGAAACAGATCTTGATAACTTAATGTGGCATCTTTAAAATCAGGTAGCTCTACACGCCCGTAACCACAACATATAGAATAACAAACCTTCTGAAGAGTTATTTTTCCTTTACCGGCCTCAAGTTTCCATAATGTTGCATTACAAATTCCACATTTAACATCTTGATCCCCATGATCTACGTAATCTATAATTAAAATTTTTTACAAAGTAATGAGGAAACAATTTAGAAAAAATAATGATTCAAGTAACTTCAAAATATTACAAATGTATTAATCATGGAATACCTTTAGAGATACCTCTGATTGTCTCTTGATCATCTTCTAAATCTTCTGTCAGGTCAATCATTGGTACAACATTAATATTACTTGCCTTACTTACAAACTTACGCTTCCCGACCGATAACTTTGTTAAACACGAACTTTCATTTCCGCAAAATGAATTTGCAGATCTCGTTACCATTGAAGACATTACGAATTGGGCAGTAGAACTTGATGGCGTACTATCATTTTCGATACGAACAAATGTACCTTAACATAAAACAAATTCTCGACATTATAAATATATTAACAAATGTTAATATAAGTAAATGTTAGTGTATTTTAAAATTTAAAACACATACCGCTGCCGATATTATTCAACGAACTTATTTGGTTTATTGTGGTAGGAGTACTACGCGAACTCCTAAGCGCATATCTATGAGCCGTTGTATTTTCTTTATCCTTTAGAATCGACAACCTTATTTCGGATGTAGATAAATTGCTATTAGAGTTTTCAATGTTTTCACTTTCGTTACATTTTCTTTTATCCAAATATATCCTTCTAACTTTCCGATTCACAGAAGCTCTATTAGGACTAACAGGGTCCGGAGTAATAACTGTAAAAAAGCATCCACATGAGCATGAAAAAGAATATCACTTAACATTGTTTACAAAAAAAGAATGTTGGCCGAAAATTAGACTAAAGTTAAAATTTCATGTTTGATCCATACCATTTGTAATTTGTGACAAAGGTGTTCTTGTTAAATTACCTACAAACAATTGAAGCAACATTATAAGAAACTAAATCAAATTCTTCATTAGCGGATACCTATGTTTAAACTAACATTATACATAAGTAATAGGTATGTTACCATCGAGTGTTTCATTATTGTTGACAGGATTTGGTAAACATGAAGATGAATGCTCAACTGAAGATCTTTTAGACATGTTCCTCCAAATCGAAATTAAAAAAAAAATATGTATAAGAATTATGGATAACATGAACAAAGTAATCAAAGAAATAGCAAGAATAAGAATCATATTAGTAATAAAATTTTAAACTGAAATCATACTATACTTACCTGGATAATATCAAACATCAAAACCTTTGTTCCTGAAAGCAATCAAAATAAGATTTATAAATATTGTTTCTAAAGTCAATGATGAACTAAACATGCACTAATATGCTGCCTGTGATGAAAGGCTATTTTCGACATGTGTTTGGGAGGGAAATTATCAAGTTTCATATATTAATTTTCGCATTTTTTTCAATAGATAACATTGGATAGTTAGTTGTAAAGTAGTTTGAATAGATAAAAATGAATAATTACGTAAATTGATTTGGAGGGAACAAATCGAAATACTAACATATTAATTTGTAAAGTTGTTTCAATAGATAACATTAGAGTTCTGCAAAAATATAGGAAAGATAGAAAAAATAACAAAAAAAACATTTATTATTTTATTAAAAGCTGATTACCAATAAGGAATTTTGGTGGTAAATTTTGAAATTTCAAATAGTACTTAAACTTATTGAAGACAATAAACTTGATATAAGTATGATAATAGTCACCTATTTGTCAACATGGTTTAGGCGATTCATGTAGGTGGTAGAAATGCTAACTTGGTTTCTATGAAGAATGGATTACCTGGCGTTTCTAATGTTCATCATTTTTTCAAACAATAAGATAGAACATGTTGATTTCATACTACACGACAGTTTCGTAGTGGACTTTGTGCGCGTGCTCTCTGTTTATTGTTGAGGCTCAAAAGGCTTTAATATAACAAAACCATTCACCATTTTATTCATGAAACATAAATTAGTCTAAGAACAAAACGACAAAAGAAACAAACCAACAACGAAAAAAAACAAACATGTCCGAAATAAAAAGCAACAACTAAAACATGTGGTGAATGGGAGCTCGATGGAAGAGCCTATTTTTCTTTCTTTGGAACCAACATCTTCTTCTTCGCACTTGCTCTGCTGGAACGCCTCTCATCTTTTGTATCTGCCTCAATTCCATCCTCTTTCTGATCTGCCTCAATAACATTAGGAACTGTTGGATCATCCTCTTTGTAAACCTCTTCCAGGTTTCTTTTAAGATCACCATGTTTATTTTTATGAGCATCTTCAGCAACAACAGACATTGGAGTGACATTTTCGTCCGTTGAAGATTGCGCATCCTAAAAATAGAAAAATGAATGTAAATGAATGTCATCTACTAATATATATACCAAAAACAATTTAAGATAAATATCACCTTCAACGAAACTTGCGTGTTCTGCTGATCACCCGGCGAAGCACCATTTATGTCATCAACATCATTCTGAATTAGTTAAATATAACATGTTAATACTATTGCACTATCATACAACATCAAATATGCATGGAGAGTTTAAATATAACTGAATTAAAAAGATACCTTCTCAATAGCATGTTTCTCTTCAAGCTTCTTAAGAATTTCACAGTCATTGGAAAGCTTGTTAATAGCATAATATTCAACGTGGTGATCAACATTATACTTTGTCACTTTAATATGAAATGCAAACCGCTTTCCAATAAGGTCCTTAAACTCAGTAGGGAATTCCTCAAATTCATCAGACTGTAAATAAAAAAACATATTGTATAACAATTTATAAGTTTTCAATAAAAGTAAATATATAAAAATAAATTTGAATAAACAGATAAACCTGTTCCTGTCTGTTGACAATTGCTTCAGCGGTCTTCCTTAACAGCCTAATGGATTCTCTATTGAAAAGCGTCAGTGAAACACTTCCAGTAGAATCTTGCACAATAACCGGTATTTTGAACCTAAAAAACATATTTGAAAACATAAATCAAACTGAAATCTATTAAATTAAAAATTAATAGTAAATAAAACATTAATTCCATTTTTTTGGATAATACCTGTAATCAGCCTTTACTTTTTCAGCACTGCATTTGTTATTACTACATTTATACTTCCTTTCAGCAATATCAACTACTCCATCTGCATTTTCAATCGTAGTAAATTCCTTCTCAACTTTGCAATGGCAAATAGTGCACGCCTGATAATACCAAAGGTTTTTGTTGCATATCCCCTTAATTGTAGCAACAACAACCACATGTTTCTCCTAAATATAATAAATAAGAATAAAACCTTCTAATTAGACAACACAATCATATATTAAAAAAAATTATTACACATCAGTTATACAAAATACCTCATCTATTATCGACAGAAATGCAAGGGGGCTATATTCAGAACCAAGAAACAAATCTTCATCTGAAGTCGCCATAAGCGAACCTGAGTCATTACCACTTAGGGACCTTGAGTTTGCATACTTTGCCAAATATCTAATGTCAAAAAAAATAACTCAACTTCAGAATATAGTTTGAAATATTTAGCACAAACAAATCATTAACAATAAGAAAAAATAACCATTACCGTTGTTTAAAAGTAACTATTTCATCAACTGCGGAGTTAATGAACAGCTTGGTTGCACTAAATGCATTTGACACAGTCCGCTTATCTAAAATGAAAATATAATCATATAAAATTAAAATCAACATTAATAAAAATAAAAGTCATAAAAAATTCATATTAACAGTATTGAATTACCTTGGTGAAGCTTTACAGATCCAAACTGAATAAGCAGAAACACATCCTTGTCCCTATCTTTGCGAGTCATGAATGAGTGCATCTCAATTGCAAAGTCGTCCCAAAGGGTCACACCAAGCTCCTCATCACTGTTTTCATATATAAATTTAACAACTGAATATCTCATAAACATTACATTTAGATAATATAATGCATTTCAATAAAACTTACTCTAAATCATTCAGCTTTAAGTTAACCCTTTTCCCAGGTCCTAATTTCGTCACGGTATCCTCTATGTCATAGCAAATCAAGACATATCCAATGAGATCTAAAATGACATTCAATAAATCTGTGTTAGTATTGAAGAACATGTACCACAAAAATATTATTAATATGTATAAAAATATAATGTAATACTAACCTATTACTGAGCCAACAGGTTTGTTGTCTTCAGCATCAGACGATTTTCCTAGAATTGACTTAAAATCAGTCAAACCAAAGCCATGTTCAGGACCAGTCCAGTTGTTGCATTTCTTGACGGTTGTGCTGATATAAAAAGTAAGTTTGTGGTCATTGTTGACCAACTGAAAATTACTTTTGTTATCAGCTATTTCAGCTAAAAAAGGCTTCTTTATCAGCAAACAGTCATCCTCAATGAAGAACTTTTCAAATCGGAAAAAAAACCTATGCAAGCAGCTTGCATGTATTTTGTTTCCCTGTATATTTAAGCAAAATTAAAATCTATTCTGACTAAAACAGAAAATTTGTAGATCAAATACAAAATACAAAATAAAAAAAGTTAATTATTACATCTTATATACATACCTCCTCATCCATAAGAATCATTTCAATGGAGTAAAATTTGTTTTCTTCTCCATTCATTTTCCGCCTCCAGACTTTCAGAATCTTCACCTTAATTTTACAGTCATTGTCATTCAAACTCAAAGCATTCAACATCGTAACATTTTCATCTGCCATTGCTATATATAAAACAAAAAAAAAAGAATAAAAAAACGATGTTAATAGTAATTATATATATTTATAATCATTAACATTAATAACAAAGTATAACCTAAAACTAACGAAATACTAACCTCCAGAAAGTTTTCTGAATAACTCTTTTGTTGTAGAGAGAATGTGTGGAAATCTTTCAAGGTACAACGATATATATAGAGAAAAAAGTATATCTATAATTCAAAAAGTTTGGAGATAAAATCTGTTTTAAAATTGCAGATAAAAATCATTATCTCCTATTTTTAGGAGATATCTATTATGTATTTTAAATTTTAAGTTTTAAACGAACAGTTTTTATCTTCAACAATTTTCAACCCATCAAACTTTCAAATAACTTATAACTTATAATCATAAACCTATCCAGTAGGATAATTGTACCTTCATTGTGTGGTGTGTATGACAAACTGTTCGTTTCTATCAACCCATCACCAAAACTTTGTAAACAGTTTCTTTAAACCCAAATAACCTTATTACAATTTTGATTGATATAAAGTTATGTTTAATTTTAACTACAGAAATGTTGCCTATATATTTTGAACATTTTTAGGAGATATCTATATGTTTTGAATGTATTTAGTCTCGTCACAACTAATAAGTGAATCAGTTTATATTATGCAACACTTTATAGATAATTATAGATAATACTAAATGAATACAAAATAATAATAGATATGTAGGCAACATAAAAAGACTTATATTAATCATTAACCGTCCTGAAGCAACAAAACATTTCATCCCCTACATCATACAAACCTTCATTAACTAATATACCCAAACACTAAATAACCAAAAATTGGGTATGTTAATTCGTCTAATCACTATTCTGTCCACAAACCTTGCTTACTGCCTTACTACAATTACTTCATGTCCGACATACATACTAACAAACCAACTATTAGGATAACATATAGCTTCCGACTAAGCATGTGAAAAAACCAACTTACCTTCCATTTCGAAATACATTATACGATAAAGCCTACCATTCTTTATACGAAGCTTCTTCATGCATGACTTCCACTCTCTGATAGCAAATCTCCTTTTACTACCAGAACCTTCAACACGCAACTTCTTGATAATAGACATCCCATTTTCAACTTCAATACGCAAGCTTTGCTCGTTCTCAAACTCACATTCCTTTCCAAAAGCGATTGGAAAACGCTACAAAACATACGTATAACAAACATTAAAAATTCATTTTTGATCTAAATTTATAATACAAAAAAAACATATTGAAAAGGATATATATCTTTTAAGTAGTACAAACTTACAAATTTTTTTGTCACTTTTTTTATTACTTCATGATCAGGAACCGCATTATCATTTTGGCTATCACCGTCTTCAGATACATCAGATGAAACTTCAATTACTTCAATTACTTCATCATCTTCATTCCCTATCTTGTCCGGGTCAACTCGCATTCCATCTTCTCGAAAGAAATCTAACTTGAATTCATAGTCAGCCACCTTTTCAAACATCAGGAAGTCTCCAATGCGCCATTTAAGATCTTTATAAACATCGTTCCAACCATCACTGAAAAAATAGCCAATCAGTTACCATTGCAGCATCACTGTCCATTGATAAACGTCTCCGAAACGTATCACAACAGGATGTGGAATCATATTGTCTTTGAAATGGTGCTCCACATAATCATCCGGCAAAAACTACATACATTAAATAAAAAAAATACCGCTTAAGAACATTCTATAAATATAAAACAATTAAAAAAAAAATAATGAAATCATCAGGGGTTTACCATTCTGTTTTTTGCCGGTATTATCAACCAAAACGGGAACTTGTTAGACACATCCTTTGTTTGAACATCCTTTAAAAGGGTAACTCTAAAAGTAATATGTTCGAACCACTCAAAGACAACGAAATCACCTACTACAATCTGAAGATCCTTTACAACTTTGCTCCATCCAGTTGTTATCTGAAATGAGTTAGACTTTTGTTCAACTGTTACACCCCAAATCCGATCATCATCCGTCATTAGCAAAACAGGACCGACAGGGTAACTAAGGTCGTAACATGGCGGCAGATCCTGTTAATTATTTAAAAAATATATTGTTAATATGATATAATAAAAATTAAAGTGTTTGATAACAATATAATGCAAAAACATTTGAAAACATATTAAAAAAAGTATACAATAGCCGAGTTAATATTACCAAGTAGGTGGTGTCGTTCCTAGGGATAGGTTTGAAGAAACTTCGGACCATTTTTCCTGATTGTTAAATGCTCAAATAGTGTTCCTGTAAAACAGATAAACGAACAAAGAATTAGATCAATATCTATAGATATATACAGACGGTAATCAATTTGGATGTAACTCCAAGGTGAAATATGATTAGATTATTTAAGTGAAACCGTATGTAACACAATCTATATGAAAACAGAGAGTTTACCCTCTATATCAATCTCATATTTAACCACTATATACAAAGTAAAAGTAATGAACCTTAATATTTAACTAAAGTTCATGAAAAAACTTAGTTATGCTTTCTTATAAATTTCAAAATAATACTGCCTTCAAAATAAAAACACTAACAGATTATTAGCCAACCGTTGGATTAAAGTAAACAACCAAGTAATAACAAATTTCATTTCAACAGCACTATAAACAGATAACTTATAGTATGGGTATATGAACCACAACCAATTTTCTTGAACCTTATAAATGACTAATATGCTACTACACTTATACAGTTATAGCAATTTTTTTAATACAACAATATGAAATGTGTGTGCACTAAATACTCTTGAGGCAAATTCTGACCCGTTCAACCTATTTAACACGTTTCCATTCACTAAAGAAAATTAGCAAGGGTTCATCTATAGGCACCTACCAAATTTAAAAACAAATGGTCATGGTTAATGGCTATTACTACAAAAACAAACACACAATTGAGCAATTATCTTGAGTGAACCTTAAACCAATTATGTTGACAACTTTATATCACATTCCTGGACTAAATCCACTCTCTATAACTTTATACATCTCCATATTGGTCACAAATGGTGCCACATGTTAAGTATCCTACTATTCAATTTAACCGAATGTGCATATAACTCAATACGTCAAATTGCTCCATATGGTATTTAAGTACAATTTCAGTATCATTATACCCAAGTGCTGCATTTTTTTTATCCAGAAGGGTGAATATGTTGAACACTTTTCAACCCAGCAACAACAAAATAAACAAATGTTACCTGAAATTATTATAAAGCAGAACAAAGAGGAAACAGTCTTATCAAATAGTATAATCAGGAACATAAACAGGGATTCACAATACATCAGATGTATCTTTAAGCTGTACATTACATAAAAATTAACAAAAATCCTAAAAATTTAGAATAAGAGATAACATATAAAAAGCCCTAATTTATAAAAATAGCAAAATAAAAAAACAACAATGCAACATGATAATAACAGTTAAAACAAAAAATAAAATACCCTAATGCGTTTGGTCGGAAGGAGAAAACAACGGCCACTGATTGACGAAGATAACTACTGCTCCTGAAATTGATGATGAAGAAAATAAACAACAATACTTATAATACTATAATATGGTTTCAGATGCAGAATAAAACCATGTCAGATTATTATAGATGAAAACGTGTATACCTGATTGTCTTCGATAATCAAATGAGGAACCCTAGGTCGTTTTTAGAACCAAAGGAGAAAATAAACCCTTCATCTTATAGAGAATATGTTGCTTGAGAATAAGTAGAACCCACGGATGATAATACACGGATTGATTAACGGATTAAAACCCTAGATATTTGAAGAAAATCGCCGATGAAGAGAACAGAGAGGAAACCTTACTTTACAAATATCCAAATAACAATATGAGTAAAAATCGTACATTTAGTCAACAAATAACCGTAATAACATTAATGGGTATATGGAGTATCCATAACCCAGATTTTTTACCCATTAAAATGAGCGGGAAAAAAAATCAGGAGGCCCTCACAAAGTGCCAAGTGTCCCTCAAATGCTTTTATTTATATATATTAGTAGATTTCGATTCAGTGAAAGATAAAGTAAAAAAAAGTGTGAAATAGCTAACAGATGCATAACAATTGCCCCATCCTTTGAAATATTACCTTGTCATTGTTTTTACAAAAGTATAGTTTAATAGAAACGTTATCCACTTTTTATGAGATCATTCACAGAAGGTTACCATATATTTATGAGTAATTCATCTTAAAATGGAGTTGTGAGTGGTTGAAAGTTGAACAGAGATAAAATACTACTGTTCATTATTAATATATTTACGCAAACTCTTTCCATGTCTTTACTTTCTAACATGCCTTAAAGTGGTTATGAGCTTAAAGAGAAAAAAAAAAGTAATGATAAAGGTATAAAAAATACTATTTAATTAAAAAGAAGAGAGAATATATTGATTCTTAGCGAAATATGTGCATAGGATGAGAAACATATTCTGAATGCTCTTCTGATACCTAAATTCAGTGGGTGTGACCTGAAACTTGAGACAGCTTATCATATCATGCTTTTCGTATTTTTCATTCATATATGTGGAATGCCCCATTCATGCGCACCAGCATGACGTAAACTTAAATACGTCACCCGCATGAAAGAAACTTTTGACACGTCATCTTCATGGGCACCAACCTGACGTCAAACGTAAATACGTCACCCGCATGAAAGAAACTTCTAACATCTCATTCTCATGCGTATTGCCTGACATAAAATGTAAAGATGTCACCCGCATGGTTTCATCGTTTGAGGTATAACTAACACGTCATTTCCACGCGCATTGCATGACGTAAAACGTAAAGAGGTCACCCGCATGGTTTCATTGTTTGACGTTTAACGACATGACATTCCCATGCGCATAGCCTGACGTAAAACATAAAGAGGTCACTCACATGGTAGATCTCCTAGCAACGTTCTGAAGTGCTGTCATCCACCTATAAACACAACCCATTAAGTCCAGTACTCCACCCGATCTTTTCACAAGCCTTAGAGAAACACTGGACTGGGGGAATTGAAGGCATAGGGTACAAAATCCTTCCGTGAAAAGGGTTAACCTATATCCCACAAATACTTAAAACGACTAAGTAAGGAGTATCTGATTGGGGCGCAAGCAACACTTCATGCGACAGGGAAAGTCTCTGGCGCAAACCTGCAGCTATGCGCCATAGCTCCTCAAACTTGGTTGTGATAATAACTCCAAGGCATGACACGCATCCTCGTGCATGCACATGGCCAAGAGACAAATAGTACACAAAAGGAAGATCGTTTACAAGTCAATCAGAGCCAAGGGACATGTGCTGATGTGCCGTTTTTACACATGTTTTACATGTGCATTTACCACCCTTTTTGTATCAAAATCATGCCTTTATCATAGTAAACTATCCCTAAATCCTTCCTATTTGATAATTGCAGGTTTTTGGAGTCAAGAAGCAAAAAGGGGAGAAACCGAAGATGAAGAATTGATGACTTAGAGAGCACCAACAGGTGCAACATGACCGCGCAAGGGTCGTGCACTTGCCCCTGGTCAACAAGTTAACAATTCCAAGTCAATAGGAAGAGGGGAGTCAACAAGCATGAACACGCACGGGCGTCCACCCCATATGCATGGTCATGCGCCACCTCAAGACATCACCGAAGGTTCCAGAATCCGACGAAGACTGACAGGCAGTTATGCCACATGGACGTGCACGAGAGTGTGCCCCAACTGCCAGCGGCACGGTCTGCAAGAAAGGTGTCACACCCTCAAATTCAGCGTGCGGGGTTTTACCGCGAGGCGTGTGACATACCAGGATCCAAGTCAACGGTCACAATAAACGACAACTATATGTTATGAAAACAACGTAATAAAACCAACCATGCAGTTTGAGAGTTTACGCAATCCGAAACAACCACAACGGAAGCATTAAAGTTTATAAACCAGAATCCAAAGGAAATAAAAGACATAAGTTTGAAAGTTCGACACATGCACATGACATAGACGCCGTGAGACTTCGTGCGCCTATCCAAAGCCTGCTACCTTAGCGACATAAGAAAACATGCTAAGAATGTCAACATACAATGCTGGTGAGTTCACAAGTTTTATAAAATAGTTTCCATATGAGTGTAAGATCATCCTTGTTACTATGATTGAAACCATTACTGACTATGTTGTTCCAATAGTGTGTACCCTTCGGACTACTGTCATCTCCGGTAAGCCCTGTGTGTTTGAGAAAATATGCACCCATCCGGCTCCCAGCCGACCCGAGTGGGGTTTGTCAGGCCCAATAGATCTATCCACATTTCCCCGCTAAATACCCATGTTAGTGGTTTCCTTGGAATTTAGATGAGTCGCATAATAAACAAACGATAACCATCGTATAACATGATCTAAATGTATCGAAAGTGTGTAGCATGTTTCTCTCCATGAGAAAGTGTGTGAAGTGGGGCTGTGAAACTCACCTTAGGTTGCGTCTTCACTTAAAAAGAATAATCTGAAATGTGTTGATAGTCCCAACTATTGGTGACCTATCATAAAGTTTGCATAAGTGTTTTGACCACTAACCCGAAGGTTAACTAGTCCCCGATTGTCCAGATCATGACTACGAGTGTTTGAAAATGTGTTTGAACGTTAAACCGACACATCGGACACACTCGACATCCTGTTGGTGACATGTTACGCTAATGGGTTAAGTACACATAGTTTACATACAAGGATTGCACATAAAACACTTAGTTTGCATCAAAAATACATTTCTATAGTCGAAAGGTCGAACGAGGATCTAAAAATCAGTCTGAGGGGTCGAATGAGTCTGGGAAGGTTTGATCGACCCAAACAACTTTGGTTCGACCTATTTGGGTTTGGTTCGATCCCCCGATAGGTCGAACCAAGTTCTGGTTCGACCCTAGGTCTGAGAAATCGCCCGAAACACTCCAAAACTCATCAAAACAGTCCAAAAATATCACGAAAGATCATGAATCACAGCAGTTGATTATATCTAATCTATCCCCATAAAATCCTACCATTCATGCCCCAAAGTCCGTCCATTTTAAGCAACAATCGCAACTTACCCAAAATAGTAAATTATGGAAATGTCACATCAATGTATGTAATCTTTACCCGAAATGGAAACTATCAAAATAAGTTTACAACCAGATTATCATGTATATTAAACCCTTAATCATATCCTCATCATTCAATATAAAGAACAAACCCTAGATCTAACATAAAACCCCCAAAAATGGGTGAAAATCCATCAATCATCAAATACACCCTATATTAAACGTACATCATCATCTAAAGTAGTCATAGACCACTATCATATCATCTATTCATCAATCAAACATCACATAACACATAATACCTCATTTAACATCATTAACATATGGATTTGTGTATGAAAACTCATTATCAATGACTAGATCTAGTTTAGAAAGGCGTTAGAAAGGTTTTTATTCATGAACACTCATTAGTATCAAATCTGGACACTTCGGGTTTTATGAAAACATATGAAATTGTATTAAAAAGGGATTAGATGAAGAACACAGCTTGAATCTTCTCTTGTTTATGTTATAGAACTTGATTTTAGGTTAGGATCTGGAAAACAAGGTCAAAAACTCCTTTCTACAGGTTTGGGGTTGAGAGAGAGCAATTGGAGGCGAGTTACCGTTTTTTATATTTTTTTTTTCATTTTTCCCTAGTTACTCGATAAATCGGTTAAAAACCGGTTACACTCTAAATATTCCTAATTGGATTTTTTTTGAACGGCCAACAAATTGGAATCACTCACGGAACACTGGAGTATCATCGTGCCACCAATGTTGGCACGCGATCATATTCCACCATCAAGTTACGGTTTGGATTAATACCCGGTTATCATGTATTCCCGATATGGGGAGCCCATACCTAGCTATAAAACGAATTATTGGGCCTTAAGCCCATACAATAATATTTACGTACTTCATTTCATCCTCTTCTTCAACATATGATTCCCCAAATTTGGATAAGAAAATTAGGCGGTACCTTCTTCCAGTAAGCTTACTCTCTCTCTTCCATTCTTCTTTACTTATTATTCCTTGTCCATATTTATGGTCTAATCTAAATATGGAATCAGTTGTATCCATAAAACAAAGCCATCAAGGGTTTTGTTCATTTCACACAAAACCCCTCCTCAAAAACAACACACCAATTGCTCCTAATTCCATTGCTTTAGGGGCTACTAAACTAAACCACAATAATAACCGCTTTTCTAACAAAAGGATTAAAAGGGTATCAGTTGTCACAACATTTCGCCCAAATGGTAAGCCACCAGTTAACGGCAACAATACCTCAAAATTAAAGTCCAAACGAAACTTGGAGGAGTTTGAGAATAATAATCATCTCAAGAGATTGGTTAGGAATGGTGAATTGGAAGAGGGGTTTAAGTATTTGGAGAAAATGGTTTATGGAGGGGATATCCCTGATATTATTCCTTGTACTAGTTTGATTCGGGGTTTTTGTCGAAGTGGCAAGACGCGGAAGGCCACGAGGGTTATGGAGATTCTTGAACAGTCTGGTGCTGTTCCGGATGTTATAACTTATAATGTTTTGATCAGTGGGTATTGTAGGGCGGGCGAGGTTGATAAAGCCCTTAATATGTTTGATAAAATGTCTGTCGCGCCAGATGTTGTCACTTATAACACCATTTTGCGGTCCTTGTGTGATAAGGGGAAGTTGGAAGAGGCGATGGTGGTTTTGGCTAGGCAGATGCAGAAGGAGTGTTATCCGGATGTTATTACGTACACTATTTTGATAGAGGCTGCTTGTAAGACGAGTGGGGTGGGGCAAGCGATGAAGTTATTAGATGAAATGAAGACGAAAGGGTGTAAGCCGGATGTGGTTACTTATAATGTGCTTATTAACGGTTTTTGTAAGGAAGGGAGGTTAGAGGATGCGATTAAGTTTTTGAATGATATGCCGTCGATGGGTTGCCAACCGAATGTGGTGACGCATAATATTGTGTTGAGGAGTATGTGTAGTTTGGGTAAATGGATGGAGGCGGAGAAGTTTGTGGCGGGTATGCTTCAGAAAGGGTGTTCGCCGAGTGTTGTCACTTTTAATATTTTGATTAACTTTTTGTGCCGAAGAGGGTTGTTAGGGCGGGCGATTGATATCTTGGAAAAAATGCCTAAACATGGTTGTAGCCCGAATTCATTAAGTTACAACCCGTTGTTGCATGGTTTTTGCAAAGAAAAGAAGATGGATCGAGCGATTGAGTATTTGGAAATCATGGTATCTCGTGGATGTTACCCGGATATAGTGACTTATAATACGTTACTTACGGCTTTATGTAAAGACGGGAAAGTAGATTTTGCTGTTGAGATTTTGAATCACTTGAGCTTCGAAGGGTGTTCGCCTGTTTTGATCACGTACAACACTGTGATAGACGGGCTGTCAAAGATTGGTAAAACAGACCGGGCCATAATGCTAATTGATGAAATGAAGGACAAGGGTTTGCAGCCAGATATAATCACTTATTCATCGGTTGTAAGCGGGCTTAGCAGGGAAGGAAAAGTGGAAGACGCGATTAAGTTTCTTCATGAGTTGGAAGGATTGGGCGTAAGACCGAATGTGTTGACGTACAATGCGGTTATGTTGGGATTGTGTAAGGCTCGAAAGACAGATCGAGCCATCGACTTCTTGGGGTATATGGTTGAGAAGGGGTGTAAGCCTACAGAAGGTACTTATACTATATTGATTGAAGGGTTGGCTCATGAAGGCTTAGCTGAAGAAGCATTGGAGTTGCTGAATGAGTTGTGTTCAAGGGGCGTGGTTAACAAACGGTCCGCTGAGCAGATGGTGGTTAAGCTCTAGTAGGTTTCCAATTTTTGTGAGTTTTGTTTCTCGGCCCTTACGGATCGGATCTTCTGTTTTATGAAAAATTATTAGCATTATTATTATTATTATTAACTACGCCCCCTTATGCTTCAATTTCGATATAGGGAAAGTACAGTGAAAACAGACAATGTGTCAAACGAGTCCGAAGTCTAGTAACGATTTGATGATTTTGATTATAGTTGTTATAATATTGTTTCTTAAAATCCACTTATTAGTTTCTTTGTGCGAATTGAATCTGCATTACTTTAATAGGCTGTGGTTACTAGTTACTACTGTGTCTTGAAGCACATCGATTAAGAAACGACTTCCACAGTTCATAAGAATCTTTGCAGATTTTTTAGAACCAAAACGAGTCATGTATGCCCTTCAGAGAGTCCTCTCACAACCTTAGGAGAATAGGAATCTATATTGGAGGTGTAAAATGCATAATCATTAAGTAGATAACCTCACAAACATTTCTACGTATTGTTTGTCTGGAAATGTGGTTACATAACCCCCTTATATAAGCAATTCGTACATGTGTTTCTTGCCCATAAAGTGTTGTGTTTTCCCCTGTCAATTTTAAAAGTTTAATGTAATGGAGAGACACGAGAACAATTCTGATCCTGTCAAGATTTACCACCAAGGTTCAATTGAAAGAAAAACAAGACTTTTAACCATACGATGTTTAGTAATATACTAGTGTGGAGCCTGATCGTTGCAGCGGAGTTGATAATACGTAGTTGATAAACAAATGGATAAGACAATCACGTGGTCAATGAAGTGATGATGTCATAGGAGATCGTCGTACAACCTACATGTTATTTATATGTATATACACAACCTCATAAATAGCTTTTATTCAAAGATATTATTGATGTATAAAGATATTGTTATCATAATCAAATTTCATGATAATATTTATTTAAATATTACGTCGATAGACAATTGGGGGGGGGGGGGGGGGGGGTTATCATAATCAAATAAAAGATAACTTCAAATTCTTGAAATTTCTAAGTTCTTCAAAAGCTGTAACTTTTATAAAATATCTAAGATTTCTACAACTTATGTTCATATGATAAAAAGAACTAAGCGTTACATGGTAATAAACATGTAGTTGTCAATGAAATTTTCTCTCTACAATAGCCATTAGACAACCAAATCCTAAGGCTTGGTCTTATCAAATCAAGTAAATACAACAAAGTTATAAATTTAAAATAACATGTCACTAGATAATTTATATAAAACATAGAAAAAAATTTGTCACTGAATATATACAAACTTACTTTTTTTTCTTTATTTGTATAACTATTGGACTGGTTAATCTTATTTTTAAATCTTGATTTGTTAGATATAAGGTTTATGTAGGTATGAGTTAACCAACACTTTTTGTCCAAGGTTTAAATACCAATGATATTTATGTTAGTTCATGAAAAGTTTGAGATCAATTGCCTTATAAAATGAGGGGCTAGTGCAAAGTAATTCTTAATACTAACGTCACAACATGCATGTCATTTATATTTATGTACACAACATCGTAAATAGCTTTTATTAAAAGATATTATTGATATATAAGGATATTGTTATCATAATCAAATTTCATGACAATATTTATTTAAATCTAACGTGGATAGACAATAGGGGGGGGGGGGGTTTGTTATCGTAATCAAATAAAAGATAACTTCAAATTCTTGAAATTTTTAAGTTTTTCAAAAGCTTTATTTTTTACAAAATATTTAAGATTTCTACAACTTATGTTTATATGATAAAAAGAAGTAAGATTTATATGGTAATAAACATGTTGTAGTTGCTAATTAAATTTTCTTCTACAATAAACATTAGACAACCAAGTCCTAAGGCTTGGTCTTAGCAAATCAAGTAGTTGAAAATTATACTCTTGATCTGCACACCATCGTTCCGTGACATCTACAAGTAAAGACAAAAGTTAGAAATTATACCTTGTTTTAACATCAAACAAAATTACTTCTTTTAGACCCAATTGAATCAGATGCAACTCTATTTTTTTTCACCTAGCAAACAATCACGATTGTCGACGAGTCTTGTGGTGGCACACAACGAGATTTGATGGTCTAGAAGTCTAGTACAAATTTTGTTTTTTTCCGTAGGTAGCAACTGATGTTTTTAGAATTTGATAATCCATGTGAGGTGGCTGTGGAAACACCATGGGACAACGGATGATGAGACTGAGAAGGAATCAAACACTACAAGAATTCCGAGCAATGGCGACGACATTTGTCGTCGCTAATAATGTCAAAAGTCGTTGCTAATACTATTAGCGACGACATTTCGTCGCTAATGTGTCGTCGCTATTGGCCATTTTTCGTCGCCATTGCTTTGTCGTCGCTAAAGCCACATCTTCGCTAATAGTATTAGCGGCGATGTTTTTTGCCGCTATTGCCCACCTTTTCGTGTTTGTGTAAATCATCTTTAGCGACGACATGTCATCGCTAAAGCCTTTATTCATTTGTTTTTAGGTTTTTTCGGCCCAGAAGGTTGCGGATGTTGAAGGTGGGATATTTGGGGGAAATGAAGTGAAGTGAGAGCAGGAATATATTTGGGGGAAATGAAGAAGAACCGGGAAAGAGGAAAGTGAAGTACCCGTCTATTTTTTCAACCAATAGCGACGACCCGTCGTCGCTAAAGGGTCGTCGCTATTGCATGTTGTACTATAATATCCCAGCCGTCAGATGATAAACGATCGAACGGTCCAGATCCTTTCTAAAAAAACCACCTGACAGCTGTATTGTTTCGAGCATTAGCGACGACGTCATCGCTAAAGCCGTCGTCGCTAATGCTCAATATTCTTAAACAACGATCTATAATTGGTTTTTCCTCCCCTTGCTTGACATCACAATTTATAGGTTCAAATAAAAACTGACTATTTAAGGTTATGTATGTACCGGTACATGAAATTTTGTATTATTTATTTATTTGAGTTTTTGGTTTTATGAAGTCCAGAAGTTACATAATTATTAAGTCTATAGCTCATATACGTTTAATTTTATTTTGATATTTACTTCCTGGTCTTTTTAAATTCGTTAGGACATTTATAGATTTCAATTAAAATTATATATACAGTTAGGGTTGACAATTTTAGACACGAACAAGAATACCCGACACAAACCTACACGATTTTAACATGTGCAGGTACGACGTTAGCAGGTTTTGTGTCCTAAACAGGTAGACACAAAATATACCTATTAATTTTCGTGTCTAAACAGGTTAAATACTTGTTTACCTGTTTAGTACCCGTTAAGACATGTTAAGGATTTTTTTTTTTAAATATAGGTTGTGGAGGTGGAGTATTAGAGTTATACATTTTTACTAGGTGAAATTTTATCTTTTTAATGTTGGATGGTACCCATTTAACGTGTTAGATTTGAAAAACATGTTCGTGTATTATCGTATTAACCTAATATAAACAGGTATTATCGTGTTTTATCGTGTTAACCTGGTATAAACTGGTATTATCGTGTCTTATCGTGTAAATCAGGTATAAACAGGTTCGTGTTCGGGTATCACAAAAATGACATGATAAGTTATCGTGTCGTGTTCGTGTATACATGTTTCGTGTTCTTGTCTTAACATGTCGGGTATACACGATTTTCCAGCCCTATATACATTTTCTTAGCATAATATTACTCTAAATATAATACTTGTATTTTATTTTAATTCATATTTTTATGCATATAAATTTACTAGAAGAATTTCAAGATTAATGTTATATTAGTTTAGAAATTGTTATGTTTATTGTCATTACTATTGATTGTTTATTATCATTATTAACCTCACTTAACCCTATACGACTTTGTTGTTGTGTAACTGTTAGCTTTATGGATCGTCTTGTTTTTTCGTTGTGGTTCGCGTCATACTACAGTAGCAGAATCGGTAGGGATTGGTAATTATTCATTAATTAATTATTATTATTATGTAACAATTAAATTATTTGGTAGAAAACTTAAGGACTCCCCTCTAATTTAATACATGCATTATTCATTTAAATTTATTTCATGAACAATTAATATTCAGGTAAAAATACTATTTTCCCCTACTAATTTCATTAAGTTGTTGTATCATAAGCATTATATGTTGTAATTACTTAAATTTTGCTGGTATTCTTCCCAAATATTTTATATATATATATATATATATATATATATAGTATAGATTATGACTTGATCCTACCGTAGTGGATGAATATCGGATGGAATGGGATGGGATGCTTGAGACCCCAAACCACCTATTTATAATCTCTACTAATCTTGCTTTTATTATAGAAAAAGTAATCTTGTTGTTAGTGATTTTCTTCTGGAAAGCAAGTGAGGGAGTTTTACGAGCCAGTCGGTTTCCTCCTAAAACATGGATATATACATGGATTATGAAGAGACGTGCCAGATTGCCAGTGAGCCGGAATACGTCGTAGTAAAAAAGTAATAAACGTTATTCTTATATTTAAAAACGGTTGATTTTATTTATTTAATTAATATACCAAACTAGATAACTAGTGGTATAGTAACCGTTGCGCCAGGGATTTCCGTGGTAGGAGACGTGAATTTGGTCGGTATCATTACGTATCATTACGATACCGCCACTCGTTATAGCAACCAAAAGAGGGAAAATAAATATGTAAAATCGTGATATGAACAAAAGAATATCAACACTTGATTTACATTTTAAAAAAAAAAAAGATAAAAAAAGTTGTTCGTAAGAGCCGGTTTGATTCTTCAAGGTTCACTTTATTAATAAAACAAAATAAGCATGTCTTTTTTAATTACCGTATTCGAATCTTTTTTCATGGCTTGACATTATTTAAATTTGTATTTGTATACACCAAAGGTTATTTTGCCTACACATGGCATCTTAAATTACAAACATTGCAATGACAGTTTCAAATCAAAAGTCATTTGTCTATCTATATTCACATCACAGTAATAGTTCCACAATAATTAGAACATCTTTTGTAGGGCGGGTTTTGAGTGTGATTCCCCCATTGTACTATGAGTGATAAATTATAAATTTTTCCTTGCTCGTTTGATATTTGTTTGTCTCCAAATAAATAAGTTTATGCATTCCTAAGGATGTATAGACGATAATTATACAAATTAATATTAAGGGCTTAGTTGTCAATTTGATGATAAGTTTACTTATGTTTTAAATTTGGATTGTAGTATGATTAAAGGGGTCTTGAGTTGAATATCTATTCAATAATTGTATTTATATGCTACATTCTCAATATAGAACTAAAATGAGTATGAAAATCTAATTAGGCTTACCTAATACTTTTGATAAATAATTACTCAATCAAGTGGAAGAATGTAAGATTAAACATTTTAATAATACTAGGGTGTATCCCCCGCGTTGCGGGGGTGAGGTTTGTAAAACCGTGGACTGATCATTTGACAAAGTTTATCAACTTTGATAACATCCCTCATCTCAATTCTCACCACAACTTATCACCATTTTCTCAACATCCAAAATTGGATGTGGGAAACACTAATGGGTTGGCAAATGTAATAATGTATGAAGTATGTAAGGTATTATCTGTTAAGCACTTTTGGCAACATGGATTTGTAGATGTAGTGCCAACCTAATGGTTGTATCAGTTTGCAAATGGAATGGTAAATGCATGAGGTTTTAAGATAAAAACTTGGGTGCAATGGTAATGATTGTATCAGGATATTAAGATGTGTGCATGCTGCACTTTGTTGTGTAGAAACAGGTGCATGTTTGCATTTTTAAGCTGGTTTTCATACCAACAAACATATTGTATTTTGCATTAGGCGTTTATGTCAAAACTTGTAAGTTTTAAGGGACGACTAATTGCCACACTCATACACTGTTAAACCATAACATAAATTCATTTCATTGATATCTAAAGCATTACATACATATGTTAGTCAAACGTAGATCGCTAACCCTTATCACCTAGCTATAGACTTTACATTAGTTTTCATTTACATTTGGGCTGTTAAAGAAAATAATACATCCTATTATGATTCATTCTAGTCCCTAAAAAGCAGACACAACAACAGTACCAGAGCTGCAACACCAATAACGACTTTTATCGATATGGAACGATAAAGATGAAGTTTGGTTTTAAGACCTGTGTTCTCCTATTAACTTTTTCCAGTGCCAAGAAGCTTGGCCAACCCAAAATCAGAGACCTTTGCATTGAAATCATCACCAATCAAGATGTTGCCTGACTTTATGACTCGGTGCACAACTTTTGGCTCTATTGCTTCGTGCAAGCAGGCAAGACTGCATTTAAATGATAAAATTGTGATATTAAATATATACAACATAGAATAGCTATGGGTGGCAGGCGTGTCAGGTTTGTTAGTTGACCATAGAAAGTATATAACTTTCTATTCTTGTTTTAACCGGGCTCACGAACACGGCGATTTTAATTAAGCAGGTTTTAAACAATTGAGCAAGTGTATTATATGATTTATACGGGTAACATTTACTGAAATATAAATATTAGTACACCTATTGCGCATACTTGGAGTCCGCTACGTCTTCCAACACCAGTTAAGTTAATGGTGTGCGATGATGTCTCGGAGATATCGCCTGGCGTCGGTGCGAACACAGGCGACTAACCGAACCTAACAGTCGCTAATCAAAAGAAAATGGGTCAAACTTTGGAACTACAAAGCGTGGGACTTACGAACGAATACAAAGGCTTACCGAATAGCCTATCAACTGTAATGAACATCTGAATAAACAGCAAACAAACTTTAATTAAAGCAGATTAAAACAAAACTGTTAATTATCAGTAGAGACTCAAGAACCGTAAAAGAACTCCTTAATTTAGGGAAAACGCAAGATATACGCGAAATCAAACAGGTTTGATACTTACAAACAATTAAGAACTGATATTGCAAAATGTTGATGCACGATTTGCGACTAATGCTTTGGATTGTAAATACAAAGTTGTTTTGTCAAGATCGTGGGGGTGAACGTGGAATTAAAGAAGGTCGAAAGTGGATAATATGGTCGAAGGGAGAGATAGATTGGACAAAAGTGGAAGTTTGATGTGATGTGTGCTGATTCGTACCATAGTCAGGGGTGAAGGTGCACATTCGACCCTATCGGGGGGCGAATGTGCAGCCTATATAAGTTCAAATTTTGTTTTAGATTATAACTTTTGCCATTTTGAGTCTGTGTGTCTGGTCTAGATTCTCTCTCTAGGTTTTGATCTTTCTGAAAGTGATTTATAAACTTGTAAAGCTAATTGTAAAGATCTTTTATCAAGTTATTAATGAGAATGATGATTGAAAAGGTGAATTTGCGTTTTTGATTCATTTACTATCATTTTGTAACTGATGTAGGGTTTCCGCACCTGGATTAGTAGACTTGTATGATCAACTAACTTGTTTTTGTGAAAACGATCCTCTACAAAGTGTTATTAGAGCCTATACGGATCATACAACTACAAATTAGTAGTTTTTGAACAGATTTTGACCCAAAATTGATCAAAATTTTTCTATTTTGCATGAACAATGAGTTTTGATGAAAATTGATGGATTCGGAGTAGATTTTACGGATAAAATCAAAATTTCCATTCATTAAAGTTGTTCCAAATCAATTCCAAAGCAAAACCTGCTAAACATCATCAAAATCCATAAACTTTTGAAAAATTGGGATCAAAATAACTGATTTTCAAAGAATAACCGTTTTTCAAATGGGTCAGGTCGAACCAGAGAGAGAAGGGTCGAACGTGTAGAGTTTTTGGTCGAACCTGGTTACTTTAGGTCGAAAGTGAAGCCTTTTAGGTCGAACCAAGAATTTCTGTGTGTTGTGTTTGTTCATTCGACCAAAGTTGGTACATTCGACCAAAGTTGGTCGAAAGTGAGTCAGTGTGTTACATTTTCTACATTCGAGTCAGAGTAAAGGGTCGACCCTTGAATTTTTCCACATTCGAACCCCCGACTGTTGAAAAAGGGTCAAACCTAGAATTGTTTAGGAAATTTTCTAAGTGTTTTGCATTTCAAACTTCATAGACGATATGTGGGGATTTCCTACAACTCCTAGGCCTAGTACAACACAGCAACAACACGTTCCCATCGACCCTTGGTCTATAGCTGCACAAAAGACGAACACTACGGTTTGCACTACCTGAAGATAAATCATTGATTAGTGTAGAAATAGCATTAGTAGTTTGAGTGTGTACCGCTGCTGCTGCAACGCCCCAATAATCATTCATGGATTGCTGTGGAGGTTGAATAACAGTCTGTGGAATCGAACTACTCATTGCGAGGTAATTGATCGGTTGAGATGGTTGAGTACAACCAATGGCAGAAGAAGTTCAAGATTCACTTGGAAGGGATGGGATTAGAAGGTACAGAGGCATGGCAGATGATTGCTAAAGGATATGTTGCTCCGGTGTTGGAGAATACAGGTGAACCAATTCCGTTTGATAGTTTAGCTGAGGATGAAAAGAAGAAGTTTGCGGTGGAGAAGAAGGCTTTCTCTCAACTATCTCAAGCTATCACTACTGATCTTTTACATCAGTTTGGATCATGTACTACTTCCAAACAGCTTTAGGATATGTTGAAGAATCGTCATGATGGTAATGAGAAAACTAGAAAGTTGAGGATAGAAGAATTGAAAAAGGAATTTGAGAACTTTAGTTATGTTGGAAATGAAACTCTGAAGGAGCTTATTCCTAGATATTGTCATCTTTTGACTGAATTGTCTAACTATGATATTAAGATTCCAATGTCTGAGTTGGTAGACAAATTTACTGATTCTCTACCACCATACTGGAACCAACATATTGAGGTTTTAAAGGAAAAACAAGGAGTTAGAGGAGAAGAGAAAAGCAAAGAGATCACAATTTCCTCAGAATCCGGAGTTGTATCATGCTGGTACATCTTCTACTTTGACTAGTTCAAGTGTTGGTGGTACTGTTGCTCCACACATTGCTTGTGTTTCAAGTGTCATGGAATCACCGAGAAACCCTATAAACTATCTTGCTCAAACTTCATCCTACACACCATCATCATATACTTCCTACATTCCACCTATATCACCAATGCAACAAGCAGCATGTTATTCATCTAACATGAACCAACCTCAACAACAACCTTATATTCCAGAAATGAATCAAGTCCAACCAAGTCAAAGTCCAGTAGTGTTGGAAACATCCAACATGAACAATGTCACAGTTGAAGTTGCTCAGCAGCACATTGCATTGGTTTCAGCAATGGTTGCTTCATATAACGGATTGGTGGCTAGTCGAATTGGTAACAACAATCTAACCAATGAAGACTATGCTCAGATTGACAAGGAAGAGATGGAGCTTATTGATATCTAATGGGCTTTCGCAAGTGTTATGAGAAGAGTAACCGAGTTCATTGAAAAGACAGGAAGAACAGATCTGGCCACTTCACCCAATACTACATATGGCTTCAACAAAGCCAAAGTCACTTGTTTTAATTACGGTGCTAAAGGTCATTTCAAGAGGGAGTGTACTCAGCCAGCTCAACAAGATAACAGAAATCCATTCAACTCAAATTACCAAAACCGTCAATCTCAGATTCAAGTAACCTATCAGAGCCAAAATAACAACAACTATCAACAACAAAACAATTACCAAAACTGACAGAACACCTCACAGAAAAATTCTGTTAGACAAACAACTACTCCCAACCAGACTCAAACTCAAACACCACATAACCCAACCTGAACCATCATTCCTATCTCAACACCAAATAGTCAACAACAAACAGAAACTCAAAATCAGGCTTTGGTGATCCAAAAGGATGAAGGATATGACTGGACGGGGATGCAATTGGGTGTTGAAGAGATTACTACTGGGAATGTAGCTTGTGTCGCTCAGAAGATTGACTTAGAGGAGTCGGTGATAGTTGGAGCAGTTTTGGAAACAGAGAAGGTTTCTGAAGTAGAAATTGAGGAGATGGTAGATGGAATTGATATTTCGGTTGCTGATCCAACTGAAGAACCACAAGTTGAGAAGACTTCGGGAATAGTCATTGATTCAGTCACTGATATTCCTGATGAGCATGATTCGGTATATTCTGATTCGGAGATTGAAACAGATTCAGAAGCAAGTGTCAATTTATTAGATGATGAAATTGATCAACTTTTGGCTAAAGCTGATTTTCTAATGACTCGGAAGTCATGTATTGTTGATGATGCCTTTACCAAGATTGATTACTCAAAGTTCTTTGCTGGAAAAGAGGCTCATTTTGCACTCATGACTATGACTGATCCTCCGAAACAGGTAAGTTCTGAATCCACTATTGACATGAAAAGTGATAAGTATTGTGGAACTTGTGATAGACTGACAGAGGAAAACAAGCAACTCAAGGTTCAACTGAGAGTGCTAGAATCAACTGTCAATCTTATCGCAAAGAAGCACATGATTTTAACAAAGTGCTTGATGGTTACAAAAAGGACATTTCTGATTTAAAGAAAACTCTTGCATTAAAACAACTTGCTATTAACAGTTACATAAATGAACTTGAAGAAACAAAATTAGAAATGGCCACCATCAAGTGCTTTGCTGAAAAGGTCAACAAAAAGCTAGAAAGTTACAAACACATTGCTTATGTGGTTGACCATATCATTGATGAACCATCACAACCCAGTAGTGCAAACTACAGGGCTGTTCCATCTCCAGTGTTATTTGAGAACCACAATTTACACTCAGTAACACCGGAGGGTTCAGTCAAATCAGACTCTGCATCGGATAATGAATCTAACACTTCTAGTGTTGGAGATCCACATTCCGATGTGAGACCGATTCTCGGGTAGAATGATGAGGGAGTGACAACTGTGACTGATGATTCAGACATAGAAAATGAGAAACCTGAGAAAGTGTGTGATATTCCTGTGGAAAATCACATAATTACTAATGAACCAAGATCACTTTCTGAGGTTTCACATCCTCTAAAAAATTCAAAGGCAGTGAATCAGTCAGTGAAGAAATGTGAGAAAAATGAATCAGTTGATGAACCCGTCAAAGTATTTTATCGGATGGAAGGATCTGATAAGATTATCTCTGACGAGGAGTATCCGATAAAATATGCCAATTATTCAAAAATAGAGAAAATCTGGCAGGAAAGTATGATTTGGTTTCGTAAACATGAGCGGACCAATGATGTACCTCCAGAAATTTTAAAGAAAATATATCTGGATACTCCAAAAGAACCTAAGGTGCACGTCACTGAGTTCATCAAGCCGAAAGAAAAGGCTAATGGTTTTCTTGAGCCGACTTACTCAAAGGATCCAACTCCTGAGAGTTTGAGACGTAGATGTGTGGATGATCAATATCCAATCAATTCCTACGCAAAGCCGAATGCTAAGAATGTTTTTGAGGAATACCGTGCATGTTTAAAATGCGGGGAGAGAGGGCATTTACTTGCTCACTGCCCGTACGTAAGGCATAAAAGGCACGAAGTTGAGATGAGGCAATCTTATAGAAGTCCGGTCGACAATCATAGTTATCCTCAAAGACGCTTTGTCCCTCAACCAGCACCATTTTATAATCAAAGTCGTTATTTTCAATGGAGGAATAACCGTCAATTTACATATGATTGTCAAAACCGGATTGCTATGGAAAAACCATTGAAGAAACCAATGGTGAACTCAACTGTTGATAAACAAAAGATTCCTCCAAAACATGTTGTTAAGTCATCAGTTGGACCTGTCTCTGTTAAATCAGAGAAGGTAACTAAGCAAGTTTCATTTAAGAACGATACAAAGAAACCGACTGAGACTCCAAAATCTCAGATCAGGATTCTAAAACGTTCGGAACAATCTTGGTCACCATCGGGTTCTCCGGGTGCTTCTACCTCAAAGGCTAATGAAAAACCTCAAAGTGAGAAAGGTTTGATAGATCAGAAAAACATCGATTCAAAACCTAGTGTTTGCGAGAATGAATCTTTTAAATCTGATGTTTAAAGACCCAAGACCAAGCAGGCTTGGGTCCCCCGAAAGAACTAATGTTTTCCTTGATATGTGCAGGGAGCTCCAACTGGCCCTGTTAGCAGTCTTTAGATTGTCGACAGTGGAGCTTCTGGTCACATGACTGGTGATTTAACGCTGCTCTTCGATATAAAGAACATCAATGGAGGATATGTAGCGTTTGCTGGTAACAAAAGCGATTATATCACGATGGAGGGAAGTTTTAGTAACGGAATTGTTAGTTTTGAGAGGATTTCGTATGTGAAACAAATTGACTATAATTTTAAGTGTGAGCCAAATATGTGACAAACAGTTTTCTGTGCACTTCGATGATAAATCTTGTTATATCCTCAAACCCGGCTTCGTTATTCCAAAGGAGTGGATCATGTTGAAAGCACCGAGAGTCAATAATCTTTATATTCTCGATATGAGGAAAGCTATGACAACTTAGGTCCAAGTTACGTGTTTCCTATCAAAGCCTATAGAGAAAGGATCAATTATGTGGCACAGGAGGAT
Source organism: Ambrosia artemisiifolia (assembly GCA_032199755.1). NCBI lineage: Eukaryota > Viridiplantae > Streptophyta > Magnoliopsida > Asterales > Asteraceae > Ambrosia > Ambrosia artemisiifolia. The sequence goes on from CM063521.1 coordinate 28,841,508, forward strand.
GGGACACATTCACCTCAGAAAAATGAATCATTTGGTGAAGAATGGACTTGTTGAAGGCGTTAATGTGAAACATTTTCATCTCAATGACAAGTGTGTGAGTTGTAAGAAGGGGAAACAACACAAACAGTCCCACAAACCAAAGAAAGTGAACTCTGTTGAAATGCCACTTGTGCGTTTGCACATGGACCTCCTCCTCCCAATGATAATATGCGGCCTCCTTAATACCTCAAAAGTCTTTTGTTGTTTGGGCCTTTAGGCCCGTGACTTTCAAGTCACTTTTTATGATGATGATGATTATTATTATTATTATTATTATTATTATTATTATTATTATTATTACTATTATTACATATAGCCATTTTAGCTCCGTGCTCTTGACTCGGGTGTTCTTGACTTGATCAAAGTTGCTCGCTTACGCTCTAACATCCACATGAACACCTACCAAATTATATAATAAATAAATAAGTACTAAGAATAACACAAAACTAATAAAAATCTATAAAAACCTACACTAAATAAAATAGACCAGTAGAAGCCTAAAACTAATAAAACACTATCTAAACGACTCGAAAACTATACAAACTTTACCCTGGAAATAGATGTATTTTACACTACATCACAACGCCACTCAAATGGGTATTCAACAAAAGAACTCGACAGGTTGAGGAGTGGGCGAACGTAGAGGTACAACGTTACACCCAGAACGTACAAGGCGGTGGTCCTGACTGGATGTTTGATTACAAAGGCTTCTTTCAATCATTCAATCTAGATAACTTGGTTGAAGAGGCTGTTCTTCAACTCTATTACGAGTGTGAAAACGCAGTGACTTCACCATTGGTGCGTCCAATCACTGTAACTTCTCCAGCAGCTTCTAATGATACCAATGTTCCTGCACCTGAAGAAGAAGTTTTCTAGGAAGCTTCAACTACTCTTGATACTTCAGAATCAGAAGATGATGAAGAAATCTTCAGTGAAGCTATTCTAGATCATGCGACGGAGGAACCACCAGTGAACCCAAATCCAGATGTTGCTTCATCGTCTAACACGGGTAATGATCTGGATTCGGCAGAATATCTGACTACTCAGACGGGAATTATAGTACCTGATCATCCGGAATCTCGGATTCATCGTATTCACCCGCTCGAGCAAGTTATTGGTGACCCCGGAAGCAGTGTCATGACTAGAGGACAACTTCGTAATGCAAACTCACATGATAATCTTGGTGCTCTAGCTTTATGTGCTAAAATTCAAAAATCTGGTTGTCAGAATGATTGGTCCTTTGCTTGTTATGTTTCGCAGGTTGAGCCGCGGACTTACAAGGATGCTCTTTTGGATGATGCTTGGGTTGAGGCGATGCAAGAAGAATTGTTGCAGTTTCAGAAGCTGGGTATTTGGACACTTACAGATTTACCTCCGGGAAGGAAGAAAATAGGAACCAAATGGGTTTTCAAATGCAAGAAAGATGATCGAGGCGTAATTGTGAGAAACAAAGCTCGGTTGGTCATTCAAGGGTTTCATCAAGTTGAAGGAATTGACTACAATGAGATCTATGCACCTGTGGCACGTATAGAAGCTATCCGTATGTTTCTAGCGTTTGCCTCGTACAAGAAATTCAAGGTGTATCAAATGGATGTCAAGAGCGCGTTTCTATACGGTGTGGTCAAGGAAGAGGTTTACGTCGGTCAACCTCCAGGCTTTGAAGATCCTATCCACCAGGATAAGGTTTACGTTCTCAACAAAGCACTCTACGGGTTGCACCAGGCTCCACGCCAATGGTATGAGGAGCTAAGCACGTACCTATTGTCCAAAGGATTCAAACGAGGTTTGGTAGACCGTATCCTGTTCTCCAAAAGAACAGAGGGTGACTTGCTTCTCGTCCAGATATATGTTGACGACATTATTTTTGGATCTACTAACAAACTTTTATGCAGAGAATTTGAAAAAGTAATGCAGGAAAAGTTCGAGATGAGTGCAATGGGGGAAATGTAGTTTTTCCTAGACTTGCAGGTGGATCAAAGGCCAACGGGCATTTTCATTCACCAGACGAAATACGTATCTAAAGTATTGATCCGGTTCCAGATGGAAGATTCAAAGCCGATGGATACCCCGATTCAACCTAATCACGGAATTGGAGTTGACGCTAAGGAGGAGCTGACAGATCCTTTTACATACAGAGCAATTGTCAGGTCTCTGATGTATCTTACTGCATCTAGACCAGATATAATGTTCCCTACATGTCTCTGCGCACGATTCCAATCGAAGCCGAAACAAAGTCATCTTACAGCCGTCAAGCGAATCCTAAGATATCTGAAGGATTGTCCGTCGAGAGGACTTTGGTACCCTAATGATGATAATTTTGATTTTGTTGCCTTTAGTGATGCAGATTGGGGCGTATGTGAAAAAGATAGCAAATCCACAACGGCTGGATGTCAATTCTTAGGGAGCAGGCTGGTGACCTGGCAGTGTAAGAAGCAGACAGCAGTTGCACTATCTACCTGCGAAGCAGAATATGTAGCAGCCTCTAGTTGTTGCTCACAGGTTCTGTGGATTCAGCAGCAGATGGTTGATTACGGTTTGCAATTTCTAAAAAACCCCTATTCACTATGACAACGAAGCCGCAATTGCATTAAATAAAGACACGGTCAATCACTCAAAAGCTAAGCATATCCGGATTAAGTATCACTTTATCCGTGATTGCTATGCCAAAGAGTTGATTGATATGGTCAAAATGCACACTGACTATCAGAGGGCAGATCTTTTTACCAAAGCTTTTGATAAATCCAGATTTGAATATCTTTTAAAAGCTAACGGTATAAAAGAGAAACAAGACTAATCATCACCTCGGTTTATCATATTTTGTTTTTAAATTTTTAAAGTTTTAAATGTTTTTCAGAAAAATCCAAAAACCCAAAAATATGTTTTACATTTTAGGGGGAGTCTTTATTCAGAAAAATAAAAAACATTGAAAAATCCAAAAAGCTATAAAAATCAGAAATACCCAAAATGATTTTCAGGAGTAAAAGAGGAAATGATAGTACATCAGTTGACACATGCTAAAGAAATGAAATACAATACGAGGCGTGTGTTGATTTTGTGTGATGTGTTGATAGGCTTCGTAGACCTATTACTGCGTGCCTTAGTGATGTAAACATAATGAACTACTCGCTAGTGGCTGAACACCTCATGGGCATATGGTCTTAGTACCGTAATTTCATTTGATAGGGTTGCCAAAATCTGAGGTTTCGGGTCATTATGTAAATTGTCATCCGGGGTATCTTGATTGATCTTTTGTCGTATTAATTTACGGACCTAGATTTCATCAAGATATTTGCTAAAAGAGCTTAAATGACAAAACCTAAAAGTTACCGAATTGAGGAAGTTAATGTATACTAATGATCAAAGATCATTAAATGCATCGTATCAATTCACTGATGAAAATCTTTGATTGATATCAGCCTCAACCTGGTATATATGCACATGTTACTCTGCTGCATTAATTTGCTGACCTGTACACCTCTGTGCTGTATATCTTGTAATATAACGGATAACATTTAGCATAAGCACGTGTTACGACGAAGCTTTGTGAAAATTCCTTGATACGGGAGTATGTCGTGTGCGTGGGAATTATAAGCTTGTTAGACCTAGTTGCGTATCATTTTAATGCACTGCATAACAGTCTGCATGTGAGCTTATGTGGATAACAATATCAGCAGTTGCCGGATCACACATTGTCTTTAATGATAATATACAATAAAGATCAAAGGTGTGATCAGATTTCTCAAAAACTAATAAGATCCTCTTACCGGAAATCACAAATTGTTTACTGCTTTATGTTTACATTTCTGCTTTCTACATTCATTTTTTGCAAATATACAAAAACTCAAAAAGATTTTAGGTGTGTTTTAGGTGATAAACAAATGAAAAATTAAAGTTGAAATGGAGTGAATTGAATTTTGAAAGTTGGTCATATGAACAGACAGATTCGACCAAAATATAGGGTCGAATGTGGCCTTAAGTGGTCGAATGAGCCTTTATTGGTCGAACGTGGCTTGTTCATAGGGTCGAATGTGAAATGAAGGGTCGAAAGTGAAATTTTGTTTATAAATTTCTACATTCGAACTCAAAAATCCACATTCGCACCTCTGGAATTCTACATTCGAACCCCCGTGGGTCGAAAGTGGGTTTTTCTTATCAAATTTCAATGTTGTCCGTTTTTAATGAATTTTTATGTTTCATTTGTGCAGAATTCTAAATGGCTGAACCACAGAATACTGAAGTACCAGCTGAATTGTCAGGAAAAGCAACAGATAAGCAAACAGAAGAAGAGTTACCATTCGAAGAAGCTCATAACTGTTGTGCATTTCTTGGGGAGGTAAGCAACACACAGAATTCTCTGGGATTGTAGACTTTTTGAGGAGAAGCAGAATTGTTGATGCTTTAGCTACACCAGCAATAATCTACAAAGACCATCAGGTGGATTTCTGGAAAAATGCGAAAATGGATTTCTGGGAAGATAGGACAGCAATAGTAAGCAATATTCAGGGGCAGCTTGCTATTGTTACTAAAAAAGATATTCGGGAGGCATTAAGACTGCAAGATGAACCAACAGATCCCTGAAGTTTATCTTGGATTGAACAAAGATTGTGCTTTCTACGCATGAAGTACAACGGACCCATACTTGATGGAGCACTGAACAAAGGAAAGCTATGTCCGCAGTTTAAGTATTTGGCACATGTTATTATACATGTTTTTGGATCTGTTAGCAGTGGTTATGACGTTATGAGGAAAAGCATCAGTTCGGTGATGGTTACTTTGGTGCTTAACAAGCCGTTTAACGTCTCAGGGATGATCTGGGATCACATGCTTGAACCGTTGAAAGGTTTGAAGACGAAGAAGTTTATGATATATCCTAGATTTTTACAGATGATATTTGATATGAAGTATCCTACACTGAAGAAGGATCCTACTCAGATACTTGTTCAAAGTCACATGAATCTGAATACGTTGATAAGGATGAAAGGTTATAAAGGGGTTCTAGAGAATGAAAGACCGCCACACAAGAATTCGTTTGGACACTTAGTTAATCCAGGATATGAGGATCCGGGTGAGAACAAAGCTAGACATGCCAACAGTGAGTCAGACACCGATGATCCTTTATTTCATGTTGATCCGGATGCGAAAAGAAAACGTCAAGATGTGAATGTTGGAGCTAAAAGTGGAAAAGGGAAAGGCAAAGCAGTGGTGATTGAAGCTGAACAAATAGAGAAGTCAGTTAAAAGAAAGAAAACTATGGCGAGAAAGGGGGCAAATAAGAAGACAATGTTGGTTGATGAAGAGTCTGCTGTTTCTGAGGAGACTTAAGAAGATGATACATGGGATTCAGGTGAAGAGACTGTCAAACAATCCAAGCCCAAGGCCACTGTCGCTGGAGAGTCTAAGAGTTTGAACAAGACTATAGAAGAACAGCAACAAAAAGGTCCCATTGAATTAGATGACAGTGATATAAGTCTTGGTTTGGGAGAACAAGACTTTGGAGGTTCTCCTGTGGTTGCTGAGAAGCAAAAGAAACCAAAGTATAAGACGATGTCTAAGAAAGACGAGAAAGAGAATCCAAAGAAAAGACGTGCAAAAGAAGTTGAGATTCTACTTGCTGGAAAGAAAGTTTCTGATGTTGGTACTTCGTCCAAAGTTACTTCTCCAACAACAAAGAAGCAAATGAAATCTGAGAAAGAAACAACTGAACCAGTTTCTGATTTCAATATGTCGTTGCAGAATGTATTGAACATGTTTCAGAAGAAGAAGAAAGCCTCAGAAGCTGAATCATCCACTCTGAAGATAACTATTTCGGATGATGTGATGGAGTTGGTAAATAAGAGATTTGATGATATGATGAAAATCATTAATGCACAATAAGCTGAGATCGAGAAGTTAAAGAAAAATGAAGAAACTATGTTACAGATTGTTGTGTCATCTAAAGCAAATCAGGATGAGTTGGAGGAAAATATTAAGGTGCTTGAAGAGGAGAAAGAAGATATTGAAGCACGAAGTAAGAGAAATACAAGAAGAATTAAGACGATGAAAACTGAAAACCAGAAAATGCGTGCAGAGAATAAAAAGATGAGTAAGTTGTTAGAGAAATTGTATTCCGAAGCTCCTCAACTTAAAGAAGGTGAAGAGGATGAGGAGGAAGAGGAAGAAAAGGTTGATTATGAAGATTCATCAGAAGAAAAAGATGATGATGAATCAGATGATAGTTCGGATGATGATGATGCTGATGGCAAAACAGGTGATAAGAAAGATGATGCTGAGGATAGCAGTATTTCAGATGATGATGATGATGTCAATAAGTTTAGTTATGAAAAGAGAAAGAACAAAAAGGGAGATGCAGGACAATCAAGTTCAAAGAAAAAGTCTGGTGAGAATGTTGATGAAGATGAAGATATATTCTGGTCTGAAAAGATTAAATCTTTGTCTGCCGATGATAAAGATTTGTACAGACAGATGCTTAACAGAAAAGTCTGGACAATAGAGCTGACTGGAAAGTTTCCAGAGATCTTTGCTGCTGATGACATGAGATATGAATTAGAGTATAACGATCCAGATTTAGAAGAAGGGGAAGTGTCTGCAGCTGTGGCTAAAGAGATCTTGGAAGGTTTAGCACATCAGGTTGGTAAGACACTAGAGGAGATAATGAAAGAACAGGTGATTCTTAACATTCCTGAAAAAGATGTTGGAAGTCATTCTGATGAACAATCTTTTGAACGAGAAGAGATAGACATCGAGGATATTACACATGAAGAATATCCAGAGTACTACAGAAGCAAAGATAATGTGGTATTCCCAGACTTGAATGAGATAAATTTGAAAGAAGCTGAATATCTAGCTAAGAAGAAAAGTGATGAACTTGTGAAGAATGTGTTTGAGAATGTAAATCATAAACCAACTGGAGAACAGAATGATCGTTTGAAGATGTTATTGAAGAATCTGAAAGAACAGGAAGAGAAAAGACCCAAGCCGGAAGCTCAAGGTAGTTTTTATAAGTATCATAATCAGTTGTTCAAAGGGAGAGCCTTGGGATGGAAGTATTTGAGACAACTGAAATGTATTGGAGTAAAATGGGAAAAGTGTGAATCCGGTTAGGAACCGAACTCGTGGATCGAATACGCATAAACAACTCGTTTTCAGATGGGAGATTCGAGACGAGACAGAAATTAACGATAACAACGTCATCACAGATTCGTATTACTACAGAAATGGTTACAGACACTGTCATCAGTAGGATAAACATCTATCTCGTGGCCGGGGGAGGTCGGGCATGACCTCCCCCTTGAGAGCATTCAAAGTACCAACTCAAATCACCAAATGAACAATAACACATGAGATTGCTATTTATAGTCCAATACACCAGTTCCACTTTCGCCCCTTTATGATGGTCGAATGTGGAGTATTTCCACATTCGCCCATTTGTAATGGTCGAATGTGGAAAACTTCCACATTCGCCCAGTGTATATAGGTCGAACCTGGCATAGTGTATTGTCCTATATTTTACAAATGCGTCAGATCCATAAAATGCCCTTATGGATCACCACAATCTCATGTAACACATTACTAAGACTCAACCCTAGTCTATTCGATAGTGACGTCCACAGAAAGTGCATCAACAAAAAGGAATCTTATACTTTTACAGATTTCATGATTTGAAGACTCTACCGTATTGAGCGGTTAGAGATATCTGTAGATTTCCCATATCTGGTGCTTCTGTGACTGGAAGTGTGGTAGGTTGGTTAGCTGATCGAATGACTTGGGAAAGCAGAACGAAGTGGAAAATGTTCAAGCCACAATATCCCAAAAGAAAGGTTCACAAAGAAATAGATTCAAAAACAGGTCTAAAGAAGGTGACATTAAAGCATAAACCTCCCGTTGTTATGAAAAGAATTCCTTTGATGCCGATTCAGCAGCATTTTAGCTCTGAATTCGTAATGTGGTATTATGATTGGAGGACTGCAGAAGCAGTGATTGTGTTGAAGGACAAGAAGGATACTTACAAGAAGATTCATGTTTTTGATCTGATGTGGATCATTAACTGTACATTCGAAGACATCATCATGCTGTACTACAATCCTATCTATTGTGAAGAAAGGAATGTTGATCAAGCAAGAAAGTATCAACAAGTGGTTGGAGTTTGTTTTGCTTATGATATCAATTCTGGAAGTAACATGGAAAAGAAACTTGGTGAACGAGTGAAGATGAACAAAGTGCCGAAAGATCGAAAAAACGAAAGCTTGAGCCTGAGATGACGAAAGATCATAAGAAGCAACTCAGAATTAAGCTGATGAACAAGCAGATGGATGAAGAGCGTAGGAAATCCAAGCAATAGTCGAGGGGGAGTTTGTTGATGCACGATTTGCGACTAATGCTTTGGATTGTAAATACAAAGTTGTTTTGTCAAGATCGTGGGGGTGAACGTGGAATTAAAGAAGGTCGAAAGTGGATAATATGGTCGAAGGGAGAGATAGATTGGACGATAGTGGAAGTTTGATGTGATGTGTGCTGATTCGTACCATAGTCAGGGGCGAAGGTGCACATTCGACCCTATCGGGGGGCGAATGTGCAACCTATATAAGTTCAAATTTTGTTTTAGATTATAACTTTTGCCATTTTGAGTCTGTGTGTCTGGTCTAATTCTCTCTCTAGGTTTTGATCTTTCTGAAAGTGATTTATAAACTTGTAAAGCTAATTGTAAAGATCTTTTATCAAGTTATTAATGAGAATGATGATTGAAAAGGTGCATTTGCGTCTTTGATTCATTTACTATCATTTTGTAACTGATCTAGGGTTTCCGCACCTGGATTAGTAGACTTGTATGATCAACTAACTTGTTTTTGTGAAAACGATCCTCTACACAAAACTACTACGTTAATCGATCTATAGAATTCGATCATTCGGTGTCAATAACAAAGAGATGCATGTACAACTGAATAAAGACGTTTATCATTCCTCCTTAACCACATCCTCCACACCGCGCAAAGCGCTAACTTCTTCTTTAATGACAACGATGATGAAAAATGTGAAGGCGGATGGATCATAATTATCTGACAAATGAGTCACAATTTAACTTCTGTTAACACAATTTTTACTATTATTTTTGCTCAACCATCATTTTATAATCAAACTATATATTAATGTATTTATATAAGTTTTCGTACATATTATACCATTTAATGGTATCACAATTTAACAAATACACAATGGAACATAAATTTAAAGCTCTGACGTACCATTTACTTTGAGACACCTGGAAGGAGGATTACAGATTCCTCTTTGTCTAGCTTGAAATAGAAGTCAATATCATCACTAGGGATGAGCTCGAGACGGTATCGGTACCGATACCGATCCCGAAAACTCCCAAAACCCAATACCGATACCGAAAACATACGGTACGGTATTGGTTCGGTATCGGTACGGTACCGGTATGGTATCGGTATTTTGCCTTAAAATACCGATACCATACCGATACCGAAAATACCAAAACCGAAAACCTTTAAATGTGAATACCGATACCGATATCGAACACCCTCGGTTCGGTACGGTATCGGTATCAGTTCGGGATCGGTATCGGTTCGGTATTCGGTACAATATACTCATCTCTAATCATCACTAATATCTTTTAGTAAAGAAACATTCAGTTTCACCTACATAAACACACGTTTAAGAAACAAAAAAAAAAGAAAGAAAGAAAGAAAGAAAGCCTAACAACTTTAATGAATGTTTTCTTGTTGGATTTACATAGAATTAGCTAAATCCTTACCATAACCGCCATTGCTCCCTGAGGTTTTTGTGGGCATGTGAAACACGGGATCTCTTTAATTTTTCTGAAACAAATATCTAAAGTCTTCTTCAGTGTGCCTAAAGTACTTGTAAAGAATGTCTTTTCTGTATCCTCCAAGATGCGAGGAACAGCTGCCTGAAACGCCAGGTATGCACTTTTAAATCTTTTGTATTATGCAGTGCCACTTTGTGAAAACTGAAATTTGGTGTGACATTTCTAGAAGCACCATGTGAATGTTGGTGATTAAATATGCAAAAGTATGGAATTAGAACCTGTATAAAGGTTGCTGGGCCGCCACATATATCGAAGTATTTCTTTATCCGCTCAACAGTCTATAAAACATACAAAAAAAGATGGTTGGAAATCAGTATATTTGTTGCTAACATCCATGGATTAGAGAAATTTTGTTTCAAGGATTTGTACCTTTGCGTTCTTGAATTTTCCATTAGGATCAGTGGTAACAAACCACCCAAGCCTCCACACAGGCACTAACCATCTTTTTGACAATAAACCAAGTGTAAGAACAGGTACCATGGATCCAAAAAAACCAAAATTGCTTAAAAAACATGTTAAATCCAGGAAAAATTAACTAATTCTTCAATGAAAAACCAAAACGCAACATAAAGCGGTAGTAAAAATTATTTGCCCAAATCAACTCTAGTTAACAAAAAAAATGAACCAATAACAGATGCAATCAACCATATGAATTTAACATCATTGAGAATACAATAATTAGCTAAACTCCGTATAATTCTGTTTTCCAAAATAACTACTTAAAAACTCAAAGGCCCAAACCTATCAAATAAACCCAATTCATCTTTTTTAACAGCTTAAATAACACCAAACCCGCCTTCTACATGGCTTGAACCCTTAACCCCAATTCATCTAAATTATTACAACAAAAGATGTTAATTCCAGAACAATTTACCTAATTCTTCAATAATAACAAAAAAAAACAACAAATTAAACCATTTATTAGCACAAACAAATTGCAATTAACATTAAATAGAGCCAATAACATATACAATCATAAAGCGTGTTTTATAGTCATTATAGGCCAATAATTTAGAATCGTCTCATCAACATTAGTCATCTTTTACAGAGGTTTGATTTCTATTCCTTCAATCACAGCCATGGCCATGCAAACTGGAATGGGCATTTGCAAAATAAAAATATTAGTCGGAGCAGGTTTCTTCTTATTCTACAATTATACTCCCTCATATTATTATTATTATTATTATTATTATTATTATTATTATTATTATTATTATACCGAGTAGAAGAGAGAGAAAGGACCCGAAGGAGGACCGAGAAGGAGACAGAGGGACTCTCAACGATGGCTCGTGATGGTGGTTTACAGGTGCGATTCAGGGAATCTGAAGAGAGAGAGAGAGAGATTGTTGAGAGAGAAAGTGTGATGAGAGGGGAAGAAGAAGAATCTGAATGGGGAAGATGACAAGAGAGGTATAATTTGTATGTGAACAGGTGACCAATACACTCAGATATGATAGAGCCTAAATCTAACACGTGGCCTTGAACTATAAAAAAACAGAAGAGACAAAACTCATTAATGTGGTACTATTCAATTACCATAGGTATTAATATATTTATAATGGCTTTTGTTATTTTTTGACTAATTATTTAATAATTGACCTAGATACCTCTTTGGAGTAATAGACAATTATTAGATGGACATAACTCTCCTTAAGTATATATCATATATAGGGTTTTCCCACAAGTATTTATAGATCATTAGAAGAGATATGAACTCGCTAACCTACATTATATCGTCCCATATCTTCTCTCTAATTCTTGGGGTTCGCAAACCAACCATAGCCATACTAACCGTACATTCTAAATGGAAACCTGATAATCCTTAAGATTACTACGTCTTCCCTCTCTGTTACTTGAGTATTCGGTACACATGATTCACATTCTTGTTTTACATTGGATGTTATAGAACTGACCAGCAATACAAATGAATTAAACAAGCAAGAGGGGTGGGGCTTGCCCAGATGGTCATGGAAATCTTAAGCCATACATAAAAATCACTAATTATAAGTGACTATTATAAATATATGTATTATTGTGACTATCCATATTCTAACTCCCATATGTCATTTACTCTTGTATTAATATTATGGCCCTATACATATAGGCCTCTTGTATTTGCTAGTATACACTCAATGAATAAAAATCTATATCCTATCTTTCTCTCTATAATTCATAATCTTTGTTCTTGGTTACACTTTGTTGACTTCTCTCTTCTATCTCTCTCTAAATCTTCCTCTAATCTTTGTTCATAGTTCTTATATTTTGTATGCTAGTAGGCCGTTGTTTTACAACACGTTATCAACACGAATTGCTTTTGGAGTGGATCATATTATGATAAGGTAACTCGAGTTTGTTTCAAACAAAATCCATATCATAATTCATACAATATTGGGTTATGTTAAAGATTTTTTTTTATTTTCCGAACATTAGTTCTATTGCAATTCCTATAAGTTTAGATAAAAAATTATGCGGATGTGTTGTTCACTTGTTTGACAAATCTATAGTATCAAAATAAGAATTCTAAAAAAAAGAGATTTTCTAACACATTGAAAAGCGCATTAATAAAAGCTGAAAAATATTTATGCTCTTTTAAGTAAAATTGGTATATTATTAATTTGTATTATATATCATGTCATGTTACATAATTAAGTCTCTACATCTTTGTGACACAATAAAGAAAGAAACGAAAAGGAGGTGATTAATGAAATGATAGTCTATTTTATAAACTTAATTTAATCCCTTTTAGAATTAAATTAAATTTGTATCTTCAATTTTTCATTCATAAAATAAATCGTTTCACATGTATTAACCTATCTTTTTTTTTAAAAAAAAACAATTTTTTTTTCATAGATTAAAAAAAAAGTCAAGATCACATGTATTAACCTATCTTTTAAACAGAATGTCTAATTTACCATTTACATTCCATTAATGTATTAATTTGATGTCAAACAATCATAAAGCGTGTTTTATAGTCATTATAGGCTATTAATTGTCATTATAATAATATTATTTATCTCTTAAACATGAAACACCAATGTGGAATTAAATAGACATTAGTTGCTATAAAGTTTATTCAATTTCTTTGGTTTAAGCTAAAACATTAATAGCTTTTGGTGATACAAGACGTCAAGACTATTAATAACGAATTTAGTTATCTTATTTCAAGATTATGACAATCATATAATAGATGAGTAGCATATAACTGTTTATATTATGGTATCTAAAATGTTGAAAATGTATACAGTTTCTATGGATATTTGTGAATGTTAAATTCATGCTTATATTTTGATATTTGAAATGTTTGTGATGAAAAGGCTAAATCGTGATAAACTAATACATAAATTATATGTTTTTCTATTAAATGATGAAACACTTTATTTGACAAAGATTGTACCATAACTTGTTTTATTTGGTAACATGTTATAACATCATATGTTGGATTATGTATACAATTGACTATCTTGTATTTTATATGCTATCATTTACTTAGCATTTCACATAACAAATAAAACAAAGTTATGGTTTATTATCACTCTCATGAAAGATTTTGCATTTGACATCCAAAGTGTCATACACCTTGAATCTCATTATCATGTTATAAAAGGCCGTAAGATGTTCGGCCGATAATATTATATGACTTGGACATATAATTACTTCTCCATGGATGTTATGTGAAGAAAAGTTTATATATGACGGAAATTGGATAAAACAAATTTTGTTTGTTTGTCAAACCTCAAATATGCTCTTGAAGTAGCAATGTCATTAAAATTTGGTGAAAGGTTTGAAGTGACTTTATATCCGTCCAAAAAGGAATGAATATCCATGAATGTTTTTGGATTCTATCTCATTCCCTAAAGTGAATGCGATGCTATAATAATCGGTGTAAAAATCGTGATTATGGTAATTGTGAAAATTGTTATGTTGCTCATGTTAATGAGATCAACTTTATTAATAATATGATGATTACAAAATGATCGTTATGGAGGTTATGATCATAGTAAATGAGGAAGTTGTAATGATCATCATGTTCATAACAATATCAGCCATGTTAACACTGAATGCGGAAATTGTAATGATCATCATGTTGATAATAAGATCATCGATGTTTATATTGAAATCGACCACAAGAAGTGGCACAATTATACGAAAATAATATATTATTCTCTCGTATTTCTTGTCGTGTATTAACAAGAAAGAGTGCAACATGTCTAATACGTTGTCACATATGAGATGTGCTCATGAAGTAACCATATCATAAGAGAGTATGAAAAGTTTGAAATCATCTCATATTCTTGTGATCGAGTAAATAATGAAAAGTTATGAAGCTTGTTTCGTTTATACTTCATTCCCTGAAGTGAATGTGACTACATATTGATCATTGTAAAGGTAATGATCATGGAGATAATTGAGAAATTTGTAATGATGAGATCAACCATTTGGAATTGTAATAATGGTCATGTTAATAATGAGATGATGTTTTGAAGATTCCATATATCTTACGTTTGTATTACATACGTGCAAGTAATACATATTCGATCATAAACTAGAAGTTTAGTTTATAGATCATATTTTTTAACCATTTAATGCGAAATTCCATTGACAAAAAAGGGGTAAATTACATAAGGATGGTAGGTAGGCGGGCAACAAGCTGCGCCGCCACCCCTTTTTGAATAGAAAATCCCAATCTGCTAAAAACAAAACCTCGCCCTTGGGGGGGGGGGTGGAAAAGTTGCTGGTACATAGCATGTGATGTTCATTTAATTAATTGGCATGACCGGTAAGACCACACTAGGTCGACCATGATGTGAACATAATGAAGAACTTAAAGATTCTTCAATCTGGTACATAGCATGTAATGTTTGCTCTTAAGCGAAATTATATATTTGCCATATAAAGTAGGGTGAGTATCACTATATATTTTGGAATTGATTAAAGGATACGCATATCCTAACATAATACCATTTAGTATTTAAAATCGATGCATCGTCTAAATGGTTATCAAGTTTGCTTGATTTATGGCTTAGCTAATAAGATAGCAATCATATTATTCTAGATTGGCATATTTAATCAAGATAATAATGATCATTAGAATAAGTGTTGAACTTCATATAGCTTATGTTCATACACATATTGCTTTCATTGAGATGATCACCAAAACGTCTACTATTGATTTCAATGTCAATGATCATGAAAGCAAAAGTTCATGTTTACATTTGATTTTACATGCAATAACATTTATTCACATCAAGCCAATACATGGTAATAGTTTCTCCCCATTATAGTTGGTTTTTAGTCTGGAACCAAATATTGCCCATCTAAGATTTTTGTTGTGCGACATATATTGAAATTGATCCACCACGACGCACGGAGATGGGTCCTTAAAAAGTGATTGGGAATATATGATGATTTATAGAGCCTTCAACAAGAGATTGATTTACATCTCAGTTAATTGATATCCATCTCAATGGATTAACATTTCCAATATCAGGGGGAGATAAAATGCAGTTGGAAATAGAAATGAGTTAGAATGAAATATCATTGATCCTCGTAGTAAAAAATGTGAACCAAAAGTTCAAAGGATAATTCATTCACAGAGATTAGCGAATTAATTACCAGACGCATTAACTGACCTAAATATGATTAATAGCTAATCATGTCACATATACCAACTGCTAATGCTCCATTTAAGATGAGTGTCCAGGAAGGACAAACGTATATTGGCAATAAGCCTATTGCACGCCTAAAGCGTGGTAGACTAGTTGATTCCAAAGAATAAAAATCCTCGAGAAATTGGAGCAAGTAAGAAAGATGGTCAAGTCGAGGTTATAGTAAAAAGGTCTCCTGAAGAGACATTAGTCATGATGGTTCCAGAAGAACCTCATGTCACACCCTCAAATTTCCACTGCGGGGTTTATACCGCGAGGCGCATGACATACCAGGATCCCATAGCCATAAGTCATATGAACGAACTCTAAATGCCCAAACCATTTAGTTCGTTTTCAAAAATCAAGTTTAGTTAAGCTGCGGAAGCGTAAACCAAATTTAAACCTTTTAGAAACCATGCGCAAAACAACGCGCCCAGATTAAAACCATATGAAAGAAAATGTAAAAGCATAATATGTAATTTAGATGTATGCTCAAGACCCCAAATGCAGTGAAGTGTGCAGTGCTTTCTAATCTTGGCACCAGAAGCTAACTACCTGCAAAAGCATGTAAATCGTGGGTCAACAAACAATGCTGGTGAGTTCACTAAGTAAAGTAAATGAGTATGTAATTGCGCTGGTTTCCAAAACCATGTAAACAAGTAATTGAGTTGGTTCCAAGAACCGTGTAAACACTAGTTCATCGCATGTCAAGGGTAGCTAACCTATTCATGATAACTAACACCGATATACCGAACTACTGATGTACGTGTAGCCACAAATGTGAGCCGCATGCCTTACATCATTGCCTATCAACAATGATAAAATCTGTTAAGTTATAGTTCACTCCCGCACTCCCTGAGCCGGTGTGAGGTTTGTCAGACCTAATAGCGCTATCAACTAATAACCCGCTTGCCATAACCCGGCAACTCATTCGGTATGTGAAGGACTTACAGATGATAGAGTTGGTTTAGTTCATCAAGGACACAGTTTGCGAACTAGCAAAAACCGACCAACACAAGGATCCATAGCATCCCAACCCGGGATGTGTAAGTAGTCCCAAACCGGACTAGAAAAAGTTAATTACGTTGTCTCAACCCAAGACGCATGCTTTTTAGAAAAGAGTAGTGAAACTCACCTTAGGTTGCACGTGAATGATCCAAATCCCTCAAACAGTAACGAGCTACCAACTCCCTATTACAAGTGTCACTAGATGAGTATACGTGCATACCAACACATCATGCAATTTGTTTGTCCAAAACTTCTAAAGTTCAAACCGTGTAGTGACACCTAATGACTCTACATGCACAAGTAAGTCCTACGTATCCCGTTGGTGATCATATTGATTATTATCAGTTTAATACCTCATACACATCTCATATAAGTATTCATGCAAGTTCATGTCAAATACATACCATATAAGACTCCAAATAGTCACGTAAACATCCCTTACACAATCTGCGTTTTCAGGGCAGATTGTACGCTGTGAAAAACGAATTATTTAAAATACTTAACAAACGAATTAAACTCCCAAATTTTTACTGAATATTCATTGGGATTCATTTGATAACCCATATTTTTGTTTTATCTCACAACCAAACACAAAAATTATTAAAATTCGTACAACACAGCTATGTCCAGAAAATTTCCACAGCAGGTCAGTTTAGTAGAAAAATTCCCAAACATTGTGTATTCACCCAAACGAGGTGAGTCCAATTGGAAAAGCCAAGTTTTTCCAATGTTGACCTACTGTCCAAATTTCATAACTTAACCCTTTGTAAATCTCAAGTTATGACCGTGTAAAGTTGACCCGATTTATAATTCCGAAAATCGGATATGACCTTTAAACTTATAAAATGATGAATACATATCAAAACAAGTCCAAAACGCATGATTTTGGACTTTTTGAAAAGCTAACATCATAAGTTATGTTTTAGCATCAGAAAACAACCAGATTAACCATGTTAATAACCATATAACAGCCATACAAGTCGTTACAATTAATCTGCCAGAAATCAGAATTTTAATAACATGCTTCTTATGAACCCTAATCATTCTTATTAACCCATAATCATACAATAAACTCATATTAACATAAACCCTAATCATTCTCATCCATATTATCATGTTTAAACTCATGTATTTACGTATCACATACCCTAGATATAATTTCTATCAACAATATTCATCAACAATCTCAACAAACATCCAAGATATCCAACATATAGTGATTTGCGATTTTAACATGCATGTTTCTTAGAGTTTTTACAACTTTTCCAGCCTAGAATATCATCATACAACACATAAAACACATACCTTGAATTGCTAGAGTCCCTAAAATCTCAAGATAGCACCCGAATTAGCTTGAACTAGTGATGAATTGATGAAGATTGAGATTGAAAGGTGGGTGTGGGTGGGTTCTTTGTTCACGGCGGCCCTAGGGTTTTAGGGTGTATGTTTATATTTTTTTTTATAAATAATATGCTAGGGTTAAGATCATGGGCCAAGGTTTCGGGCTCTAGTGATTTTTATCTAATAAGTGAGCCCATTAGCCCTATCTAACACTCGAGATTAATCCCGACAATAATAGTCGCACTAACTCATATTAAACTACTGTTTTATCAATTCATATTATGTTTATCATAAGTGCACATATCTCAAAACGTTTACGTACAAGTTAACTAATACGCAGTAGTTCACATAAGCATGCAATTCACATACACGTGTTACTCCACATTCATCAACACTCAATTGTTCATATGATCATGCATGCCTAACAAATCACCAACGTTTGGGATATAAGACTCGTGTGTGTGTCAAGACAAAACCTTCCTAATTATAACGTGCGTTAATATCATCTAACATATGTTATTATCCCATAACATATCGAAAGACCTTCTTAACTAACCCTAGTTAAGTGTTTAGTCACGAATGTACATGAAGGTTAAATAGAGTTCAGTAAAAGTAATATCCTGAAAATGCGGGGTGTCACATCATCCCCAAGTTGAAAATAATTTCGTCCCGAAATTCAACAAGTAAACAGTGAAGCCAGTGTAAAAATGTGTGCTTGGTTACCGGATGTCACATCATCCCCAAGTTGAAAGGAATTTCGCCCCGAAATTCACTTTGAGTGAGTCGCTTCACGTTTAGAGTTTGGTTCATGCGCTTGTTCAGGTTCAGTAAAAAATATGTGTACTTGAGCCGCATTTAATCCATGCGTTCCCACGTGTATTACGGTCCTAGACGGGAATTCCATAGTACCTTAATAATAGGTATAGTGTTTTGTCTGAGTTTCTTGACGCCCCGCTCAAGAATCTCCACCGGTTCTTCCATGAACCGTAGCTGGTCGTCCACCTGGATCTCCTCCAGTGGCACCACCAGTGTTGTATCCGATGAGCATTTCTTTAAGTTTGATACGTGGAATACGTTGTGCACTCCACTGAGTTCATCAGGCAAGTTTAACTTGTAAGCTACAGGACCAATCTTTTCGACAATCTCGAATGGTCCAACGTATCGTGGGTTCAATTTTCCCCGTTTTCCAAAGCGTATCACCCCCTTCCAAGGTGACACCTTCAATAGAACCTTGTCCTTAACCTGGAACTCCAAAGGTTTCCTACGCTTATCAGCGTAACTTTTCTGTCGATCACGAGCAGCAGCCATCCGATTTCTGATTTGCACTATCTCCTCAGAAATTTCGTGCACAAGTCCGGGACCTGTTAGCTGGCTATCCCCAACTTCAGTCCAGCAGATGGGAGACCTACACTTGCATCCATAAAGTGCCTCAAAAGGCGCACACTGTATCGAAGTGTGGTAGCTGTTGTTATACGATAATTCAATCAAAGGCAAGTGCTTATCCCAACTGTTGCCAAAATCCACCACGCACGCTTGTAGCAGATCTTCCAATGTTTGGATGGTACGTTCACTCTGTCCATCCATCTGTTGTTGATAGGCTGTGCTCATATCTAAGCAAGCCCCTAAAGCGTTTTGGAGAGTAGTCCAAAAATGAGAAGTGAATCGTGCATCGCGATCAGATATAATAGAAATAGGCACCCCATGCCTAGAGACTACCTCCTTGATGTAAAGATTGGCTAGTTTCTCTAGCAAGTCGGTTTCCTTTATTGCCAGAAAATGTGCCGATTTGGTTAAACGATCCACAATAACCCAAATCATGTTATGGACAGTTGGTGTTCTAGGAAGCTTTGTGATGAAATCCATAGAAATTCCGTCCCATTTCCACATAGGGATTTCTGGTTGCTGGAGTAGGCCTGAAGGTTTCTGATATTCAATCTCAACCTTCGCATAAGTCAAGCACTTAGTAACATAAGTGGCTATCTCAGCTCTCATGTTTGGCCACCAGTAAAGAGTTTTAAGATCTTGGTACATCTTGTCCGAACCAGGATGTACCGAATATTGAGAGGTGTGAGCTTCATTGAGTACCAGTTGTCTGAGATCCCCAAAACGTGGTATCCAGGCTCGATTCTTAAAGTATTGAAAACCATCTGTCTTTAGTTCCAGGTGCTTATCCGCACCATGTAAAGTTTCAAGCCCGATGTTTTCTTCTTTCAAAGCCTCGCCCTGGGCTTCACGTATCTTATCAGGAAGATTGGAATGTATGGTAAGTTGTAAAGCTCGCCCCGTTTGGGCTTCGTTTCCTTACGACTGAGGGCATCAGCTACTATGTTAGCTTTCCCTGGATGATACTTGATGGCAGAGTCATAATCATTTAGAAGCTCGACCCATCGACGCTGTCGCATGTTCAGCTCCATTTGATCGAATATGTGTTGGAGGCTCTTGGGGTCAGTGAAGCTCGTACACTTCGTCCCATAGAGATAATGCCTCCAGATCTTTAGAGCAAAAACCACTGTTCTCAGTTCCAAGTCATGGGTGGTGTAATTCTTCCTATGAACCTTTAATTGACGTGAGCCGTACGCGATCACCTTATTCACGCTACATCAGCACACACCCTAACCCCTTGGATAGACGCATCACAGTGCACCACGAAGTCCTCTGTACCCTCAGGTAATGATAGTATAGGTGCACTGCAAAGTTTCGACTTTAATAATTGAAAAGCAGATTCTTGGGCATCTCCCCACTTGTAAGTAATACCCTTCCGTGTCAAGGCAGTGAGGGGTTGAGCGATCTTAGAGAATCCCTCAATGAATCTGCGATAATATCCCGCGAGACCAAGAAACTGGCGCACCTCTGTCGGAGTCTTAGGAGCCTCCCACTTTTTAATAGCATCAATCTTGGCGGGATCAACATGTATTCCTGCCTCGTTAACCACATGTCCAAGAAATTGGACTTCTCGAATCCAAAAGTCACATTTAGAGAATTTCGCATACAGCTGCTCATTTCTCAAGAGTTCCAAGATCAGCTGCAGGTGTTGCTCGTGCTCTTCCCTGCTCTTGTAATAAATCAATATGTCATCTATGAACACTATGATGAATTTTTCCAAATAGAGCTTGCACACTCGGTTCATTAGATCCATGAACACAGCCGGTGCATTGGTTAGCCCAAATGGCATCACCAAAAACTCATAATGTCCATAACGAGTTCGAAAGGCTGTCTTCGCCACATCCTTCTCTCGGACTCTCAGTTGATGGTATCCTGACCTCAAGTCAATCTTAGAATAGAAACTCGACCCTTGAAGCTGGTCGAACAAGTCATCAATACGAGGAAAGGGTAGCGGTTTTTAACCGTTACTTTGTTCAACTTCCGATAATCAATACACATGCGGAAACTTCCATCTTTCTTCTTAACAAACAGAACTGGAGCTTCTCATGGCGAAGACTAGGTCTAATAAAGCCCCTATCCAATAGCTCTTGGAGTTAGGTAAACAGTCCTTGAAGTTCGCCTAGTGCTAGGTGGTATGGTGCGTGTGCAATTGGAGCTGCCCCAGGTACAAGATCAATTTGAAACTCCACTTGACAAACAGGTGGAAGTCCAGGAAATTCCTCTGGGAATACATTTGGGAAATCTCGGACTACTGGGATGTCCTCAATCTTAGTTTCAGTTTCAGCTCGAGTGTCAGATATGTTAGCCAAAATGGCCGGACAGCCCTTACGAATACACTTCTGGGCTTTCAAAAAGGAGATGATGCCTACCATGGCACCACCACGATCACCCTGAATAGATAAAAGTTCTCCACTAGGGAGAGGGATACGAACAATCTTCTCCCGACAAAGAATTTCAGCGGGATGCTTGGACAACCAGTCCATGCCAACCATGAGATCAAAGCTTCCAAGGGTGATAGGTAAAATGTTGATGGCAAATGATTGCCCATCCAACTCGAGCTTACAATCACAATGGGTGTGGGTTACCTCAACAGGCTTCCCATCAGCTAGCTCTATGGTGTACGGGGTATCAAGAAGAGTAGGAACCATCCCTAGTTGTTTGCTAAGTTTCGATGACACAACATTATAGTCCGCACCAGTACCATATAAAATAGAAGTAAGAGTGTCATTCAAGGAGCAGGTACCCGTCACGACATTGTTATCAGTCCTAGCCTCCCCAGAGCCAATCACGAATGCTCCCCATTGTTGTTGTTACCGTTATGGTTATTGTTGTTGAAGGACTTGTACCTCACATTATCCCACGTTCTCTTGCTATCACCAAAGGTAGAAGATGAAGCACCATGCTTCGGAAAAGTACCATGCTCAACAGCTTCATCAATGAGTTTGCGAGCCAGGTGAAAAATTTGTTAGATTCTGGGTAGGTGAGCTGCAGTGGCCAAGCCATGAATATGAGGGACCCACCCTTTTGGTATGAAATTCGATCCGCTGGTAAAGTTGGTTAATTAGATTCGAGCACAAAGTATCTAACTCCTGTAGCTTGGTAGTGTAGGCGTCGATCTCAGATCCATCCGTCTTTATATAACAAATTTCTAGGTTTCATCACAGGGTGTTACGTTCTCCGTCCAAGTATCTGTAACTCATTGAGTGTGTGCATGTAGCATACATTACCCCATCCTGCCTGGGACAAATGCACATGGCAAAGACTTATACTATCGAAGCAATCAGACGGTCTCCTTCAGTTCCGTTAGAGTTATCGAGGTTTACGACCAATAAAAGGCTTGAAAATATGATGGTAGGTTGTTGTTGTGGCCTGTGCGTTCAAGGAATAAGAAAGTTCAAATGTGGAAGTCAGGGAAACGAATGATTTAGCAAGATGGATCTTTACTAGCTTGGAAAGTTGCGAGGGTTTCAACCACCCTATCATTGATCATAAGAACTCAGTCTTATCTAAGATAGTAAAGGAAAAGAAAGAAAAGATAGGTAAGAAAAGGTAAGGGCCAATCATCGCCACGCTCTGTCTTAGATAGTAGATCATTCATCCTCACTTTCCATGTGCTCGTCCTGCTCAGGTTCCCCTTCCATCCCTTATCCTTCCTCTTTCGCGATGTCAATGTTATATGGTTCTCATCACGTACAGTCTCCTTCTCCGGTCCTGTGTATGTCAGCTCAATGGTCAACAACACCATTCGTTCCTCCAATCGTGACTGTCAGTCACTAGTAGATTTTGTCTTCCTTTGAGATGTTGCACTGCATCGCAGACCTTCGTAACTCCCCAAGAGTGTGTGTAACAAGCCCCAATCTAATGTGTTCCCATGAATCTACCATATACTTATGAGTAACAGGGATATGCAGTCATACGTCTGCCCGTTCATACTAGGTGTAAGGTACTAAAGTAAGAAATAAGTTCTATATGTGTAGCCCAGTTCCGTTTGAATTTCAAATGGAAATAAGAAAGATCAAGTAACAAGGAACAGAAACTAATTGTCTCCTTGCTCAGTGAAAAAGGATAAGTCTCGGTACTTGAATTTCTTCACAGTTGATTTGGTTTGATGGTATCACGTCATGCACATCGTGCAGCTTTCCTGTGTACGTGCGCCACAACGCTCGCAAGGGCTTTCTCCCCTGTACAATTGTTGTTTCCTCATCCACGAGGTTTTTTAGGATACTACTCCTAGTAATACGCCACCTGGTGTAACCCTGGGTTCCCACCATTGACGTGTTCAGAATTAGGTCTAGAACTAGAAGATAACATATCTCCCGAAATCATATGTCGTAGATATATGTAGCTAAAAGCTAGTTGTTCACTTACGTTGTGAGTGTACTTATGCTATGATGATTATAGACTAGACTCAACATGCAGTCCTAGTTCACTATAACCAATGGCACTGATACCAATCTGTCACACCCTCAAATTTCCACTGCGGGGTTTATACCGCGAGGCGCATGACATACCAGGATCCCATAGCCATAATTCATATGAACGAACTCTAAATGCCCAAACCATTTAGTTCGTTTTCAAAAATCAAGTTTAGTTAAGCTGCGGAAGCGTAAACCAAATTTAAACCTTTTAGAAACCATGCGTAAAACAACGCGCCCAGATTAAAACCATATGAAAGAAAATGTAAAAGCATAATATGTAATTTAGATGTATGCCCAAGACCCCAAATGCAGTGAAGTGTGCAGTGCTTTCTAATCCTGGCACCGGAAGCTAACTACATGCAAAAGCATGTAAATCGTGGGTCAACAAACAATGCTGGTGAGTTCACTAAGTAAAGTAAATGAGTATGTAATTGCGCTGGTTTCCAAAACCATGTAAACAAGTAATTGAGTTGGTTCCAAGAACCGTGTAAACACTAGTTCATCGCATGTCAAGGGTAGCTAACCCATTCATGATAACTAACACCGATATACCAAACTGCTGATGTACGTGTAGCCACAAATGTGAGCCGCATGCCTTACATCATTGCCTATCAACAATGATAAAATCTGTTAAGTTATAGTTCACTCCCGCACTCCCTGAGCCGATGTGAGGTTTGTCAGACCTAATAGCGCTATCAACTAATAACCCGCTTGCCATAACCCGGCAACTCATTCGGTATGTGAAGGACTTACAGATGATAGAGTTGGTTTAGTTCATCAAGGACACAGTTTGCGAACTAGCAAAAACCGACCCCCACAAGGATCCATAGCATCCCAACCCGGGATGTGTAAGTAGTCCCAAACCGGACTAGAAAGTAGTAGTCCCAACCCGGACTAGAAAAAGTTAATTACGTTGTCTCAACCCGAGACGCATGCTTTTGAGAAAAGAGTAGTGAAACTCACCTTAGGTTGCACGTGAATGATCCAAATCCCTCAAACAGTAACGAGCTACCAACTCTCTATTACAAGTGTCACTAGATGAGTATACGTGCATACCAACACATCATGCAATTTGTTTGTCCAAAACTTCTAAAGTTCAAACCGTGTAGTGACACCTAATGACTCTACATGCACAAGTAAGTCCTACGTATCCCGTTGGTGATCATATTGATTATTATCAGTTTAATACCTCATACACATCTCATATAAGTATTCATGCAAGTTCATGTCAAATACATACCATATAAGACTCCAAATAGTCACGTAAACATCCCTTACACAATCTGCGTTTTCAGGGCAGATTGTACGCTGTGAAAAACGAATTATTTAAAATACTTAACAAACGTATTAAACTCCCAAATTTTTACTGAATATTCATTGGGATTCATTTGATAACCCATATTTTTGTTTTATCTCACAACCAAACACAAAAATTATTAAAATTCGTACAACACAGCTATGTCCAGAAAATTTCCACAGCAGGTCAGTTTAGTAGAAAAATTCCCAAAAATTGTGTATTCACCCAAACGAGGTGAATCCAATTGGAAAAGCCAAGTTTTTCCGATGTTGACCTACTGTCCAAATTTCATAACTTAACCCTTTGTAAATCTCGAGTTATGACCGTGTAAAGTTGACCCGATTTATAATTCCGAAAATCTGATATGACCTTTAAACTAATAAAATCATGAATACATATCAAAACAAGTCCAAAACGCATGATTTTGGACTTTTTGAAAAGCTAACATCATAAGTTATGTTTTAGCATCAGAAAACAACCAGATTAACCATGTTAATAACCATATAACAGCCATACAAGTCGTTACAATTAATCTGCCAGAAATCAGAATTTTAATAACATGCTTCTTATGAAGCCTAATCATTCTTATTAACCCATAATCATACAATAAACTCATATTAACACAAACCCTAATCATTCTCATCCATATTATCATGTTTAAACTCATGTATTTACGTATCACATACCCTAGATATGATTTCTATCAACAATATTCATCAACAATCTCAACAAACATCCAAGATATCCAACATATAGTGATTTGCGATTTTAACATGCATGTTTCTTAGAGTTTTTACAAAATTTCCAGCCTAGAATATCATCATACAACACATAAAACACATACCTTGAATTGCTAGAGTCCCTAAAATCTCAAGATAGCACCCGAAATAGCTTTAACTAGTGATGAATTGATGAAGATTGAGATTGAAAGGTGGGTGTGGGTGGGTTCTTTGCTCACGGCGGCCCTAGGGTTTTAGGGTGTATGTTTATATTTTTTTTTATAATTAATATGCTAGGGTTAAGATCATGGGCCAAGGTTTCGGGCTCTAGCGATTTTTATCTGATAAGTGAGCCCATTAGCCCTATCTAACACTCGAGATTAATCCCGACAATAATAGTCGCACTAACTCATATAAAACTACTGTTTTATCAATTCATATTATGTTTATCATAAGTGCACATATCTCATAACGTTTACGTACAAGTTAACTAATACGCAGTAGTTCACATAAGCATGCAATTCACATACACGTGTTACTCCACATTCATCAACACTCAATTGTTCATATGATCATGCATGCCTAACAAATCACCAACGTTCGGGATACAGGACTCGTGTGTGTGTCAAGACAAAACCTTCCTAGTTATAACGTGCGTTAATATCATCTAACATATGTTATTATCCCATAACATATCGAAAGACCTTCTTAACTAACCCTAGTTAATTGTTTAGTCACGAATGTACATGAAGGTTAACTAGAGTTCAGTAAAGCAATATCCTGAAAATGCGGGGTGTCACACCTCAGGTACCTGAAAATAAAGAGATCTTGTTATATAGTATCATGTCTACGAAATGTATGGAATCGAAATAAAATCGACGTCGTTGTAAATTTTTATGTAATGTAGCGCTTGAAATGAGGATCAAGATTTAAGATCTGCCTATGAATTAATACAAAGAAATGATTGGCCAAGATGGAAAGACGCAAATACGACAGAGTTGAATTCTCTATTGAAAAGGAAAGTTTTGGACCAGTAGTCCATACAACAAAAGTTGTAAAACATATAGATATGAAAAGGTCTTTTGTGAGAATCAATATTTGAAAAGAAAATGATATAAGGTAAAATTGGTGGCACAAGAATGTCGCAATGACCCATAATTAATTATGAGGAGACGCATTCTCCAGTGGTGAATACAATGATTTTTCATTATGTTATTAGTCTGGTAATGCAAAGAGAGAATTGAAATGTGTCTAATAAATATCATGATTTACTTGACACTGAAAGTTTACATGAAAATACCTGATGAAGGATTTAATGTGTCAAAATCTTGTAACGTAAGTTCTCGAGAACGTTATGATCGGAATAAATAGATTCAATTCTGAATGTTGGATCAGTGGCCTCTTTGGTGAACACTTATGTGTTTACAGATTTATATGAGAGTTATTAAGCAGCGGAATAATAAGTGTTCTAAGATTAAAAGATCACTTTTAAGAGGAGTTATCACTCCCCCTTGACTGAGCAGTTTAATGAGAAACAATAAAAACAGTTCAAGTATAAAGCAGTAAATGCAGTTTATGTTTCTCAGATGTGAAATGGATTATAAGTTAAAAAGCCTCGAAGGTTTTCAATTAATTTCAAAGTAAATCACATGTCTAAAATAGATGAATAAACTCATCTATTTATAGACCAACATACAAAACTGTTGTCTGAAGTAATCTAAGATATTTAGCTAAGATACTATGCTTAGGATAAGGTTTACAACAGTCTGTACATTGAAACTTGAATCAAGACTTTAACAAAATAATATAATATTAAAACTACTGAAGTCTAAGTCGGTTAGAAGCTTCTGATATCAAAGTGCTGATGAGTGACAAACTGCTGATGAGTAGTTTGTCTTCAGTAGTTCTTCAGTGTAGTGTCTGGTTAGACTTCAGAACTTCTGATGGTTAACTCTTCAGTACTTTGCTATTTTCTTCTTCAGTACTTCTGATTTCTTCTTCAACAGTTTCTTCTATACTTAAGCAGAATATGATTTGGGCTAAGGTTATCAAAAGGTGGTTTCTTCAATCCTCTTTGTCCCAACAATCTCCCCCTAGATTGATGAAGCCACAACCTTATCCAATCTTTATTGTTGATTCTTTCTCTCTTCTAGTATCCTCCAGATTTCTGCTGTCATCTTGGTAGTAAGAGTACATCTTTGTTGCTCAGTGAGAGATCCTTGTTCATGTGTGAGATGTTGAATGGTAAGAAGGTCTTTGGAAGATAATACACTCAACTCCTTTGAGTTTTTGTAGACCTTACTTGAACGATCTCTCCTGGTCACTAACACTGAGTTAGAATCAGTGAATGACCATTTGATAATATTTACCTTTGACCTGTCAAAGTCAGAGGCATAGGAAACCAAGCCTGTTTCCTGAGGTAAACCTGAGGATGATTGGGGAATATCTTCTATTTCTGTGACTCTCAGGTGAGATTCTTGACTACCTTGAAAGTCAACACCACTTTGGATAGGAATGTTGGGTAAGTGATGTTCTGTTACAACTCTTGTATGTGTTTTCTCTTGAATGGATTGTTGTAGTTGATAGGCATAAGTAGCACGATCTCTGAATTGTGTTAGCAAGGGTTTCTCTTCTACATCAAAGTCACCATGAACCAACTGATTCCCTTCCAAGAGTACCATCTTGAAATCAGTTTTCACAGTGGGTTCTCCCTCTGCTTTTCTCTTTGCAGCTGGCTTTCTTAGTGCACCAGAAGATCTCCTAATGATTGAAGTTGGTTGGACTTCAGGAGTTTCAAATCTTTCTGGCTCTGCAGCTTTGCTGGCCTTAAACTTCTTGTATGTTTCATACAATGTTTGTTCTTTCCATTTTGAGACTGAGGCCTTTGAACCATAGCCATTTGCTACAAGTTCTTCTACTATCTCTGCTCTTTTGGCTTTTCTCTCTTTTTCAGTTGCCAACCTATCAGATAACAGTTGAGCTCTTCTTATAAGTTCTTTAGTAGAGAGTCTTTTTAGAGAGACTTGTTTGGATTTGGAGTTCTTGGTAATGAATACAATTAGCTGTGCTCTTTTGTCTTCTTCAGCAGCAGCTTCAAGTGCTCTCTCTTCTGCTTCAAGTTCATCAAGCTTCTCTTGATACTTGATCAATTTTTCTTGATAGTTCAGTCATCTCTAGCTTCTAGGCTGTTCCACACTTTTTCTTCCTTAGCCTTCTTTTGAACCTCTTTCAAACTCTTCTCCAGTAATTCTTTGGACATGGAAATGGGAGTAGGGTTCAAAACAGTTGTTGAAGTTGTAGTTGGCTTAGGAATAGAAGCTGGTTCTCTTTCAAGTGCCTTTGAAGACTGTCCTTGTATAGGTTTGGAAGATGAAACTTCTGATGGGTTAAGTGTTTTCACAACTACTGAAGGATTGTCTTCAGCAGTTTGAGAAATAGGATCAGCAGTTTCTTCAGGTGCCTTAGATGAGGTGAACTCCTGAAAGATCTCTTTTCCAGGTCTTTGAGTAGTCTTTTCAGCTTCAGGATTTTCTTTAGTAGAGACTTCAGGTGTTGGTTCCTTAATCTTCTCCCCCTTTTTGGCTTCATCCACTTCTGGAAGCCTTAGAGAGTGAGAAGTTGCAGCAGACAATTTTGCAAGCTGATCTTGAGTGTGATCCATCTTTTTGTTCAGCTCTGCAAGTCTTGAGTTAATCAACCCAAATTGGTTGTTTGCTTTCAACTCCCAAGCAGTTGTAAAAGTCTTGAGTTGAGCAGTTATTATTTCCTTCATTGTCTGAAACAGGGGACCATCTGGGCTGCATAGCTGGTTCAGGTCTATGCTTGAAAGCCCAGTGAATTGGGTAGGTTGTTTTTGTGAAGGGGGTGTTTTTGGGTGATCTTCAGATTTTTCTGAAGATGCCACTTTTGGGGAATGTTGGGCTAAGTGGTCTTTAACCTGATCCTTGGTGACCAGCTTCTTGAGCTTGGAGACCTTAGATACAGGATCTTCAACAACAACCGTCAATTCTTTCTGTGGAATGTTTGATTCATCATCCAAACTAATGGAATCATCTGAATCCCTGATAGTGTCCTCAGAGAGGGCAGGATCAGTTGTATCATGAGCTAGCTCTAAACTAGTCTTCTCATGAACCTCTTTTTCTTGGAACTAAGGTTTTCCTACTTTAGGCAATAAGCCTTCATTAGTAGTTGCCAAATTTGAGGTCTTATTTATGTTACTACTGTCCTCAGGTTCACCACTGGGTGATAAATGAGTAGTAGCATCCTCAAAAGTACCAAGAGTTTCTAAGTTTGGGCTTATAAACTCTGGTCCATCCTCATCTCCCTGGTTTGGGCTAACAAGGTCCACATCCATGTCAAGTACTGAAGGCATCTCCCCAATTTGATGTGTTGCTGGGAGAGTGACATGTGTTGGATGGGATCCTTTTAGTCCTGAGAGAAGTTGGGCTATTTCAATGGTTGTGTGTGATGGTTCAGGTTCAGTAGTTGTAAGGGGTTGGTGTTCAGTAGTTTGTTCTGGTTCAGGGTCAGCAGTTTGAAAGGATTGGTCAGTAGTTACAGCCTTTTTGAATCTTTTTCTATGAAAAATGACTGTAACAGGTTTTCTTTTTGGAGGTGGAGAAGGTGTGTGCTGAGAGGATGTTTAAGCCACATCCTTATCAAGTGCAGATTGCACATCACCAGTTTCAGGGATCTCCATTTCCTGAACTTTCTTTTTCTTTGATTTGGTTGGTTTTTGTTTTTGCTGTTTTGGCTTTTTAGACTTCTTTGTTTTGGGTTTGGAAGATGTGGGTTCCTCAGGGATTGGTTGTTCTTCCCTTTGGTCATCTTCTAGCAAAAGTGCTGGTTTATTATGCCTTGAGAATACTTGTGAAGTCAGTGGATTTAAAGTTGTTGACTCACCCACAAGTACTCCCTCACCAAGTTCTTTGATTATGCACTGCATAACAAATCTTGGGTACAGTAAAAACTTCTTTTTATCATTTTGATGGTGCAGAACCAACTCATTGAAAAACAGTTTTGATGCCTTGAAGGGTATTTCATTTATTATTGAATGAAAAATAGGTTGAAAAGTTGAAGGGATCTGATCAATAGATCCAGTTTTAGGACTTAAGCACATAATGATATAATGAAATAACAGTTTATATTTTGGATGAAAATATTTCTTATAAACTGTAGCTTGTGCCAAAGTACCTTGATAGCCACATTCTGTCATGGTAAGATGAATATCAGAATTTGAGATGTGCTCAGGAGCATTAGAATCCTTCAAACCAAGTCTTATGCTTAGACTTTCTGGTGATATGGCCATCAATTTCCCTTTTATGGATGATTTGAGGGAAATCACTTCATTATTAACAGTCACCGTTTCTGTATTAGCCCAGAACTCATTGAGAGTTTCTTCATGTATGGGAGGATCAATGGTGAAAGCTTCATAATATTGGGATTTGATGATAAGATCAATGATCTCATCATATTGGGACCAGGCATCATCTTTTTCAAAGTAGTCTCTTTGATTATGTCCCTGTTTTAAAACGAGAGCCATGGATGTTTTGATCGAACAGTATTTTTAGGTTAGAGAGGGGGTTTTGGTTTTGCTTTGAGAGAGAGAGAGAGAGAGGGAATTTTGCTTTTTGAATGGATAAGTGTTTGAAAAAGGTATTTATCAGAAGTTTTTAACCGACTAGGTCAAACTTCTGATGAGTGAAAAGTCTGTTTTACCCTTTTTAATGAAACTGCTGATGAAGAAGGTTTCTTCATCAGTGGTTTTGTTCATCTCTTCAGCAGTTTCAAACAGTGGTTTTGTTTGAAACAACTGATGAGAATGACTTTCAAAACACTTAAATAACTTCTGATTATCATCAGTAGTTACTTCCATTTTAAAAATTTCCCATTTTGATGTTTTTTTTTTCAAATTTTCAGTAGTTTCTCTTTCTCAAAAATTGTTCATCAGAGGTTTGTGACAGATAAGTATGTAAGTGAAAAATAAAATATGTGCAGAACTAAAAAGTGAAACACTTACAGACTTTCTTCCAAATTTAACATCCCAAGCATGGATACTAACCTCTGAAAAGTTGTTGAATCAAGGGGTTTGGTGAAAATGTCAGCTATTTGATTAGCAGTTGTGACATGTTTCACCTCAATCTTGCCTTTTCCATAGCAATCCCTTATGAAATGATACCTGATTTCAATATGTTTGGTCTTTGAAAACTGAACAGGATTTTGAATGATGCTAATGGCAGATTTGCTGTCTACTAAAAGTGGAGTCTTGGTCTCTTTGATTCCATAATCAGGCTGTTGATATTGGAGCCATTGTATCTGTGAAGTACAGCTTGCAGCAGCAATGTATTCAGCTTCAGCTGTTGAAGTTGCCACAGATGTTTGTTTCTTTGATTGCCAGGACACCAGACAGTTTCCTAAAATTTGACAACCACCAGATGTTGATTTTCTTGACATTTTGCACCCTGCATAGTCACTATCTGAAAAAGCTGTTGACTTGGTATTGCTTGAAGCAGGATACCAAATTCCTAAAGTAGGAGTTCCTTTCAGATATCTGAAGATTCTTTTGACTGGAATTAGGTGTGATTCTCTTGGTGCAGATTGGTATCTAGCACAGACACAAGTTGAGAACATAATATCTGGTCTAGAGACAGTTAAATACAAAAGAGAACCTATCATACATCTATACATGGTTTGATCAATTTGTTTCCCTTGATCATCTGGTTCAACTTGTGTGATTGGTGTCATGGGAGTGGAACATGATTTACAGTCTGGTAAAGAAAATTTGTTTAATAATTCTTTAACATATTTTGATTGATGTATAAATGTTCCATTTGATTGTTGCTTGATTTGCAGTCCCAAAAAGTACTGCAATTCTCCCATTGTACTCATTTCAAATTTTGATTGCATGAGTTTCTTAAAATCTTCACACAGTTTTGAGTTTGTTGAACCAAATATGATATCATCAACATAAATTTGAACAAGTAAGACATGATTTCCAACATGTTTTATGAAAAGAGTTTTATCAATGGATCCCCTTGAGAAGTGATTCTTAAGCAAAAAGTTTGAAAGTGTTTCATACCAGGCTCTTGGAGCCTGTTTTAGCCCATAAAGAGCTTTGTCAAGTCTGTAAACCCAGTCAGGATGAGAAGGATCCTCAAACCCTGGAGGTTGACAGACATACACTTCTTCTTTTATTTTTCCATACAAAAATGCACTTTTGACGTCCATTTGATAAACTTTAATGTTGTTGGAAATTGCATAAGCTAAAAATAACCTGATAGCTTCAAGTCTTGCAACTGGTGCAAAGGTTTCATCATAATCAATTCCTTCCTCTTGAGAATAACCTTGTACCACCAATCTTGCTTTGTTCTTGATGATCATACCAGCCTCATCTGATTTGTTTCTGAAGACCCATCTTGTACCAATTGGTTGCTTGTTTTGAGGTAAGGGACAGATTTCCCAGACCTGTTGTTTCTTGAACTGAAGTAACTCTTCTTGCATAGCTTGCACCCAATTGTTGTCTTTGAGGGCTTCTTGATATTTCTTTGGTTCCAACTGAGAAATGAATGCTGAGAAAAAGCAAAAGTTGGAAAGCTGGTTTCTTGTAAGTACCCCTGAAGCAATATCACCCATAATTTGATCTAATGGATGATCCTTGTGTTCAATCAGTTGTTGTAGACCTGTACTTGAGGATGGCTCTACTGTTTCTTCAAATAAACCACTGAGATTGATAATATCTGGTTCAACTGTTGTTTGAGGTTCAGGAGTTTTAGGTTCAGCTGAATCAGTACTTTCAAGTTGTTCATCAGTAGTTCCTGTAGCTGAAGCTTTTGAAACTTCTAAAGGTTTAAAAGTTGATCTTCTGAGTGTGTTTGGAGTCCATGGTGCAGGACCATCATCTTCAAATTCTTGAAAACCATTTTGAGGAGGTTTGGATGATTCAACAGTCTTTTCAGGCCCGAAATGAAAGTTGTCAAGATCAAATAATTCAGCAGGATTTGCTGGAATAAGAGTGTGTTTTGATTCATTGAACTTGACATTCAGTGTTTCTTCAACTATCTTGGTTCTTGAATTAAAAACTTTATAAGCTTTTCTCAACGAAGAATAACCAAGAAAATAAACTGTATCAACTTTTGCAGCAAATTTTGAGATAAAGTCTTTGATGTTGAGGATAAAACATTGACATCCAGAAGCCCTGAAGAAGGAGATAAGGGGCTTTATGCCATGAAGAATTTCATAGGCAGTCTTGGTATGTCTCTTGTTGATAAGAACTCTATTCTGAACATAACAAGCTGTGTTGACTGCTTCAGCCCAAAAATACAAAGGTAGGCCTGAATCAGCTAACATTGTTCTAGCTGCTTCTATTAAGGTTCTGTTCTTCCTTTCTACCACACCATTTTGATCAGGAGTTCTGGGAATGTTGAATTGTCTAACAATCCCTTTAGACAAACAGAATTCATCCAGAGTTTTGTTCCTGAACTCTGTCCCATTGTCACTCCTGATGACTTTGACAAAAAGAGAATATTGCTTCTCAACTTGTAGAATGAAGAACTTGATGATTTCAGCTGCCTCATCCTTGGAATATAAGAAGAAGACCCATGTGAATCTTGGGTAGTCATCAATGATGACCAAGCAGTACTTCTTCTTACCAAGGCTCATAATCTTGACTGGTCCAAATAAGTCCATATGTAGTAGTTGAAGACATGCAGTTGTTTTAGATTCTTCAATAGACTTATAGGAGGACTTATGCTGTTTACCTTTAAGACAGGAAACACAGTGTTCTTTACACTGATATTCCTTGAAAGGTAGACCTCTGACCAAGCCCATTTTAGTGACTTTATTGATAGTTTTAAAGTTCACATGGCCAAGTCTCCTGTGCCAGAGATCATTTTCTGAAGTTGATGCCTTTGAGAAGAAACAGGCAGTTTTGTTCAATACTTTGTCTTTTTCAATGTCCACTGCATAGACATTGCCACATCTTTTGGCAATCAGCAAAGTATGATCTTTAATGATCTTCTCTATCAACTTCTGGCCTTCTGGTGATATGATCTTGCATGCTGTCTTGGTGAAAAAGGAAGAATATCCTTTGTCACACATTTGTGAGACACTCAGCAAGTTGTACTCAAGGTTTTCAACCAGATTGACCTTGTCAAACTGCATTTTGCCTGAGGATACATTGCCATATCCTAGCACATATCCCTTGGCATTGTTCCCAAAGGACACAGATCCTTCTCTTTGACTGATAAAATTGTTTATCAGGTATCTGCATCCACTGTCAACATACCATATGCTATTCAAACCTCTGGAGACTCTCTGCACAAGTTAGCAAATTAGTTAGATTTGGCAACCCAAGCCAATTTGGCTTTGGGTTTGCTCTTGAGAACAGGTGCAGCTTGTTGTGGACCAATTTTAGAAATCCATGTCTTTTTGGCAATGGATTTGTCATTAAGAACAATGGTGGGTTCTTTTTGGTGTCCACCATCAACTTTGGTCATCAGAAGTTTAACTAAATTTATCAAATCTTTAACTTCAGTAGTTTGTGAAACTACTGATGAGTTAGGTGTAACATCTGAAGATGAACTTTGAGAAGAAGACTTTTGTTGAGATAAAAACTTCTTCTGAGAAAGGTTTTTGTTTGATTGTTGTTTGTTGGGAAAGAAAGTATTTTCAAAATTTTGTTTTATCTGTTTTCCCACAATCAGTTGTTGTCTTTTCTTATTTAACTGATTTGCCTTTCTATATCTACAAAGTTCAGTTATGTGGTTAAACATACCACATATTTCACATGCTTTTGCCTTCTCTTTCTTTTTAGATAAGTCAAGAGAGTTGGAAGGCAATTTACTGACACTCTCAGCATTTTGAAATAGGTCATCAGCAGTTTTCAGGATCTCAACTCCTGATGTAGTTGAAACTACTGATGGCTTATTGTCAGTTATTTTAACTTCTGCAGTACTTTCCTTTTTAAGAAAGTTCTGATGGTAGGATGTGCATTCCTCCATGTCAGAAGTTTGAATCAATTTCTTCCCATCATTATCAGTTTTGTGGGTGAAATCTGTTGGTGATTCAGTGTGGGTATACCCAATGCCAAACTTAACATTTGCTGCAGTTTGTTTGTTAAGCAGCATTTTGTACCCTTTACAAGACTCAACCCATTTTTCACAATCAACCTCGGTGTCAGCAAGCTCTTGTCTGACATTTCCTAGGTTGTCTATCATTGTTTTAATTTGTGCTTGGGTTTCTATGGATTTATCAGTCAATTAGAAATTTCTTTATTTTTTAAAGCAATTTTTCTTTCTAAATCACACTTCATTTGGGTGTATTTTCTTTCCATATCATTGGATTTGCCTTGTAAATGCACATTTATTTCTCTTATTAAAGCAAAAGATTCTTTGTAAGATTTAGAGCAAAGCTTTAAAAGAGATTGTTGTGATACCTGAGTGAGTGCAGAATTGGAAGAATATCCTTCAAAAGCCATTAAGGCAAAGTTCTTTCTGCCATTATCAGGTTCTCCCCAGTTGTCATCATAGACTTTATTGTCTGCATCCTGACTGCATTCAGATGTGTCATAAGGAAGACTGCTCCAGTCAACATACCCTGATGTAAATAAGCTTTGTTGCTGAGGGGGTTGTTGAGTTTGTGCAGGTTATTGAGCAGTTGGAAAAGGAGGCATCAGTTGCTGTTGTTGTTGAGCAGGCATCTGGACATATTGTACTTATGGCACATATTGAACTTGTGGAGCTTGTGCCTGTACAAAATGAGCACTCCCTTGAGTTCCATTATTCCTATTATAAGAGGGGTTAAATTGATTTCCAGACATGGGTTGGTTGTAGCTAGAGCTTCTACACTCTCTAGCAAAGTGTCCCAACTTTTGACACTTATGACATCTCAGTTTTGATTTGTCAAAACCAACTTTTGTTGAATTGTTAAGTCCTGGAAATTTCCTTCCTGACCTTTTGTAAAATTTGTTAGATTTAATGCTTAACAAGGCCAGTTGGTGCAAAATATCCATTTCTTCTAAGTCATCACTGCTAAAATATTTTAAATCATCCATGATGAAACACATGTTGTCAGTAGTTTGACTTAGGTCTTCATTGTCATAAGCTGGGAAAGATCCATCTGATGAGATCCCAGCAGTTATGTCAATGTGGTCAAAAGATCCAAAGTTATTAGAACTGGATGGTGAGTCATGTCCTAATAAAGCTGTGCTACCTGGAGTATAGTCATCAGCAGTTTTACCAGATTCTTGTAACTTTTTCGTTTGATTGATTTCTCTTTCAAAAGTTAGTAATTTTCCATGTAACCTTGTTAGGTTCAGGGTGTTAAAATCTGAACTTGTTCTGAGGACTATAGAATAAGTTTCCCATTTTGAAGGTAAAGACCTCAAAAATCTATGTAACATAGATGCATTTGAATAGGTCTGATTGTTTATTTTTAACTCAGAGATGAGTGAAGAAAATCTTTCAAACTGTTGTGTTAAAGTTTCACCATCTATGTGAGCAAAAGTTTCATATTGTTGAGCCAGGATTTCTCTGGTGTTGGCTATCACCTCTTCAGTTCCTGCAAACTGTTCTTTTAGGCAATCCCACAGCTCTTTGGCACTTTCACAATGTAAAAGCCCAACATATATTTCATTTGGGAGAGCCATAGCCAACATAGAGAAAGCTTTTGCATCTAGCTCAAATTTTTGGAAATCTTCTTCAGTGTAGTCTTTTGGGTCTTTTGGTCTCTCAGTTTTTCCCTCTGGATCAGTAACAACTGGTTTGTGAGGTCCAAAAACTACAGACCTCCAACAGCCAGTGTTGGTTTGAGAAATAGTATGTGCCAACCTCTTTGACCATATGTTCTATTCATTTCTGACTAACATAGGAGGTTTGTTGGCAGATCCAGTATTATAAGGGTCCATTTTTAAGAAGTTTGGATTTGTCAATACTTCTTTAAAGTGATGGATGGAAAAGTGAGCCTTTTAATCCTTTATTGGATATCAATAAGAGCCTGTGTCTAATTCTCAATTTGTTAGATTGATATTTGATCAGATTAACCAGAGCTCTGATACCAATTGTTGGATCAGTGGCCTCTTTGGTGAACACTTATGTGTTTACAGATTTATATGAGAGTTATTAAGCAGCGGAATAATAAGTGTTCTAAGATTAAAAGATCACTTTTAAGAGGAGTTATCACTCCCCCTTGACTGAGCAGTTTAATGAGAAACAATAAAAACAGTTCAAGTATAAAGCAGTAAATGCAGTTTATGTTTCTCAGATGTGAAATGGATTATAAGTTAAAAAGCCTCGAAGGTTTTCAATTAATTTCAAAGTAAATCACATGTCTAAAATAGATGAATAAACTCATCTATTTATAGACCAACATACAAAACTGTTGTCTGAAGTAATCTAAGATATTTAGCTAAGATACTATGCTTACGATAAGGTTTACAACAGTCTGTACATTGAAACTTGAATCAAGACTTTAACAAAACAATATAATATTAAAACTACTGAAGTCTAAGTCGGTTAGAAGCTTCTGATATCAAAGTGCTGATGAGTGACAAACTGCTGATGAGTAGTTTGTCTTCAGTAGTTCTTCAGTGTAGTGTCTGGTTAGACTTCAGAACTTCTGATGGTTAACTCTTCAGTACTTTGCTATTTTCTTCTTCAGTACTTCTGATTTCTTCTTCAACAGTTTCTTCTATACTTAAGCAGAATATGATTTGGACTAAGGTTATCAAAAGGTGGTTTCTTCAATCCTCTTTGTCCCAACACTGAATACGTTATGTTTGTTATATGATTGAATTGAATATAAGTGGAACTCCTCATGAGTATCCTAAAGCAACTGAGTGCTTAAAAGGTAAAATGAAACATCGTAGGATGTAATTATTGTGCACTAATACACCACATGTGATAAACTGAACCTGGTGATTATGATACTTTAATGTATAAGAATGGTAACATATATATTGGAGAAATAGATATTATTGTTCTTCCAATTGAAGAGTTAATGCACTTGCATAATTGGTCAAGATGGAAAAGTCGTTGATGGATTGATGACGCCTGGAGCATTGATATCAATACCTTAAGAAGTATTATGTAAAGGTAATATAATATGTATGGACTAAAATAAGGGGGTTGAGTGTTTTAAAACTCATGAGATATCCCGATAAAGAGCAACATATGTTTGATTGTATTATCCAGCTTGTATCAAAAGTTTTCTTTTAAAAGTTCACTCGCAGTTTACAGTGATAATGTCTGAGCATTATCGCGAGACTCTGTAGAACTTTTAAAAGGGGGATTTTTGAAAGTCCTTGACATTGTGCACTTGTTGCTTGACTTACAATTCGAGTATATGTGTAATGATATGTTTACCAATCCACCAAAGTATATCTTGAAAAGATGATGGGACATTTTACAATGGACATAGCTCATACTTAAAGTGCATTAAAGGTTGTCCAATTACTTGATATGGAAAATTATTAATTTAATCTCCTACCATTGTAGATATTTTCACTCTAGAAGTACCATAGTTAAATATATGTACATAAGTATATGTCTTGCTAGTTATGCATGATTGTAATATCTTTCACTTGAACTTATCGCCACGATATAGCCTATGACAAGCAAGCAGACATTAGAATGAGTTAAAACAAATATTACAGGTATGAATGATGTTTGATTTTATTTTTCTAACCCATGGAAACAAGTTTGGTTAGTCTTGTAGATGTTGGTGGATCATTTGATATTTATTTTCAAGAGGAGGTACCAGAAAATCTCATATAAAGATTATACACCATTGCTCAACATAAAGGATTGTACTTCAAGAGATCGAGCGAAATTTCATTGGCTACGGAAGCTTTAAGCAACTTTCAAGGAAGATTGACACATGTTACTGAAAAGACTACATATTCAAATGAGGGGGAGTATCATACAAGTTGCACTCTTTTTCCCTTAACTAAGTTTTGTCCCATTGGGTTTTCTTAGTAAGGTTTTTAATGAGGTAACACACCTGATTCAAAAGTATTAGGAAGAGTAATACACCCTGCACTCTTTTCCCCTTAGCTGAGGTTTTGTCCCACTAGGTTTTCCTGGCAAGGTTTTTAACGAGGCAGCATCACTAAGCGTATACTGTATTATTTTCTCTTATTATATTGATAGTCAAGGGGGAGTGTTATAAATATATGTATTATTGTGACTATCCATATTCTAACTCCCATATGTCATTTACTCTTGTATTAATATTATGGCCCTATACATATAGGCCTCTTGTATTTGCTACTATACACTCAATGAATAAGAATTCTATATCCTCTCTTTCTCTCTATAATTCATAATCTTTGTTCTTGGTTACACTTTGTTGACTTCTCTTTTCTATCTCTCTCTAAATCTTCCTCTAATCTTTGTTCATAGTTCTTATATCTTGTATGTTAGTAGGCCGTTGTTTTACAACAGTGACTTATTTTTCTTCTTATGAATTTATAATTTTGGGAAAAAGACAAGTGGTGTAAATAAAATAAGGATGGGGGATTTGAAAAGTATAGAGGGTCATGAAAACTAAAGGTAGTGAAAATAATAATAATAATAATAATAATAATAATAATAAAACTAATAATATTTATTATTATTATTATTATTATTATTATTATAAACAAATAGTAATATAGGAAGACATATGTGTAAAGAACATGTGCGTGAGAGGTGGGCCTTGACCAGAGGGTCATGAAAGGCATCTTTAAAAGGTATCAAAATAAGCTGTATGTTTTCCTTTATTTTTCTTTTACTTCTATTTAGATTTCTGAGAAGAAGACAAATAGTTTAAAAAAATAAACTTGGAGTATGAACCTAAGCTTTATAGAGGATAAATACTATGTTATAGTTGATTCTTCATTTTTATTTTGAATATATTAAACTTGAGAAGAAGACAAGTTATGCAAGCAAAATAAGCATGTGTGGTGAGGCAAACGTAGATACTCATGAAAATTGTAAACCTTAGTAGGAGACTTAATTATTTGGTCATAGTTGATTCTCATTTTTTATACATGTATTTAGTCTTTTGAGAAGAAGACAAATAGTGGATACAAGTTACGCATGAGGGATAGAGGCACTATTATTATTATTATTATTAGTATTATTATTATTATTACTACTATTATTATTTTTGTTGTTGTTGTTATTATAGCATGTTGACTATTTAAGAAAAAAATCGAAAGTTGTTTCCTCTACTCCTTCGCGTTTGCAGCTTATCCGCAAACCTGGGGAGGTAAGGGGAAACGTTGCTGATTTTTTATTTAATATACATAGGAGATAAAATATTCAAAAAGTGGGAAGGTAGAGAATACCGGATCTACAAAAGTGTGTAACTTTGAAATTTATACAAAAGGCTTTTCCACTTTTCTTAAGGTTGTTGAAGCTAACTGAGGAAATGTTGGCTCTAAATAGATTTGGTGTCCTTGTATGATCTGTAAAATCTTTCAAAGATTTGAAATTATTATGTATGTAGAGTATCTAGTGCAAATGGTTTTATGAATAGTTACACTTGTTGGTAAAAGCTTGGGAAATCATGGATTGATGGTCCATGACTTCGGTTACTTTTGACAATGAGGAATATGAAAATTTTGAATACGAGGGCAATTTAAATGAGGACACATTAAATAATAAAAATTAGATGATGTGTTTAAGGACTTAGAAAATGATATCAGCGTTGATGATAAATCAAAATTACAATATGTATTTAAAGACGAAGAAAATTCATTATATAGCAGTTGTAAGATTTCAAATGTGAAGCTATGTTGATGTTGTTTAACTTGAAATCAAAAAACTGATGGAGCAATATGAGTTTCAAATATTTATTAGTTGTTTTGCATGACATGCTCCCGAAAGATAACGGCTTACCAATTTTGATTTACCAAGCAAAGAAAAGAAAATGATGATTCTAGCAGGATTGAAAGTTGAAAGAATACATGCA
Source organism: Ambrosia artemisiifolia (assembly GCA_032199755.1). Taxonomy (NCBI): domain Eukaryota; kingdom Viridiplantae; phylum Streptophyta; class Magnoliopsida; order Asterales; family Asteraceae; genus Ambrosia; species Ambrosia artemisiifolia. The sequence continues at coordinate 28,883,153 of CM063521.1, forward strand.
TGTCCAAATGATTGCACCTTGTATAGAAATGATTATAAGAACAGTCATAAATTTGTTATTTTTGATGAATTTAGGTACAAGAGAAAAGAGTAAAACTGATGAATATCATCACAATGTGACGAAAAAGGGACCATCTACCAAACTATTTTGGTATTTTTCAATTATTCTGAGATTGGAACGATTATTTTCAAAAAAGAAAGAAGTTAAATTATTATGATTGCATTCAGATGAGCGTATAAAATATGGGAACTTAAGATGCGTGGTAGATTAACTTCAATAGAAAAATTTTGATAACGAAATATCCACAATTTGGTAACGAGGTTAAGAACATAAGGTTTGGGCTTAGTTCCAAAGGAAACAATCCTTTTGGAAATGCTAATAGTCATCATAGCACGTGGCCAGTTCTTTTTAAATCTACCATCTTCCCCCATGGTTATGCATCAAACGAAAATACACACTTATGTGGTTGTTGATTCATAGTCTGAAAAAACCTAGCAATAACATTGATGTTTATAAGTTACCTTCGACTGATGACCAAAAAACACTATGGATTTATGGTGCAAATGTGCATGAGGCTTATAAAAATGAATATTTTAAATTGAGTGCCATGACTTTTTACATCATAAACGATTTTCCAGAGTACAATAATTTCTCTGGATATAGTATGAAAGGTGAAAAAGCTTGTCATGTTTGTGAACACAAGACAAGTTTGATGTGGTTAACTAATTTTCGAAAACCAGTATACATGGGATATCGAAGATTACAGCCGCATGGTCACTGCATTTGAATAACATGATGGAGTTTAATGGAAGTACTAAGACTAGAAAACCATAGAAGATTTATATGCATTTTAACGCGTTAAAAATCTAGTCATTATTTGGGAAAAAGAACCCGTCTTACAAATGAAGCCATTGGGAAAAAAGGTCATACTTTTGCAACTTACCATACCAGAGGCATTTACATGTTACACACTGTCTAGATTTAGGCATAAAGAAAAAATGTATGTGATAGATTTATAGGATTATTATTAGACATTCCTGGAAAAACTAAAGACGATATCAATGTTCATAAAGACATGGAAGAAATGGGAATATGTAAAGAGCATGCCCCTATTCAAAAAGGTAATCGTATTTATCTTTTACTTGCATGTTATACAATGTCAAAGACAGAGAAAACAAAGTTTTGTAACGTTTACACGATATTAAAGTTCCATCATGCTATTATGAAAGCATCAAAAGGTTGGTATCGATGAAAGGCCGTAAATTGTCTTTACAATGAGTACCATAGTGCTATACAAAAAATACACCAAATAAACGAGCGTTTTATTATCTTTACAACGAGTATCCTAGTGCTATACAAAAAAAAACCCAACTTTTTTATGTGATGGTTAATGATATAGATACTCAAATTATATATGAGTAGAGAAAATAGTCTAAAGACACGAAAAGTTACTATCCTACAATATTTTTATTCGATAGTAGTTAGATCATGTTTACTTATCTTTAAAATGGATCTTCACTGTTTACTTATCTTAAACAAGGGGTAACATTTTATAAAAATACCTTAAAAAATAAATTTTTTCCACTTCTCAGGAAAATCAAGGGGTAACAGATGTCCCCCCTGTGTGTTAGCTGCATCCGCCCCTGCCATCATCATCATCATCATCATCATGACATATCCTTCGATACCAATTTTTTTTTTCCGGGCTCACATTGCAACTTTAGAGTGTATTGTGAAAGTGACAGTTATACAGAGACGAGTGTTGATTTTTTACAAAAAAATCTAAAAAACGGTCTATTCCTTTTATAATATTTTATCACTATATATTATATTTATTTATCTCACGAAATTTCCGGAGAATGAAGTAGTATACTGATACAGTTCGTTCAAAAAAAAGTATACTGATACAGTAAAAGTAGTTTACCACAGCAAAACCTAAGATGAATGATGAATGTACTTTGCCGGTTTTCTTTTTTCATGTAACTAGTTTCTTTTTTCAAAGTCAAATTTAAAAATATTTAATAATTACAGGAAAAATAAGTTTTCGGTTTTTATTTTTTAAATTTCTTATTTTTTGTTAGTAAACTTCATGATTTCATTTTCTTAGTTTGTGATTTTGTTTATTTATTTACTTCTTATTGCTAAAAAATAATTATTATATCCCATGGAATTTCATTTATGTGATGCTTAACGCATCAATATTATATAATACGTTCACTAGACCCGACCCAATTTCTAATCCGAAACAAACAAAACAATGCTATATAGCGATAGCCAAGCAACCTTTAAAATTTTCCGTACCCATGAAAAAACTTTCTAGGTCCGCCACCACAAACACACACACACACACACACACACACACATATATATATATATATATTTATATATATATATGCTATTTAAAATACAGTGCTTATACATTCATCACTTATATTTATCCATTAAAAAATATTTGTTTTTAGCAGCTATAACTATAAGTATTCAGATATTTGTAACTTTTAATTAGTATACACCACTTATAAGTGGTACGACTATATTTTATAAAATCTCTAACTGTGAGCGAACCGATAAAATATTAAAGTCCCCCCTGTGTGTTAGCTGCATCCGCCCCTGCCACCATCATCATCATCATCATCATCATCATGACATATCCTTCGATACCAATTTGTTTTTTTTTCCGGGCTCACATTGCAACTTTAGAGTGTATTTAGAAAGTGACAGTTGTACACAGACGAGTGTTTATTTTTTACAAAAAAATCTAAAAAACGGTCTATTCCTTTTATAATATTTTATCACTATATATTATATATATATATCAATTAGCAAATGTCTGCGTACTCACATAAGTCATTGTTCCAAAGTTTCAGCCAATGAAAACTCTTCACCGCCAAACCTCGACCAATACGAATCATCATTCCATTTTTCTGGGCGCTGCTTTTGTTCTGGGCGGTTTTCATTTTGGGCTGCATACTCTTTTTAGCTCTTTGCTTCTTATTGGGCCTTTCCTTCTTATTGGGCCCTTTGCTTCTTATTGCCAAAGTGCAAACTAACCCTTTATTAATGCTTCTTCGTAGCTTCTTTTAGTAATGAACATATTTGGTAATTGGTATGGTACACAGCCTTTATTGATGTGAATATCATTTATGATGCATTGTAATGCGCTTTGGGTATGTAAAAATTTTGTATGCTTCAGTGTTGTCGTTCGTATAATGATGGTATATTCGTACGTCATGTATGTAATAAAGTCTTGCAACCACTATGTTGTCGCCGCAACGCGCGACCGCGTAAAATACTTTATAAACGGGTGGCCGGGTACGACGCACGGGTGGCGGATGGCGAGTCACGCGAATTTCACCTTCATTTCGCGTGTAATGAACTTAGAACGTCGCCGCAACGCGCGACGTGGGTAGAAAACTAGTTACATTTATTTATCTCACGAAATTTCCGGAGAATGAAGTAGTATACTGATACAGTTTGTTAATAAAAAAAAGTATACTGATACAGTAAAAGTAGTTTACCACAGCAAAACCTATGATCAATGTACTTTGCCGGTCTTCTTTTTTCAGGTAACTAGCTTTTTTTTTCAATGTCAAATGTAAAAATATTTAATAATTACAGAAAAATAAGGTTTCGGTTTTTATTTTTTAAATTTCTTATTTTTTGTTAGTAAACTTCATGATTTCATTTTCTTAGTTTGTGATTTTGTTTATTTATTTACTTCAGATTGCTAAAAAATAATTATTATATCCCACGGAATTTCATTTATGTGATGCTTAACGCATTAATATTATATAATACGTTCACTAGACCCGACCCGACCCAATTTCTAATCCGAAACAGACAAAACAATGCTATATAGCGATAGCCAACCAACCTTTAAAATTTTCCGCACACATGAATAAACTTTCTAGGTCCGTCACCACAAACACACACACACACACATATATATATATATATGCTATTTAAAACACAGTGCTTATACATTCATCACTTATATTTATCCATTAAAAATATTTGTTTTTAGCAGCTATAACTATAAGTATTAAGATATTTGTAACTTTTAATTAGTATACACCACTTATAAGTGGTACGACTATATTTTATAAAATCTCCAACTGTGAGCGAACCGATAAAATATTAAACATTCCTTTTAAAATAAAATGCATAGATAACTATTTTCAAAATGATATATTGGTTGTAATTGTAATGACCTTTTGTCATGCCTAACACCTGACTTCACACATGGAATCTTATCATATTCATGGAAGCATCTAAAGCATGAGAAGCTATGGTACGACGTACAAACTCTTGTATCATATATGCATCTATGTTTTGTACATTGCTATCTTATATATATAAAGGGTGCTTCAATCCAACTTCAAACAATAAGGAAGCCTGAAACATTTGCAATGGCTAACCAAGAGTGGGTCGAAGCACAAAAGATTGTCATAACCACAAACCTCACTGCAGCAGCCAAGAAGCATCTACAGTTCCTTGAAGTTGTTGACAAGAATGGAAATCTTTATGATGGTCCCGTTCTTGAAAAGGCTATTTTTAGGTACACAAATCGCCTTCTCATTAATTTTCATCTTAATTTAGTAGTAGTTAGCGCCGGTCCGGAGACGGCCCTAATAGTAGTTAAATAACATTGCAACGTATTGATGGATATTTTAATGCAGGTACAAGTATTATTGGCTTCCTTTACTTGCTGAACATACTGACTCGCTGCAGCTTCCAGAAAGCCGATTAGTGGTGCCACTCGATTGCGAGTGGATTTGGCATTGCCACAGGCTTAATCCGGTACGCTTATAATGTTAAAGTGTGGTTAAAAACTTAAAAAGCTAAGCTATTAACACGTAATTTACTTTTGCATTGAAGGTTCGGTATATGGTAGACTGCATAGAAGTGTTTGGGAAAATCCTGGACCCTGGTAGTGTGGTAGTATCTTCCATCGAAGGAGTTTGCAGAAAACATACTGAAGAGATATGGACGAAAAAGTATCCACAGGAATCATATGAACTTGATCACAATGATATTCATAGCAAATTCGCAAATGTGCCTAGCACCAACTATGATCTAATGTCAGCTGTCAAAAGGCAGAGTTCATTCTATCACAAGGTGAATTGGTTCAAGTTCCTTCTATTTTATTTTGCTCTGTTTAATTTTATTTTAGAGAGGGACTTTGTCTAGCAAATTTTATTAAAATCCAAAAAGTAAAAAAAAAAGGGTGAAGTTTAAACAAAGCACTATACGCCTCTTCTCTTTTGAACATCAACATACCCCATGTGAAAAGGAAATATTTTTTTTATTGTTTGGAGTCATTGATTTAAACTTTTAATTTGTGCTAATTAAATGTGAAACAGGTATCCTCGGCTATTTTTAGGGATGATCTCTATCTTGAAGAGGCACTTGAGAGATACAAAGGCTTTTTGCATCTAGTCAGTAGAAACATAGAGAAGAAGTTGAACAACCCTTGTGTTCCAACATACGATATCGACTTAATGTGGCACACTCATCAGTTATATCCTCGCTCTTATTGTAAGGATGTCATGGCTCTAGTAGGTCAGGTGTTGCACCATGATGACACAGATACCGATCAATCCAAAGGTGGAAAGTTGGATGTTAACATTAAAAAAACCACACAACAGTGGAGTGAAATGTTTGGTTACGTCTACTGGAGGGTAGGGTCCATGTCTAGCGACGCAACTATGGACATTGAGGGAGAACATTCGACTGCGGTGACCGCAAAATGTTGGTGCCTCTCTGAGCAGATGGTGAAAGAGAAGTCGGCTGCGAGATGCAAGTGTATCCCTGACGATATGGAGGCTAAGGAGGCGTCGTGTGCTAGGACTACAAGATGCTTGTGCCTCTCTGAGGAGATGCTGAAAGAGAAGTCGGCTGCTGGATGCAAGTGTATCTCTGACGATGTGGAGGCTAAAGAGGAGGTGTCGTGTGCTAAGACTGCAAGATGTTGGTGCCTCACCGAGCACATGGATGGACAGAAGTTGATCAAAGAATCAATTGCTTCAGGATCTATTCAAGTATGAGACTAATGCTATTATTGGTGTTGCAAAAAAAATAATAAAGCATCTCGTAAGTTTGGTTGCAAGTATGTATGTTTGCTCTAAACTTCATTGATATCCATAAATAAAGCAACATCACTTATCTTTCGAGCTTGTTACGTTTTAATTTAATGATTTTGTTTGCTTTGTTTTGCTTTGCTTTGCGATGGACGATAAAAAAATAATTAAATGCTAACACTATAAATAAATATGACAACAAAACAATTATATTTTCAAAAATTAATTATCATGTTAATTTATCTTTCGAGCTTGTTACGTTTTAATTTAATGATTTTGTTTTGCTTTGTGATAGGACGATACAAAAATAATTAAATGATAGCACTATAATAAATATGGCAACGAAAAAAGATTATAATTTAAGCAATTAATAATGATATCTTCTACTAAATAAAAGAATGTGAAAATCATGAAAATACCCCAATGACCAACCCCTTTATAAAATTACACCACTTCCATCTTCTTTTAGAGAAGCCGCACGGTATGCGAGGCCTTTCAGACGTGTCTCAAGAGGCTTCAATGATGGTCTAACGCTTGTGCGACACGTGTCCATTTATTTATTTAATAATAATAATGGTCACCTAGGAAGACGTGCATAATAATTATTATTCAAACGAAAGGCAGATAAAGCTATGTGTGGTTTAACCCAGGATCTTCTGACCAATAGCAAATGTTATTCCAAACCACTGATATCTGAAATCTTTGATATAGAAGATGAGTTAGAAGCTTATTTTTGTGTGTGTAAGGATGAAGTTGAGATTGAAGATGACCCCTTCTGTTTCTCTGCTTGTAAAGACTATGCTCCATCTTTTTTGCCGCCACTGCTCTAGAGATGTCTCCTTCGTCACCGGAGTCGTCTTTTTCACTTTAAAAAAAACCTCAATCCCCACAGTTATAGTCTCCTTCCTCACTTCCAAAATACCACCATCATCATAGTTACAGTCTTCGCTAATACATATACATACACATGTCACTGTTTGAGAGACGGTAACTATGAACAATGATTCATGAAAACGATGACGTCTCCGCTAAAAGGGAGACGTCACAAGAATATTTTCATGAGGGAAACCTCATCAGAGATGCCTGGTTGCTCAAACGTCTCTAGCCGTCCTGGAGACGTTTGGCAGGGAGAGTGACGGAGTGACACGCGTTGTCACCTGACTTGTCCTAACCGAAAATGTCTTCGGAGTCGACTTGGGTCCCTCGAACTTGGTGAGTCATCTCTCCAAAGAGATGAGAGTGAGGTATTTTCGTAAAAAGGGTTGGTCAAAGGTTATTTTCATGATTTTCCCACCCTAAAAGAATACAATATAGGACACTTGTCATCATCAAAATGTACCTTAAAATTAATTATCCCGCCTAAACACTTAGATGCCTGAATGTTGAAAAAACAGCTCTAGACCCACTCCATCAAGCCAAACCCAAATCATATATAAGTGTCATAACCCCCCATTTACCAATTCAACTTCAAATTTCAGCCCCCTCGTATTCTCCCATTGCTGATTGTTGGTCACATGTTTCCTCCTTACCAGAACTTTAATCAGGTATGATTTTTCAGTGCCACACCCCAGTCTAAGGCATGAACACCAGGGCGTAACAAATCTGTTCATACACTTGGAATATAGAAGTACTCAATTTTAATATAAAAACATAATAGTTCTTTTCAAGACAAAATCTAAATAAAGAAAAGCACAAAACATCAAAATGTCTTTTATTTTAAACTTTGTCCATGTTCATGCATCTTGTGTAAGACGTGATCTTTAGTTTCCATTACATGAAAAACATGCTAGATGAAGAAACACAAGTCTAACGCCCTCTTAGGCATAGTTAAACCAATGATTCCATAGGGTTAATCATTCACTAAACACTTAGGACTGAGGAGAGAACGCCTTCTTGTTACATACACAAAAATGGTGATAGACACTCAAAGCATGTGTTTACAGGATTTAGCTGAATTCCTATCTAAGGAGAGGAAGTCCTCCGTAAATAGGATCCATATGGGCCGCCATCACTAACCCCTAACCGGAGATGGGCAATCTGAGTTAGGAGGTACGTCAACTAATCCATCCCACGGTTAGTATGCGCCAAATTAAGGAATAAACCGATTATAAGGAGGAACAAGATACTGTCGTTATAACTCCGCCTGTCGATATGTGCAGGTGATCCTTTGTGATGCGGGCACATTGCGCCCTCAGGCGGTGACACATCTTGTGACACCCCGCATTTTCAGGATATTACTTTTACTAAACTCTAGTTAACTTTCATGTGCATTCATGACTAAACACTTAACTAGGGTTAGTTAAGAAGGTCTTTCAATATGTTATGGGATAATAACATATGTTAGATGATATTAACGCACATTATAACTAGGAAGGTTTTGTCTTGACACACACACGAGTCCTGTATCCCGAACGTTGGTGAATTGTCAAGCATACATAATCATATGATCTATTGGGTGATGATAAAGGTGAATTAACATGCGTATGTGAATTACGTGTTTATGTGAATTACATGTTATGTGGATTACTGTTTAATAGTTAGTCAGTACGTAAACCCTACGAATTATGTGCATTCTGTAATTAACATGTTATGAGATGGTAAAAACAATAGTTTTTACATAAGTTAGTGTGAATAATATTATCGAGACTACTCTCGGGATTAAAACTGTATTAACGGGCTGTTTATCAAGAAAAGGCCCATAAACCCGAAACCTTGGCCCATAACTAAATCCTTTACTATATTATTATAAAAAAAATAAACCTAAACCCTACTACATTACTTGCGCCGTGAATAAGCAAGACCCACACCCACACCCTCTCTTTCAATCTTTCATTCATTCTCATCACTAATCCAAGATATTTCGGGTGCTATCTTGAGATTTTAAGGATCCTAGCATTGTAAGGTATGAGTTTTACGTACAGTATGATAGTTAATAGTGCTTGAGAAGTGTTAGAAACCCTAAAAACTACATAATATTGAAATCGCAAATTAGGGTTTTATGTGAGTTCTTGGATGTTTATTGTAAAGGTTGATGAGAATGATTGTTGGAAATTATGATTAGGGTTTTGGTATGTGATTATATGGGTTTAATTCTGTTAACATGGATTTGAATGTGATCATATGGATTTACTACATGATTATAGGGTATTGAGAGTGATTAGGGTTTATGAGAAGCATGTTATGAAAATTCTGATTTCTGGCAGATTCGTTAGGGTGTTTTGTAGGGTCTGTATCGTGATGTTAAATTGATTATTCTGATGATTTCTTTGCATGATTGTATTGTTCATGGTCTTAGCTTTTCGTAATGGGCAAAATCATCTGATTTGGACTTCGTTTGAGTGGTTTTTGGAATTTTAATTGATTAAAGGTCATATCAGATTTTCGGATTAGTAAATTGAGATAACTTTAAACAATCATAACTTGAGTTTTATAGAGAGTTAGGTTATGAAATTTGGACAGCAGGTCAACATTGGAAAAAAGAAGCTTTTCCAAGTGAATTCATCCCGTTTGGATGAATACACGATTTTAGAGAATTTTTATACTAATCTGACCTGTTGAGGATATTTTCTGGACATAGCTGTGTTGTGCGATTTTTCATAATTTTTGTACATGGTTTTGTGACAAAAAAAATATGGGTTTGTCAAATTAATTCCCTAGAAAATTCAGTAAAATTTTGATAGTCTAATTCATTGGATAAGTATTTTAAATAAATTATTTTTCACGGCGCACAATCTGTCCTAAAAACGCAGATTGTGTAGTAGATGCTTACGGGACTAATTTGGGGTCTTATATGCTATGTATTTGACATGAACTTGTTAGGGCACTTATATGAGGTGTACATGAAGTAGATAACATGATAAGTTGATTCTATGCAATGTGTTATGTGAACTTGTTTTGTTAAAAGTCTTGACGTATTGCATCATGAACTAATCACCAACGATTGACGGGTTTTGCATGGTTTATCTGTGTCAAGTACAATTGCATGAGATGCCACTTAGGTCATTGTGTCAATACACTCAAACACTTATAAATTTGTGTTGATAGGATTTTGGTAGGCGAGTAGTCTTCCACGTCTGCTATCTTCTCGGTTTTATTTTTAGCACGCAACCTAAGGTGAGTTTCACTAATCTTTTCTCAAAAGCATGCGTCTCAGGTTTGAGACAACTTATTAAACTTTTACTAGTCCAGTTTGGGACTACTTTTACATCCCAGGTTTTGGGATGCTATGACTCCTTGTGTGGGTCGGGTTTTCGATTCCTTATGTGAATCACACTTTTATTAGTTTTGTACTTTAACTGTCCCTTGTGAACTAAACACTCAATCTTAAAAGTCCTTACTATTTTATTGGGTTAATCGCTGGAGGCGAACGAGGTATTAGTTAGTAGCGCTATTAGGTTGTGCAGTAACCTCATGCCTAAGGTGCTTGGGTCACGGGCATGAACTTCTGACCACTTTACTTACTAGTGTTGATAGACACTAGTGTTGAGGCACTATAACATATGTATTTTTCCCAATAACCACTGTTTAGTTACATTGAGTGGGTTAGCTACCCCTGACAAGCTTAAAACTGATGGTTTAAAACTTTGGTAACTTTATACCTACTACTTAAACTGTGAACTCACCGACTTTATGTTGACACACGATATAAATGCTTTTGCAGGTAGTTAGCTTCCGGTGTCACAATTAGGAAGTACCGCACGTTCACTGCATTCGGGGTCTTGGGCATACACCTAGATTACATATCGTACTTTTACGTTTCCTTTCATATGGTTTTAATTTGGCGCGTTGTTTTGCGCATGGTTTCTAAAAGTTTTAAATTTGGTTTACGCTTCCGCAGCTTAACTAAACTTGATTTTTGAAAACGAACTAAATGGTTTGGGCATTTAGAGTTCGTTCATATAACTTATGGCTATGGGATCCTGGTGTGTCATGCGCCTCGCGGCAAAACCCCGCAGTGGAAATTTGAGGGTGTGACAGATTGGTATCAGAGCCAAAGGTTATAGTGAACTAGGACTGCATGTTGAGTCTAGTCTATAACTGTCATAGCATAAGCATTGCATTAGTTACACTCACAACTTCAGTGCAAATTGGTTACTTTCCTTGAGTACGTATACTGAACCTTCATGTTGTAGGGAATTATGTCGTCTTCTTCTCATAACCCCATTTCTGAACGCACTAACAGGACTGAACCTATGCCAAATCATCGACCTTTAGGTTCGGAGACTAGGCCATGGACATGGTATCCTCATATGATACGTACGTGGGTGACGAGTAGTGGAGTGCCTGAGGACGTACCTCCCATTCTGGACTCATGGGAGAGGTCCATTGCAGGAATTGTTAGGCATTTTTGTACTGAGTTCGACACTGTCTTCTCATATATTCAGCGTTTTAATTGGTGGCAAGAGACCTCTGATAATCGTTTAAGGCATATAGAAAGGAGGATGGGTCAGATGATGATTGAGTTGGCCGTAGCTAGACAGGAAGTGGCTCACACAAAGAGGGAGTTGGCCGCCACTAGACGAGAATTAAACACCGTTCGTGATAGACAATTGGAAGTTCTGGCTCAAGGAGAGGAAGAGCAAATGGAAGAGGAGAATGAATAGGAGGCAGAAGAACTTGAGGCAACATTTGTGGGAAACTTTGAACCAGGTGAAGAGGCAAATTCGGGCGAGCCAATTTAGATCAGGATCGAAGCTAAGAACAAGGGTGAGAAACCAGATATGTCTGCGGAACGTGAGGACGATTCATACTTATCTTGTTTTGAACCTAATTATTGATTCGTTTCTTTCATGATTTCAAGACAATGTAGTCGACTGGATATTTTGTGAATCTTGGATTTTATTTCTAATCTATCGGTGTTGGTCTTTCATTTTTATCTTGCGATTGGGATTCATTCTATATTCTGGTTTGCATGTACTGCGTGAGAACGATTATAAGATGAACATTTTTATTCTTTCTTCTTTCCTTACTCATGGGTATAATGTAAGTCTAGAATTACGATGGTTAGAAGGGGGCATTGGCAGGGAAAGATTAACATGACTCAGACGGATCTGGTCACGCAAATTTATGGCAGGCTGGTTGAGGCCCTCGCAGCTTTTGGAGCTGGTAACAACTCCTTAACCTATTCTAACTCCTTCTAAACGATTGCCGCTAACCACCGATCATCGTACACCTGCTTGTGCATACTTTTCTTTTCTTTTGTGAGCTTAGTTAGGACTGAGTTCTTATGATCAACAGTAGAGTGGTTGATGTCCTTTCATCTTTACAAACAGGTAAAGGTTTATTCTGTTAAATCATTCTTTTCCCCTTGACTTCCGCCATTGAACTTTCTTAGTCCTTGAATACATATGCCACAACAACAACAACCAACTAGCGTATTATCAAGTCTTTTATGGGTTGTAAGTCACAATAACTTCAACAGGACTGAAGGACGGTTGGGTCTGAGATTGACGCATACCCTACCAACCACAGGAGTTATCTACTCTATGCTGAAACCTAATTAACCTACTATACTGGTGAGTTGAGCATTACACAACAAGGGTGGATCCCATGAATTCGTGGCATGGCTATTGCAGCTTATTTACCCAGAATCGAGTAAATCTTTCACTTAGTCCACGAACTCCCTGGTGAGGTCGATGAGCATGGTATTTTTTTTTCCGAAGCATGGTGCTTCATCTTTTACCTTCGGTAATAGCAAGAGAACGTAGGATAGTGTGGAGTATAAGTTCTTCAACAACAATAACTAGTATATCAATAACAACGAGGTGTTGGGAAAGGGTGTTCCTAGTATGAGAGTGAAACCTACTTCAAGAAGAACTATCCCCAGCTCAACCATGATAACAAAAATGATGACAGTAACCCTAAATGGTGTTAGGGGGAAATAGCTTGCGTAGTTGGATCGGGAGAAGCCAAGAACGACAACCTTGTGCTTGTGAGTACATTTCCTGTGAAAGGTAATCCTGTTGCTGATCTTATCGACTCCGGTACGAGTATGAGCCTTGTTTCTTTAATACTTAGCAAATTCCTAGGGGTAGCCCTTAATTTTCTTAAGACCCCACACTCTATAGAGCTAGATGATGGTAAGCCTGTTGAGGTGACCCTTGCTTATCACGATTGTAAGCTCGAACCGGATGGTCATTTGTTTGACATCGACCATATACTTATCACCCTGGGAAACTATGATATTGCAGTTGGCATGGACTGGTTGTCCAAGCAACGTGTTGAAATTCACTGTTAGGAGAAAATTTTTCGTATCCCTCTTCCTAGTGGAGAACTTTTATCTATTCAGGGTGATCGTGGTGGTACCACAGTGGGTGTCATCTCATTCTTGAAAGCCCGAAAGTGTATCCGAAAGGACTATCCAGCCATTCTGGCTAACATTTTTGACATTTGAGTTGAAGTTGAAACAGGGAATGAGGACACCCCTGTAGTTTGTGATTTTCTAGACGTATTACCAGAGGAACTACCTGGACTTTCACATGTTCGACATGTGGAGTTCCATGGTGATTCTTCACCTTGGGCAGCCCTAGTTCCGCATGTGTATTGACTATAGGGAGCTGGACAAGGTGACTGTCAAGAACCGTTACCCATTTCCACATATTGATGACTTGTTTGATCAGCTCTAAGGGTCGAGTTACTATTTTAAGACTGACTCGAGATCGGGATACCATCAGATGAGAGTCCGAGAGGAGGATATAGCTAAGACAGTCTTTCGAACTCGCTATGGACACTATGAGTTTTTGGTGATGCCATTTGGGGCTAGCCAATGTACCAGCGGTGTTCATGGATCTTATGAACCGTGTGTGTAAGCCCTATTTGGACAAGTTCGTCATAGTGTTTATTTATGACATATTGATTTATTCCAAGAGCAGGGAGGGGCACGGGTAACACCCGTAGCTGATCTTGGAACTTCTGAGAAAAGAGCAGTCGTATGCTAAATTCTCTAAGTCTGACTTTTGGATTTGGGAAGTCCAATTTCTTGGACATGCGGCTAACGAGGCTGGAATACATGTCGATCTCGTGAAGATAGATGCTATCCAACGGTGGGAGGCTCCTAAGACTCCTACTGAAGAGTGCCAATCTCTTGGTCTTGCAGGATACTATAGCAGATTCATTGAGGAATTATCAAAGATCGCTCAACCCCTCACTGCTTGACGCAGAAGAGTATTACTTAGAAGTGCGGAGATGCCCACGAATCTGCTTTTCAATTGTTGAAGGCAAAGCTCTGTAGTGCACCAATTCTATCATTTCCTGAGGGTACAGACGACTTCGTGGTGTACTGTGATGCTTCTATCCAGGGCTTGGGGTGTGTATTGATGCAGTGGGATAAGGTGATCCCGTATGCATCTCGCTAACTGAAGGTTCATGAGAAAAATTACACCACTCATGACTTGGAACTGGGAGCAGTGGTATTTGCTCTAAAGATTTGGAGGCGTTATCTATATGGAACAAAGTGCATGATCTTTACTAACCATAAGAGCCTCCAACATATATTCAATCAAAAGGAGTTGAGCATGCGACAACGTCAATGGGTCGAGGTCCTGAATGACTACAATTGTGGCATCAAATATTATCCAGGGAAAGCTAACGTAGTAGCGAATTCCCTCAGTCATAAGGAAACGAAACCCAAGCGGGTGCGATCCTTACAACTCACTATCTATTCTAGTCTTCCTGATAAGATTCGAAAAGCCCAGGTCGAGGATATGAAAGAAGAAAACGTAGAGCTGAAAACCTTGCATGGTGCTGATAAGCACCTGGAACTGAGGACAGATGGTCCTTAGTACTACATGAATCGAGTCTGAATTCCACGTTTTGGGGATCTCGGACAACTCGTGCTTGACGAAGCTTACACCTCTCGTTATTCGGTACATACTAGTTCGGATACGATGTACCAAGATCTCAAAACTCTATACTGGTGGCCAAACATGAAAGTTGAGATAGCCATTTATGGCAGCAAAGTGTTTGATGTATGCCAAGGTTAAGATTGTGTATCAAAAACCTTTGGGCCTACTTCAGTAACCAGAAATTCCCATGTGGGCACGATGTGATTTGGGGACTCGCGATTCACGATTTATTTTCCGTTTTTGAAATACTCTCCAAGATGCATTGGGGAATCGCTTAGATATGAGCACAACCTATCACCCTCAAATGGCTGGACAAAGTGAACGTACCATCCAAACATTGGAAGATCTACTACGAGCGTGCGTGGTGGACTTTTGCAACAGTTGGTATAAGCACTTGCCTTTGATCGAATTCTCGTATAACAACAGTTACCACACTTCTATCCAGTGTACGCATTTTGAGGCACCATATGGGCGCAAGTGTAGATCTCCCATCTACTCGACTGAAGTTGGGAATAGCCAACTGACAGGTCCCGAACTCGTGCACAAAACTTCAGAGAAGCTAGTGCAAATTAGAAACCGGATGGCTGCTGCTCGTGAGTGATAGAAAAGCTACGCGGATAAGCGTAGGAAATCTTTGGAGTTCCAGATTAGGGACAAGGTACTACTGAAGTTGTCACCTTCGAAGGGTGTGATACGCTTCGGAAAACGGGGAAAGTTGAACCTGCGATATGTAGGACCATTCGAGATTGTCGAAAGGATTGGTCCAGTAGCTTACAGGTTAAACCTGCCTGATGAAGTCAGTAGGGGTGCACAATGTATTGCACGTATCTAATCTAAAGAAATGCTTATCTCATACAACACTGGTAGTGCCACTGGAGTGGATCCAGGTGGACGATCAGCTACGGTTCGTGGAAGAACCAGTAGAGATTCTTGAGCGGGGCGTCAAGAAACTCAGACAGAGCACCAAACCTATTGTTAGGGTGCGATGAAATTCCCGTCTAGGACCAGAATACACGTGGGAACGTATGGATTAAATACGGCTCAACTACCCACATCTTTTTATTGAGCCTGAACATGCGCTTGAACCAAACTCTAAACGTGAAGCGACTCACTCAAAGTGAATTTCGGGGCGAAATTCCGTTCAACTTGGGGATGATGTGACATCCGGTAACCAAGCATACAATTTTACACTAGCTTCACTGTTTACTTGCTGAATTTCGGGACGAAATTCTTTTCAACTTGGGGATGATGTGACACCCCGCATTTTCAGGATATTACTTTTACTGAACTCTAGTTAACTTTCTTGTGCATTCATGACTAAACACTTAACTAGGGTTAGTTAAGAAGGTCTTTCAATATGTTATGGGATAATAACATATGTTAGATGATATTAACGCACGTTATAACTAGGAAGGTTTTGTCTTGACACACACACGAGTCCTGTATCCCGAACGTTGGTGAATTGTCAAGCATACATAATCATATGATCTATTGGGTGATGATAAAGGTGAATTAACATGCGTATGTGAATTACATGTTTATGTGAATTACATGTTATGTGGATTACTGTTTAACAGTTAGTCAGTACGTAAACCCTACGAATTATGTGCATTCTGTAATTAACATGTTATGAGATGGTAAAAACAATAGTTTTTACATAAGTTAGTGTGAATAATATTATCGAGACTACTCTCGGGATTAAAATTGTATTAACGGGCTGTTTATCAAGAAAATGCCCATAAACCCGAAACCTTGGCCCATAACTAAATCCTTTACTATATTATTATAAAAAAAAATAAACCTAAACCCTACTACATTACTTGCGCCGTGAATAAGCAAGACCCACACCCACACCCTCTCTTTCAATCTTTCATTCATTCTCATCACTAATCCAAGATATTTCGGGTGCTATCTTGAGATTTTAAGGATCCTAGCATTGTAAGGTATGAGTTTTACGTACAATATGATAGTTAATAATGCTTGAGAAGTGTTAGAAACCCTAAAAACTACATAATATTGAAATCGCAAATTAGGGCTTTATGTGAGTTCTTGGATGTTTATTGTAAAGGTTGATGAGAATGATTGTTGGAAATTATGATTAGGGTTTTGGTATGTGATTATATGGGTTTAATTCTGTTAACATGGATTTGAATTTGATTATATGGATTTACTACATGATTATAGGGTATTGAGAGTGATTAGGGTTTATGAGAAGCATGTTATGAAAATTCTGATTTCTGGCAGATTCGTTAGGGTGTTTTGTAGGGTCTGTATCGTGATGTTAAATTTATTATTCTGATGATTTCTTTGCATGATTGTATTGTTCATGGTCTTAGCTTTTCGTAATGGGCAAAATCATCTGATTTGCACTTCGTTTGAGTGGTTTTTGGAATTTTAATTGATTAAAGGTCATATCAGATTTTCGGATTAGTAAATTGAGTTAACTTTAAACAATCATAACTTGAGTTTTATAGAGAGTTAGGTTATGAAATTTGGACAGCAGGTCAACATTGGAAAAACGAAGCGTTTTCAAGTGGATTCATCCCGTTTGGATGAATACACTATTTTAGAGAAATTTTATACTAATCTGACCTGTTGAAGACATTTTCTGGACATAGCTGTGTTGTACGATTTTTCATAATTTTTGTAGATGGTTTTGTGACAAAACAAAAATATGGGTTTGTCAAATGAATTCCCTAGAAAATTCAGTAAAATTTTGATAGTCTAATTCATTGGATAAGTATTTTAAATAAATTATTTTTCACAGCACACAATCTGTCCTAAAAACGCAGATTGTGTAGTAGACGCTTACGGGACTATTTGGGGTCTTATATGCTATGTATTTGACATGAACTTGTTAGGGCACTTATATGAGGTGTACATGAAGTAGATAACATGATAGGTTGATTCTATGCAATGTGTTATGTGAACTTGTTTTGTTAAAAGTCTTGACGTATTGCATCATGAACTAATCACCAACGTTTGACGAGTTTTGCATGTTTTATCTGTGTCAAGTACAATTGCATGAGATGTCACTTAGGTCATTGTGTCAATACACTCAAACACTTATAAATTTGTGTTGATAGGATTTTGGTAGGCGAGTAGTCTTCCACGTCTGCTATCTTCACGGTTTTATTTTTAGCATGCAACCTAAGGTGAGTTTCACTACTCTTTTCTCAAAAGCATGCGTCTCAGGTTTGAGACAACTTATTAAACTTTTACTAGTCCAGTTTGGGACTACTTTTACATCCCAGGTTTTGGGATGCTATGACTCCTTGTGTGGGTCGGGTTTTCGATTCCTTATGTGAATCACACTTTTATCAGTTTTGTACTTTAACTGTCCCTTGTGAACTAAACACTCAATGATAAAAGTCCTTACTATTTTATTGGGTTAATCGCTGGAGGCAAACGAGGTATTAGTTAGTAGCGCTATTAGGTTGTGCAGCAACCTCATGCCTGAGGTGCTTGGGTCACGGGCATGAACTTCTGACCACTTTTCTTACTAGTGTTGATAGACAATAGTGTTGAGGCACTATAACATCTGTATGTTTCCCAATAACCACTGTTTAGTTACATTGAGTGGGTTAGCTAGCCCTGACAAACTTAAAACTGATGGTTTAAAACTTTGGTAACTTTATACCTACTACTCAAATTGTGAACTCACCGACTTTATGTTGACACACGATATACATGCTTTTGCAGGTAGTTAGCTTCCGGTGTCACAATTAGGAAGTACCGCACGTTCACTGCATTTGGGGTCTTGGGCATACACCTAGATTACATATGTTACTTTTACGTTTCCTTTCATATGGTTTTAATTTGGGTGCGTTGTTTTGCGCATGGTTTCTAAAAGTTTTAAATCCGACAAACAAACGATATCAATAATTGTGAGCTGATCTATTGATATTAAATTGATTGGTTAGATCGAATTTAATTGACCAAGCTCTGATACCAATTGTTAGGATCTTAGTTCTGATTGTTTTGATTGTTTAGATAATTGTGAAATGAATGAAGTGAAATATAAATGGAAAGTGCAGCGGAATAAACTATAAATCAAAACATGGAGAATAATTGTTTTTAATCGAATGTTTTCATTAATTGAATGATTACAATTGTACAAGTAAACTCCCCCTCAGCCTGATCACTCAGAGAATGTTTGTCTTAGAGAATGACGAGTGATAAATAGAACAGTGCAAGTACTGTTCTATTTATAGACAAGCCTAAACCTCTGATGATCAGTGCTGACGTCACCTAAGACAGCGACCTCTAACTGACTAACAACTTCTAACATCTGCTAAACATAACTACTGTTACATTGAAAACTATGATATACAAAACACTGTAAAGTAAAGCTCTGATGATCTCTATCATCTGTTGAACCAAAGTGCTGTTGGATCAACAGACCTTTGTTCTTCAGTTCTTGCTCAGCAGTTGTTTCTACATCAGACCTTTATTCATCAGACGTTTGTTCAGCAGACTTTACAGCAGCAGCAGTTGTCTTTATCAGTAGTTTGAAGCAGCAGTTGTTAGGGTAAACAGTCTTTTGGGGAAAGCTTCTTTATAACAACTGTTTTTATTCAAGGATCAAAAGATTAATATTTTGGCTTTTCAATCATCTGTTCTTCTCCAGGTCAGCAGACCCAACAGTTACCAGTCCTTATCATTGATTGATTGTACCTGCAATAATGTCATAGAAAGATAATCTGTTAATCCATCCTCAGGATGTGCATATGATAAATTACAATTACATCCTGAACCCTGCTTAGTCCTTCAGCATCCTGAGGATGTCACACTAAGAATATAAGGTAAAATCATCCTGAGGATTTTCACCACCAACAATTGTCCCCAAAAAATATTTTACCGTTAATATCTTATACGGTTATAATATTTTTTAATCTTAAATCTTATCTGATAATCCTGATGTGACGTCTGCCAGGATTTTAACGGCTATTTTCTCGGCTATAATCAAGTGATGACCGTTACACAACATCATCTTCTGCCATTTATATTGAGACTACCCTTCTTTCTTTATAATCACATCTGATCTCCAAAGAAGGTAATCTCTTTCTCATCTATCTCTTTTCTTTTTTCGAACCTGCAAAACGTTTTTCGAAAAAAATCCTAAAGATTGGTAAGAAAATGACGAGGGCTTCTGGGAGTGTAGGAGTCTCCAAAGACTTCATTCCCCAGAACTTATTAAGCCATCCGCCATCCGGGTCAGGAAGTTTGTTCCTTCGATGACAGGGACATCCAAGCCGTGAAGGACTCAGGGGCCTTCCTTAGTTCTGCTGAGTTTCGTCCCTTTGACTCAAGTGCAAAATTTGATTTTTCATCTTCCACATGGATTTGTTTCCTGTACCTGCCTTTTTCTCTGGGTTTGAGATATTCCTTTCCTTCATTCATCAAAGATTTCTTTGATGTGACAGCGATGGCTTATGCCCAGGCCATGCTCGAAATATGGAGAATCCTGATGGTCTGTAACAAGATTATTGAGGATCGTGGTATCCATCTTCAGATAGGGAATCTGTCCCATATCTATAAGTTGAAAACTCATGGTTCAAATCGTTATGTTCTTCAACTTATAAACAAAGAGCCCCCCTTCCTGTTTAATGTTATTAAGCCTGAAAGATCCTGGAAATCAATTTTTTTCTTTGAAAAAAGGGATTCCATTCCTTTTGGGAATGAGATTCCTATATCTTGGTTAAAGAGAGGTAAAGCTTTTTCAGAATGTTTTTAGTTTTAAAATTTTTGTGATCACATCCTGAGGATATTACTAATAAATAATGTTTGTGTTACAGGTGCTTCGTTTGCAAACCTTGCTTCTCCTCTGAACGCCGCTTACCTGAGATATAAGGCAATACTGGACTTACCCATTTCTGCTCGGACCTTTGAAGTGGAAGAGAGTCATACCGTTTGTATTGTTAACCATTGTCTTAATCCTGTGATTGTTTTCCCACAGCAAAGAAATCTGCTTCCTTTGATCTGGATGACATTGATCGCCAGGATGTGAAGGCAACTAAGATCACCTCACCATCAAGTTTCAAGATGGCCAGTCCACCTCCTAATCTTCCTAAGTCAAGGGCTGCTGCTTCTTCCAAAAAGAGGAAGACAACTACTACTTCTGCTTCAGCATAGGAAGCCACTCCTTTTGAGGGGCTCAGCTTTGAGGATGTCTTGGGCAAGATTTCACAATTCACTCTCCATGTATAATGCTATCCTGAGGATGGCAATAAAATATTTATATGAACAAGACAAGATACATACCTGTTTTTCTTTATTTGGCAGGGACATGAGTATCTCTTGAATTCATTTGATGGAGTTGCCAAAGAGCTCTACGACACCTAGTCTAAATTTAAGGATGTACAAAAGATTGCTCGTGACAAGAGGAAATATCTCGAGAAGAAGCTCGACCAAGTAGGGGGTGAACTAAAGTAGGTGAAATATGAGCATGCCCAAATGGTGCTGGATCATGAGAAAGAGATGGAGGAATACAGGGATGGGCTTGTAAAATCTGCTACCATTTTTGTTCTTCAGGCTAGGGTGAAGATAGCTTTCTAAGCAAAGGATCCTGGTTTCAAGCAGGAAGACTGGGACGTGGGGACTTGGCAGGAGAGGATTTGAAGCCTTGGTGGAAAGGATGTGGTTTATGAGCCTGGCCCTGCTACAGATCCTGAAGATGCACCAAAGAATCCTGAGGATGCTGAGGTGAAGGAGGCAGAAGCTAAGGTGGTTGAGGTGGTGTAGGAACTACAAGTGGGCAATGAAGGATATAATGACTAGGCTGGAGCCCACTTTTTTAGATCTTATGTGGTAGTGTTTATGGTTGTAATCTGTGGTTGACCAATTTCAAAAAATCTTATTTTGGTATGTAATAATTTAAAACAATGAAAGGTTTGGTTGGAGGGATCTTGGTTTCAAGACTAAGCCCCAAATCTTTTTCTAACCTGGACCATAGATGTTGACCCCTGGTGGATGGGTCCTGGTTTTGGATGAAGCCATGGGTTGATATCACTTTTTGACTATGATAAATAAATAATATGCTAACTCTTTTGACGATACATCCTTGTGTTCTTTTCTTCATTCTTTTAATATCCTGCAATGTAGTAAAGTAATAATCATGAAATCACTTATATATTTGTACCTTTATTCCTATTATAATAATAGGCTTCCCAAAAATCATCTTTAGTAGTAATGACATCCTGAGGATGTCTCTAGTAACCGTTGCATCCTTAGGATATTATCCATGAATTTTTCTTTGTCATCCATAGGATGGTCTTCATTATCTTCAGGATGTCCCAGTATCTTCATCATAGACTTAAAGATTTTTTTTTCAAGAAAGTATTACTAATACCTGTTGGTGATGACCTGTATAAAAGTCAATAAAGTTATCATCCTGACGACAAGGCCTTAGGTAAACTGGGGTCAAGCCCATATATAATTTTAAGGATAACTGGTGACAAGACCAAATGTAGCATCTTAAGGATAGCTGGCGACAAGGCCTCTGGCGACTAGGCCAACTACGAGAAAGAGACATTGAAAAATGTCTAAACCTTAAGGATTCAATGTATACTCCAAAAATGAAGAGATTATCAGCCACTTTTACATGAACTGGTCCCACCATCCTGAAGATATACACGAATAACGTGCGCTCCAGGTGGGGTTGCTAACCCAATGTGAAAGGTGAAAACCTTTAAACCTTAGGAAGGTGTCAGACACCTTAACGTAGGAGAGGGTGGCCAACCCTCTAGTCTTCAAAGATTCCATCTTCAGGATGGTACTACAAAATTCTCAGGATGGACTATTTTTAGACCATGTTTAGTTATAATATCGATAAAATAATTGGAATAAATTAAAGAGAGATACCTACATATGCAGATGATTCATCTCTGTCAGCCTTCACCTTCATCTCACAAGTAATCCGAACCATGGTTTCTCTTCCAAAGAGATCAGTCACATGAGTCTTCATACATGATAGTATTTCAAATGAATTGCATTCCAAGACCTTGGGAGGATTTCTCCTTCCATTGTTGAGAGCCAATATGCTCCTTTGCCAACCTCAGAATCAATTAAGTATGGTCCTTCCCATTTAGGAGCTAGTTTACCATCACTTGGCTTGGTTGTGTTTTGGGAGGCTTTTCTTAGTACCAAATCCCCTACTTGAAATCTCCTTATCCTTATATTTTTGTTGTATGCTTTAGCAATCCTTTGCTGATAAGCTGCCATCCTTAATTTGGCAACATCCCTAAGTTCATCAACAGTCTCCAGATCTTGTAGTAATGCTTCTGAGTTGGTAGTTGCATCCTGAAGATGTCTTCTAGCTGTAGGCATGACCATCTCTGTTGGGAGCATTACTTCTGTTCCAAAGACCTAGGAAAAAGGTGTCTGCCCAGTTGCGTTTTTGGAAGTGGTTCTATCATCCCAAAGTACAAATGGAAGTTCTTCAGCCCATTTTCGTTTCTTTTCTCCAAGCTTCTTCTTCAAGTTGTCGACGATGATCTTATTAGAGGATTCTCTTTGTCTATTAGCTTGAGGATGGACAGGTGTCGAGGTTATCATCTTGATTCCCCAACTTTCACAAAAACTGGTTGTCCATTTGCTAATAAACTGAGATCCGTTGTCATAAATGATTTCAGCTGGCACACCAAATCTTGTTAGGATGTTCCTCTTGATGAAGGACACTACTTCTTTGTCTCTGACTTGTATGAATGCTTTGGCTTTAATCCATTTTGAGAAGTAATCGGTCATTACCAACATAAACACCTTTCCTCCAGGAGCTTTAGGTAGCTTCCCTACTATGTCCATTCCCCATTTCATGAAAGGCCATGGTGAGATAACAGGGTGTAAAGGTTCAGCAAGGTGGTGTAGGATGTTGTTGTGTCTTTGACATGGATCACATTTCTGAGAATACAACATGGCATCCTTCTTCATAGTTGGCCAGTAGTATCCTGTCCTCAAGGCCTTTGAATATAGAGATCTTCCTCCTGTGTGGTTTCCACAATCTCCTTCATGGATGTCTTTGAGAACTTCATTTGCTTCTTCCTTGTTGCAACATCTCAAATATGGACTTGCAAGAGATTTTGTATACAAATTATTGTCTATAATAGTAAATTTCAATACCTTCATCCTGAAAGCTTTTGCATTTTCTCCATCAGGGATGACATCTTCTTCTAAGTATTTTATTATAGGAGTCATCTAGGATGAATCATCTTGAATCTGAGTAGCTAGAACAGTGTTATCCTTAGGATGCACAGTATTATCCTCAGGATGTGTAGTACTATCCTCCGGATGCCACTCTTCAATTACTGGCTTCAGGATGTGAATAATGAGAATTTTGGATCCTTCTGGTAAGTTCAAGGAAGATCCCACATTTGCCAAGGCATCAGCTTCCGCATTTTCTTCCCTAGGTACCTGTGTTAGTGTGAATTCTATGAAAGAAGTTGCTAATTTTTTAACTATTTCAAGATAAATAGCTAATTTTTGACCTTTTACTGCGTAAGATCCATTAAAATGATTAGTAATCAATAACGAATCAACAAACACTTCTAAGTTTATAACGTGCATGTCTCTAGCAAGATGTACACCAGCAATTAGAGCTTCATATTCTACCTCATTATTGGTTGTTTAAAATGCACATCTAATTGCATGGGGTATTATGTCCCCTTGCGAAGATTTTAGTAGTATTCCTAACCCTGTCCCTCTTGCATTTGAGGCACCATCAGTGTATAAAGCACATTTTTCTAAATTTTCATTTAATTGTTGTACTTCAGAATCTACTTCACTTAGGATGTCCCTACTGAAATCAGCCACAAAATCAGCTAGAGCCTGTGAGTTGATTGCATTTCTAGGTTCATATACCAAGTCAAAGGCATTCCATTTTACCGACCAGTTTGCCATCCTACCTGACATTTATGGTTTTCTAAGCACATTTTTAACAGGGTAATTAGTTTGAACAGTTTGCCATCCATCCTACCTTAACTTGGTAGATGCCATTATTAAAGCTAAAATAAGTTTTTCAAGATGTGAGTACCTGGTTTCAGCATCTAATAGGGTTTTACTTACATAGTAGACATGATGTTGTTGTCCTTCAAAGTCTTTCACCAAGACTGCACTTATTGCATTTCCAGAAACTGCAAGGTATAACTTGAGAGGTTCACCATCCTCAAGTTTCATCAGGAGTGGAGCTGCTGCAAGATATTCTTTAAGTTTCTTCAATGCATCCTCGTGCTTTTGTCCCCATTCAAATTTATTGTTCTTCTTTAGGATGTCATAGAACTCCTTGCATTTTTCTGAGGACTTTGAGATAAATCTGTTTAGGGCTGCTATCCTGCCAGTTAACCTTTGCACATCCTTGACATTTGTTGGAGATTTAAGATCGAGGATGGCTTTAATTTGTTCAGGACTAGCTTCTATCCCTCTCTTGGTTACTAAGTATCCAAGAAATTTTCTAGCACCAACCCCAAAGTGACATTTGGCTAGATTTAGCTTCATATTATAAGCATCCAGGATGTCAGATGCTTCTTTGAACATCATATTCACTAGTCTTTGATATGTTGCACCTGCATTTTTTAGTCCAACTGGCATAGCAATATAACAATAAATACTTGATGGGGTAATGAATGCAGTATCCTCTTGGTCTTTTGGTTCCATCTGGATTTGTGGAAATCCTGAGGATGCATCCATGAAGGTTAACATCTCATGGCCTGCTGTGGCATCTACCATTGAGTCTATGTGTGGAAGTGGAAATGGGTCTTTAGGACAAGCCTTATTGATGTCTGTGTAGTCTACACACACTCTCCATTTCCCAGTTTTCTTTTGTACCACTACCACATTTGCGAGCCATCTTGGGAATTTGTCTCCCCTTATCATTTTTTACTTTAATAATCTGTCCACTTCTTCTTGGATGATGGCATTCCTTTCTGGTGCAAATTTTCTTCGTTTATATTGGATGGGCTTGAAGCTTTTGTCGATTCCATGCTTATGAGTGATGGCATCCTTGGAAATTCCAGTCATATCCTCATGTTTCTATGCAAATGTTGACATCCTGCATTTTAAAAACGAAAATAAAGATTGTTTGATATCATTAGGGATGTTCTTACTGTTGGTGGTGAAAATCCTCAGGATGATTTTACCTCACATCCCTAATGTACCATCCTCAGGATGCTGAAGGACTCAACTGACTTCAGGATGTAACAGTATTTCAGGATGAACTACAAAGGCTACAAAAAAATGAGAAGGGTGAGAAGCCACTAGAGAATGACATGTGTTTAAAGATTAAACAAGTAGGAGGGGTAATTTTGTAAAAAACATATGCACATGCAAGTCACATGCCATTTCCACCTTTATTTTTAAATGTCCGTAACTTTTTTATACGTCATCTTTTTAAAAAAAAAAATTATACCATAAAATTGAGAGTCTTTTTATCTTTAATATAAGTACCATATTGTTATACTTTTGAAAAAAATTTCAAAAACCCACTTGCGTAAGACACAATGGAGTGTAAAACATAATGAACATCAATTAAATATAGGGTATAAAACATAATCAAGAGTCTAGTAAAACACAATGAACGACATACTAAAGACATAATGAATAGAAGACTAAAACACAATGAATACTTTTGAAAAAAAATTGAAAACCCAGTTGCATAAGACACAATGGATGACATACTAAAGACACAATTAACAGAAAATTAAAACACAATGAATACTTTAAAAAAAAAAGTCAAAAACCCAATTGTGTAAAAGACAATGGACGACATAATAAAGACACAATGAACATAAGATTACACAATGAATACTTTTGAAAAAAAAATTGAAAACCCAGTTGCATAAGACACAATGCAGATAACGTAAAACACAATGAGTACCAATTAAATATGCAATGAACAATAGGGTATAAAACACAATGAACAGTCTAATAAAACACAATGGACATCATATTAACGACACAATGAATAGAAGACTAAAACACAATGAATAATAGACTTAAACACAATGAACAACATAATAAAACACAATGTACACCTAAATACAAAACTCATTTGCATAAAACACAATGAAAAACATACTAAAAACACAATGGACAAAGTTAAATCATGTGTAGACTAAAAAAACATAAATAACATATTTATAAAACACATGTGCAAATGTGCATAGTATAACACAATGAACGAGCAGAAGACACAATGGAGAAGAAAACCCATTTAGCACGAATTTTTTTTTTTCAATTTTAATGTAGCAATGTGGTACTCATATTAAAGATAAAAAAACGCTCGTTAATATGGTGAATTTTTTTTGAAAAAAAAATATCGTATGAAAAAGTTATAAACGTTTTAAAATGATGGGGGAATTGACATGTGCATTGCATGTGGAGAGAGAAAGTCAACAAATGTTGTTTTCCTTTTATGCCCTTGCTCTAATTTATTATTTATTTTTTTCAAACAAACTAATCTCAACCCTTCAATATATGATCAATGGATCACAATCCTTCTCACCCTTCCTAGAAAAAGTGTCATGTGTATTTGATCCTAACCCCTAAGTTATAATACGGATTCACATATACTCTCCAACGTCTATATTATAACACTCGGTCAAAGAAATCAAGGATTAAAGAGTAACTCATGCAAGCCATAGTCCAAGATCGAAGATGAAGTCAAAGTTGTAACCAATACACATTAAATATCAGCGAAAGATAAAGAAACAGCTGGAACAACAAAAACCTGAGCTGAAACTGCCACAACGGTCATCTGAAGACTTCAAAGACCTTAACTAAGTCAGCGGATCTTAGGGATTCTTTATTTATTGACATGTACTATATAAATGGGAGTGTTGGACGAGTATAGGACACATTGCTATCACTAGAGCTATACACATACACTTAGCTACTTAGAAACACTGACACAATCATTGTAATCATAGAACACTTGTCTATTTACTCATCCAAAGTTGTAATCTTTTTACCAAATTAATATTAACAAAGAAGGCAGGGGCCTAGTCTCCTCCCGAGGTTTTATGCCGGCGATCTACAACTAATCAAGGGCTTTCCTCATAGATCGAGTGTTGTTCTTTGTGTTTTACTACTTTATTCGTTCATTCCTTGAATTTGACAACAGTTCCATCCCGAGGATATAACTGTCCATCCCGACACATACCTAAGCCATCCCAAGCATAGTTGTCACTTATTTATCTCTTTTACATCCTGACTAAGTATTTTCAGAATATACCTAGTTTTTATCTTTGATATACACTTTTAGCACTCTACCTCAGAATTTCTAATTTGGAATACAAAATTATTTCTACTAGGTAATTTTTGACCAAAACAATTTGGCGCCCACCGTGGGGCAAGTGGTGCTATTTTAACAAAAAACTTCGTTAAAACTTTTTCTCAATTAACTCATTTTTACAAAAACTTGACAACTATGTCTTCTTCCCAGAAAACTGTTTCTTCATCCATGCCATCTTCAACCTCTACTAGAAATACTACATTGCGACCCCCACCTGCATTCTCAAAGATTGCTACTTCCCAAATTCCACCTAGACCAGCAATGGGGACATCTGGATCTTCTCCTGTTTTCGTATCAAATGCAACAACAGCAGGATACCAACATAATGATAATGAGATAGATACAATCACTCAAGACATCCTCGAAGAGACCGACTGAAGACATTTGGACACCATTGCAGCCAAGGGTGTTGGATTTCAATTCTGACATCTCTGGAGGTGTTCATCAAGGAGATTTCATCCCCATGAGCACTGGGTTCTCTACTCCAGAAACAACTACTGCACCCAGGATGGCAACTACCAGGGATCCAGGATATACATCTAGGCCATCCCAAGGATATAACAATAACGGTAACAATTTAAGTTTCAGTACTTTTACTACTAATGATGTTGCTTCTTTGCAGGATACAGGAATAAGCCCTCAGCTAGCAAGGGAGCTATAGATGATCAAGGACATGGTATCGAGTGTACCAGGGATAGTGCAACCTATCCCTGAGGTATCCTCAGCATGCCATAAGGTATCAAGATTTGCACCCCCCATATGTAATGCAGAGATCCCAAAGCGGTTTCAAACTCCAAGCATGAAGCTCTATGATGGATCTACAGATCTTGAGGAGCATGTGGCTCAATATAGGGAAAGGATGGAAATAAATCCAATCCCTGCCAATCTAAAAGAAACATGCTTGTGCATGGGATTTGGTTCAACTCTCACTGGTCCAGCCCTAAAATGGCTCCTAAGTGTTCCTCCCTATTCTATTATTTCTTTTGCACATTTAATTAACATGTTTAATAATGAATTTTCTTGTAGTCGAACGTTCGAACGTTTGACAAGTGATCTATACAGGGTGACTCAACCACAGGGGGAATCACTAAGAGAATTCATTACTAGGTTTGGAAAGGAAGCACTTGACATCCCGAACCTGGATGTCACAACAGTAGTACAGGCATTCAAGATGGGGCTGCAAAGAGATTCACCATTCTACCAAGAGTTGGTGATGAATCCTTGCAGGAACTTGGATGAAGTCAGGAACAGAGCTTTGAAATTCATCCGACTTGAGGATGATAAGAAGATACAAGAGAGGATAGAGTCATCCTCAAAATATAACCATCCCAATTGAAAGTCCACTCGCACATACGAACCATACAAGCATAAACCCTATGCTAGACCTGATAATAAAAAGGTCAATGTGGTAGAGGACAACGATGAGGATGATTGCCCTAAATTATCAGATTACTGTTTTTCTGTGGATGTAACAGGATTGATGTATGCCATGAAGGATCTAAGGGACAAAGCAAGATGGCCGAAGAAAGATAACAAAATAGGATGGAAGGACAAATCCAAATGGTGTGCCTTCCATGAAGATTTCGGTCACACCACTGAAGATTGTATTGCCTTGAGAAAAGAGATAGCATATCTCTTGAGCAAAGGTCACCTTAAGGATCTCCTGGGTAAAAAGAAGTCAAGGGCTCAGGATGGCACCAACATCCCAAAAAGAGCAGCATCCCCACCTAAGGATGCTGGTATTATTAACTTTATTTCAGGAGGATCAGACGTTTGTGGAAACTCATATTCAGTTGCTAAAAGACATGCGAGGGAAAGAAAGTCTGAAAAGGAGAAAGACCAACAAAGACGACCATCCTGACAACCTCTAAAGTGATCAGCTTTGAGGAGGAAGACCGAGAGAACATTCTTTACCCTCATCATGACGGTTGGTTATTACTTTATATATTGCTAACCACTTTGTTCCCATGATTCTCGTATATGGAGGAAGTTCAGTGAATATCATCCAGCTTGAAGCTCTCAAAAGAATGAACATCCCGGAATCTGAAATAGTTTCCAGATCATCAGTCTTGGTGAGCTTCAGTGGAGAAACTAAGAGCACATTGAGTGACATTAAGCTACCAGTATATGTAGAAGGAGTGAACTCTATCCAGAGATTCTGTGTGATAGGTTCCCTATCCTGCTAAAATATCATCCTAGGGAGACCCTGGATACATGACATGAAGGCAGTCCCTTCAACATATCATCAGTGTGTGAAACTACCCACACCTTGGGGAGTTGTGAAAGTCAACAGCGATCAACAGGAAGCTAAGGATTGCTATACAACTTCAATGAAGGCCTCATCTCGACAAGCATAGCAATTATAGCAGGATGCACAGTGCCATCCTCAGGATGTAAATGCACATCCTGACCAAGATGTAAAGGTCGTCTGCCTCAACAACGATAACAGGGATATCACTGTGCAAATCGGTAAGAATATTCCACATGATATTGAACAATCACTAATCTCATTTCTTAATTGCAGGATGTCTACTTTTGCATGGAAGCATGAAGATATGACTGGCATCTCTAAGGATGTCATCACCCACAAACTTGGGATGGATAAGAGTTTCAAGCCCATTCAACGGAAAAGAAGGAAGTTCGCTCCGGAAAGAAATATTATCATACAAGAAGAAGTGGACAGGCTGCTAAAATCCAAGATGATAAGGGAAGTAAAATTCCCAAGATGGCTGGCAAATGTTGTGGTGGTTCAAAAGCAAAATGGGAAATGGAGAGTGTGTATGGACTATACAGACCTTAACAAAGCCTGCCCTAAGGATCCATTCCCATTACCACACATAGATTCGATGGTGGATGCTACAACAGGCCATGAGATGCTGACATTCATGGATGCATCCTTAGGATTCCAACAGATACAAATGGAACCAGATGATCAGGAGGATACAGCATTCATGATGCCATCAGGTATATATTGTTATATAGCGATGCCATTCGGACTAAAAAATGCAGGTGCCACCTATCAAAGGCTAGTGAACATGATGTTCAAGGAAAAGATTGGGGACACGATGGAGGTCTACATTGATGACATGGTAGTGAAATCCTAGAAAGCAGAAAATCATCTTCGGGATCTCAAAGAAGCCTTTGACATCCTGGATGCTTACAACATGAAGTTAAATCCAGCAAAATGCCACTTTGGAATTGGAGCTGGAAAGTTTCTTGGACATTTGGTAACAAGAAGAGGGATGGAAGCTAGCCCCAACAAATAAAGGCCATCCTTGATCTCAAATCCCCAAGAAATATCAAGGATGTGCAAAGGCTAACTGGCAGGATAGCAGTCCTGAATAGATTCATCTCAAAGTCCTCAGAGAAATGCAAGGAGTTCTATGACATCCTGAAGAAGAATAACAAATTCGACTAGGACAAAGCCATGAAGAAGCATTGAAGAAGCTAAAAGATTATCTTGCAGCAGCTCCATTATTGATGAAACCTGAGGATGGAGAACCTCTCAAGCTATATCTTGCAGTTTCTGGGAATGTAATAAGTGCTGTCTTGGTAAAGGACATCGAAGGGCAACAACATCTTGTCTATTATGTAAGTAAAACTCTACTAGATGCTGAAACCATGCATTGAAGAATGGCATCCTGAGGATAGCCAGGCACATCCCGAGGATGCAGCTAAACATCATGAGGATAAAACAGTCCATCCCGAGGATATCACTATTTTAACCACTCAGGTTCAAGACGATTTATCATGGATGACTCCCATAGTGAAATATCTACAAGAAGACGTCATCCCTGATTGAGAAAACGCAAAGGCTTTCAGGATGAAGGTATCAAAATTTACAATTATAGACAATATCTTGTATAGAAAATCTCTTGCAGGTCCATATTTGAGGTGTCTCAACAAAGATGAAGCAAACGAAGTCCTTAAGGATATCCACGAAGGAGATTGTGGAAATCATACAGGAGGAAGATCTCTCTACTCGAAGATTTTATGGACAGGATACTATTGGCCAACTATGAAGAAGGATGCCATGCTATATTCCCAAAAGTGTGATCCATGCTAAAGACACAACAACATCCTTCACCAGCTTGCTGAACCACTACATCCTATTATTTCACCATGGCCCTTCATGAAATGGGAATATCCTAACAAGATTTGGAGTACCATCTGAAATTATTTGTGACAATGGCTCTCAATTCATTAGCAAAAGAACAACTGACTTTTGTGAGAGTTGGGGGATCAAGATGGTAACTTTAACACCAGTCCATCCTCAAGCTAAAGGACAAGCGGAATCTTCAAACAAAATCATTGTCAACAAATTAAAGAAGAAGCTTGGGAAAAAGAAAGGGAAACTGGAAGAAGAACTTCCATTTGTACTTTGGGCCGATAGGACTACTTCCAAGAATGCTACTGGTCAGACACCTTTCTCCTTGGTCTTTGGAACAGAAGCGATGCTGCCAACAGAGATGGTCATGCCTACAGCAAGAGGACATCTTCAGGATGCAACTACCAAATGAACTCAGGACTTGGAAACTATGAATGAACTTAGGACTTGGAAACTATGAATGAACTCAGGGATGCTGCTAAATTAAGGATGGCAGGATATCAACAAAGGATTGCTAAAGCTTACAACAAGAATATCAGGATAAGAAGATTTCAAGAAGGAGACTTGGTACTAAGAAAAGCATTCCAAAACACAACGAAACCAAGCGATGGTAAGCTGGCTCCTAAGTGGGAAGGTCCATACTTGATCGATTCCGAAGCTATCAAAGGAGCATATTGGTTATCAACAATGGACGGAGAGATTCTACCAAGGGCTTGGAATGCGATTCACTTAAAATACTACCATGCCTACGGATGCATGTGACTGATCTCTCTGGAAGAGAAACCATGATCCGAATCACAGGTGGGATGAAGGTGAAGGCTGATAGAGATGAATCATTTCCATATGTAACTATGTATCCTTAATCTATTTCGATCGATTATATTTTCACTAAACATGGTCTAGAAATAGTCCATCCTGAGAATTTTGCAGTACCATCCTGAACATGGAATGCTTAGAAGACTAGAGGGTTGGCCACCCTCTCCTCCGTTAAGGTGTCTGACACCTTCCTAAGGTTTAAAGGTTTTCACCTTTCTCATTGGGTTAGTAACCCTCGCCTGGTATGCACGTTATACATGTCTATTTTCGGGATGGTGGGACCAGTTCATGTAAAAGTGGCTGACAATTTCATTATCTTTGAGATATACATTGAGCTCTTAAGGTTTAGACATTTGTCAATGTCTCTTACGTAATTGGTCTAGTCACCAGGGCCTTGTCGCCAGTTATTCTCAAGATGTTACATATTGGTCTTGTGACCAAGTCATTACAAAGGGGTTTGATCCCAGTTAAACAAAAGGCCTAAATCGCCAGTATAATAACAATCTTTCTTACAAAGGATTGTAGACGTAAAAGTCTATCTTGAAGATACTACACTGGGGACATCCTCGGGATGCAAGACTATCCCAAGGATGAAGAAGAAACTGGGGACATCTTCAGGATAATAAAGGCCACCCGAAGATAACAAGGATTTATGAAGAATGTGACAAGATCAGAAGAACTACTCAACAGAGAGAATACAAAAGGTATTATTTTTTATTATTTCTTTACATCCTAAGTGTTTGCTAATGTTTGTAGAATATCAAAGGAAATAAAGAACACAGAGATGATAGCGTCAAAAGATTGTTACCATATATAATTAACTGTGTCATAGTCAAAATTTGATGTCAACCCCTAGCTTCATCCAAAACCAGGACCCATCCACCAGGGGTCAACATCTATGGTCCATGTCAATAAAAGATTTGGGGCTTCGTCTTGAAACCAAGATCCCTCCACCCTAAACCATTCAATATCCTAAGTTATTACATAATTGTCTGAAATTGTTCAACCTTAAGACTACCACCATAACCACAAAAGATCAAATAAAAAAGTGGGCTCCAACCTAGTCAACACATCCTTCATCGCCCACAGGGAGGTCCTTCACCACCTCAGCAATCTTAGCCTCAACTGCCTTCACCTCTGCATCCTCAGGATCTGTGGCCACATCCTCAGGATGGGCAACAGGAGTAGCTTCATAAACCACTTCTGTTCTGCCCATGCTTTTAATTTTCTCCTTCCAGGCTTCGACATCCTAGGTATTCTGATCAAAACCTGGATCCTTAGCCTGGAGAGCCATCTTCACCCTGGCCTGAAAGCCAGAAATTGTAGTAGACTTGATGAGCCCATTCCGGTGATCTTGTGCCTCCTTCTCCAGATCCAACATGGCCTTAGCATGCTCTGCCTTCACTCTCTTCAGCTTAGCTTCAGTCTCTGCCAGCTTGCTTTCAAGATATTTGCCTTTATCATGAGAAATCTTCTGCACATCCTCAAGCTTGGTCTGGGCCTCATGAAGTTCTTAGGTAACAGCATCCAGAGACTTTGACAGATATTCATGGCCCTAACAAGAAAAGAAAAGGTAAGTATTCCTGACCTTTTTTCACTTACATATCAGTGTTATTCTCAGGATAAGACCATACCTGAAGAGTGAATTGGGAGATCTTGCTCAAAATATCGTTACAACTCAAAACCTCAAAAGGGGTGATCTCCTGAGCAATGGCAGTAGCAGCACTCCCCTTCCTTTTCTTTGAAGCAGCAGCAGCCCTAGACTTAGGAGGGTTGCAAGAAGGAGTAGCCATCTTGGAGCTTGATGGATAGGTCACTTTGGTTGCCTTGGCATCCATGCTATAAATATCATCCAGGTCAAAGGAAGCAGGTTTCTTGGCCGAGGCTAAGACAATAACAGGGTTAGTAAACAAAATAGTAAACATCCCTAGGATGTAACATAACATACTCACCAGACATCTTAGAGGCTTGACTAGTGGTGTAACTCTCTTCCATTTCAAAGGTCCTTTTTGACTCAGGTAATTTGTAAATAACCAAAGCATCGGAGAAAAACATCGTTCACAGGAGTAGCAAACTTGGCAAACGAAGCACCTGTTAAACAAAAAAATTCAGGATGTTAGCATCTTCAGGATGTAACTAAATTTTTTTTATAAAAACACTAAAAACGATTTTACCACTCTTTAACCAATAAAGAGGAATATCATCCCCTTGGGGAATAGAGCTTCTCTTAACAAAGATAAACTTCGTTTTCCAATTTTTCTCAGATTTTACTACATTAAACAGAAAGGGTGGATCCTTTTCTGTAACTTGAATAACATAACGGTGGGAACCGTGTGTCCTCAACGTATAAACATGAGCCAGGTCCCCCACTTGAAGATGGACACCATGATCTTCGATGAGCTTGCTACAGACCATTAGAATCTTCCAAAGTTCAGGCATGGCTTGGGAATAAGCCATCCCAGTCATATCAAAGAAGTCTTTGATAAACTTGGGAAAAGGATACATCAACCCTAGAAGGAATGGTAATTACAGGAAACAGACCCAGGTAGGAGATGCAAAATTTGATCTTGCCTGAGGGTCATAAGGACAAAACTTAGCAGAACTCGGGAAGATTTTTGAGTTCTTTAGGGCTCGAATCTCCTTATCGTCGAAAGAACAGATCTCCTGTTCAGGATGACTCAAGAGATTTTGGGGAATGAAGTCACTAGAAGTTCCCACACTCCCCGAAGCTCTTGTGGATCTTTTTGCGATCTTCGGGATATCACTAATATTTTGCAGGTGCAAAAAGAAAAGTGATAGAAAGAAGAGAAAGAAATTACCTTCTTAAAAATTCAAGTGTGATTATAAAGGATGGGATAAACTCTAGATATAGAGAGCAGAAGATGATGATTGTAACAGTCATCACATAATTACCGTCGAGAAACTAGACTTTGTTATCCTGACAAGACATCTCATCAGTCATCAGATAAAATATTTTGATTAAAAAATATATTTACCTCGAAAGATATTAACGGTAACATATTTTTGGGGACAATTGTTGGTGGTGAAAATCCTCAGGATGATTTTACCTCACATCCCTAATGTACCATCCTCAGCATGCTGAAGGATTCAACTGACTTCAGGATGTAACAGTATTTCAGCATGTGCACATCCTGAGAATGAACTAACAAATTAACTTTCTTATATGTGATTGCAGGTACAATTAAGTTATAATATGGATTCATATATACTCTCCAACGTCTATATTATAACACTCGGTCAAAGAAATCAAGGATCAAAGAGTAACTCATGCAAGCCATAGTCCAAGATCGAAGATGAAGTCAAAGTTGTAACCGATACACATTAAATATCGGCGAAAGATAAGGAAACAACTGGAACAACATAAACCTGAGGTGAAACTGCCACAACGGTCATCTGAAGACTTCAAAGACCTTAACTAAGTCAACGGATCTTAGGTGATTCTTTATTTATTCACATGTACTATATAAATGGGAGTGTTGGACAAGTATAGGACACATTGCTATCACTAGAGCTATACACATACACTTAGCTGCTTAGAAACACTCACACAATCATTGTAATCATAGAACACTTGTCCATTTACTCATCCAAAGTTGTAATCTTTTTACCAAATTAATATTAACAAAGAAGGCAGGGGCCTAGTCTCCACCCGAGGTTTTATGCCGGCGATCTACAACTGATCAAGGGCTTTCCTCGTAGATCGAGTGTCGTTCTTTGTGTTTTACTACTTTATTCATTCATTCCTTGAATTTGACAACAGTTCCATCCTGAGGATATAACTGTGCATCCCGAAACATACCTAAGCCATCCCGAGCATAGTTGTCACTTATTTATCTCTTTTACATCCTGACTAAGTATTTTCAGAATATAACTAGTTTTTATCTTTGATATACACTTTTAGCACTCTACCTCACAATTTCTAATTTGGAATACAAAATTATTTCTACTAGGTAATTTTTGACCAAAACAGACGAGTGTTCTAAGATTACCTTGACTGTGTTGTGTGTGTGAGAGTATGAGAGTGTTAGGTGTTGATCAAGTGTGCATAATGTGTCCTATACTCGTAAATCATCCCCTATATATAGTTACACGAAAGTAAATGAAAGATCCCATGTAATCTACTATCTTAGTTAAGCTTCTTGAATGGTTCAGGTGACCGTTGTAGCTGTTTCAACTAAGTTAGTCGTTGTTGCAGCGGTTTCCTTGTTCTTCGTTTAATATTAATGCTCGTCGGTTACATGTTTGACTTCTTTGGACTTAGGCTTGACTTACACGTACAGCTTTCTCATCCTCATCATCTTTGACTAAATATTATATAGTCATTCGAGAAGAGTTACAAGTCCTTATCATTGATTGATTTTACCTGCAATAATGTCATAGAAAGATAATTTGTTAGTCCATCCTCAGGATGTGCGTATGATAAATTTCAGTTACATCCTGAACCCTGCTTAGTCCTTCAGCATCCTGAGGATGTCACACTAAGAATACGGGGTAAAATCATCCTGAGGATTTTCACCACCAACACTTCCTTTGCAGAATTTACATTAACACAGGTACCTAGGGAAGAAAATGCTGAAGTTGATGCCTTAGATAATTTAGGATCCTCCTTAAATTTACTAGAAGGATCCAAAATTCCAATCATCCACATCCTGAACCCAGCAATTAAAGAGTGGCATCCTAAGTATAATGCTGCACATCTTGAGGATAAGACTGTGCATCCTCAGGATAACACTGTCCTAGCCACTAAAGATCAAGATGATTCATCCTGGATGACTCCTATAATAAAATATCTTAAGGATGGAAACATCCCTAATGGAGAAAATGCAAGGGCTTTCAGGATGAAGGTATCAAAATTTATCATTAGAGACAATATTTGTATAGAAAATCTCTTGCAGGTCCATACGTAAGATGTCTCAACAAGAAAGAAGCAAATGAAGCTCTCAAAGACATCCACGAAGGAGATTGTGGAAACCACACAGGAGGGAGAGCTCTATACTCAATGACTCTAAGGACATGATACTACTGGCCAACTATGAAGAAGGATGCAATGTTGTCTCATAAATGTGATCCATATCAAAGACATAGCAACATCCTTCACCAGCCTGTTGAACCCTTACACCCTGTTATCTCACCATGGCCTTTCATGAAATGGGGGATGTACATAGTAGGAAAACTACCTAAAGCTCCTGGTGGAAAGGTATTCATGTTGGTAATGACTGACTATTTCTCGAAATGAATTGAAGTTGAAGCATTTGTTCAAGTCAGGGACGAGGAAGCAGTATCCTTCATCAAAAGAAATATCCTGACAAGATTTGGTGTACCAGCTGTTGTGACATCTAGGTTTGGTATGTCAAGTGCTTTATTTCCAAACCTTGTGATAAACTCCCATAATGATTCTCCCTGTGTCTGTGTCACCCTGTACTTGTCAAACGTTTAAATGTTCGACTACAAGAAAACTGATTGTTAAACATGTTAATCACATGAGTAAAAAAGTAATAGAATAGGGAGGAACACTTAGCAGCCATTTTAAAGCTGGACCAGTGAGGGTACAACCACCTTTGCATAAGCATGCTTCCTTGAGGTTTGCTGGAATGGGGTTTATCTCTATCCTCTCCCTATACAGCGCTACATGCTCTTTAGGATTAGTAGATCCATCATAAAGCTTCATGCGTGGAGTCTGGAATCTCTTTGGAATCTCAGCATGACATATTGGGGGTGCAAAACGAGACACCCTGTGACATGCTGAGGATACCTTAGGGATGGGTTGTATTATCCCTGGTACACTAGACACCATATCCTTGATCTTTTGAAGCTTTCTTGCCAATTGTGGACTTATATATGTATCCTGCAAAGAAGCAATATCGTTAGTAGCAAAAGTACTTGAACTTAAATTGTTACCATTGTTGTATCCTCTGGATGGTTCAGTGGCATATCCTCGAGACGGCTCTACAGCATATCCTCGAGATGGCTCAGCAGTATATCCTCGAGATGGCTCGGCAGTATATCCTGCGTCTCTAGTTGTTGCCATCCTGGGTGCTGTAGTAGTTTCAAGTGCAAATAATCCAGTGCTCATGGGAATGAGATCTCCTTGAGGAATGTCCCCAGGGATGCTAGAATTGAAGTCCAAGACTCTAGGTTGTAGTAGTGTCCCCATGTCTTCAACCGGTCCTTTTGAGGATGTTTTTGAGATATTTTATTTCTCTCATCAACACCTGGTTGGTGTCCTACTATTGCTTTATTTGATCCAGATCTAGCAGTATTAGGAGTAACACTTCTGGTAATATGTCCAGAACTCTTAAGAAAGGTAGGAGGAGGTGGTAGAGTCACATTTCTGGCAGAGATTGTGGATGGTGTGGAAGAAGACACAGATCTTGGGTTTAAGGCCATAGTTGTCAAGATTTTTGAAATAAGTTGATTGATAAAGAATTTTAACAAAGTTTTTGTTAAAAATAGCACCACTTGCCCTACGGTGGGCGCCAAATTGTTTTGGTCAAAAATTACCTAATAGAAATAATTTTGTATTCCAAATTAGTAAAAGTGAGGTAGAGTGCTAAATGTGTGAAATATGTTAAAAACTCAGTTGTATTCTGAAGATAGCATTTTAATATAACAAAGCAATATCAATATAACAACTATGCTCAGGATGGCAAAGAAACTGGTCAGGATGCACAGTTATATCCTGAGGATGTAACTGTCTGACCGAATGATGAAATAGGCAAAGATCAATGAATGTAAATTTAATGCAACAAAAGAACAACACCCGATGTACGAGGAAAGCCCTTGATCAGTTGATGATCGCCAGCACAAAACCTCGGGAGGAGTCTAAGCCCCTGCCTTATTTGTTAATATTAATGAGGTAAAAATAAGTACAACTTTGGATAGGTGATGAACGAGTATCTAAGATTACAATATGAGTGTTGTGTGTGTGTAAAGAGAGTATCAGGTGTCTATGAAGCGTTAAGCAAGTGAGAAGTGTCCTATTACTAGTTGATCACCCCCTTTTATAGTTATAAATGAAATAAATAGAAGATCCCATGAAATCCGCCCTTTTTAATGAGTCTCTTGACTGTTTCCAGCAGGCTTTGATGGTTAGTTAACCAATATAGACGTTGGTTAACTGTTTCCTTGATTCTCGCTTCTCATTAATGTCGAGCGGTTACACATTTGACCAATATTTAGCAAAAGACTTCTTTCACACGTATTGCTCTTGCATCTTCAGCTTCGTTGACTTAGTAAGACTATA
This sequence comes from Ambrosia artemisiifolia, assembly GCA_032199755.1. NCBI lineage: Eukaryota > Viridiplantae > Streptophyta > Magnoliopsida > Asterales > Asteraceae > Ambrosia > Ambrosia artemisiifolia. The sequence goes on from CM063521.1 coordinate 28,923,546, forward strand.
TAGCCGTTGGGGAAGAGTTACAAGATCTTATTATTGATTGATTGTACCTGCAATTACATAATAATAAGATAATTCATTAGTCTATCCTTAGGATGCGCATAAGGTAAAACACAGTTACATCCTGAACCCTGCTTCGTCCTTTAGTATCCTAAGGATGTTGCTCAGAATATGAGGTAAAATCATCCTGCATTCATTTAACAACAAGATAGTTCGTTAGTCTATCCTCAGAATGTGCGTAAGATAATATTCATTGTCATCCTGAATCATGTTCTGCCTGTAGTATCCTGAGGATGTCACATAGAAAATTTTGGTTAGTTCTATCCTGAAGATGTCACCACCAACAATCTTGAAACAGTGGATGAGCTTAGAGGTGCTGCTAAATTGAGGATGGCAGTTGTTGGTGGTGAAAATCCTCAGGATGATTTTACCTCATATTCTTTATGTGACATCCTCAGGATGTTGAAGGACTAAGCAGGGTTTAGGATGTAACTATGTTTTATCTTATGTGCATCCTGAGGAAAGACTAATAGATTATCTTCTTACGGTATTATTGCAGGTATGCTTAATCAATAATGAAGACTTGCAACTCTTCTCCAACGGTTATATTGTCTTACTAAGTCAAATAAGCTGAGGATACAAGAGCTATACATGCAAAGAAAGTCCAAGCCTAAAGAATAGGTCAAAGTGTAACCGTCAAGTGTTAATTGAACAATTGTAACTGTAAAGTAAAGAAAGACTAACACTCGATATACGAGGAAAGCCCTTGATCAGTTGTTAATGGCCGGTACAAAACCTCGGGAGGAGTCCTGCCTTATTTGTTAATATTAAAAAATGGTAAAAATAGTTACAACTTTGGAAGTAAGATGAACAAACTATGATTACAATGTAGTATTGTGTGTGTGAGTAGAAAGAGTATTAGCTAGTGTTAAAGTAGTTAAGTGTCAATCTTGTGTCCTATTTCGTTCTTCATGCCCCTTTTTATAGTTACACATGAAATAAATAATAAATCCCATGATATCCGCTGCTTAGTTGTGCTCCTTGAATGCTTCAAGTGAACGTTGGAGCTGTTTCAACTAAGTCATACGTTGGTATAACAATTTCCTTGTTTTTCGAATTAGCAAGAATGAACAACTGTAACGGTAAGTAAAGAAAGACTAACACTCGATATACGAGGAAAGCCCTTGATCAGTTGTTGATGGCCGGTACAAAACCTCGGGAGGAGTCTAAGCCCCTTCCTTATTTGTTAATAATAAAAAATGGTAAAAAGGGTTACAACTTTGGAAGTAAGATGAACGAACTATGATTACAATGTAGTGTTGTGTGTGTGAGTAGAAAGAGTATTAGCTAGTGTTAAAGTAGCTAAGTTTCAATCTTGTGTCCTATTTCGTTCATCATGCCCCTTTTTATAGTTACACATGAAATAAATAACAAATCCCATGATATCCGATGCTTAGTTGTGCTCCTTGAATGCTTCAGGTGAACGTTGGAGCTGTTTCCACTAAGTCATACGTTGGTATAACAGTTTCCTTGTTTTTTACATCCTCAGGATATAACTGTCCATCCTGACCATATTTCTTTGCCATCCTGAGCATAGTTGTCATTTATTGATTCTTTAACATCCTAACGTGCCATTTTTAGAATACAAGTAAGCATTTAACATATTTAACACATTTAGCACTCTACCTCACATTTTCTGATTTGGAAAACAAAGTTATTTTTACTTTTTACTAAGTAATTTTTGAGCAAAACAATTTGGCGCCCACTGTAGGGCAAGTGGTGCTATTTTTAACAAAATATTTGTTAAAATTTTTCCTTAATCAACTCATTTCAAAAATCTTCTCAACTATTGCTTCTAACCAGAAATATGTTTCCTCATCCATGCCATCTTCAACCTCTACTAGAAATGTGACATTGCCACCCCACCTGCATTCTCAAAGAGTTCCACTTCTCAAACTCCACCTAGACCTGTATTGGGGACATCTGGACTCACTCCTCCTGTTTTGGTATCGAATGATGTGATTCTCTCAATGTTTACACTAATGAAGAGCCAACAGGAAACAAATCAGATGTTGATGAGAGAAATTCAATCTCTCAAGACATCTTCGAAGAGACCAGTTGAGGATGTGATAACACCAATACAACCCAGGGTCTTGGATTTCAACTCTACCATCTCTGGGGGCAATCATCAGGGACATTTCCTTCCCATGAATACAGGATACACTGCTCCTGAGACTACTACAGCACCCAGGATGACCACAACAAGGGATCCAGGATATACACCTGAGCCATCCCGAGGATACAACAACAATGGTAACAATTTAAGTTCAAGTACTTTTGCTACTAACGATGTTGCTTCTTTGCAGGATACATGTATAAACCCACAATTAGCAAGGGAGCTTCAAAAGATCAAGGACATGGTATCTAGTGTACCAGGGATAGTACAACCAATCCTTGAAGTATCCTCAGCATGTCACAGGGTGTCTCGCTTTGCACCTCCAATATGTGACGCAGAAATTCCAAAGAGATTCCAGACTACAAGCATGAAGCTTCATGATGGATCCATAGATCCTGAAGAGCATGTGGCACAATATAGGGAAAGGATGGAAATAAATCCAATTCCTGCTGGCCTCAACGGATCATGCTTATGTAAAGGATTTGGTTCCACCCTCACTGGTCCAGCCTTAAAATGGCTCCTAAGTGTTCCACCATATTCTATTACTTCCTATGCACATTTGATTAATATGTTTAATAACCAATTTTCTTGTAGCCGAACGTTTGAACGTTTGACAAGTGACTTATCACGTAAACTCAGCCACATGGAGAATCACTAAAGGAGTATATCACAAGGTTTGGGAAAGAAGCACTTGACATCCCAAACTTGGATGTCACAACAGCAGTACAAGCATTCAAGATGGGACTACAAAGAGATTCACCTTTCTACCAAGAATTGGTGATGAATCCTTGTAGGAACTTGGACGAAGTCAGAAACAGGGCTCTTAGGTTCATACGTCTTGAGGATGATAAGAAAATCCAGGAGAGGATAGAAGAATCCTCAAGATACAGGAATCCCAATGAAAAATCTACTCCCACATACGAGCCTTATAAGCATAAGCCTTATGCTAGACCTGATAACAAAAAGTTCAATGTGGTTGAGGATGACGATGATGAGGATTGTCCTAAACTTTGAGATTATTGTTTTTCTGTGGATGTAACAAGATTAATGTATGCTATGAAGGATCTTGGTGATAAAGCAAGATAGCCAAGGGAGGATGGCAAGTCAGGATGGAAGGATAAGTCAAAAGGAAATAACATATCTTCTAAGTAAGGGCCATCTTAAGGATCTCCTAGGCAAGAAGAAGTCGAAGATTCAGGATAGCACTAGCATCCCAGAAAGGGCAGCATCTCCACCCAACGATGTTGGCATTATTAATGTCATTTTAGGTGGTTCAGATATTTGTGGTACATCCTACTCAGTAGCTAAAAGGTATGCAAGGGAAACAAAATCAGAAAAAGGAGAAAAACCCACAAAGACCACCATCCTGACAACTTCGAAAGTGATTAGCTTTGAAGAAGATGATCGAGAGAATATCCTTGACCCTCACCATGATGGTTTGGTGATAACTCTATATACTGCTAATCATTTTGTATTTTTATCAAAAGATTTTCATTTACATCCTGAGGATGCTAACATCCTGAAATTTTTTGTTTAACAGGTGCTTCGTTTGCCAAGATTGCTACTCTTGTAAACGACTGTTTTCTCTGGTGTGAAGTTGTTTACATGTTACCTAAATCAGAAAGGAACTTTGAAGTGGAAGAAAGTTATACCACCAGTCAAGCCTCTAAGATGTCTGGTGAGTATGTTATGTTACATCCTGGGGATGTTTATTATTTTATTTACTAATCCTGTTATTGTTTTAACCTCGGCCAAGAAACTAGCTTCCTTTGACCTGGATGATATCGATAGCATGGATGCCAAGGCAAGCAAAGTGACCTCTCCATCTCCTTCAAGCTCCAAGATGGCTACTCCTTCATCCAAACCCCCTAAGTCTAGGGCTGCTGCTGCTTCAAAGAAAAGGAAGGGGAGTGCCGCTACTGCCATTGCTCAGGAGATCACCCCTGTTGAGGTTTTGAGCTGTAACGATATTTTGAGCAAGATCTCCCAATTCACTCTTTAGGTATGGTCTTATCCTGAGAATAACACTGATATGTAAGTGAAAAAAGGTCAGGAATACTTACCTTTTCTTTTCTTGTTAGGGCCATGAATATCTGTCAAAGTCTCTGGATGCTGTTGCCCAAGAACTTCATGAGGCCAAGACCAAGCTTGAGGACGTCCAGAAGATTTCTCATGATAAGGGTAAATATCTTGAAGGCAAGCTGGCAGAGACTAAAGTTTAGTTGAAGCAAGTGAAGGCAGAGCATGCTAAGGCCATGTTGGATCAGGAGAAGGAGGCACAGGATCACAGGAATGGGCTCATCAAGTCTGCTACTATTTCTATCTTTCAGGCCAAGGTGAAGATGGCTCTCCAGGCCAAGGATCTAGGTTTTGAACAGAATACCTGGGATGTCGAAGCCTGGAAGGAGAAAATCAAAAGCCTGGGCGGAAAAGAAGTGGTTTATGAGCTTGCTCCTGTTGCCCATCCTGAGGATGTGGCCAAAGATCCCGAGGATGCAAAGGTGAAGGCAGCAGAGGCCAAGATTGCTGAGGTGGTGAAGGACCTGGCAGTAGGCGATGAAGGATGTGTTGACTAGGCTGGAGCCCACTTTTTTATTTGATCTTTTTTGGTTGTGATGGTAGTCTTAAGGTTGAACAATTTCAGACAATTATTATAATATGTACTAATTTAGGATATTGTAAGGTTTGGGGTGGAGGGATCTTGGTTTCAAGACGAATCCCCAAATCTTTTATTGACCCGGACCGTAGATGTTGACCCCTGGTGGATGGGTCCTGATTTTGGATGAATCCCGGGGTTGACATCAAATTTTGACTATAATGCATTAATAATATATGGTAACGATCTTTTGACGCTATCATCCTTGTGTTCTTTATCTCTTTTGATATTCTTCAAACATTAGCAAACACTTAGGATGTAATGAAATGATCAAAAACAAAACCTTTTGTATTCTTCTCATTTCTGATCTTGTCACATTCTTCATAAATCTTTATTATTCTCAGGATAGGTTTTATCATCCTGAGGATGTCCCTAGTTTCTTCTTTATCCTTGGGATGGTTTTATATCCTGAGGATGTCCCCAGTGTAATATCTTCAAAATAGACTTTAAGTCCACAATCCTTTCTGAGAAAGAATTTAATATTATCCTGTAAAGGAAAACTTTGTTATTATACTGGCGACTTAGGCCTTCGGTTTAACTGGGATCAAACCCCTTTGTAATAACTGGGTGACAAGACCAATATTTAACATCTTGAGAATAACGAGCGACAAGGCCCTTAGGAATAACTGGCGACAAGGCCGTGGTGACTAGACCAAATACGTAAGAGACATTAAAAAATGTCTAAACTTTAAGAGCTCAATGTATATCTCAAAGACAATGAAATTGTCAGCCACTTTTACATGGACTGGTCCCACCATCCTGAAAATATACATGAGCAATGTGTGCACCAGGCGAGGGTGTTCATACAAGTCACAATTCCAGGTGCGGAAACCCTAGAATTGAACAAAACGATAATACGCAAATCAAAACACGTAAGACACCTTTTCAATCTCCATTTTTATAGATAATTTGATCAAAACATGTTTACAATCAATCTACAAGTTAATCTAGACCAACAAAAAACAATCACACTCTAGAGAGAAACCTGACCTCGACACACACACATTCAATAACTATTCTAAACATCAAAATGAGCAAATCCTATTTATAGCCACTGCACATTCGCCCATAATGAAGGTACGAATGTGGACTATGTCCACATTCGCCCACTTCCTTAGTATGAATGTACATTGTCACATTGATATCCTCCACATTCGCCCTTTTTCTTTCACCTTCGCCCTCTAGATATTCACATTCGACCCTTAATCTTCACCTTCGCCCCTTTTCAAGATATGAATGTATCTTCATGTTTAAGTCTTGGTCGTTTTCTGATTATCTGGACCTTCCACATTCAGTACCGGATCACTAGCTAGGGACATACATGAATAATGCACTTAGAATTTCCCCCTTGGACCTAGCTAGTGATGTTTCAAATTAGAAAGTTATCAATTCTTCAAGTCTTGATCTCATCATCTTGAACGACTTGAAAACTTTCCATCTTCATGCACGTTTGTGTCGAAGTTCCTGTCTATCTCTCCAGTAAGCTTTGAAATCTCAGACAGACTCAAGAAATCTAGGCTTTATCATTTGTTGGTCCAGAGATGAAGATAGACAATAATCTTGAATTCTTCAATCTTCAGTCATTTCTTTAACCTCTTACTAGCTTCTGTTGTTCTGGTGATCTTGATGTTCAGGTTTGGGTCTTGTTTAGTTACACACTTTGTCAATGAGTCTTGAGCAGTGCACCTGTTGTGTTTGATTCTGCAGAAAAATTTACTAAAAACTGCACAAACTACAACCAGCGTTAGACACGACAAAAATCTCGGAAGTACTCTTCACATTCCTTTTGACCCTCAATAGTTCTCCCCCTGAACTATAAAACATTTTCAATATGTACCAGAAACTTAAAAATTTGCAATCTTTTTCAACTTTTAAGTATATGAGCCTTCTCATTCAGTATCCCAACATCGGTTATCGAAAATAAAATTAAAACAAAACTTTTTGATTTTTCAAAGTTTATGCTAAAACACACCAAAAATCTTTTTGGATTTTCAAATGTAATTGCATAAAAGTAAACTAAACATATTTTTGTGAATTTTCTGGCAAGAGGATCATATCAGTATTGAAACAGTCAGTCATAACTCTTTTTGATCAATTTTCTGTTTTTGTCATTGAGCATCCTACAACCATTACCAGTATGTTTGTCCACTTAAACTCAAAATCATCATTCATTGCTCAGCACTTTAGATACGTTATGGTAATATTAGATACTGAGTAATCTATGGTCCCCGCATTCGCGACACATTCCCGTATCAAGAATTGCACAAAGCTTCATCGTAACGCGTGATTATACTGAAGTTATCCGTTAGTTACAAGGTATGAGGCACAGTGGTGACAGGTCAGCAAATTAATGCTTCAAAGCAACTTATGCACTCTACCAGGGTGAGGACTAATATCATACATGACTTTCATCATAGTATTGATACGATGCATTAGATAATCTTTGATTATCATCACACATATTAGGTTCCTCATTCGGTAACTTATGGTTTTGGCTATTAGCTCTTTTTAATAAGATACCCTGACTGAATCTAGGTCTGTAAATCAATACAGCAAAAGATCAGTTAGGCCATCCCCAGATAACTTTCAATATAACGACCCGAAACCTCTGATTTTGGCAATCTATCAAACGAAATTTCGGTACTAAGACCATATGCCAACGATACGTTGATCCACATGATTATCAGTTGTTGATTTTAAGTTTATATCACCATGCTGAACTTTAAACTTTGATTTCCAGCCTACCAATATATAATTGTAGTGGCTACTCAATGTTTATCAATTCATTTTTGTTTTTAGAGTAGTCTGACAGTCCACTGATGTACTATCAGCTCCTCTTTTTCTCCAGGAAAACTCATTTTTGATTTTCTATTTTTTTTTAATTTTTTTTTCTGAAATTTTCTCCCCCTAAAAATCTAAAAAAAAGCATATTTTTGGATTTTTTAAACTTTTTGAGGAAAAACAAAATAAAATGATATCCGATGCGGTTTACTCATTGAGTTTCAAAAACCATTTTCCACTCAGATTACTAGACTCATTAAGATCTTTCAATTAGCAAACCATTAACAAAGATAAGAGAGTTTAGAATAAACCATTTTGTCGTATCTGTTGTAAAAATCCAAAACCTGAGAGCAATTGCATGAGATTGCAACTTTTTCCGGCTTCACAGGTTGGAAACACACTACAAACACTTTCCTCTCTGTTGAAATCATGTTTTCATTCTTCACCTCTCCAATAAATAGCTTGTATACAGATGCTCCACTATCAACTATCAAAGAACAGCTAATAGGTCTGTCTGGAACAATCTGCACACTTATTAAACAATTAGTACGAGAGAGGTACCCATCCATTCACAATGATGGGTCGTCCAAGGTCATCAATCCTCGGAACATCAATCCATTCTCCTTTTGAAAAATCAATTGGTTTTTCAATGGATTGATTTGAAGTAGAAATTGCTATTGATTTAGAAAGTGATTTGGGTTTCCAAACACGTTCAGAGTTTATTTTAAATTTTGTTGAAATTGTTTTGATTTTTGACTCTACAGATTTCTTATTTGAAACCTGCTTCTGAACTTTGTTTGGAATCTTCTCAGACTTAACTGATGAAGACCCAGGTTTAGAGTTATTCTTAGGCTTAGCCTTAGAACTCCCCCTTACCTCAGCAACCCTATCACAATCTCCATTTTTATTCAAAGCAATTTTGTTGCGATTGTCATACACAACAAACTGTTTCCCCTTTTGTTTATTGGTTTGGTTTGGGGCTACAGGCCTTTTGACATTGCCTGAATTTTTAGCAAATTTCACTTTGGTCTTTTTCTGTTTAACATACGGACAGGAAGCAACTAAATGCCCACACTCTCCGCAGTTATAACAAGACCTATACTCTTAAAAATCACATGCATATCCTTCATCCCAAAACCAATAGGGACAATAAGCAGCAATATGACCACCTTCACCACATTCAAAACAGTTTCTCCATTCAACATAACCATGAGAATACTGTGGTGAGTTGTTTCCCCAATAACCATCAAATCGAGAATTATATGAATAATCATAATAGTCATATGATCTAGATGAAAAATTTCTTGAATTCTTTTGATGAGAATTTTTCATCTGATCATTTCCTTTCGATTTGTTTGGTTTTGGTCCTTTTACTTTAGAACCTATCTTATTTTCAACATTTTTCTTTTCAACATTTTTCTTTTGATCCTCTTTATTCTCATGTTGGTTAGGACTGAGTTCAAAATGAAGATGATCAAATTGATTTCTAAATTGATTTATCAAATCATGATTATTGACAAAAATACATTTAAGTAGAGATTGTTCGATATTATCAATTGGAAAATCTTTGTTGAAAATCAATTTGTCATGTCCTTCCAACATGTAGGATCCTTCCATTCCATCAGGAAATTTAAATATGGTTTTCTCATCAGACTCATGTTCTGAAGTGACTACCACATTTTCAATTTTCTGACTAGAATCGGACTTCACCTCAGAGTTTGAAACATCAACACAAGATGTTGTGTCTTTCAACTCTGATGTTTTGTTATTTATTGAAAAGCTTTTATTCATTTCTATCATTTCTTTCTTTAAAGTTTCAATTTTTTTTAACAAATCTTTTTCATTCTTTTCAAAAACTTTATTTTGGTTTTGACAATTTTCTAGCTCATTTGCTAGGTTCTGTTTGTCCTTAATAAGTGTCATCAATTCACGTTTCAACTTGACACATTCAGAACAACTAGCACACTCAAAACTAGATCTTACCTCAGCTTCTGATTCATTACCATTATCAGATTTTGCATCACCATTTGAGAGGTCACTCTCTCTTGATTCACTTTGTTCTGAATCTGTATCAGAACTCAAGACACTTCCTGACAATTCACTGGAAACATCATTTCCCATTTGTTTGACTAAACACACAACATTTCTTTGAACACCTTCACTGTTAACACACTTGTTAACATGTACCCTTTCATCAGTTGGTTTCGGTGTCTTTGGAAATCCCCAAATGTTGTCAACTTGAGAATTTTGTCTTTGTAATTGTTGTCATTCAGCTTCTATCATAGCTCTTATCTGCTCATCCGTTCTTGATATGGTCAAGTAATTCATCATTTTTCCAACAAAAATATTTCAAAAATTTTTTAGGCCTTAAATTCTACGTTCGCCCCTGTATGAATCTACTTTCGCCCAAACAGTAACCCCGAATGTAGAATTATGACCAGAATGTAGAATATCCTCAATCCTGTTCCACTTTCGTCCAAACTGTGTCACTTTCGTCCACTTCTTTTTCACCTTCGCCCGCCCGATGAACCAAAGGTAGAATTTGTCACCCGAATGTGGAAACTTCAAACACAACAACCTAGGTTCGACCTGAATAATTGTACCTTCATCCAAAAATCCCTCAGGTTCGCCCTAACAAGGTCAGGTTCGCCCATTTCTCTCTAGGTTCGCCCATATCATCTTTGAAAAACGGTTACACTTTGAAAAACGGTTATTTTGATCAGAGATTTTCAAAAGTTTATAGATTTTCATGATCTTAATCAGGTTATGATTCGGAATTGATTTGGAACAACTTTAATTCTTGGAAAACTTGATTTTAACCACAAATTCAATTCGAAAATCTTCAAAATCACTCAAAAACCATTTTTATTCAAAAACAGATGAATATTGATCAAAATTAAGTCCAAATCAGCTCTGATATTATCAATTTTGTTGTTGTATGATCCGTATGGCTCTGATACCACTTTGTAGATGAAGAATTTTAGTTAAAACAGGATATTATGATCATACAAGTCACAATTCCAGGTGCGGAAACCCTAGAATTGAACAAAACGATAATACGCAAATCAAAACACATAAGACACCTTTTCAATCTCCATTTTTATAGATAATTTGATCAAAACATGTTTACAATCAATCTACAAGTTAGTCTAGACCAACATAAAACAATCACACTCTAGAGAGAAACCTGACCTCGACACATACATTCAATAACTATTCTAAACATCAAAATGAGCAAATCCTATTTATAGCCACTGCACATTCGCCCATAATGAAGGTACGAATGTGGACTATGTCCACATTCGCCCACTTCCTTAGTACGAATGTACATTGTCACATTGATATCTTCCACATTCGCCCTTTTTCTTTCACCTTCGCCCTCTAGATATTCACATTCGACCCTTAATCTTCACCGTCGCCCCTTTTCAAGATATGAATGTATCTTCATGTTTAAGTCTTGGTCGTTTTCTGATTATCTGGACCTTCGACATTCAGTACCGGATCACTAGCTAGGGACATACATGAATAATGCACTTACATCCATTCCCCATTTTATGAAGGGCCATGGTGAAATAATAAGATGTAGTGGTTCAGCAGGCTGGTGAAGGATATTGCTATGTCTTTGGCATGGATCACACTTTTGGGAATATAGCATGGCATCCTTCTTCATGGTTAGCCAATAGTATCATATCCTTAAGGTCTTCGAGTAGAGAGATCTTCCTCCTGTATGATTTCCACAATCTCATTCGTGGATATCTTTGAGTACTTCGTTTGCTTCGTCTTTGTTGAGACACCTCAAATATGGACCTTCAAGAGATTTTCTATACAAGATATTGTCTATGATTGTAAATTTTGATACCTTCATCCTAAAAGCCTTTGCGTTTTCTCCATCCGGGATGACGTCTTCTTGTACATATTTCACTATGGGAGTCATCCATGATAAATCGTCTTGAACCTGAGTGGTTAAAACAGTGATATCCTCGGGATGGACTGTTTTATCCTCAGGATGTTTAGTTGCATCCTCGGGATGTGCCTGGCTATCCTCATGATGCCATTCTTCGATTGCTGGTTTCAGGATGTAGATGATGGGAATCTTGGATCCTTCTGGTAAATTTAAAGAGGATCCCAGATTTGCTAAAGCATCAGCTTCAGCGTTTTCTTCCCTAGGTACCTGTTTTAGTGAGAATTCTACAAAAGAAGTAGCTAAATTTTTAACAATTTCGAGATAAACAGCTAACTTTTGTCCCTTTACTACATATGATCCATTGAAATGGTTAGTAATCAACAAAGAATCAACAAAGACTTCAATATTAACAATATGCATGTCGCTAGCAATGGGGTATCTTGTCCCCTTGTGGCGATTTTAGTAGTATCCCTAGACCTGTGCCTCTTGCATTCGAAGCACCATCAGTGTATAGAATCCATTTTTCTAAATTTTCATTTAATTGTTGAACTTCAGACTCTACTTCACTTAGGATGTCACTACTGAAATCAGCCACAAAGTCTGCTAGAGACTGTGATTTGATTGCATTTCTAGGCTAATACTCCAAGTCAAAAGCACTTAATTTAACTGACCATTTTGCCATTCTTCCAGACATTTTAGGTTTTCTAAGTACATTCTTAATGGGATAATTAGTTTGAACATATATTTTATGTGTTTCCAAATAGTTCCTTAACTTAGTAGAAGCCATTATTAAAGCTAAGATAAGTTTTTCGAGATGTGAATACCTGGTTTCAGCATCTAGTAGAGTTTTACTTACATAATAAACATGATGTTGTTGCCCTTCGAAGTCCTTTACCAAGACAGCACTTATTGCATTCCCAAAAACTGCAAGATATAGCTTGAGAGGTTCTCCATCCTCAGGTTTCATCAATAATGGAGCTGCTGCAAGATAATCTTTCAGCATCTTTAATGCTTCCTCAAGTCTCTATCCCCAGTCAAATTTGTTATTCTTCTTCAGGATGTCGTAGAACTCCTTGCATTTCTCTGAGAATTTTGAGATGAATCTATTCAGGGCTGCTATCCTTCCAGTTAGCCTTTGCAAATCCTTGATATTTCTTGGGGATTTGAGATCAAGGATGGCCTTCATTTGTTCAGGGCTAGCTTCTATCCCTCTTTTTGTTACTAGGTATCCAAGAAACTTTCCAGCTCCAACTCCAAAGTGGCATTTTGTTGGATTTAACTTCATATTGTAGGCATCCAGGATGTCAAAGGCTTCTTTGAGATCCTAAAGATGATTCTCTGCTTTCTTGGATTTTACCACCATGTCACCAATGTAGACCTCCATCGTGTCCCCAATCTTTTCCTTGAACATCATGTTCACTAGCCTTTTATTGGTGGCACCTGCATTTTTTAGTCCGAATGGCATGGCTATATAACAATATATACCTGATGGTGTCATGAATGTTGTATCCTCCTGATCATCTGGTTCCATCTGAATCTGTTGGAATACTGAGGATGCATCAATGAATGTCAGCATTTCGTGGCTTGCTGTAGCATCCACTGTTTTGGTCAAAAATTACCTAGTAGAAATAATTTTGTATTCCAAATTAAAAATTGTGAGGTAGAGTGCTAAGAGTGTAAGTTTATTTCTAAAACTAGTTATATTATGAAAATGTTTGATCAGGATGCAAAAAGGAGTAAATAAGTGACAACTATGCTCGGGATGGCTTAAATTTGCTTCGGGATGGATAGTTATTTCCTCGGGATGGAACGGTTTGTAATGAACGAATTAAGGAGTAAAACACAAAGAACAACACTTGATCTACAAGGAAAGCCCTTGATCAGTTGTAGATCGCCGGCATAAAACCTTGGGAGGAGACTAGGCCCCTGCCTTGTTTGTTATTATTAATTTGGTAAAAAAGTACAACTTTGGATGAGTAAGTGGACGAGTGTACTAAGATTACAATGATTGTGAGAGTGTTTCTATGTGTATGTGTGCAGCCATAGTGTGAGCTATGTGTCAGTAAGTGTCCTATACTTGTCTAATACTCCCATTTATATAGTATATGAGAATAACTAAAGAATCCCGTGAGATCCGCTAAGTAGTTAAGCTTCTTCAATGTTGTGTAACAGCTGTTCCAGGTGAACGTTGGAGGTCTTCAACAGAAAGTAGTCGTTGGTTAACGGTTTCTCCTTAGCTAGTCAATGTTCCAGCTGTTTCCTTGTTTATCGCCGATATTAAATGTATATCGGTTACAACTTTGACTCCATCTTCAATCTTAGACTGTGAGTTACATTTCTATCTTGGACTTCTTCAATTCTGGATTATAATATAGACGTTGCTGAGTATATAAATCTATATTATAACTTAGTTGTAGCTGCAATTATACATAAGAAAGCTAATTCGTTAGTTCATTCTCAGGATGAGCACATGCGGAATTACTGTTATATCCTGAAGTCAGCAGAGTTCTTCAGCATCCTGAGGATGGTTCATTAGGGATGTAAGGTAAAATCATCCTGAGGATTTTCACCCACAACAATTGTTCCCAAAAAATATGTTACCGTTAATATCTTTCAAGGTAAAAATATTTTTTAATCTAAATATCTTTCTCTAATGACTGATGGGATGTCTTGTAAGGATGACAACGGCTATTTTCTCGACGTTAATTATGTGATGACTGTTACAAACATCATCCTCTACCCACTATATCTAGAGCTTTATCCCTTCATTTATAATCACATTTGATTTTTAAGAAGGTAATTTCTCTCTTCTTTCTTCTACTTTTTTCTTTACACCTGCAAAAATATTAGTAGTATTCCGAAGATGGCAAAAAGATCCACAAGAGCTTTGGGGTGTGTGGGAACTTCCAGTGACTTCATTCCCCAAAACCTCTTGAGTTATCCTGAACAGGAGATCTGTTCTTTTGATGACAAGGAGATTCGAGCCCTAAAAAGCTCAAGAATCTTCCCAAGCTCTGCTGAGTTTCGCCCTTATGATTCTCATGCAAGATCAGATTTTTCATATCCTACCTGGGTCTGTTTCCTGTACTTACCATTCCTTCTAGGGTTGAGGTATCCTTTTCCCACGTTTATCAAAGAATTCTTTGATATGACTGGGATGGCTTATTCCCAAGCCATGCCTGAACTTTGGAAGATTCTGATAGTTTGTAGCAGGCTCGTTAAGGATCATGGTGTTCATCTTCAAGTGGGGGACCTAGCTCAAGTTTATAAGTTGAGGACACACGGTTCCCATAGTTATGTTCTTCAAGTTATAGAAAAGGATCCACCCTTTCTTTTTAATGTGGTAAAATCAGAGAAAAATTTGAAAACAAAATTTTTCTATGTTAAGAGGAGCTCTATTCCCCAAGGGGATGAAATCCCCTTTTATTGGTTAAAGAGTGGTAAAGTTATTTTTAGTATTTTTATGAAAAAGTTCTTGGTCACATCCTGAAGATGCTAAGATCCTGAAAACATTTTGTTCAACAGGTGCTTCTTTTGCCAAGTTTGCTACCCCTGTGAACGACGCTTTTCTTCGGTGTGGAGTTGTTTATAAGTTACCTGAATCAGTAAGGACCTTCGTAGTGGAAGAAAGTGATACCACCAGCCAAACCTCTAAGATGTCTGGTGAGTATGTCATGTTACATCCTGAGGATGTTTATCTTTTTTTTTTATTTATTAACCCTGTTATTATCTTAGCCTCAGCCAAGAAACCTGATTCTTTTGACCTGGACGATATTGATAGCATGGCTACCAAAGTGTCCTCTCCCTCTCCTTCAAGCTCCAAGATGGTCACTCCTCCTTCCAACCCCCTAAAACTAGGGCTGTTGCTGCTGCTTCAAAGAATAGGAAGGGGAGTGCTGCTACTGCTATTGATCAGGAGATCACCCCTTTCGAGGGTTTGAGCTGTAATGAGATTTTAAGCAAGATCTCCTAATTCACTCCTCAGGTATGGTCTATCCTGAGAATAACACCGTTATGTTAGTGAAAAAAGTTTAAGAATACTTACCTTTCCTTTTTCTTATCAGGGCCATGAATATTTATCAAAGTCTCTGGATGTTGTTGCTCAAGAACTTCACGAAGCCCAGACCAGACTTGAAGATGTTCAGAAGATTTCTCATCAAAAGGGCAAATTTCTTGAGGCCAAGCTGGCAGAGACTGAGGCTGAACTGAAGGAGTGAAGGCTGAGCATGCTAAAGCCCTGTTGGATCAGGAGAAGGAGGCAGAGGATCATAGGAATGGACTCATCAAGTCTGCTACTATTTCCGTCTTTCAGGCCAGGGTGAAAATGGCTCTCCAGGCCAGGGATCCAGATTTTGATCAAAATACCTGGGATGTGGAAGCCTGGAAGGAGAAAATTAAGAGCGTGGGTGGGAAAGAAGTGGTTTATGAGCCTGCTCCTGTTGTCCATCCTGAAGGTGCAACTAAGGATCCTGAGGATGCAGAGGTGAAGGAAGCAGAGGCCAAGGTTGCTGAGTTGGTGAAGGACCTTGTAGTGGGCGATGAAGGATGTGTTGACTAGGCTGGAGCCCACTTTTTATTTGATCTTTTGTGGTTGTGTTGGTAGTTTTTGAACAATTTCAGACAATTATTAATATGTAATGGCTTAGGATATTATAAGGTTTGGGGTGGAGGGATCTTGGTTTCAAGAGGAAGCCCCAAATCTTTTGCTGGCCCGGACTATAGATTTTTACCCCTGGTGGATGGGTCCTGGTTTTGAATGAAGCCAGGGGTTGACATCAAATTTTGACTTATGATGCATAAATAATATATGGTAACAATCTTTTGACGCTATCATCTTTGTGTTCCTTATTTCCCTTGATATTCTGCAAACATTAGCAAACATTTAGGGTGTAAAGGAATAATTGAAAATAATACCTTTTGTATTTTCTCTGTTGAATAATTCTTCTGATCATGCCATATTCTTCATAAGTCCTTCTCATCGTCAGGATGGTCTTCATTATCCTGAGGATGTCCCCAGTTTCTTCTTCATTCTTGGGATGGTCTTGCATCCTGAGGATGTCCCAAGTTTCTTTTTCATCCTTGGGATGGTCTTGCATTCTGAGGATGTCCCTAGTGTCAACAATCCTTTATAAGAAAGAATTGTGTTTTAATAATATCCTGTAAAGGAAAACTTTGTTATTATACTGGCGACTTAGGCCTTTGGTTTAACTGGGATCAAAATCCTTTTGTAATAACTTGGTGATAAAACCAATATGTAACATCTTGAGAATAACTGGCGACAAGGCCCTTAGGAATAACTGGCGACAAGGCCCTTAGGAATAACTAGCGACAAGGCCCTAGTAACTAGACCAAATACGTAAGAGACATTGAAAAATGTCTAAACCTTAAGAACTCCATCGTATATCTCAAAGATTATGAAATTGCTAGCCACTTTTACATGGACTGGTCCCACCATCCCAAAAATATACATGGGCATCGTGCGCACCAGGCGAGGGTTGCTAACCCAATGAGAAAGGTGAAAACCTTTAAACCTTAGGAAGGTGTTAGACACCTTAACGGAGGAGAGGGTGGCTAGCCCCTAGTCTTCTAAGCATTCCATCTTCAGGATGGTACTGCAAAATTCTCAGGTTGGACTATTTCTAGACCATGTTTAGTGAAAATATAATCGATCGAAATAAATTAAGAATAAGCACTTACATATGGAGATGATTCATCGATCTCTATCACCCTTCACCTTCATCCCACCTGTGATTCGGATCATGGTACTATTTTCTCTGTTGAATAATTCTTCTGATCTTGCCATATTCTTCATAAGTCCTTCTCATCGTCAGGATGGTCTTCATTATCCTGAGGATGTCCCCAGTTTCTTCTTCATTCTTGGGATGGTCTTGCATCCTGAGGATGTCCCAAGTTTCTTTTTCATCCTTGGGATGGTCTTGCATTCTGAGGATGTCCCTAGTGTCAACAATCCTTTATAAGAAAGAATTGTGTTTTAATAATATCCTGTAAAGGAAAACTTTGTTATTATACTGGCGACTTAGGCCTTTGGTTTAACTGGGATCAAAATCCTTTTGTAATAACTTGGTGATAAAACCAATATGTAACATCTTGAGAATAACTGGCGACAAGGCCCTTAGGAATAACTGGCGACAAGGCCCTTAGGAATAACTGGCGACAAGGCCCTAGTGACTAGACCAAATACGTAAGAGACATTGAAAAATGTCTAAACCTTAAGAACTCCATCGTATATCTCAAAGATTATGAAATTGCTAGCCACTTTTACATGGACTGGTCCCACCATCCCGAAAATATACATGGGCATCGTGCGCACCAGGCGAGGGTTGCTAACCCAATGAGAAGGGTGAAAACCTTTAAACCTTAGGAAGGTGTTAGACACCTTAACGGAGGAGAGGGTGGCTAGCCCCTAGTCTTCTAAGCATTCCATCTTCAGGATGGTACTGCAATATTTCTAGACCATGTTTAGTGAAAATATAATCGATCGAAATAAATTAAGAATAAGCACTTACATATGGAGATGATTCATCGATCTCTATCACCCTTCACCTTCATCCCTTCCAGAGAGATCAGTCACATGCATCCTTAGGCATGGTACTATTTTAAGTGAATAGCATTCCAAGCTCTTGGTAAAATCTCTCCTTCCATCGTTGTCAGCCAATTTGCTCCTTTACCAGCTTCAGAATCGATCAAGTATGGACCTTCCCACTTGGGAGCAAGCTTATCATCGCTTACTTTTGTTGTATTTTGGAAGGCTTTTCTTAATACCAAGTCTCCCTCTTGACATATTCTTATCCTGATGTTCTTGTTGTAAGTTTTAGCAATCCTTTTGTTGATATGCTGCAATCCTTAATTTAGCAGCATCCCTGAGTTCATCCACAGTTTCCAAATCCTGTAGTAATGCTTCGGAATTGGTAGTTGCATCCTGAAGATGTTTCCTTGATGTAGGCATGACTATCTCTGTTGGCAGCATTGCTTCTGTTCCAAAGACCAAGGAGAAAGGTGTCTGACCAGTAGCATTCTTGGAAGTAGTCCTATCAGCCTAAAGTACAAATGGAAGTTCTTCTGCCCATTTCCCTTTCTTTTCCTGAAAGCCTTTGGATTTTCTTCATCAGGAATGACATCTTCTTGTAAATATTTCATTATGGGAGTCATCCATGATGAATCGTCTTGTTCTTGAGTGGCTAAAATAGTGATATCCTCAGGATGGTCTGTTTTATCCTTAGGATGTGCCTGGCTATCCTTAAGATGTGTCTGGCTATCCTCAGGATGCCACTCTTAAATCGCTGGTTTCAGGATGTGGATGATGGGAATCTTGGACCCTTCTGGTAGAGTAAAGGAGGATCCCAGGTTTGCTAAGGCATCAGCTTCAACATTTTCTTCCCTAGGTACCTGTGTTAGCGAAAATTCTACCAAAGAAGTAGCTAAATTTTTAACAATTTCAAGATAAACGGCTAACTTTTGTCCTTTTACTGCATATGATCCATTGAAATGGTTAGTAATCAACAAAGACTTCAATATTAATAATATGCATATCTCTAGCAAGTTGTAAACCAGCAATGAGAGCTTCATATTCTGCCTCATTATTGGTTGTTTGAAATGCACATCTAATGGCATGGGGTATCTTGTCCCCTTGAGTCGATTTTACTAGTATTCCTAGACCTGTGCCTCCTGCATTCGAAGCACCATCAGTGTATAGAGTCCATTTTTCCAAATTTTTACTTAGTTGTTGAACTTCAGACTCTACTTCACTCAGGATGTCACTACTGAAATCAGCCACAAAGTCTGCTAGAGCCTGTGACTTGATTGCATTTCTATGCTCATATTCTAAGTCAAAAGCACTTAATTTAACTGACCATTTTGCCATTCTTCCAGACATTTCAGGTTTTCTTAGTTCATTCTTAATGGGATAATTAGTTTGAACATATATTTTATGTGTTTCAAAATAGTTCCTTAACTTAGTAGAAGCCATTATTATAGCTAAGGTAAGTTTTTCAAGATGTGAATACCTGGTTTCAGCATCTAGTAGAGTTTTACTTACATAATAGACAGGATGTTGTTGCCCTTCGAAGTCTTTTACCAAGATAACACTTATTGCATTCCCTGAAACTGCAAGATATAGTTTGAGAGGTTCTCCATCCTCAGGTTTCATCAATAATGGAGATGCTGCAAATAGTCTTTCAGCTTCTTCAATGCTTCTTCATGTCTCTGTCCCCAGTCGAATTTGTTATTCTTCTTATTCACGATGTTGTAGAACTCTTTGCATTTCCCTAAGGGTTTCGAGATGAATCTATTCAGGGCTGCTATCCTGCTAGTCAGCCTTTGCACATCCTTAATATTTCTTGGGGATTTGAGATCAAGGATGGCCTTTATTTGTTCAGGGCTGGCTTCTATCCCTCTTTTCGTTACCAAGTATCCAAGAAACTTTCCAGCTCCAACTCCAAAATGACATTTTGTTGGGTTTAACTTCATGTTGTAAGCATCCAGGATGTCAAAGGCTTCTTTGAGATCCTGAAGGTGACTTTCAGCTTTCTTGGATTTCACTACCATGTCATCAATGTAGACCTCCATCGTGTCCCCAATCTTCTCCTTGAACATCATGTTCACTAGTCTTTGATAAGTGGCACCTGCAGTTTTTAGCCTGAATGGCATGGCTATATAACAATATATACCTGATGGTGTCATGAATGTTGTATCCTCCTAATCATCTGGTTCCATCTGTATTTGCTGGAATCCTGAGGATGCATCCATGAATGTCAGCATCTCGTGCCCTGCTGTAGTATCCACCATTGAATCTATGTGTGGTAATGGGAATGGGTCTTTAGGACAGGCCTTGTTAAGGTCTATATAGTCCACACATACTCTCCATTTCCCATTCTTCTTTTGAACTACCACGACATTCGCCAGCCATCTTGGGAATTTCACTTCCCTTATCATCTTAGATTTCAACCGCCTGTTTACTTCCTCTTGTATGATGATATTTCTCTCTGGGGCAAACTTCCTTTGTAAGTCCAAGATCTTCTCTACCGGTTATCAAACAAACAATAGAGTGCGGAAAACAAGATTGAATGTGAAGAACAAAAGATTAAAAAAGATGAAATCCCTTGTATTGCTACTTCACCTTGCACACAATCTCTAGGATTGTCTGGTACAAGGTGGTGGCTCTAGAGTTACAAATGAGATGATTAACTTGTCTATCTAATGTCTAACCCTAAAATGAACTAGAACAAAACATTATATAGGGTCCACTAACCACTTGGCCCACATGGCCTAACCCAAGCCCATTAACTAAACTAAGCCCAATTAACACAAACTGGCTTGATAAAGACAAGCGTAAACCTACTCAATTTATGGGGCTTACAATATCCCCCTAGGTTTATGATGTCTTTATTATGGCTCAGTAGGAAGAATCTTCAGATCTTGATCTTCCAGACTTGGGTTCTTTCATCTTCTCTTGGAGGTAGCCTTACAGCTTTAATCATCATCAGCTTTTTCTTGAACATCTTGCTAAAAGAGAACGTGAGAGGAGGATTCTCAGTAGCTCTTTTCTTTGTCAATCTTCTCCTTCAAGTAACTTCACAGGTACTTCTTAAGTTGTACTTTCATCATCAAAAGATGGTTCACTTCATGTTCTTCTGACTCAGGTACATCTTCTTAGTGTGATGATTCATGCTTGTCAGCAACTGGAACTCTTTCACTCTTCATCCTCTGTTTCTTGATTTGAATCAAATTATGCAAATTCTCAGAACTTTGTGAGCAAACAATTTATGCAACAGAGGGTCCAGTATACACATGAACACCAAGTACATCAGTGTACTTCCATTTTAATATTTCAAAACCTGAACTTTGTTCGAGAATCAGTCAAGTCCTCAAGAATGGTCAATTTTTATAAGAAAAAACAAAATAAAGTGAAACTCAAACTATTTACAATGCATCTTTTTGTGAGAATCATGTGCAAGAAGATCATATCAGCTTCGTCAAACTATAACACACCGTTAGTAAATTCGTTCTGATAAACTTATTAAAGTGCCAAAAAGCAGTCCATGACAAACATACACACACGCCTTCAAGTCCGATATTTTTCTTAACGTGTGTTAGACCGAAATAACTGTGTGTCCCACATCATGACATGCCCCCACGATCAAGGTATGCACAAAGCTTCTTCATAACAGGTGAGTAAATTGCTGACATCTGTATGTTTTACAAGGTCAAGATCATCGGTGATCAGGTCTGCATATATCTGGATGCAACAGAGAGACCAATGGATCCTCGACCAGGGTTAGGGCAAATACCAAATTTTCGGTATGATCATTGCTTTAGGCATTTGATTTGTGCCTTTAGCTTGAATTCTCTTTGAGAATTTGGGTTTTGGCATTTCCTTATTGCTCTTTTAAGACATCCTGGGTGTGCCTAGGTCAGCATATATCTGGATGCAGCAGAAGGGCAGCCAGGACATCCCTAGATGTATCAATAATTTAAAGACCTGAAATCTCAGATTTTGGCAATCTATCAATGCAAGATTTAAGACCATAAGATCATACGCCAATGATGTGTTACCCACAAGTTACACAGTCCTTTATCTTTAGCGTTAATTTTGGACTGAGTTCGTTGTGTAGTTTGCCTGCCAGTACATCATATAATGGAGCTGCAATCACACTTGATTTAATTTTCTTTTCGATTTTAAGGTGTGACAACTAAACAGCTGATGTACTATCATTTCTTCTTTTTCGCACCATGAAATCTCATTTTTTGAATTTTTCAATGTTTTTGTATTTTTTTTCTTTTCGATTTTAAGGTGTGACAACTCAACAGCTGATGTACTATCATTTCTTTTTCACACCATGAAATCTCATTTTCTGAATTTTTCAATGTTTTTGTATTTTTCTTAGGGTTTTGAGGATATATCCCCCTAAATTTGTGCTTAAAATTGAAAATTTAAAGAACAAATTTACAACCTAAAACTAAGAAAAATCTTTTTGTGTTTTTCTATAACCATTCTCGAATTAAGGACCAATTACGTTCAAAATTCAATGAATTAGGTTTTGAGCGTACCTCTCTAGCTGATTTTAACCTCCATTATCTCCTTCAAAGGAAAACATACTCACTGTTTGAAAATTTTAAATAAAAATGTATAACAGAGAGATGTCACCTGTAATGTGCGTGGAACAACCATTATCAACATACCAGTGGTCATTGACAATCCTCCTTGGATGTCCCTGCACTAAGAAATGAGATTAGTTGAGCATTGGTACCTAGGCCATCGCGGTCCTGGGCACTCCTGAAGCATCTATGAAAGACATTTCTCTCAAGCACATGTCCTTCTTCTCATTTAGGACTGGTTTAGCTACCGTTGCCTTTGATTTCTCTTTCCAAACAACTTTTGGCTTAACAAGCGGTTTTGCTACTTTCAGAGTAGCAGCTTTCGGTTTCTCAGGTTGTTTTGATTTATGTGGTTGAACAACCTGTCGCTTGTTCTTGGCAACATTCCGGTCTCCATCAGAAGGTTTAACTTTGGGATTCGTATTCTTCCTTGCCTTAGGTTTCTCAACCTTCATTGACTTGGAATAGTGGTTATCCCTAGGCATAACCCTCTCATGTTGTCTGTAATAGGGCACATAAGGACGATGTGCACAGTTTCTTGCTATGTGACCGGGTCTTCCACAGTTGTAGCATGTCTGCTTCTTTGCAAAAGAAACATATCTCGGTCTGTTCGATCCCACTGATGAATGTGAGTGATGGGATCCATTGGATGATTTGTTTGCAGGCTTCTTAATGTTTCTGCTTTGCTTTCAAGATCTTCCGTGTGAACAAGATTGTCTTTGAGACACTGACTATCCTTTAGCTTTCTGTTTAACTTCAGGAACCTGTGCATGAGAGTTAGCACAGGTAGTTTTTCTCTGTGGTGGCACATATTTATCAGTCGTGCCATTAACCGAGAGCTTAGAGACAGACTTTTGTACGTATGCTACAACATTAGCAGATAATTTTGATGTTTTCGAACAAACATTAGCAGTTTCAGAGCAAACAATATCATCCCCCTCAACCTTAACCTCTACCTTAACTTCAGCTGTACATGAGGTAGAAGCATTAGTAACCTTCATACATTTAAAATCTGGGATTGTTGGCTTTATCACACCTGTGCCAACAGTCTTGGATGAGGGATCCTCACATTCTTTTTCAATCTCGGCTGGCCTTGAGCACACAGATTCTTCAGATTTTGGCTCAGTCGAGGGTGTGACGTCTGATTCAGTCGAGCCACTTAATTCAGAAACTTGTGGTGGCTTTACTGAATCCCCTATTGACTCAGCTGCTCTTGAGGACTCACAGCTGGATTCACTAGATGCAATGGATACTGATTTCTCAGATTCAGTTGCTTCAGGTGATTCACATCTGGAGTCACTTTCAGAAGTTTGTGGGGCAGCTGATTCAATTGTGCGTTGTGCCCTGTACTCTTCATAAATCTTTTTGAATGTTTTCATGAAATCAAACTCAAAGGGCACATTTGAGTCTGATTGGGTAGTCAGTTCAGATTTTAAAACAGTTTCCCTCAACATTTCATTTGATTTGGCTGTGTCATTGGAAACTGGAACTTCATCTCTTTTCACATCAAAAACTCTGTCAGTTTCGTTATTTTTCTCAAAATTTAACGTCTCAGTCTGCTTTGAAGCATCTTGAGACTTGACAAAAGTTTTTGATGGGCCCTGCTCTTGCTTAGGTGGTTTGTTCTTGGGTTTAGAGATTTTTACAGGGACCGATCCAGGTTTGGAGATTTCAATTTGATCCCTTGATGGTCGACTGGTTGGCTCTTCTATTCGAGGACCGTATCCTTTAACAAGCAAAGCCAACAATTCTTCATCCGACATGGGAATTGAGGAATAATTTTCATTAAAGGGTGGTGGAATTTCCACAAATCCCAAACCTTTGTTCCTCACTTCCTTTGGTCTGAACTTTAACTGAGTATTGATCATTTTCTCGACTTTGTCACTAGAACAGTCGAATTTTTTAAAGTGAAAATTATCATTTTCAAATTTTGATTTTAAGTCGATCAATTCCGCAGTTAAGGTGTCAGACAGTCGTTTGAAGTGTAAATATCGACATTTGTGATCGCTCACCTCGTGATGCAAGCGCATGATATCGAGTTTTTGTTTTTCGACCATTTCTTTGTAGGAATTAAATTTCTTTTTGATGTTCCAAGTGGCCATTTTCTCATATTCAAGCTGCTTGTATGCCGAGAGAGTTTCTTTTCTAGAGCCTTTAATTTTAAGTCTACACCTATCAGTACAACAAGATTCAGTTAAAATTTCAGATTGTACCTCAGATGCGGATGGCACGTGGTCATTCATGTGTGCCATGAAAGCTTGAGCGGCAGGAGCAGCAAAAACGGCAGGAGCAGTAGGAGCGGAAGAGCAGACAAAGTTTGAATTCAAAGATGAAGTGTCAGAGGCGGATGAGCATGTTGTAGCAGATGTGTTGCTTTGAATCTTCAAATTTGCACACCTAGCATGTTCTTTGACGAGTAAGATTAACTCATCTGACGTCATTTTGGACCAACTTGTTTCTGTGTAGATCTTCATGACATTCATAAACCAGCTGCATGTCGGTTGATCTGGTATTCTTTTTAAAGCGCCCAGAAGACTCTTGTTGACCCATCGATTTGAAACTACGATTTCAGCATTCTTCATGTCAGACAATAGTTCAGTAAATCTGTCAATAAGTGCATCCATGGTTTCACCAGGAATGTAACTGAACCCTTCAAACCTCTTCTCGAACACATCACTTTGAGAAGACATTTTTCTATTTCTGAACAGTGATCCCCCAAAAATGTAGACGTTCCACGAAAAATTTAGTCCGAGCACAGGAAGTCCAACCGTAGTCAACAGGTCAGTCCGAATTCAATAATATCGAGCACCCCAAATTGAACTTGTACACTCCAAGTAATAATACTACCACTATTATTATTGTTGTTATTATTATTATTATTATTATTATTATTATTATTATTATTATTATTATTATTATTATTATTATTATTATTATTATTATTATTATTATTAAGATTATAAAGTTATTATTATAATTATTATTATTATCACAAAAGTCCAAACAAGTCCATGTGATTCCTACTTCCCCAACACAGGGAAAATTGCCAAAATGGCCTTTGACCCAAAGAAATTGCGAAAATAGCCCCCTCAGGCGTCTCGGGAGAGACGCCTCGCACCTCCCGAGGCTTCCCAACCGTCTTTGGTGTCAAATCCCCTACGGTCCAATTACCGTCTGCCACGTGTCCGACGTTAAAAGTCGTCTATGAAATTACTGAGCCGTCTTTGAAATTACCAAGCCGACTTTGACTGAGAAGGAAAAGTCGTCTCCGTGGCGACTTTTCCAAGGCGGCTTTGAAATTACCGAGGCGACTTTAAATAACCAACGGGACTTTAAATTACCGAAGCGACTTTAAATTTAGGGAACCGACTTTGTACTTATATATCTCCAAAAGTCGCCACGAAGACGACTTTTTATACACATCGAGTCGTGTATAAATACCCCATTTCACTTCACAAAATTTATACCCTCTCTCAAATATCTATACTTCACAAAAATTTTACCCTCTCTCCGATCAATGGCTTTTTTATTTTTAAATCCTCCACTTTTCCAACCGAATCCGACCGGGTTACGAATATATTGTCCGGTTCGATTATACTTGGATCGTTGTTACATCTGCGTACAGCTCCTTGGATCGTTGTTGCATCTGCGCGTGGGTTAACCCGTGTAGAATGCATCGATGATGTGGTGGTCTACATTATTGGCAAGTTCGTTCGCCTCCCAAATTTATGTCTCGGTAGTCGACGTGTGCACACTGGAAACTACTGTTACATAAAACGAGGAAACGTCTCGGATTTGTCTATGAAGAGCACATACACCATTCGAAACAATGGTTCAAAGAAGGAAACATCTAACATTAGGATTAGGATCTAGTCTTCAATAGTCTCCCGAGACATTTAGTGTTATAACGCTTTCGTGTAATATTTCAGTTTTTGTAATTGTTGTTGTGTTACAAATTGTAATATTATAATATTTGGATTAATAAAAACATTAATATTTATAAAAACATAAATATTAAAACGGTTCCGTGTGCAAAACCTTTAGAGTTCCCGAGACGGTTTTGGAAACCGTCGCAATAATTACTGTGTTTGGAAACCGTCGCGTCGCATTAATTACCGTGGTTAGACCGTGGCCAAAATTTGTATATAAATAGAAGAACTACGGTGGTTAAAACTCAAACTCACACAACCCAAAATTCAAACAACCGATAAAAACTAAAAAAACACACACCCGCCAAAAATATGATCACATGGACCGAAGAGGAAGAGATGGCCCTTGTGGTCTGCCACAAGGACGCCTCCAATGACCCGGAAATTCAACTCCTTCCACCCCGGGACGATGGGTCAGCCTTCCCACCGGAGGGGTTTTGGCTTCGGGTGTTTAGCGACTTCGTTGAACACATTGGCACCAACACCACCAAGACCGTCAGTGACCTCCAGTTGAAGTGGGCCGACCTCAACATCAAATGTGAGTTGTGGAACAACTTATACGAGCAACAGGTTACCGAAGACCCGGAGCTTGATGAAGAGTTGGCTATCGGATTCACTCAGTATGAGTATGGGGTTCGATATGGCAACGATTTCGAACATGTCGAGGCATGGCGATTGTTGCATCCCAAACTTTTAAGTTTTTTTTTTCTTTTTATGTTTTTAATTTATGTTCTTATTATTATGTTTAATTTTGAATGAATGAAATATTTTTATGTTTTTATATTTAATTTTAGACTTATAAAAAACAAAACAAAACTTATAAAAAACAATCATATTATAAAAAACCTAAAAAAAATCAACTTGTAAAAAAAATGTGGGAACCGTCCGAAGACGGCTCCAATATTTCGGGAGCCCTCTTTGACAAATTCCAGCCGTCCTCGGAAACGTCGGACACGTGGCAGACGGTAATTGGACCGTAGGGGATTTGACACCAAAGACGGTTGGAAAGTCTCGGGAGGTGCGAGGCGTCTCTCCCGAGACGCCTGAAGGGGCTATTTTCGCAATTTCTTCGAGTCAATTTTTTTTTTTTTTTTTTTTTTGTATACCTCGAGTCTCTCTCTACCTCAATATTCTTTTCAATTCTTTCACTTAACTTTCTCTCTCTCTCCCTCTATCTTGAAAATATCGATGTCTCTCTCTCACTACAATCACAAAGGCCAACTCAAACTTTTGTTTCTTTCCTTCTACTCGTGAATAATAAGCACAACAACAACCTTCTCTCTATAATTCTTTCTTTTAAAAGGCATGGTCTATTTCCACCCCCCACTTCTATTTTCACCCCCTTGAAAGCGCCTCGCTTAGGCCTAAGCGAGGCGCTTTCTTTGCTTTTTAACTACCTCGGTACGAGGTCAGAAAAAGCTGATTTTTGACCCAAAGCGCCTCGCTTAGGCCTAAGCGAGGCGCTTCGGATAATATTTTTTTTTTTTTTTTGGTCTTTTGAGATTAAGGTTTAACTTTTTTTTTTAAGTCAGACGTTTTTCAAAAAAACATTTTTTATGTCAATGGGAGGGTAAACAAAATCGTCGATCCGACTGTTGATTTCTTTCTGCAACAAGGAACAAAATGTCAGCTTTTTCCTGAATTTTACTTGCTTGTATGAAAAGTATATTTTAATTGTTCGTTTGACAAACGTCTGGCTAACCTGTCCAGTTATCAATCTCACTGTCCAACAACTGAATTTTACTTGCTTGCATGAAAAGTTTATTTTAATTGTTCGTTTGACAAACGTCTGGCTAACCTGTCCAGTTATCAATCTCACTGTCCAACAACTGAATTTTACTTGCTTGCATGAAAAGTTTATTTTAATTGTTCGTTTGACAAACGTCTGGCTAACCTGTCCAGTTATCAATCTCTCACTGTCCAACAACTGAATTTTACTTGCTTGCATGAAAAGTTTATTTTAAGTGTTCGTTTGACAAACGTCTGGCTAACCTGTCCAGTTATCAATCTCACTGTCCAACAACTGAATTTTACTTGCTTGCATGAAAAGTTTATTTTAATTGTTCGTTTGACAAACGTCTGGCTAACCTGTCCAGTTATCAATCTCTCACTGTCCAACAACTGAATTTTACTTGCTTGCATGAAAAGTTTATTTTAATTGTTCGTTTGACAAACGTCTGGCTAACCTGTCCAGTTATCAATCTCACTGTCCAACAACTGAATTTTACTTGCTTGCATGAAAAGTTTATTTTAGTTGTTCGTTTTGACAAACGCCGGGTAATGAATTTTACTGTAATGATCAGAAACATTCCAAATAACTGTTCAATTTCAGCTTTTGTTTAACTATTTTAGCAACTTCCATAGAGAAGGTATCAATCTTACTTCTTGAGTTGAACTTTCCATGATCTACCTTTATCATCTCAGAGAGATATGTGTCAACGATGAAAGGGAACCCGAAACAATAGAAGTGAGATTGATAACTTCTTCCATCATTGTACATATACCTCCTTATCTAAAAACAAATCACATCATTTGTATTAGTAGTGACCCTCTGGCAAACCTGCGTATGAATAGTGACCCTCTGGCACACCAGTAGAACATTAATCGGTTTCATCTTTGTTTTCTTGAGTTTTGCTTTTTTTGGTGAAATGAACTTGAAGAAATGATTTGGTTGAAGAAAGTTGTGTGCCAGAGGGTCACTATTCATACAAATGATGTGATTTGTTTTTAGATAAGGAGGTATATGTACAATGAACCTTTTACGCTAAATAAAACTTACACACAACTTTTTGCTCTAGTGGTGTGGCCTACCTTTTTGACAAACACCTGGCTAACATGTCCAGTTATCAATCTCACTGTCCTTTACGCAGGTTTGCCAGAGGGTCACTATTCATACACAAAACTTTTTGCTCTAGTGGTGTGGCCTACCTTTTTGACAAACACCTGGCTAACCTGTCCAGTTATCAATCTCACTGTCCTTTACGCAGGTTTGCCAGAGGGTCACTATTCATACACACAACTTTTTGCTCTAGTGGTGTGCTCTACCTTTTTGACAAACACCTGGCTAACCTGTCCAGTTTGCCAGAGGGTCACTATTCATACACACAACTTTTTGCTGTGCTCTACCTTTTTGACAAACACCTGGCTAACCTGTCCAGTTTGCCAGAGGGTCACTATTCATACACACAACTTTTTGCTCTAGTGGTATGCTCTACCTTTTTGACAAACACCTGGCTAACCTGTCCAGTTATCAATCTCACTGTCCTTTACGCAGGTTTGCCAGAGGGTCACTATTCATATTATTATTATTATTTACATTATTATCGTTTTTGCTTTACAATAATAATGTAAATAATAATAATAATAAGGAAGGAAGGTTTTTGCAAAAACGAAGGTTTCCGCGTTAATGCCGATCCGATTGTTTAAAGTATCAAGACTATGAAATTAGTAAAACAACTGAATTTTACTTGCTTCCATTAAAAGTTATTTCAGTTCAAACTTTTCAAACACCTGCAACATCTCAAGAGTCGAGGTCCTCTGAAAAAAGACATCGTACAATAATTACAACATTGCAATATTTGAAACAACTAAAAAGAAGCAAAAATGAATTAAAATTATTTTTTGGTGATTAACAGATAATTTTAAAGAATTAAAAGAAATTCAAGTTTTTTAAAAAAAAGGCCAGAGCGCCTAGCTTTGGTCAAAGCGAGGCGCTTGGGTGCCTAGCTTTGGCCAAAGCGAGGCGCTTGGGTGCCTAGCTTTGGCCAAAGCTAGGCGCTTGACTGGTTTGATTAGACCACAAGCGCCTCGCTTTGACCAAAGCGAGGCGCTTTGGCCTTTTTTTTAAAAAACTTGAATTTCTTTTAATTCTTTAAAATTATCTGTTAATCACCAAAAAATAATTTTAATTCATTTTTGCTTCTTTTAAGTTGTTTCTAAGCCAAGAAAATTATATCTCTCTGTTTCGCTTCGTTTATTGCTCGTTTTGGTTTTCCAGTAAAAACATCCAGCTTTGTACAACTTTGATGAATCATTGTAAGTGGTCCTCCGACTAAACATTCGATACCCATATTTTTTCAAAACATAATTTTTGCATGTTTAATTGATATGTTTGACTTCCAGACTATATTATAATTGATCGTTGGTGGTTTTCATAGCACCTTGTTTGATTACACTCGTGTTCAGCCTTTATCAGGCTGCCTTCATCGTTGACAGTTATCTCTCCGATAAACAACTGTAAAGTTGTTTTACTAATTTCATAGTCTTGATACTTTTAACAACTGACTTTTACTTATGGAATCTTTGTACGAAAATCGAAACCATCTCATTCCATGTTCTCCATATCCATACCTTGTTCCAACCACTAGACAGTACCTGTGGCCAAAAGAACTAGACAGTAAAATCATCTTCTTGTAATTACTTTCAAGTTTTTTAGAATCATTGAAGACACCTTTTCAGTTGTTATCCGAGAGATAACGATCATTTCGTTATCATTGCTAACAGACTTTGACCGATCAACGATGAAGACAACCTGAAAAGTGGATACCATGGATCAGAGAGATTCAAGCTAATCAAACTCATATCTCAAGCCGGTGCAAGTTATGTTGTAGCATCTTTGATCATCTTCTTGTAATTACAACTTTTTCAGTTGTTATCCGACAGATAGCGGTCAACGATGAAGACAACCTGAAAAGTGGATACCATGGATCAGAGAGATTTAAGCTAATCAAACTCATATCTCAAGCCGGTGCAAGTTATGTTGTAGCATCTTTGATCATCTTCTTGTAATTACAACTTTTTCAGTTGTTATCCGACAGATAGCGGTCAACGATGAAGACAACGTGATAGTGGATACCATGGATCAGAGAGATTTAAGCTAATCAAACTCATATCTCAAGCCGGTGCAAGTTATGTTGTAGCATTTTTCATCTATCTCATCACCTTCTTCTAACATTTCAGTTGTTATCCGAGAGATAGCGGTCAACGATGAAGACAACCTGAAAGTGGATACCATGGATCAGAGAGATTCAAGCTAATCAAACTCATATCTCAAGCCGGTGCAAGTTATGTTGTAGCATCTTTTGATCATCTTCTTGTAATTACAACTTTTTCAGTTGTTATCCGACAGATAGCGGTCAACGATGAAGACAACCTGAAAAGTGGATACCATGGATCAGAGAGATTTAAGCTAATCAAACTCATATCTCAAGCCGGTGCAAGTTATGTTGTAGCATCTTTGATCATCTTCTTGTAATTACAACTTTTTCAGTTGTTATCCGACAGATAGCGGTCAACGATGAAGACAACCTGAAAAGTGGATACCATGGATCAGAGAGATTTAAGCTAATGAAACTCATATCTCAAGCCGGTGCAAGTTATGTTGTAGCATCCTTGATCATCTTCTTGTAATTACAACTTTTTCAGTTGTTATCCGACAGATAGCGGTCAACGATGAAGACAACCTAAAAAGTGGATACCATGGATCAGAGAGATTTAAGCTAATCAAACTCATATCTCAAGCCGGTGCAACACACACTTTCAACCCATTCATGGTAAACCCAGGGGAAAATGGCTATATTAAAAAAACTTCAAGATTATTGTTTTGTTTTGTGGATCAGACGAGGACTTGCCTGTGTCTTGAAATTTAATGAAATTTAACGCGCATACCGCATTCAGAGTCTGATTGCACCGAATCCAGTCTTCAAGGTGGACTTATGCACCTGAACGGGAAGTTGAAATTTTGAATGATGTTCGTCGACTACACCGAATCTAGTCTTCAAGGTACCATGGATCAGAGAGATTTAAGCTAATTAAAAAACATCTGGAAACACAAAGATGGAAAAATTCACTAAAAATCCTAAAATTTCGGACCCTAACACACACAAGACGAATGTTGCAACATGAGTTCGACCAAGATGACACACGAAGCTTTAGACTCCAAGCAGATCCCTTGATTTGGGTGGAACAAGGTATCATCAATCTAGTATTAAGCACCTGAACGGGAAGTTGAAATTTTGAAGTTGGTTGATGATGTAAAGTTTAAGTCATCGACAATGATTAGGGTTATTACTTTGTTTTTTAAAATTTTTTAACTTTTTATAATTATTAAATTAAAAAAAATAAAAAAAACCAACTCAAAACATCAAAACAACTACCAAAATAAATTACCCCCTTGAAGCGCCTCGCTTAGGCCTAAGCGAGGCGCTTGGAATTTGAAAATCAGCTTTTCCTGATTCTCGTACTGACCGCATCGAAGTTAGCTCAAAGCGCCTCGCTTTGGCCTAAGCGAGGCGCTTTGAGGGGGTTAAAATAGAAGGGTGGGGGGTTTAAATAATACAACCCTTTTAAAATCCAACACACAGACTGCTCTCTCTCTCTCTTCACAAACACACACACTTTTAACAACAACCAAACAATCAAGATCTACCGAGAAGTATCTGGCCGAATCTACTTTCTCTTCGATCCCAGCCCCAAAACTTTGTTTCCTAGAAGATGAGTTGGTTTCCGGTTGATGTTGTTTTCGTTCAGCTCTCCTTCTGTGTTTTGACAGGTGTGAGTGGAAGTTATGGTTTCTAGTCAGCAGTTGAAAGATGGTGGGTTCCGAAAACAGCTGAGTTCTTGAATGGTGATGTTTGGGTGTCCGAGTGAAGTGTCCGAATCAGAAGCTTAGTGTCCGAGTGAAGACGGTGTGTTCGAGTGGGTTGAAGTGTCCGACAAAATGAAGTTGTTTCCGATGTAGAGATGGGTGTCCGAGGTGTGGGTGTGTCCGAGGTGGGTGTCCGATAAAGAGTGTCCGACCAGAGTTGAGGTGTCCGACAAGAAAGGCAGTGTCCGATCAGATTTTGGAGGCGTGTGTCCGAGGTGAAACGGGGTGGGTGTAGGGGTGTTCACGAGCCGAGCCGATCCGAACGGAGCTTTGCTCGTGCTTGGCTCGTTTACAAACCGAACCGAGCGGAGCGGCTCGTTTATAATCGAGCCGAAAATCGAACGAGCATTCTTCGAGCGAAAATTTTCCGAGCGAGCGCCGAGCGAGAATCGAGCAGAGAATAATATCGACGATTATAAAATTGGGTTGTTTCCTTCGATGTTTTCATTTTCGGGTGACAACTAAGGTCAAAATGTTTAATGATAACACTAATATTGAGATCCCAGTGTCCAAGGATGAGGCTTAGATTGAGGCTGGTGAGGTGATGAGCATACGTCAGACAACAGTTGTTGCATTGTGACGTATGTGTGATATCAAGCGACAATTCGATGGATGACTATTAACATAAAGAAGTTAAGACTGTCACCTCATGACTTATTGTTTTACTATTAAATCTAGTGTTAATTTTTTTATTGTGTTAAGTGCGTTGATTATATTTTGTTTGTATATACTGACTAAAATCCAATAGAATCTTATATATAAAGTCATAAATTTATCTGTAAATTGTGTGTATATTTATTATTAAATAAAAATTTATTCGAGCCGAACCGAGCCGAACATACCTTTGCTCATGCTTGGCTCATTTACAAACCGAACCGAGCCGATCTGCTCATATACAACCGAGCGGAAAATCGAACGAGCAATTTCCGAGCAAATTCCGAACGATCGGCGAGCGCCGAGCGTTTTGAACAGCCCTAGGTGGGTGTCCGAGGTGAGTTTGTGTTGTGTCCGATGAGTTCTCTAGTGATGATGATGCTTAGTGACGAAGTTGGTTTTGGAGAGACCAACGAGATTTCAAACACTTTCCGAAAATACTGTTTCCAATGATATCACCAAATCAGCCTTCAAACCAGTTGTTGACTTTTGTGATAGATAGGTGAATGAGCTGTACACTTTAATTATTAAGAACAAACTCCCAAATAATAAGGAAATATGATCCTTTCCTTTTGAAAAGATATTCTGTGACGATATCTTTAAAAATAAACAACCACGAAAAAGTTGAGAAACAACTTTGGAATCACTAAAAAATAGATCAAACACCCTTTGTGACTGTTCTTCGTGTTTTTAATGTTCTTCAACCAAATTCAAGTCTGCCAAAAACTCTAAAACACCAAAAAATGATTAGATAAATAAAATTAAAAATAGATGCGAATTAAAGCTGTTAGAACCGACAAAGCGCAGCAGCAAAAACTCCTTTTTTGTTCTTCGAATGATTCCGAAACCGAGCCTTCCAAAGACTACATAGGCTCTGATACCAATTGTAAGTCCAAGATCTTCTCTATCGGGTATCAAACAAACAATCAAGTGCGGAAAACAAGATTGAATGTGAAGAACAAAAGATTAAAAACGATGAAATCCCTTGTATTGCTGATTCACCTTGCACACAATCTCTAGGATTGTCTGGTACAAGGTGGTGGCTCTAGAGTTACAAATGAGATGATTAACTTGTCTATCTAATGTCTAACCCTAAAATGAACTAGAACAAAACGTTATATAGGTTCCATTAATCACTTGGCCCACATGGCCTAATCCAAGCCCATTAACTAAACTAAGCCCAATTATTACAAACTGGCTTGATAAAGACAAGCGTAAACCTACTCAATCTATGCGCCTTACATCCTTCTTTTTTGCTGAATGGGCTTGAAACTCTTATCAATCCCAAGTTTGTGAGTAATGACATCCTTAGAGATGCGAGTCATATCTTCATGCTTCCATGCAAAAGTAGACATCCTGCATTTAAGAAATAAGATTAGTGATTGTTCAATATCATGTGGGATATTCTTACTGATTTGCACAGTGATATCCTTGTTACTGTCGTCGAGGCAGACGGCTTTTACATCCTGGTCAGGATGTGTTTTAGCATCCTGAGGATAGCACTGTGCATCCTGCTGTAATTGCTATGCTTGACGGGATGAGGCCTTCATTGATGCCGTATAGCAATCCTTTGCTTCCTGTTGGTCGCTGTTAACCTTCACAACTCCCCAATGTGTGGGTAGTTTCACACACTGATGATATGTCGAAGGGACTGCCTTCATG
Source organism: Ambrosia artemisiifolia (assembly GCA_032199755.1). NCBI lineage: Eukaryota > Viridiplantae > Streptophyta > Magnoliopsida > Asterales > Asteraceae > Ambrosia > Ambrosia artemisiifolia. The sequence goes on from CM063521.1 coordinate 28,959,066, forward strand.
TCATGTATCCAGGGTCTTCCCAGGATGACGTTGTAGCAGGATAGGGAATCTATCACACAAAATCTCTGTATATAATTCACCCCTTCTACATATACTGGTAGCTTAATGTCACCCGCTGTGCTCTTAGTTTCCCCATTGAAGCCCACCAAGATTGATGATCTGGAACTATTTCTGATTCCAGGATGTTCATTCTCTTGAGAGCTTCAAGTTGGATGATGTTCACTGAACTTCCTCCATCTAAGAGAATCATGCGAACAAAGTGGTTAGCAATATATAAAGTAATAACCAAACCGTCATGATGAGGATCAAGAATGTTTTCTCGGTCTTCTTCCTCAAAGCTGATCACTTTGGAGGTTGTCAGGATGGTCGTCTTCATTGGTCTTTCTCCTTTTTGAGACTTTGTTTCTCTCGCGTGTCTTTTAGCAGCTGAGTATGAGGTTCCACAAATGTCTGACCCTCCTGAAATGAAGTTGATAATACCAGCATCCTTAGGTGGGGATGCTGCTCTTTCCAGGATGTTGGTACCATCCTGAGCCCTTGATATCTTTTTGCCCATGAGATCCTCTAGGTGACCTTTGCTCAAGAGATATGCTATCTCCTTCCTCAAGGCAATGCAATCTTCAGTGGTATGGCCGAAATCTTCGTGAAAGGCACACCATTTGGATTTGTCTTTCCATCCTGTCTTGTTATCCTTCTTCGGCCATCTTGCTTTGTCCCCTAGATCCTTCATGGCATACATCAATCCTGTTACATCCACAGAAAAACAGTAATCTGATAATTTAAGGCAGTCATCCTCATCGTCGTCCTCTACCACATTGACCTTCTTATTATCATGCATAGCATATGGTTTATGCTTGTATGGTTCATATGTGGGAGTGGACTTTCGATTGGGATGGTTATATTTTGAGGATGATTCTATCCTCTCTTGTATCTTCTTATCATCCTCAAGTCGGATGAATCTTAAAGCCCTGTTCCTGACTTCATCCAAGTTCCTACATGGATTCATCACCAAATTTGGTAGAATGGTGAATCTTTCTACAGTCCCCTCTTGAAAGCCTGTACTGCTGTTGTGACATCTAGGTTTGGGATGTCAAGTGCTTCCTTTCCAAACCTAGTAATGAACTCTCTTAGTGATTCCCCCTGTGGTTGAGTCACCATGTATAGATCACTTGTCAAACATTCGAACGTTCGACTACAAGAAAAGTGATTATTAAACATGTTAATTAAATGTGCAAAAGAAGTAATAGAATAGGGAGGAACAGTTAGGAGGCATTTCAGGGCTGGACCAGTGAGAGTTGAACCAAATCCCTTGCATAAGCATGCTTCTTTCAAATTGGCAGGGATTGGATTTATTTCCATCCTTTCCCTATATTGAGCCACATGCTCCTCAGGATCTGTTGATCCATCGTAGAGCTTCATGCTTGGAGTTTGAAACCGCTTTGGGATCTCTGCGTCACATATTGGGGGTGTGAATCTTGACACCCTATGGCATGCTGAGGATACCTTAGGGATAGGTTGCACTATCCCAGGCACACTCGATACCATGTCCTTGATCTTCTGAAGCTCCCTTGCTAGTTGAGGGCTTATTCCTGTATCCTGCAAAGAAGCAACATCATTAGTAGTAAAAGTGCTGGAACTTAAATTGTTACCGTTATTGTTATATCCTAGGGATGGCATAGGTGTATATCCTGTATCCCTAGTAGTTGACATCTTGGGGATGAAATCTCCTTGATGAACTCCTCCAGAGATGCCAGAATTGAAATCTAATACCCTTGGCTGCAATGGTGTCCCCATGTCTTCACTCGGTCTCTTCGAGGATGTCTTGAGGGATTGTATCTCTCTCATTAGCATTCTGTTGGTCTCCTGCTGTTGCTGCAGTTGATCCTTTACCATTGAAAACATGGATAGGATCTCATCATTTGACACTAAAACAGGAGAAAATCCAGATGCCCCCATTGCTGGCCTAGGTGGAATTTGAGAAGTAGCACTGTTTGAGAATGAAGGTGGAGGTGGTAAGGCAGTACTTATGGTAGAGGTTGATGAAGGCATGGATGAAGAGACAGTTTTCTGGGAAGACGACATAGTTATCAAGTTTTGTAAAAAAGAATTAAATGAGAAAAGGTTTTAACAAAGTTTTTTGTTAAAATAGCACCACTTGCCCCACGGTGGGCGCCAAATTGTTTTGGTCAAAAATTACCTAGTAGAAATAATTCTGTATTCCAAATTAGAAATTGTGAGGTAGAGTGCTAAGAGTGTAAATTTATTGGTAAACTAGTTATATTCTGAAAATGTTTGACCAGGATGCAAAAAGGATTAAATAAGTGACAACTATGCTCGGGATGGCTTAAATTTGCTTCGGGATGGACAGTTATATCCTTAGGATGGAACGGTTTGTAATGAACGAATTAAGGAGTAAAACACAAAGAACAACACTCGATCTACGAGAAAAGCCCTTAATTAGTTGTAGATCGCCGACATAAAACCTCGGGAGAAGACTAGGCCCCAGCCGTGTTTGTTAATATTAATTTGGTAAAAAAGTACAACTTTGGATGAGTAAGTGGACGAGTGTACTAAGATTACAATGATTATGAGAGTGTTTCTAAGTATATGTGTCCAGCTATAGTGTGAGCTATGTGTCAGTAAGTGTCCTATACTCGTCCAATACTCCATATATATAGTACAGGAGAATAACTAAAGAATCCCGTGAGATCTGCTAAGTAGTTAAGCTTCTTTAATGTTGTGTAACAGCTGTTCCAGGTGAACGTTGGAGGTCTTCAACAGAAAGTAGTCGTTGGTTAACAGTTTCTCCTTAGCTTGTCAATGTTCCAGCTGTTTCCTTGTTTATCGCCGTTATTAAATGTGTATCGGTTACAACTTTGACTCCATCTTCAATCTTAGACCATGAGTTACATTTCTATCTTTGACTTCTTCAATTCTGGATTATAATATAGACGTTGCTGAGTATATAAATCTATATTATAACTTAGTTTTACCTGCAATTATACATAAGAAAGTGAATTCGTTAGTTTATTCTCAGGATGTGCATATGCTGAATTACTGTTATATCCTGAAGTCATTAGTGTCTTTCAGCATCCTGAGGATGGTACATTAGGGATGTAAGGCAAAATCATCCTGAGGATTTTCACCCACAACATCCACCATCGAATCTATGTGTGGTAATGGGAATTGATCCTTAGGACACGCCTTGTTAAGGTCTGTATAGTCCACACACACTCTCTGTTTCCCATTTTTCTTTTGAACTACCACTACATTTTCCAGCCATCTTGGGAATTTTACCTCCCTTATCATCTTGGATTTTAGCAGCCTGCCTACTTCTTCTTGTATGATGATATTTCTTTCTGGAGTAAACTTTCTTCTTTTCTGCTGAATGGGGTTGAAACTCTTGTCAATCCCAAGTTTGTGGGTAATGACATCCTTAGAGATGTCATTCATATCTTCATGTTTCCATGCAAAAGTAGACATCCTGCATTTAAGAAATGAGATTAGTGATTGTTCAATATCATGTGGGATATTCTTACCGATTGCACAGTGATATCCTTGTTATTGTCGTCGAGGCAGACGGCTTTTACATCCTCGTCAGGATGTGCTTTAACATCCTGAGGATGGCACTGTGCATCCTGCTGTAATTGCTATGCTTGTCGGGATGAGGCCTTCATTGATGTAGTATAACAATCCTTATGTTGGGATTGCTGACCTGGAGAAGAACAGATGATTAGAAAGCCAAAATATACTACTCAGTTGATCCTTTGAATAAACAGTATTTACAAGATACTTCTTCCAAAAGACTGTTGATCATAACATCTGCTACACTGAACAACTGTTGGAAACAACTGCTGCTGCAAAGGACTGCTGGATAAACAACTGCTGACTAAAGGTCTGATGAAGAACAACTGCTGATTAAAGTACTAAAGACTAAGGGCCTGTTGGAACCAACAACACTTTGGATCCAACAGATGATACATGACCATCAGAGTTTTCCTCAACAGCAATTTACCTTAGCAGTATTTTCAATGTAACAGTAGTTTATAGTTAACAGATGTTTTAGGTTGTTATTCTGTTAGAGGTCGCTATCTTAGGTGACGTCAGCTGAGATCATCAGAGGTTTAGATTTGTCTATAAATAGAATAGTGATTGTACTGTTCTATTTATCACTCAAAACATTCTCTTAAGACAAACAATCATAGAGTGATCAGGCTGAGGGGGAGTACTTGTAATAATGTAATCTTTCAATTAATGAAAGCTTTCGATTAAAAACATTTATTCTCTTGTTTTGATTTATAGTTTATCATTCCGCTGCACTTTCCATTTATATTCACTTCATTTATTTCATTGTTTATCTAAACAAATCAAAACAATCAAACTCAGATCCTATCAATTGGTATCAGAGCTTGTCAATTAAATTCGATCTAACCAATCAATTTAATATAAACAGATCAGCTCATAATTATTGATATCGTTTGTTTGTCGGATTGAAAACAGAGTAATAGTTTATTTTCGATTCAACCATTAGTAAACAGATTTTGTTTTCGTAAAAATCAGAGAATGGCTTCAATTAATCAAGATCCACATAACACTGGCACTAGCAACAAGCCACCAATGTTTGTCAGATCTGAATACAATATCTGGCAACGTCGGATGAGCCAGGTGCAAGCACAACAAAACACTAGGTGTTGGAAGTCGGTTGTCTTTGGACCACAAGTTCCAATGGTTCCGAGTACCGAAGATCCCAAGGTCCAAGTACCTAAAAGTGTTGAAAACTACTCCGAGCAAGATTTTCAAAAAATTGAGTTAGATGCTAAGGCTTTCAGGTATTATAGCCATGGCTCTACCAAATAATATCTATGCTGGGCTGTTACACTGTAACAGTGCAAAGGAGTTGTGGGATGCTTTGAAAGAGCAAATTGGTGGGACTGAGGATGTAATTGAAAACAACCGTGAAATACTTAATCAATAATATGAAACATTCAGTCATGTGAAGGGAGAGTCATTAACACAACAATTTGAGAGGTTCAATTGTTTAATAAGTGAACTAAAACTGGTGGGTCTAACTTACCCAAATTCAACTTTGAATCATAGGTTTCTTAGATCACTTTAGGACAAATGGGACACTATTGCAATTGTTATGAGAAACTTAATTGGTTTTAAGGACTTGACTCTGACCCAGCTTCATGGTAAGCTCTTGACCTATGAGAGAGAGCTTAACCAGAAAAAGAAGCTCCAGGATTCTGGAAAAGTGTCTGATGATTATGTGTTTGGTAATACAGCACTTTTGGGTCAAGATGAGGTACCTGGAAGTAGTAAGGATCAGGGTTATGATCATTACATTGATATAACCACTGGTTTTAACACTGATTCTTACTCATCACCCAGTTATGCTTTTGCAGCAAGTGATGATATCCAGGCATCTGATAACACATCCTTTGTGTATAATGACCTTCAATACATTGACCCTGTGGACTTAGAAGAAATAGACATTTTGCATCAATTGGCCTTGCTCAGTATTAGAACTAATAATTTCTATAAGAAAACTGGCAGAAGGTATCCAGGTTTACATGGTGGGTCAAAAGTGGGGTTGGATAAATCAAAGATCAAGTGTTATAAATGTCATAGAATGGGTCACTTTACTAGGGAATGTAGGAGTCAAAATGGTACACCTATGATCACCTATCCAAACCAAAGGCCTCAGACCAACATTTATCAGTTTTCCCAAAACACCCCTGGACCAAATGTGCAAAACACTGCTCACTTTGCACAGACTCCAACCACTGTTCCTGTGCATTATGTCCAAACCACTGTTCTTCAGTATCATTATGTCCAAACACCTGTTGCTCAGGCACAAGTGCCAATGTCTGCTGCTTCATCCTCTGCTCCTGCAGAGACCAGTCAGCAAAGTCAACAGAGCTTTTTCACTCAAGGTTTTGTTGATTGGAGTAGTCTACCAAATGAGCTAACAGATGAAAACATTGCTCTAGTTGCCAATTTTGAATATAATTTCTGCTTTGTGGCACTAGAAACAATTGTTGAAGAGATTGATTCTGAGGGAGTGGTGTCTATGTCTGAAAATGTGACTAATGATGTTGTTGATGAAGTTGTTTCAGCTGAAGAATCCGAAGTAGAGGTTGTGAATCTCTCAGACCCATGGGGTACTGATGATTGTGATTGCCAGTGTAATTGTGCCTTGATGGCTGCTGCTAAGGTATCACCTCAAATCTTAAGTGACTTGTGCTCAGATAAATGTATCATAGTATTTGCAAAGATAAAAGAGGTGAATGAAAACTTTAGAAAGAAAATTTGGAAGATGAAATTCAGTTTGAAAAACTCACTAAAGAGTTAAAATAAAAAATAACTGAAAAAGAATCTGAAATCAGCAGTTTAAAACATGAAGCAAGTATAACCAATGACCAGCTTCAAACTATGATAACCAAATATCACAGTTGTAAACAGGAGCTTGAATCCACCCAGGTTGAATGTCAAAAATGGGTGGAATCATTTAAAGGTTTTGAGATGATTGTTAACCAACAGTCTAAAAGTCATGTGAAATTTGGCTTTGGTTTTAAAGAAACCACTGCTCAAAGTTCACAAACCACTGACAAAAAGGAACCACAGTTGGTTGAAATCATCCCAACCAATTCAAAAGGTCAAGAAATCAAGGTTACTGAACCCAATGGCAAGAAAATCATTCTTGAAAAATTGGAAGGTACACCCTCATTTGATGAGATTGAAAAATATCGATTCAAACCAACTTGGTCAGATGAGTGTGATGTCCTTGAAAATTTTCAACCAATGACCTTTAAAACCCCTGATGGTAAAAAGGCACCACAGGCCAAAATCATTCCCTTGAAAGATCTTCCAACAGATGATCAAACATCTGTTGAAAAGAAGAAAGGAAAAGGGAAATCCAAAGATAACTTGCTTTGTGATTTTTGTGAAAAGAAGAATCATGTTACTAAAAATTGTTTTCTTCTAAAAGCATATGATATCAACAAAGGAACAAGTTTAAGTGATTCTAAAATCAATGAATGTTTAATTTGTAAGAAAAAGAATCACAAAACAAAAGAGTGTATGTATCTCAAAAATTTTGATGAAAAAAATAAAAGTGTACAAGGCTAAAACTCTTGAAAGTCAAGTGGTTAGTACTTCAAAAGGAAAACCCAAACAGACTTTTGAACCAATCCAAACAGCTGTTACCAAAGTCTGAGCAAAAACTCTGCTCCCAGAGATGTTCAGGTAACAGATGTTCCACCAGTTATCAGATTCCCAAGAGGATATGGACAACCAACTTGTCATTGTCTGCCACATGTTTATGAAGAGCCCAAAAGGCCTTCAAAACCTAAAGTGAACAGACATCCTCATGGTTATCAACATCTGACAGGAAATGATCAAACATCTGCTGGACCAAGTGTTGATATACAAGCACTGCAAATGGTCAACAACAGCTATTGAACTTAGTTCAAAAGCTAGTTCAAACCACTGATCATTCTCCTAAACTTGAGGCTGAAACATCTGAGAACCCATCCAAAGCCAATTTGGCTTTGGACACTCACCAACACTAAATCTTTACTGATGTGCAGGGAGCTTCGGCTTGCTTAGATAGTTTATGGTATGTAGATAGTGGAGGCTCCAAGCACATGACAGGATGTAGAGCCCTTCTTCTGGACTTTCTTGCTCATGGAGGGGGTGATATATCCTTTGGTAATGATTCAAAAGGTAAAGTGTTGGGTTCCGGAACTGTTCAAGCAGGGAGACTTAAGTTTGAAAATGTTATGGGTCATTCTTCACTAAGAAGACATGTAAGATTGTTGGACCAGAAGTGGTTGAAAAGATTAACACCATCAGTGCTGAGAGTAAAGCACAACTTGTTGCTCACAGAAGTGGCAATGTGTATGTAGTTGATGTGTTGAAGGATAATCTGTAGATGCGTTTTGCGACTAATGATTAGATATATTAACATGAGTTAAGGGGCGAAGGAAACAAGAATGGGCGAAGGTGAAAATAGAAGTGGGCGAAGGTATGTAGAGATGGACGAATCTGGAACCAAGACTGAACAGAAGACACATTCGACCACCTTCAGTGGGCGAATGTGGAAAATCCCTACATTCGACCAGTGAAACTGGGCGAATGTGCAGGTGCTATAAATAGATTTTGGGTTTTTGTAATGTTAAGCGAGTCATTGAGAGTGTGTGTTTTTGGTGTGTGTTCCAGAGAGGTCTGAGAGTGTTATTTTGTGTTCTAGATTAACTGTAATCAAGTTGTAAGCAATTATTTGAAAGAGTTAATCTATGAAAAGTTTTTAAAATGACTTTGATTGTGTTTTGATTGAGTTTATATCAGTTTGTTCTAAGCTAGGGTTTCCGCACCTGGTTTAGCAACTTGTATGATCATATAATCCTGTTTTCGTGTCAAATCACATCCTCTACAAAGTGGTATCAGAGCGTAGAGGATCATACAACAACAAATTGATAAACTCAGAGCTGATTTGGACATTATTTTCATCAATTCACATCTGTTTTTACATAAAAATGGTTTTTGAGTGTTTTTGAAAGAATTAGAGTTGATTTTGTGGTTAAAATTCAAAATTCCAAGTATTAAAGTTGTTCCAAATCATCTCCGAAGCATAACCTGATCAAGATCAATCAAATTCACAAACTTTTGAAAATCAGAGATCAAAATAACCGTTTTTCAAAGTGTAACCGTTTTTCAAAAGTTAAAAATGGGCGAACCTGGAGTGTGTGGACGAAAGTGTAAGTATTTGGTCGAAGGTGAGTGGTTTTGTGGGCGAACCTAGGAATTTCTGGGCGAACGTAGAGTTTTTCAGTTGAATATTTTACATTCGGGTCACATTTTTCACATTCGGGAGATCGGGCGGGCGAACCTGGAAATCAAACGGGCGAACCTGGAACTTTTTGGGCGAACGTGAAAAGTGTTAGTGTATTTTTACTTTCTGGTGAGATTTTACCTTCGGGAGAGAACTTTTGGGCGAACCTGAAACCAAAAGGGACGAACCTGATCACTTTTGGGCGAACCTAGGATAGTTTTTGAAAATTTTTCTAAGTGTTGAATTTCTCAAAGTTCGTGATCATGTGGCGTTATCAGACTACTCCTACACCAGCAACTACACAACCACAACAGCAGGTGATGGACCCATGGACAGTGGCAGCACAGAAGACGAGCACACAGTCTTCGCAGCCGGTTAACTACATGACTCAAAGTGCACCTCCAGCACCACAGTCTGACTACTGGGGAGTAACAGCAGCGGTGGTAAACACTCAAACTACAAATGCTATTTCCACACTGATTAATGATTTGTCTTCAGGTAGCGGGACTCGGCCACCGAAGCTTATGGAGATTCAAGAATACAATCAGTGGCAGAAAAAGTTCAAAATACATTTGGAAGGCATGGGAGTGGAAGGTGCTGAAGCATGGAACATGATTGCTAAAGGTTACACACCACCAGTTCTGGAGAACACAGGTGAACCAGTGCCATTGGAGAGTATGGCTGAGGATGAGAAAAAGAAGTTTGCTGTGGAAAAGAAGGCGTTTTCCCAATTGACACAGGCAATCACAAATGATCTGTTGCATCAATTTGGGACGTGCACAACTTCTAAGGCACTGTGGGATATGCTTAAAAGGAAGCATGATGGAAATGAGAAGACTCGAAGTTTGAGGAAGGAAGAACTTATAAAGGAGTTTGAGAACTTTTCTTATGTTGGAAATGAAACTTTGAAAGAACTAACTCCTAGATATAATCATTTGATATCTGAATTGTCTAGCTATGATATACAGATTCCTATGGCAAAACAGGTGGAAAAGTTTGCAGATGCATTACCACCAAACTGGGATCAGCATGTGGATGTTCTGAAGGAGAAGGATGCTTATCAATACTGGTCTCTTCAAGAGTTCATTGAAAAGCTGGAAAACAAAGAATTGGAAGAAAAGAGGAAGGCTAGGAGAGCACAGATTCCTCAAAATCCAAACTTATACTTTGGAGGATCTTCAGTTCCAGTGAATACAAGCTCAGGAGGGCTAGTTGCACCACATGTTGCATGTATATCCAATGCTGTGGAATCACCTACCATTAACTACCATCAACAAACTTCATCTTTACCACAACCACAACCACAAGTTCCATACCAATATTCTTACATTCCACCATTCTCCCCAAAGCAACAAGCAGCTTTTTACACTGCTGGTCAATCTCAACAACAACCAATGAATCAACCTAACCAACAAACGGTGGTTTTGGAGACTTCTAATCTTGGAAATGTGACAGTTGAAGTTGCTCAACAACACATTGCATTAGTCTCTGCAATGGTTTCTTCCTACAATGGGCTAGTTGCAGTCAAATTGGTAATAACAACTTGACCAATGAAGACTACGCACAGATTGATAAGGAGGAGATGGAACTCATTGATATCCAATGGGCATTTGCGAGTATAATGAGAAGAGCAACGGAGTTTATCGAGAAGACAGGTAGAACAGACTTGGGAACTTCTCCTAACACAACCTACGGGTTCAATAAGGAGAAAGTGACTTGTTTTAACTGTGGAGGTAAAGGTCACTTTAAACGAGAATGCACCCAGCCACCAAAACAAGGCAATAGGAATCCATTTAATGCCAGTTATCAGAACCGTCAACAACAAAACCAAAATCAAGTTTCCTACCAAAACAACCATCAAAACAACTTTAATAACAACCAAAATAGACAACCAAACACACCAAACCAGACACAAACCCAAACACCAAACAATACTAACCGAACAGTCATACCAATCACTACACCAAATGAACAACAGAATACCAATCAAGCATTGGTTACTCAACAAGATGAAAGGTTTGACTGGTCAAGCATTCAAATAGGTGTTGAGGAAATCACCACTGGGGGAAATGTGGCTTGTGTTGCATATCAGGTTGATATTGAAGATTCGGTGACGATGGAGGAGAAGGTAGGAACTAAGGTTGAAAGTGATGAATCTGAGGCTGAGATGGATGGGGAATTTGAACCTGTTAAGGTTAATTCTGTGGTTGATGTTGAAGTTCAAAATGAAGAAACAAATTATGGAGTTGTGATTGATACTGTTTCTGATATTCCCGAGGAGTGTGAATCGGTTTATTCTGATTCAGACAGTGAATCGGATACGGAAGCAAGTGTTAATTCTCTTGATGAAGATATTGATCAGTTGCTTGCAGAAGCGGATTTTCTGATGACAAGGAAGTCGTGCATTGCAGATGATGCTTTCACAAAGATTGATTACTCCAGATTCTTTGCAGGAAAGGAAGCTCATTTCGCATTAATGGCCATGACTGATCCGCCAAAACCTGTAAGTTCTGCATGTAGTACTGATAATACAAGTGAAAAATATTGTGGTACATGTGATAGATTGACGGAGGAGGTTAAACAACTCCGTGTTCAACGTGATAGTGCTATCATGAACAGTCAATCTACTCGCAAAGAGTTGAATGCTTTTAACAAAGTATTAGATGGCTACAAAAAGGACATTTCCGACTTGAAAAACACTTTGTCTCTAAAACAATTGGCAATTAACAACTATATCAATGAAATTGAAAACACCAAGTTGGAAATGGCAGCCATAAAATGCTTTGCTGAGAAAGTAAACAAAAAGTTGGAAAGTTATAAGCATATTGCTTATGTAGTAGACCATATCATTGATGATAAAACAACCAATTATCGGTCTGTACCATCTCCGGTTCTCTTTGAAAACCATAATTGTCACCAAGTGACACCGGAGAGTTCGGTAAAATCTGATTCAGCATCGGAAAATGAATCTAATACTTCAAGTATTGGTGATCCAAATTCCGATGTTAGACCGATTTTGGGAATCAATGATGAGGGTGTTACTGCTGAAAGTGTAGATTCAGACTCAGAGAGTGATGATACTGGTTGTAACCAAACTGTTAATGCATGTGAAATTCCAAAAGAAAATCACATCATTACAAATGAACCAGTTTCATCATCTCAAATTGTTCCGATGAGAAGTGTTCATCATGTGAATAAGTCTGAAAAGAATGTTGTGAAGAAAGATCTTAATGTGGAAAAGAAAGATCTTGAAAAGAATGATAAAAACGAACAATGTGACAAACCTGTCAAAGTGTTCTATCGGATGGAAGGATCCGATAAGATCATCTCTGACGAGGACTTTCCAATAAAAAATGCCAACTATGCTAAAATTGAAAAGATTTGGCAAGAAAGTACTATTTGGTTCCCAAAACATGAGAGAACAAATGAAATTCCACCAGCTTTGTTAAAGAAGTTGTATTTGGATGTTCCTCAAGAACCAAAGGTTCATGTCACAGAGTTTGTTAAACCCAAAAACAGAGCTAATGGTTTTAATGAGCCTACTTACTCAAAAGGGCCACTCCCTGAGAGTTTAAGGAAGCAACAGTACAATGATCAATATCCTGTTAGATCATTTGCTCAACCAAATGCTCCGAATGTTTTTGAAGAGTACCGTGCGTGCTTTAAGTGTGGGGAACGTGGGCATTTACTTGCTCAGTGCCCATATGTAAGGCACAAGAGGCACGAGGTGGAAGTGAGGAATTCTATGCGAAAACCGATTGATCATTATGTGCCACCACATAGGAGAGTTGTTCCTCAACAACCACAACCGTTTTATAATCATAACAATTTTCAACAAATGAGGAACACTCGTCCAATGCACTATGATAGAAGGAATCGGATTGCTATGGAACACTCATGGAGGAAGCCTGTGGTGAACACAACAGTTGATAGGCAAAAGGTTTCACCAAAACCGATTGTCAAATCAAATGTTGGACCTAAGTCTGTTAAATCAGATAAGGTTACCAAGAAAGTTACATTTGCTAACAATGTTCAGAAACCGACTGAGAATCCAAAGTCTCAGATTCGTATCCTGAAACGGACTGAACAATCTTGGACACCCAATGGCACTCCAGGAGCCTCAACTTCAAAAGTTAATGAGAGAAAGGAAACTGTTTTGAACAATCAGAAAAAGATTGATCAAAAAGTTGTTCAAAATGTTTGTGAGAATGTTACTTTGAAACCTGATGTTCCAAGACCCAAGACTCAGGCTTGGGTCCCCCGAAAGAACTAACTGATTTACTTTTTGTGTGCAGGGAGCTCCAGCTGGCCCTATTAGCAGTCTTTGGATTGTTGATAGTGGAGCTTCAGGCCACATGACAGGGGATCTTGCGTTGTTGTTCGACGTGAAGAACATCAATGGAGGGTATGTAGCTTTCGCAGGAAACAAAGGTGGATATATTACAATGGAAGGAAGTGTGAGCAATGGGATAGTGAGTTTCGAGCGGATTTCGTATGTGAAGCAGATAGATTACAATCTGTTGAGTGTCAGTCAAATATGTGACAAGAAATTTACTGTGCATTTTGATGACAAATCCTGCTATATTCTGAAACCGGGCTTTACAACTCCTAAAGAGTGGATAATGTTGAAGGCACCTCGCGTCAACAATCTATACATTCTTGATATGTCCAAGGCGATGACATCACAAGGGCAAATAACATGCTTTTTGTCCAAGGCGACTGAGAAAGAATCGATAATGTGGCACCGAAGAATGGGGCACATTCATCTGAAGAAAATGAATCAACTTGTGAGAAATGGACTTGTCGATGGAGTAAACGTGAAACATTTCCATCTGAATGACAAGTGTGTGAGTTGTAAAAAGGGGAAGCAACACAAACAGTCCCACAAAGTGAAAAAGGTTAACTCTGTTGAGATGCCACTAGAGCGATTGCACATGGATCTTTTCGGACCGGTCAAGCGCAAAAGTCATCTTGGAGAGCTTTATTGTTTAGTCGTCACTGACGATTACTCAAGATTTTCATGGGTGATGTGTTTGCAGAATAAAAGCGACACTTTTATCAATCTAAAAGTTCTGTTCACTCGATTGGAGAATCTCTACAATGTGAAGATAAAGAGAATTCGGAGTGACAATGGGACGGAGTTCAAAAATGCCAGGATGGATGAACTTTGTGAAAACAAAGGAATACATCATGAATATTCGGCTCCGTACACCCCTCAACAGAACGGTGTTGCTGAACGAAAGAATAGGACTCTAATTGAAGCGGCTAGAACAATGCTTGCTGATTCAAATCTTCCAGTAATGTTCTGGAATGAGGCGATTTATGCAGCAAATTACACATTAAACCGGGTTTTAACAGTGAAGAAGTTTGGTAAAACATCTTATGAGCTGTTACACCGAAGGAAGCCGAACTTAGAGTATCTAGAACCTTTTGGGGCGCCATGTACTATGTTGAATCCAAGCGAAAAGTTTAGTCCTAAAGCCGAGGAGGGTTACTTTGTTGGATATGCAACCCCTCTCAAACGGGTATACAACAAGCGAACTCGTCGTGTGGAAGACTGGGCTAACGTGGACGTTCAACGATATACTCAAAATATTCAAGGCACGGGTCCTGATTGGATGTTTGATTACAAAGATTTCTTTGAATCATTCAATCTAGATAGCTTGGTTGAAGAAGCTGTTATTCGATTACTTTACGAGTGTGAAAATGCAACAACTTCACCGTTGGTGCGTCCGATCACCGTGAACCCCCTACCAGCTTCTAATGATACCAATGCTCCTATACAAGAAGAAGAAATATTTCAAGAGGCTTCTACTTCATTAGACACTTCAGAATCTGAAGATGAACAATTTGAAGAAGCTATTCTTGATCAAGCTGAAGAACCAGAGGCACCGCCAGTGAACCCAACTACAAATTCAGATGTGGCTTCATCATCAAATACGGGTCATGATCTGGATGCTGTAGAGAACTTGACTGTTCAGACGGGAGTGCAAGTACCTGATTATCCGGAATCTCGGATTCATCGTATTCACCCGCTGGAGCAAGTAATCGGTGATCCTGGAAGCAGTGTTATGACCAGAGGGCAGCTTAAAAGCGTTAATTCGCCAGAGAGTTTTGGTGCTTTAGCCTTATATGCCAAAATTCAACAATCTGGTAGTCAAAATGATTGGTCGTTTGCGTGTTATGTGTCGCAGGTAGAGCCAAGGACATACAAGGACGCTTTGAAGGATGATGCCTGGGTGGAAGCTATGCAGGAGGAGTTATTACAATTCCAGAAATTGGGAGTTTGGACGCTCACGGATTTGCCGCCGGATAGGAAGAAGATTGGCACCAAATGGGTGTTTAAGTGTAAGAAGGATGATCGTGGGGTAATTGTTCGTAACAAAGCCAGATTGGTCGTGCAAGGTTTCCATCAAATCGAAGGGATTGATTATAACGAAATCTATGCACCGGTAGCACGAATCGAAGCTATTCGGATGTTCCTCGCGTTTGCTTCTTATAAGAAATTCAAAGTTTATCAGATGGACGTGAAAAGCGCATTTCTGTACGGGAAAGTCAAGGAAGAGGTGTATGTCGGGCAGCCACCAGGCTTTGAGGACCCAATCCACCGGGATAAGGTCTACGCGTTGAACAAAGCTCTATATGGCTTGCACCAGGCTCCGAGACAGTGGTACGAGGAGCTAAGTACATACCTCATCACCAAAGGATTTAAGCGCGGCCTCGTCGATTGCACCCTCTTTACGAAGAAGACGGGAGATGACTTGCTTCTAGTACAGATATACGTTGATGATATAATATTTGGATCAACTAACGAGCTTTTATGCAGGGAGTTTGAAACTGTCATGCAGGAAAAGTTCGAAATGAGCGCAATGGGGGAGATGCAGTTTTTCCTAGGCTTGCAGGTGGACCAAAGACCCGACGGGATCTTCATTCACCAGACGAAATATGTCTCCGACATCTTGAGCCGGTTCCAGATGGAGGACTCAAAGCCGATGGATACCCCGATTCAGCCCAATCACGGGATTTGAGTGGACGCTAAGGGGGAGCTGACGGATCCTTTTACATACAGAGCAATCATCGGATCTCTGATGTATTTGACGGCGTCTCGACCAGATATTATGTATGCAACGTGTCTCTGTGCCCGTTATCAATCGAAGCCGAAACAAAGTCATCTGACGGCGGTCAAGCGTATCCTTCGATATCTGAAGGGTTGTCCTTCAAAAGGACTTTGGTACCCTAATGATGATAATTTTGATTTCATATCTTTTAGTGATGCAGATTGGGGCGGCTGTGACAAAGATAGCAAATCTACTACAGCTGGTTGCCAGTTTTTCGGGAGCAGGTTAATCACCTGGCAATGCAAGAAACAGACTTCCGTAGCACAATCTACCTGTGAAGCCGAGTACATTGCAGCCTCGAGTTGCTGTTCGCAAGTACTCTGGATTCAACAACAAATGGTGGATTACGGTTTGCAGTTTCTTAAAACCCCTATTTACTGTGACAACGAAGCCGCAATTGCGTTAACTAAAAATTCGGATAATCATTCTAAAGCGAAACACATCCGGATCAAATATCATTTTATCCGTGATTGTTACGCTAAGGAATTGATTGATATGGTCAAAATACATACTGACTACCAACGTGCAGATCTGTTTACTAAAGCTTTTGACCGTTCACGCTTTGAATATTTTTTAAAAGTAAACAATATAAAGGAAAAACAGGACTAATCGGCACCTCGGTTTATCGCTTTTTAGTCTTTAGTTTTTATATTTTGCTAATTGGGAATTTCTCTTTGCTAATTAGGAATTTCTCTTTACTATTTTAATCCTCAAAGAAGTTGATGCTTTCGAGGGGATTGTTTAATCCTCAAAGAAGTTGATGCTTTCGAGTGGATTGTTTCTTTCAAATTTTTGTTTTTATTTTTCAAAAAAAAAAAAAAAAAAAAAAAAATCAAAAATCTCAAAAATATGTTCTTTATTTTAGGGGGAGCTATTTTATCAGAAAAGCCAAAAACATTATAAAATTCAAAAAGACCTAAAAATTAGAAAATCAAAAATGATTTCCTGGTAAAACAGAGGAAATGATAGTACATCAGTGGGAATCTGACACAGGCTAAAGAATTGTATAGTTTATGAGGCGTGTGTTGATTACGTGTGATATGCTGATAGGCTTCGTAGACTAAATATTGCGTGCATTAGTGATACAAACATAACGAACTACGCGTTCGTGGCTGAACACCTCATGGGCATATGGTCTTAGTACCGTAATTTCGTTTGATAGGATTGCCAAAATCTGAGGTTTCGGGTCGTTATGTTATGGTTATCCGGGATATTCTGATAAACTTTTGTCGTATTGATTTACGGACCCAGTTTTATCAGAATATTTGCTAAAAGAGCTTAATTGCCAAAACCGGAAGTTACCGAATTGAGGAACTTTATGTTTTAATTGATCATAGATCATTATTACATCGTATTGATCATCTGATGCAAATCAGTGATTAATATCAGCCTCAACCTAGTGTATACGCACATGTTACTCTGCTGCATTTAGTTGCTGACCTGTACACCTCTGTGCTATATACTTTGTAACTTTTACGGATAACTCTGGCATAATCACGCGTTAAGACGAAGCTTTGTGCAATTACTTGATACGGGAGTATGTCGTGTGTGTGGGCACCACATCGTGTTAGTCTAATACACCTAACTCGTATCATTTTAAAGCATTGCGTAATTGTCTGCATGTGAGCTTACGTGGACCACAATATCAGCAATTGCTGTATCACATACTGTTTCTAATGATAATATTAAACAAAAAGATCAACGCTGTGATCAGATTTCTCAGAAAACTGATATGATCCTCTGACCGGATTTCACAAAATGTTTACTGCTTTCATTTTACTTTGATGTATTTTATTTTGTTGCAATTTACCTTTATTGTCAAAAAGATACAAAATCCAAAAAGATTTTAGGTGTGTTTTGATAAAATTTCAGAAAAATCCAAAATTTTTGCATTTCTGCTTTATTTTTGATAACCGGGGATGCTTGATAGTCAATTTCTGAGATTTGACAACACCATCTGGGCTTTGCATCATTCTACATGTGAAAATTTGTGTTTTGGAAGCCTAACGGATTGAAAAATGTTGAACGGGATTCGAATTTGTAATTTGGCAAAAATTTTCAAAATTTCCATTTTACATTCGCCCTTAATTGGGACGAATGTGGAAACTTTGTCACCTTCGGGTCATGATAAAACGGGCGAATGTGGGTTGTGTCTTTGATTTCCACTTCCGGGTACACATTCTACATTCGGGCACATTAGATTGTGGGCGAATGTGGAAAATTCCCACATTCGACCCTATAAACGGATGAAGGTGCAGCCTATATATAAACCAATTACAGGTTCGACCAGTCATTCCAAATTTTTCAAACTTTTTCTTCGTAACCAGACCTTGTTGATTTTGAAATTCCTGCTTGTGCGTTTTGTTCCTTAGTGTTTTCTGATCATTTCCATATAATTTTTACAGGTAATCGTTACGGATTGAAGCTGGAATCATTAGTTTTCTCACCGGACTTAGGGTTTTAGTGTTTATGGTGTTCGAGGGATTCTTAATGCATAATTTTGATAAACATTCATCCCACATCAGTTTTAGGGGGAGAATGTATTACGAATTAGGATAAAAACAGGGTTTAATTACTGATTGATCGATTGAAACAATAAAAACCCTAATTCTTTTGAAAACTGATGTAGAATGACAATTTAGGGCAATTGATGATAGACGAGTTCTAGTCGGCCATGTTAGGGTAAATTCTGATCAAAATCAAGGCCTAAAAACAAAGTTTGAAAATTTTTAAATTTTGGGCTTAAACCAGTTTCTACATTCGGCTCGTCGATCGGACGAATGTGGAACTGGACGGACGAAGGTAGACTAAAACGGACGAATGTATCATTTTAATCAAAATCACTTTACATTCGACCAAAAGTTTACACCTTCGGCCAAAATAATCTACATTCGACCAGGTTATTATGGGCGAATGTGGAATTCCAAAAGTCTAAAATTTTCAAGTTTTGTCGATTTCGTGTTTTGACGTTTATTTTTGATTTCATGTTTCAGATGGCTGAAGAACAAACAAATATTGAGATTCCTGTGGAGACTGCAGTTACTGATCCAGTTCCAGAGACTGTACAAGAAGGAGAATCATCAAGCGGTACTAAATGGCCGTTTGAGAAGACTCATAACTGTTGCGCGTATCTTGGAGATGTGGAGAAAAACGTGGAGTTTACTGAGATTATTAAGTTTCTGAAGAGATGCAGAGTGGTTTATGCTTTGGCCACACCAACTATTATCTACAAGGATATAGTTGAGGATTTTTACAACAACGCCAAGTATGATTACTTTGATAATCAGACTATCATCAAAAGCAAGATTCAGGGAATGGAGATGTTTATCACTGAAGCTGATATCAGAGAAGCTCTCCAGATCCAGTTTGAAACCAGTGAGGATCCAAGGGAATTATCATGGACTGAGCAGAAAGCCTGTTTCCTGAGGATGAAATACAAAGGACCGATCACTGATGGTTCTATGTACAAAGGGAAACTAGGAGTACAGTTTAAGTATTTTGCTCATGTTATTATACTTGTGTTTGGATGTGTTAGTGGAGGATACGACGTGATGAGGAAGAGTTTGAGCTCGTTAATGGTTGCGTTGACTCTCAACAAACCATTTAACGTTGCTGGGATGATTTTAGATCATATGTTAGAGATGTTAAAAGGGTTGAAGCTTAAGAAGTTCATGCTTTATCCTAGATTCCTTATGATGATTTTTGATCACAAATATCCACACCTGAAGAAAGATCCAACACAGATACTAGTTATGGATCACATGAACATTAGAACCTTAGTGAGAATGAAAGGTTACAAAGGTGTGCCTGAAAATGAGAGACCACCTTACAGGAGATTGTTTGGAGCCTTGGCTAGAGAGGATTACATGGATCCTGGAAAGAATACAGCGAGGCATCCTGATAGTGATAGTGATAATGATGATCCGTTGGTCTATGCTGATGCAAGCACGAAGAGAAAGAGACAGGTTGTCAATCCCGGAGCCAAAGGGAAGGGTAAGGGAAAGACAGATCAAGGGAGTTCAAAACAACAAGTGGTGAGGAAGAAATCTACTGCTAAGAAGGGTACTAGTTTGGTAGATGAAGAATCTGTTGATTCAGAAGAAACTGAGACTGAAGAACAGTGGGATTCGGATGCTGAAAATGTCCGGACTACCAAACAAAAGGCCACTTTGGTTGGTGAGTCTGAATCACTGAACAGATCAATAGAAGAAGCTAAGAAGAGCAAGCAGTCTGTTGATGCTGAAGATGAAGGGTTGACAGTGAATTTGGACGAGTTGAATGAAGGTGAAACCGTTGTGGTCAACTTGCCCAAGCCCAAACACAAAACCATGGCAAAGAAAACAAGTACCAAGCAACTTAGAGAGAAAGAATTAAACTTACTTTTGAAAGGGAAGAGATTACCTGATGCTGGAACGTCATCTAAACAATCTTCACCAGCCACTAAGAAGCAAAAGACTAAGGAGTCTACAACATTACCAGTGGATCAATTCAATATTGCACTGAATAATGTTCTTAACATGTTTACACAGCCTCAGAAAGGAAAAGAAACTGAGATTGAGCCATCTAAGTCAAAGTCCAAGTCAAAAAAGGTCACTGTGGATGACGATGTGATGAAGCAGGTGAATAAAAGAATGGACGACATGATGAAGATGTTAGTGGCTCAGCAAGCTGAGATTGCCAAGTTCAAGCTGAATGAAGAAAAGATGCTTCAGATAGTTGTAGCTTCAAAGTCAAATCAAGATGAGATAGACGAGAAGGTAAAGAAGCTAGAAGCTAAGAATAAGAAGCTTGAAGGGAAATGTTTGAGAAACAAGAACAGATATAAGGCTATAAAAGAAGACAATAAAGAATTGAAGGCTGAAAACAAACGCCTCAGTGAGCTGATAGATAATCTGTACAACATTGCACCCAAGCTGAAGGAGGGTGAGGAAGATACAGAAAAAGAAGTTGAACAGGTTGACTTTGAACCATCTGAATCTGACAAAGAGGAAGATGAGGATGATGAGGATGAAGAATCGGAAAAGAGTGATGATGGAGATGATGATAATGATGATGATGAAGATGCTGAAGGTTCGGGAAGTCAAAAGGAGGATGATAGTAGTAGTAGTGATGATAATGATGGAGGAGATGATACTTCGAAGTTCAAATTCGAAAAGAGACCACCTTCAAAGAAGAAGAAAGACACAGGTGAGTCAAGTTCAAAGAAGAAAGGAGAGAATGTTGATGATGAAACTGTGTTTTGGAATGAGAAGGTGAGGTCCTTGTCTGATGATGCAAAACAAGTATACAAGGACATGTTAGAGAAAAGAGAATGGACCATTGAGTTCACAGGACGTTTTGCAGAAATATTCCAAACAGATGATATGAGATATGAATTGGAATATAACGATCCTGATCTAGAAGAAGGGGAAGTACCTGCATCTGTGGCAAAGGAGATTTTAGATGGGCTTGCACAGAGGGTAGGGAAAACGTTTGAAGAATTCATTGTTGATGAGTCGATTCCACATATTCCTGAAAAGGATATTGGAAGTCACTCTGATGACAAAGACACCCCTGAATTTGAAGAAGTTGAGATAGAGGATATCACACATGAGGAATATCCACAGTACTTCAGACAAACTGATGAAGACGTGGTGTTTCCTGATTTTACTGAAAGACATAATACGTCTGCAAAAAGAAAGGCAAAGAAGAGGAGTGCTGAGTTTGTGGAGAAAGTACTTGGAGCTGATTTGCCAGAATCTTCAAATAAGACTGATGAGTTGAAGGAGTATTTGAAGAAATTAAGATTGATGGATGAAAACCGACCGAAGCCTGAAGCTCAAGGAAACTTTTATAGGTTTCATAATGCGAAGTTCAGAGGCAGAGCTCTTGGGTGGACATACTTAGGCAGGCTGAAGTGTCTAGCTGCTAAGTGGGAATCTGGAATCTTGTATTTTTACAGATTCATTGACTTGCTGACTCTACCGTATTGGGCGGTTAGAGATCTTTGCAGATTCCAAATGTCGGGTGCTTCAGTGAATAATTCACATGTCGGTTGGTGTGCAAACAAATTGGTTTGGGAAAGTAGAACTAAGTGGAACAGATTTAAACCACAATATCCCCGGAGGAAAGTTCACAGGGATATTGATCCCAGAACCAAGTTGAAAAGGGTTACCTTGATTTATAAGGCACCTGAAGTGATGAGAAAGATACCTTTGATGCCTATGCCTCAACACTTCAGTGCTGACTTCATTTTCTGGTACTATGATTGGAGGAAGGCAGAAGCGGTGATCGTGTTGAGAGATGGAAAGGACAAATACAAGCATGTTCATGTATTTGATCCTATGTGGTTGATCAATTGCACCTTCGAAGACATCATCATGCTCTTTTACAATCCGATTCATTATGAGCCGAACGATGCAGATCAGGCAAAGAAATACACACAGGTTGTTGGTGTTTGCTTTGCTTATGACATTAATGCTGGAAGTAATTTGGAGGGGAAGCTTGGCAAGAAGGTGAAGATGGCAAATGTGTCAAAGCCGGTAAAGAGGAAATTAGAGCCTGAGATGACGACAGAGCAAAAGAAACAGCTTAGAATCAAGCTCTTGAACAAAGCCATGGATGAAGACAGAAAACGATCTAATCAATAGTCGAGGGGGAGTTTGTAGATGCGTTTTGCGACTAATGATTAGATATATTAACATGTGTTAAGGGGCGAAGGAAACAAGAATGGGCGAAGGTGAAAATAGAAGTGGGCGAAGGTATGTAGAGATGGACGAATCTGGAACCAAGACTGAACAGAAGACACATTCGACCACCTTCAGTGGGCGAATGTGGAAAAGCCCTACATTCGACTAGTGAAACTGGGCGAATGTGCAGGTGCTATAAATAGATTTTGGGTTTTTGTAATGTTAAGCGAGTCATTGAGAGTGTGTGTTTTTGGTGTGTGTTCCAGAGAGGTCTGAGAGTGTTATTTTGTGTTCTAGATTAACTGTAATCAAGTTGTAAGCAATTATTTGAAAGAGTTAATCTATGAAAAGTTTTTAAAATGACTTTGATTGTGTTTTGATTGAGTTTATATCAGTTTGTTCTAAGCTAGGGTTTCCGCACCTGGTTTAGCAACTTGTATGATCATATAATCCTGTTTTCGTGTCAAATCACATCCTCTACATAATCCTATGGCAAATGTATGTCTATTCTCTGTTGCCTCTACCAAAGAGACAGAATTGTGGCATAGGAGATTGGGTCACACCAACCTTCAAACTATCAACCCTCTCTCTCTAAACAAAACCTTGTCAGAGGTTTGCCACCAAAAAAATTCAAATGCGATGAGCATTGTGTTTCCTGCTTAAAAGGAAAACAACACAAAAGCTCTTACAAATCCATTGATGAGTCCAAAACCAGTCAATGTCTACAATTGTTGCACATGGACTTGTTTGGCCCAGTTAAAATCATGAGTCTAAGAAGAAAGAGATTTTGTCTTGTCATAGTTGATGATTTTTCTAGGTTTACATGGACTTACTTTTTACATTCTAAGGATGAGACTACAGGTATCTTGAAGGACTTAGTCACTAAAGTTGAAAAACAAGATGACTTGCCAGTAAAAGTCTTTAGAAGTGACAATGGAACATAATTTAAAAATAAGGAGCTGGATGATTTCAGTGTGTCAAAAGGGATTGTAAGGCAGTACAGCATCCCAAAAACACCAGAGCAAAATGGGGTGGTTGAGAGGAAAAAAAGAACTCTTATTGAAGCTGCAAGAACCATGCTAGCAGATTCTGGTTTGCCACTGACTTTCTGGGCAGAAGCTGTAAACATTGCTTGCTATGTTCAAAACAGAGTTTTGATCAACCCAAGACATCAAAAGACTGCTTATGAAATTTTGTTCAAAATCAAACCATTAATCTCATTTTTTCAAAATCTTTGGCTGCCAATGTTTCATTTTAAATCTTAAAGATTCCATTTCAAAATTTGCAGCCAAAGTAGATTGTGGATATTTTCTGGGATATTCTTCTACTGCTAAGGCCTATAAAGTGTTTAACACAAGGACCAAGACAATAGAAGAAACTCTGAATGTTAAGTTCAATGAACTTTCATCTTTAAAAATCCTAGCAAATCCTGCTGAGTTGTTTGATTTAGATAAATTCAAATTTGAAGATATTACTGTCAAAACTAACAGTGAAGGTATTTCACAATCTCCACAACAAGACTACAGAACAGATGTTGTGATTCCAAATCACTATCAAGTCTATTCTGCATCAGAGGAAGCAGTTGTTCAAAACAATTGTCAAAACTCTGTCACAGCTGAGTCAGCCACTGTTGGCCAGTCTTACCCTCAAACCACTGATTCACCTTTTACATCCACTACTCAATCATCTGTTGACAAAAGTCAAACATCTGTTGACAAAAGTCAGTCCAGTTTTACACCACTTGGACCCATTCCTCCACCACCACTTCAAACATCTGTTGACACTACAGAAGTGCAAACAGATGTTATGTCAACAGAGTCACCAAACCTCTGTCCTTCACCTCAAAATGCCATCATACCATATCAGGGAGATTTAATCTACCTAAGAGCTCATCCACCAGACCAAATCATTGGCAACATCAGAGATGGTGTGCTCACAAGAAGCCAATCCTCAAATATCTGCCTTTTTGCAGGCGTTTTATCTCTCACACAACCTGTCAAGTACCAAGAAGCACTAAAAGACAACAGTTGGGTAGAAGCTATGCAAGAAGAGCTCCTTCAGTTTAAAAGACAACAAGTATGGGAACTTGTACCATTGCCTAAGGATGTTTGTCCAATTGGCACAAAATGGGTCTTCAAAAACAAAACTGATGAAAGGGGTATAGTTGTCAAGAATAAAGCCAGACTAGTGGTTCAAGGCTTCAGACAAGAAGATGGGATAGACTATGATGAAACCTTTGCTCCTGTAGCTAGGTTAGAAGCTATCAGACTTTTCTTAGCCTTTGCTGTCAACCACAACATCAAGGTGTATCAGATGGACATCAAATGTGCATTTCTATATGGCAAAATTCAGGAGGAGGTCTATGTATGTCAACCACCTGGTTTTGAAGACACATTCCATCCTGATTATGTCTATAAGCTTAATAAAGCCTTGTATGGACTCAAGCAAGCACCTAGAGCCTGGTATGAAACTCTTTCCACCTTTCTATTATCCATTGGTTTCACAAGAGGTAAAATTGATAAAACCTTATTTTTAAAATGGAGAGGGAAAGATCTAATGATTGTTCAAATATATGTGGATGACATCATTTTTGGATCCACATGTAACAAAATGTGTGAAGAGTTTAGGGAACTCATGACAGCAGAGTTTGAATTGAGTGCTATGGGTAAACTTCAGTGCTTCCTTGGATTCAAAGTGAAGCAACTGCAAAATGGCACATTCATTCATCAAAACAAATATGTGAAAAACTTGTTAACTAAATTTGAGATGAATGACTGTAAGCCATGTAGTACACCCATGAGTACAGTCAAGCTACTCACTATTGATGACAAGGATGAACTGGTTGATCAGACACATTACAGATGCATGATTGGGTCTTTATTGTACTTAACTGCATCTAGGCCAGACATTATGTTTGCCACCTGTGTTTGTACAAGATCCCAGGCTTCACCCAGAAAGTCAAACCTTATTGCTGTGAAAAGGATATTCAGATACCTAAAAGGTGCTCCCACACTTGGTATCTGGTATCCTGCTAATGGAAACATTGAGCTTTCAGGTTATTCAGATAGTGACTTTGCTGGCTGCCACACCACAAGGAAGTCTACATCAGGAGGGTGCCAATTTCTAGGGAATGCCTTAGTTTCTTGGCAAAGCAAAAAGCAAGCAGCTGTCTCAACTTCCACAGCTGAGGCTGAATACATTGCTGCTGCAAGCTGCACAACCCAACTCATGTGGCTTCAAAATCAACTGCTGGATTTTGGGATAACTGCATTAAAGACTCCACTCATGTTGGACAGTCAAGCTGCTGAAAATATCATCAAAAATCCAGTCTCTCATTCAACCACAAAGCACATAGACATCAGACATCATTTTGTCAGATATAGCTATGAAAAAGGTTTGATTTCTCTGCACCATGTTCCAACAGAGGATCAGTTGGCAGATGTGCTGACAAAAGCTTTAGACACATCTACCTTCACAAATTTGATTTCTAGAATTGGTATGCTAAACATGGACTAAACAACAAAAATGTTTTAAATAAAACATTAAAATGTTTCAGAAAATCAAAATTCATCGTTAAAAATAGCCCTTTGGTTGAAAAATCTGTTTCAAACATCTGATCAGATAAAACAACCACTGTTTCATCCTATCCACTGTTGGTTGAAAAATCTGTTTCAAACCTCTGATCAGATTATATAACCATTAATATATATATACATATATCTACATAAAAAAACCTTAAGTGCTGTTAGCATCAGTACTTTGGTAAAACAACAGTTGTTTGCTACAGACTGTTTGCAACAGCTGTAAACCACTAGATGTTTGGCCATTAGATGTTTGCCACATCTGCTCTCAAAAGCAGAGTTTTGGCCACATCAGCGGTTTCACCAAAGGCTATAAAAACCTTGTTTTACCACAACAGTTGTTTCACTGTCTCATTGTATTCAAAATACTCAAACCGCCTTCTTCTTCCTCAAACCCTTACTCAAATTCCACTGACTCTCACACTCGAAATCCATTATAATGGATCTTCAAACCAAAGCCGCACATAACTATCTTCCATATCTGGTGAAAACAGATGACAATGTTCCATTTCATTCCACCATCGACATCATTTTAAATTCCAAATACCTAACAATTCTCACCGCTGATGCTCCCATTCATCTTGAAACCCTCCAAGAATTTTGGTTAAAAGCTGAAGTTCTTTTTCAAGACAAAAAGCCTACATCCATTATCTCAAAAATTGGAGAAACAAGTATCTCCATCACACCTGAATTGATATCCACAACCTTCTCCCTAAATGATCTGTCAGGTAAGGACTCTTTTCCTAAAACAGAGCTTCACACAGAGTTTCAGGAAAGAGGGTATGATGCACAGATGACTGGGTCAACTCTTTTCAAAAAGTTTTTCCCACCAGTCATGAAATTTTTCTTTCATACTCTTCTTCTCTGTGTCTCAGCTAAGACCACTTCTGTGACACCCCGCATTTTCAGGTTAATACTTTTACTGAACTCTACTTAACTTACATGATATACTTTAGTTAACTTACGTGTTGTTCATGGTTAGATACTTAACTAGGGCTAGTTAAGTAGGCCTAACACATGTTAGAGGATATTAACATATGTGTTAAATAGGAAAAGCATTGTTTAACACACACACGAGTCCTGTATCCCGAACGTTGGTGAATTATGTGACATGTATAATTATAATATGAACAATTAAAACGTGATGGATGTGAAGTGCCTGCTTATATGAATTATGTGAATTATGTGAATTATCACTTGACTGACGATTAATATGTAAACCATGCAAATTACGTACACTTGATGGTTAATATCTCATGTAATAATAAAAACAGAGCCGGTCCTAAGGATTTAAGTGCCTCGTACTAGCCAGAAAAAAGTGCCCTCGCCTTAACAAATTATAGAAACTATTTTTTAATAAAACAACGATTAACGTTATACCAATAAAATAGTAAAAATATAGTATTAGAATGAGATACCGTAATAGTTAAACGGTGATTTGTGAAGCTCTTCTAGTATTCTGTGTAGAAAATTGTTTGATTATCTCTTCGTAGGTTATGCATAAACTTAGGGGTGAGCAAAATTAACCATAACCGACATAACCGAACCATAACCGACATAACCGAATCGATTTTAACCGATAACCAACATAACCAATGGTTATGGTTATGAAATTTCTATAACCGACCGAGCGGTTATGGTTATGGTTATGAAGCTTTGGTTAACCGATATAACCGAACCGAACCGAACTTGTATTGTTAAGTTTATGTAATAGATTTATGTTCTATATTAACTATATAGAGGTTTGTTTACTATATAAAGGTATGTTATTAACAAAATGATATTGATGTAGTATTTCTTTTTTTTTCTGATGAATTAAACTTGTAACCAAGGGGTTAAATATGTTTTTTGTTAATATATTATTAAAAGGGATCTCACATTGGTAATTTAACTAGCAAGTGTAGTCTTGATTAACTTATAAATAATAACCCAAGCTAAGTCTATCATTGTAGGTTCTGAGTTTTTAAGACCCATGGGCTTTTAATTTTATAATTTAGCCGAAAGTTAGCTTTGGTTGATTTTTTTGGTTAATAACTGAAATAACCATAACCGAACCATAACCGAATTCATAACCGATTAACCATAACCGAAGTTTGGTTATGATTATGGTTACGAAAATCCCATAACCGAAATAGCACCAGCTTGAGAATTTCACATGGCTTCCTTTAGTTTTCTCTTTTTACGTTTTTTAGCACCAAAAGGTTGTTTAGGTGGCATAATTTCTTAAATCCAAATTCAAAATCAAAACTACTAATAATTACTCAAATCTCAGTCAAACAATTAACAATTACCCAATCAACATTCAAATAACACTCTCAATTTAGAGCTAAATTAAAAATTAAAAGTTATTAGTTAAAGCTAAATTCAATGTTATAAATTTATAATCAAATATTGACTATGTAGAAAACATAACTAAAAAAATGTTATAATCAAATATAAACATGTTTAAGAAACATTACTGATTAAAATTATTAATAAATAATTATATAATATCAAATATCATAAATTATAGTTAAAAGGTACGCACATATAATATAAAATTTAAATCACAAAGAAACATACATAAGAAAAAATATAAAAATTTATAAACAATACAGTTAATAAGAAAAGGAACTATATTAGTGTACTAGAACCACTATAACTTTGTACTTCAAGTACTTCAAAATTTTATTTTAAATTATTTTTCTTTTAGAAAAGTACTATGTTTAGATTTTTTAAAACTACATCTTCTTTACAACTTTAACTCTAAAAACAAAGCATCTCTCATTTCCTCCCATTTCCGGCTAGACTGAACTCATCTCCGACGAGATTTAACGTTCCTCCGGCGATGACGATTAACAGAAGCAGATCCATTCAAGCTTCTCCCTACCTCATCTCCTCCATATTCTTATCTTTCTAACAAATATATCTATAAAAATATAGGCCCTCGAGTAAAATGGGCCTCGGCCGGGGGTGCGGATCGCCCACCCCTAGGGCCGGCTCTGAATAAAAACAATGGTTTTTATACAATTTAGAGGGATTAATATTATTGGGTCCGGTATTGGGCTAGTATAGGCTTAACGGGTCAAGATATTGTGCAAGAGGGGCCCTAATACCCAACTACTTGGAGAACAAGCAACCCTATCCTATAATTATAGTTCAAAAAAAAAAATAAAAACCCTAACCCACCCTTCTTCTTGCGCCGTGAGCTTCCCCTATCCCCATACCCTTCAATTTTCAATCAATCAACTAATCTCACACTTAATCAAGCTAGTTCGGGTTTAAATCTCAAGGCTCTAGGGAGTTTTAGCTCTACAAGGTATGCGTTTATATGTTCTTTGATAGATTATGATAATTGAAAAACTTTAAAAACTCTAAAAAAACCACATACATACAATCGCATATATATATATATATATATATATATATATATATATATATATATATATATATATATATATGTATGAGTTCTTGAATGTTCTTGATGATTTAATGTTGATGATTGTTGTTAGTTGCCATGATTAGGGTTTTTGCATGATAATATATGTGTTTAATCATGAGAGTATGGATTATACATGTGTTAGAGAGTTTTGAGCATGATTAGGGTTTGTGAATAACTTGGGCTGCAAGTTTTAAATTCTGGCAGATTCGTTTGGACGTTTTGTAGGGGCTGTAATGGGTTTGTAAATTGATAGTTTTGATAATTTCTTTGCATGATTGTGTTGTACATAGTCTTAGCTTTTCATAATGGGCAAAACCATCAGATTTGGACGTCGGTTGAGTCGCTTTTGGAATTTTAATTGATTAGGGGTCATATCAGATTTTCGGAACTGAAAATTGGGTCAACTTTAAATGGTCATAACTGGAGATTTACAAAGAATTAAGTTGTGAAATTTTTACAGTAGGTCAACATTGGAAAAACTCGGCTTTTCCAAGTGGATTCATCCCGTTTGGATGAATACACAATTTTTGGGAATTTTTCTACTAAACTGACCTGCTGTGGAAATTTTCTGGACATAGCTGTGTTGTACGAATTTTTATAATTTTTGTGTCTGGTTTTAGGGCAAAATAAAAATAGGGGTTTACAACTGAATCCCCATGAATACTAAGTAAAAATTTGGGATTTTAATTCATTCGTTAAGTGGGTTAAATGATACGTTTTTTCACAGTGCACAATCTGTCCTAAAAACACAGATTGTGTATGAAGTCTTTATGTGACTATTTGAAGTTGTATATAGTATGCAATTGACATGTACTTGTGTGGAAACTTTCTTGAGGTGTATTTGATGTGTTGAACTCATAATAGTCACCATGATCACCAACGGGATACGTGGGACATACTTGTGCATGTAGAGTCACTAGGTGTCACTACACGGTTTTGAACTTTTAAAAGTGTCGCATAAACGTACTTTGTGGTATATTGGTTATGCATGTGTACTCACATAGTGACACATATAATAGGGAGTCGGTAGCGAGTCTCTATTACGTTGGAGTTTGGATATTTTGCTTGCAACCTAAGGTGAGTTTCACTACTCTTTTCTCAAAAGCATGCGTCTCGGGTTGAGACAACTTATTTAACGTTTCTAGTCCGGGTTGGGGCTACTTTTACACATCCCGGGTTTGGGGTGCATGATTCACGGGGTGAATCTACTTTTACTAATTCATGCTATATGTCCTTGATGAACTAAACCAACCCTATCATTTAAGTCCTTCAAAATACCGAATCAATTGCCGGTTGGGCAAGCGGGTTACTAGTTGATAGCGCTATTAGGTCTAACAAACCTCACATCGTGCTGGGAGCATGGGTGTGAACTAATAACTTAAAACATATGTCATTGTTGATGGGCAATGACGCAAGGCACTTTTCTCCCGGTTATGGGAACTTGTTCATTAGTAGTTCGGTATTCGCCGGTTTTAGTTATCATGAGTGGGCTAGCTACCCCTGGCATATGAATTAGCTGTTTACTTGTGGCCAAGGAGGCCGAAGTTCTTACTTATTGTTATGTGGTCTGGGAGACCGACGCTTTCATTTGGTTACATGGTTTGGGAAACCTACGCTTTTACTCACTCACCTACTTTACTTAGTGAACTCACCAACATTGTTTGTTGACCCACCATTTACATGCTTTTGCAGGTAGTTAGCTTCCGGTGTCACGATTAGGAAGCATTGCACGTTTCATTGCATTGGGTCTTGGGCATTCACCTAATTTACACATCATGCTTTTACCTTTATTTTTATATGACATTAATCTTGGGCGCGTTGTTTTGCGCATGGTTTCTAAAAGGTTTAATTTGGTTTACGCTTCTGCAGCTTAACAAAACTTGGTTTTTGAAAACGAACTAAATGGTTTGGGCATTTAGAGTTCGTTCATATGACTTATGGCTATGGGATCCTGGTATGTCATGCGCCTCGCGGTAAAACCCCGCAGTGGAAATTTGAGGGTGTGACAGATTGGTATCAGAGCCATTGGTTATAGTGAACTAGGAATTGCATTGCATTCTAGTCTATAATCATCATAGCATAAGTAATACGTTAGTACACTTACCCCATTAGTGCACATTTAAGACTTATTTATGGATATGTATTACAGGAAATGTCGTTTTCTGTTAATCAAAATTCTGAACGCATTAACGAGACTGAACCTGTAGCAAGCCGTCCACCTTTGGGCTCGGAAAATGGTTCATGGACATGGTATCCCAGTATGATACGTACGTGGGTAACCAGTAGTAGAGTGCCTGAGAGGGTACCACCCGTTTTGGACTCATGGGAGAGGTCCATTGCAGGAATTGTGAGGCATTTTCTTACCCAGTTCGATACCGTGAACTCGTCTATTCAACGTTTCAAATGGTGGCAAAAGACATCTGACTATCGCTTTCGGCATATAGAAAAGAGGATCAGTCAGTTATTGGCCGACTTGGCTGTGGCTAAGCAGGAGGTGGCTAACACAAAGCAAGAGCTGATCACTACTAGACAAGAGCTAACCATCGTTCGTAACAAACTCATGGAAGTTATAGCCCAGCAGAAGGAAGAGGAGAGAGAGCGACGTGTGAAAGAACTTGAGGCGGCGCTTGAAGCAGCATTTGTAGAAAATGTTGAGACATACGAAGAAGCCGACCCGAATGGCCCAATCACGTTCAGGGTTGAGATCGAGAACAAAGATGAGGAGTCCGATATGTCTACGGATCAGGAGGACGATTGATTCTATTTTATTTATTTATTTTATTCCTAGTATATTATG
The DNA here is from genome assembly GCA_032199755.1 of Ambrosia artemisiifolia. Classification (NCBI taxonomy): domain Eukaryota; kingdom Viridiplantae; phylum Streptophyta; class Magnoliopsida; order Asterales; family Asteraceae; genus Ambrosia; species Ambrosia artemisiifolia. The sequence goes on from CM063521.1 coordinate 28,991,487, forward strand.
ACTTTTATTCTACCTCGTGAGACTTGATGATCTTTTGGTTTGTGTTAGAACGTTGGTATTTTATTACTACTATCGATTGAACTTTTATTTTATTATTCATACGTATATGACACACTAGTACACTGGAGTGTGCGAACGATTGCATCCTCATGGGTATGGTATAAGTGTAGAGCTACTATGGCGAGAAGAGGCCACGGACGAGGAAACATCAACTTAACACAAGCTGAGCTGACAGCACTTGTCAACAACAGGGTGGTTGAGGCCCTCACATCTTTTTCAAGCTAATAAAGATTTAAGTTGTTAAATCATTCTTTTCCCTTGACTTTCGCATTTGAACTTCCTTATTCCTTGAACGCGCATGCCACAACGACAACCTGCCATCGTATTTTCAAGGCTTTTATTGGTTGTAAACCTCGATAACTCCAACGGAACTGAAGGAGACCGTCTGGTTGTTTCGGTAGTATAAGTCATTGCTCGGTGCATCTGCCCCCAGGCACGATGAGGTAATGTATGCCTCATGCACACTCGATGAGTTACATATACTTGGGCGGAGAATGTAACCCTCATGACGAAATTAAGAAACTTGCTATCTAAAGACGGATGGGTCTAAAATCGACGCCTACACTACCAAGCTACAGGAGTTAGCTACTACATGCTCACACATATTTAACCTACATTACAGATGGATCGAGCTTCATACCAAAGGGATTGACCCCACAGGTTCGTAGCATGGCCACTACGGCTCACCTATCCAGAACATAACAAACCTTTCACCTGGCTCACAAACTCGCCGACGAGGCTGTTGAGCATGGTGCTTTTCCGAAGCAGGGTGCTTCATCTTCTACTTCTGGTGATAACAAGAGAACGTGAGATAGTATGAGGTATAAGTCATTCAACAACAATAACCACCACAGTAACAACAACAATGGGGCTCGTGGAGGAGCATTTGTGATGGGCTCTGGGGAGGCTAGAACTGATAACAACGGCGTGACGGATACGTGTTCCGTAAACAACACTCTCGTTTCTGTTTTATATGATACTGGTGCAGACTATGGTTTTGTGTCATCAAAACTTAGCAGACAACTAGGGATAGTTCCTTCATTACTTGAGACCCCATACTCTCTAGAGTTAGATGATGGGAAGCCTGTTGAGGTAACCCACATCCATCGTGACTGTCAGCTCGAACTAGATGGGCAATTGTTTGCCATCAACCTCTTACCTATCACCCTAGGAAGCTTTGATCTCGGGGTTGGCATGGACTGGTTGTCCAAGCAACACACTGAAATTCTCTGTCAGGAGAAGATTGTTCTTATCCCTCTCCCTAGTGGAGAACTCTTATCTGTCCAGGGTGATCGTGGTGGTGCCATGGTGGGCATCATCTCTTACTTGAAGGCCCAGAAGTGCATTCGGAAGGGCTATCCAGCCATCTTGGCTAACATTTCTGATACTCGAGCTAAAGTCAAAACAAGAATCGAGGACATCCCTGTGGTTCGAGATTTCCCAGATGTCTTCCCAGAGGAACTGCCTGGACTGCCACCTGTTCGTCAAGTGGAGTTTCAAATTGATCTTGCACCAGGCAAACTTCAAGAACTATCTACCCAACTCCAAGAGCTATTGGACAGGGGTTTCTTTAGACCTAGTTCTTCACCTTGGGGAGCTCCAATCTTATTTGTTAAGAAAAAAAAGATGGGAGTTTCCGCATGTGTATTAATTACCCAGAGTTGAAAAAGGTGACAGTTGAGAACTGCCACCCCTTGCCTCGTATTGATAACTTATTTGACCAGCTTCAGGGGTCGAGTTTCTATTCCAAGATTGACTTGAGGTTAGGGTATCACCAGCTGAGAGTCCGAGAGGAGGATGTAGCAAAGACAGCCTTTCGAACTCGTTATGGGCACTATGAAATTTTGGTAATGCCTTTCGGGCTGACCAATGCACCAGCTGTGTTCATGGACCTTATGAACCGTGTGTGCAAACCCTATTTGGACAAATTTGTCATAGTGTTCATAGACGACATTCTGATCTATTCCAAGAGTAGGGAAGAGCATGAGCAACACCTGCGACTGATCTTGGAACTCTTAAGAAATGAGCAGTTATATGCAAGTTCTCTAAGTGCGACTTCTGGATTCGGGAGGTCCAATTTTTGGGTCAGGTGGTGAACGAGGCAGGAATACATGTTGATCCCGCTAAGATTGACGCGATTAAAAGGTGGAAGGCTCCAAAGACTCCTACGGAGGTGCGACAATTCCTTGGCTTTGCGAGTTATTACCGCCAGATTCATTGAGGGATTCTCTAAGATCGCTCAACCCCTTACTGCGTTGACGAAAAAGGGGATTACTTACGAGTGGGGAGATGCCCAAGAATCTGCTTTCAAATTATTGAAACTAAAACTTTGCAGTGCACCTATATTATCTCTACAGGAGGTTACAGAGGACTTTGTGGTGTACTTCGGTGTATCTATCCAAGGCTTAGGGTGTGACATCGTTCGTATAACTTACCCCAACCATGACTTGTAACTTGGAGCGGTGGTTTTCGCTCTCAAAATCTGGAGGCATTATCCTTATGGAACGAAGTGTACGATCCTTACTGATCATAAGATTCTTCAGCACATATTTGATCAGAAGGTGCTAAACATACGACAACGCCGATGGGTCGAACTCCTGAATGGTTATGACTGTGCCATCAAATAACATTCAGGGAAGGCTAATGTAGTAGCAGATGCCCTGAGTCGTAAGGAAACAAAACCCGAACGAGTGCGAGCCTTGCAACTTATCCTACAACCTAATCTTCTTGTTAAGATACGTAAAGCCCAGGGCGTGGCTTTGAAAGGGAAAACATCAGGCTTGAAAACTTGCATGGTGCTGATAAGCACCTGGAATGGAGGACTTAGGGTCTTCAACACTTCATGAATCGGGCTTGGATTCCATGTATTGGAGATCTCAGACAAATAGTGCTCGATGGGGCACACACCTCTCGTTATTCGGTATATCCGGGTTCGGATAAAATGTACCAAGATCTCCAAACTCGTTACTGGTGACCAAACATGACAGCTGAGATAGGCACTTATGTTAGTAAGTGCTTAACGTGTGCCAAGGTTAGGATTAAATATCAGAAACCTTCGGGCCTACTTCAGCAACCGGGAAATCCCATGTGGAGATCGGACGGTATTTCCATGGACTTAATCACCAAACTTCCTAAAACGCCCAGCGGGCACGATATGATTTGGGTCATTATTGACCGTTTGACCAAATCATCGCATTTCTTGGCAAATAAAGAGACGGACAAGTTGGAACGTCTAGCCGCCTTTGTGTTACGAAAAATTGTTTCTAGGCATGGGGTGCCTACATCTATTATATCTGATCGCGATGCGCGATTCGCTTCTCATTTTTGGACTACTCTCCAAAACACTTTGGGGACTCTCTTAGATATGAGCACAGCCTATCACCTTCAGACGGATGGACAGAGTGAACGTACCATCTAAACATTGGAAGATCTGCTACGAGTGTGCGTGGTGGATTTTGGCAACAGTTGGGATAAGCACTTGCCTTTGATTGAATTCTCGTATAACAACAGCTACCACACTCCGATACAGTGTGCGCCTTTTGAGGCACTTATGGACGCAAGTGTAGGTCTCCCATCTACTGGACTGAAGTTGGGGATAGCCAGCTGTCACACCCTCAAATTCCCACCTGCGGAGTTCTACCGCGAGGCGTGTGACACACCAGGATCCAAGTCAACGGTCACAATAAACAACACTATATGATAAAATACGTAAAATAAAAACATTTAGTTTCATAACATAAACTAACAGCGGAAGCTTTTTAAAATCTTGATTACAACTTTAAACAACGTGACTGAAGTCTGAAAGTACTGAAAACATGAACTAAACTCCTAGACGCCAAGTGAGACTCCGTGCGCCTAAGTCCAATGCTGCTACCTTAACGACCTGAGAAAAACATGCTAAAAACGTCAACATATAATGCTGGTGAGTTCACAGGTTTTTGTGAAAAACACTTAGTTAGTTCCAAAGAATATTCCAAAGTAGACCAAACCATACGTAAACCGACCAAGAGAATACTACTCAAAGAATGCCATCCAAAATGAATACATGTCGCTACTACGATTGGAAAACCATTACTGGACACGCATACATGCATACAAGAATACTACCTGCCTGAATACAAGAATACAAGAATACAAGAATACTCTAAGAGACAACATGCACCCGTCCGACCCTCCAAGCCGATGAGTGGGGCCGGTCACGCCCAAATAGATCTATCCATATTTCCCCCGTTGTGCAACCACCGCACATTCATGGTTTTCCCTGGGACTTTAAAAGATCGTATAGCAAGCATAAAGGATTCAAGAATACCAATACGTAATACCATATAGTAACCAACGACTACCTTGTAAGCTTTACCAACCCGAGTACTTAGTAAAATCATAGGTTTTATGAATACGAAAACGTAAGTTGACACACCTTTTACGAATACGCGAACGTAAGTTGACACACCTTTTATGAATACGAGAACATAAGTTGACACACCTTTTATGTATACGAAAACGTAAGTTGACACACGTTTTATGAATACCAGTACCCAACATGTTTTCTCCCCCGAAAGCAAAACCAGTAAAGAGTGGGGCCGTGAACTCACCTTAGATTGCGTTCTTCTAATAAACCACAGACAATGCAAATGACAGCCCTAGTATCGGCAACCTATTATCGAATGCATATGAGTACCCAAACCATTGACCCGCAGGCCAAATAGTCCCCAAGTGTCCAGACCATAACCAGGTTCGTTTGAAAACACGTTGACTGTTAAACCGACCAAGTGTACAAGACTCGACATCCCATTGGTGCCCCGAGACTCCCCATGTTCATCTCATATCCACACATACACAAATCATGCAACTTAGTACTTAACATGCGTTAAAGTTCAACGATTCTAACACATAGATCAAATAACGTACAAACAAGTCCATACACGTGTTACTATGATAATAGGCATGTCACGGGGTTCCTAGCATGTTCCTAGATGTCAAATCGGGTTTCGGAATGTCAAAATACACTTACAACAGCAGTACACGCGATTAGGAATTTAGCATGCAACTAGGAAAAGTCAACTGGTGACTAGGGTTGGTTAACAGGCAATTAGGAGGCTAGTTGCCTGACATAGTACGCGACTAGGGGCCTACTCGCCCCCTATCTTGCCCTACTCGCCCCTGCATCAGGCGACTAGGATTCCTAGTCGCCTGCTGCAGTTGTGTAACGGGTTTTCGCGCGTTTAACCCTCCAAATCAGATCCGAAGCATGTGTAAACACCCAATATCAATCATAACACATTAACAAACATATTTCAAGCAAAACCCATAAGTTATCACCATCATAATAGTCCCGAATGCGATCGTTTTCCCAAAATAGTAAGTTTAGCATGTAAACATCACATCAACATGCAAGAACTTGCCCTAAATAGCAAATATCCATATTTCATCACGTAACTACGTTATCCGATAGTATCCTACTGCTCTAGCATCATTCTAATGCAAACCCTAACATCATACAATCAACAATACGCCTCATAACATCCTTAATCATTCAAACTCATTCAAACGGGTCAAAATACCAAACATCAACAATACACAACCATGAACCTTCAAACTCCTAGGACATCATCATACTAACTCATAACAGCTATAAACACCTTGATAACACAAGAATAATCATGTTTCAATCATAAAAATCCTACCTTTAATCACATATAACACATATAACATGCATGAGAGTTTGGGTTTGTTTAAAAACGGTTTTTAATGGATTTTCAAAGACGAAAACATTTAGAAACCAGGTCTGGACGTTTTGGGAACCAAACATAATCATATAAAGGTTTGGGGATGAAGAACACACCTTGGATTTAGGAGAAAAAGATGGGTAAAGTTCGGAAATGGTTGTTTTGATGTAAAAACGAGTTGCAGAGGGTGTTTGTGAGTTGGAATAGGTTATGGGACGGATAGGGTTGCATAAATGGTGTTTGAGAGGTCAACGGTGGTATTTATAGGCGTTTCTAGTCGTTAGGGCTGCAACAGGCGACTAGGGAGCAGTACCACGTGACTAGGCCACGTGACTAGGCCTAGTCGCCCCCTATTTCAAGCGAGTAGGACAAAAACAGGCGACTAGGAGATCCTAGTCGCCCCCTGGGGCTGCTAGTCACCCCCTGTGGCTGCTAGTCGCCCCCTGCAGCTAAAACTTGGTTTTTCGCGCGTTAAACACTATTTTAACACATATAAACACGTATTCACATACCGACAAGTCACATAATGATTATAAACATATAATACATGATAACTAATACGTTTACACTCGTTCACCAATTCCCGGGACTCGAGACTTGCGTATGTTAAAACCCTAATGATGTGCGACTCGACTCGACCGACCTTGTTTTGTGTAACGTATGCGCGACTCGCTAAGGCAGACTTACTAAGTTTTCAAAAGTTAGTTACCGGAAAGTGCCGGGTGTCACACCAGCTAACAGGTCCCGATCTCGTGCACGAAACTTCTGAGAAGATAGTGCAAATCAGAAATCGGATGGCTGCTGCTCGGGATCGACAGAAAAGTGGCGCTGATAAGCGTAGGAAACCCTTAGAGCTCCGGATTGGGAGCAAGGTACTATTAAAGGTGTCACCTTGAAAGGGTGCGACACGCTTTGGAAAACGGGGGAAGATGAACCCGTGAAACGTTGGACCATTCGAGATGGTTGATGGGATTGGTCTGGTAGCTTACAGGTTAAACCTACTTAACAAACTTGGTAGGGTTTACGATGTATCCCACATATCGTACCGAATCTATAGAAATGCCTGTTGGATACAACACTGATGGTGCCACTGGAGGAGATCCAGGTGGACGATCGGCTACGGTTCATGGAAGAACCAGTGGAGATTCTTGAGCGGGGCGTCAAGAAACTCAAACAAAACACTATACCTATTATTAACATACAACGGAATTCTCGTCTGGGATCAGAATACACGTGGGAACGCATGGATCAAATGCGGCTTAAATACCCACACCTCTTTTCTAAACCTGAACCTGAACATAGATCGAACGCTAAACAAAAAGCAGCTCTTTCAAAGTGAATTTCGGGGCGAAATTCCTTTCAACTTGGGGATGATGTGACATCCGGGAACCAAGCACACATTTTTATAGCTGGCTTTATTGTTTACTTGCTGAATTTCGGGACGAAATTCTTTTCAACTTGGGGATGATGTGACACCCCGCATTTTCAGGTTAATACTTTTACTGAACTCTACTTAACTTACATGATATACTTTAGTTAACTTACGTGTTGTTCATGGTTAGATACTTAACTAGGGTTAGTTAAGTAGGCCTAACACATGTTAGAGGATATTAACATATGTGTTAAATAGGAAAAGCATTGTTTAACACACACACGAGTCCTGTATCCCGAACGTTGGTGAATTATGTGACATGTATAATTATAATATGAACAATTAAGTCGTGATGGATGTCAAGTGCCTGCTTATATGAATTATGTGAATTATGTGAATTATCACTTGACTGACCATTAATATGTAAACCATGCAAATTACGTACACTTGATGGTTAATATCTCATGTAATAATAAAAACAATGGTTTTTATACAATTTAGAGGGATTAATATTATTGGGTCCGGTATTGGGCTAGTATAGGCTTAACGGGTCAAGATATTGTGCAAGAGGGGCCCTAATACCTAACTACTTGGAGAACAAGCAACCCTATCCTATAATTATAGTTCAAAAAAAAAAAAAAACCCTAACCCACCCTTCTTCTTGCGCCGTGAGCTTCCCCTATCCCCATACCCTTCAATTTTCAATCAATCAACTAATCTCACACTTAATCAAGCTAGTTCGGGTTTAAATCTCAAGGCTCTAGGGAGTTTTAGCACTACAAGGTATGCGTTTATATGTTCTTTGATAGATTATGATAATTGAAAAACTTTGAAAACTCTAAAAAAACCACATACATACAATCGCATATATATATATATATATATGTTCTTGAATGTTCTTGATGATTTAATGTTGATGATTGTTGTTAGTTGCCATGATTAGGGTTTTTGCATGATAATATATGTGTTTAATCATGAGAGTATGGATTATACATGTGTTAGAGAGTTTTGAGCATGATTAGGGTTTGTGAATAACTTGGGCTGCAAGTTTTAAATTCTGGCAGATTCGTTTGGACGTTTTGTAGGGGCTGTAATGGGTTGGTAAATTGATAGTTTTGATGATTTCTTTGCATGATTGTGTTGTACATAGTCTTAGCTTTTCATAATGGGCAAAACCATCAGATTTGGACGTCGGTTGAGTCGTTTTTGGAATTTTAATTGATTAGGGGTCATATCAGATTTTGGGAACTGAAAATTGGGTCAACTTTAAATGGTCATAACTGGAGATTTACAAAGAATTAAGTTGTGAAATGTTTACAGTAGGTCAACATTGGAAAAATCGGCTTTTCCAAGTGTATTCATCCCGTTTGGATGAATACACAATTTTTTAGAATTTTTCTACTAAACTGACCTGCTGTGGAAATTTTCTGGACAAGAAAGTAGTTGCAAATCAAAGTTCTGTGGATAATTCTGATGTTACTGTAAATTCTTTAACAAGTGAACAAATCAACAGGTTGTTGAGTTTGTTAAATGATAAGTCTACTGATAATGTGCAAAGCTGCAATGTTAGAGGTAGTAATATATGGTCTTTTGTGCTAATTCTTTTTATAAACCAGTTTTCTATTTTGCTAGGAAAAAGAGTATGAGTTAGATAGTTGACCCTAGGGCAAGTCAACACATGGTAAACAATACTGATTGTATAGATGTAACTAGTCTAAATATCAGGGTTAAACATCCTAATGGAACAGATGCATTGGTTAATAAAATAGGAAACCTAAAACTTGCTAATCAGGTTATTCTTAAAGATGTGTTTGTTGTTCCTGATTACTGTGTCAACTTGATATCTGTCCATAAGTTAGCTAAGGAAAATAAACTTTACATTGGTTTTGATAAGCATAAATGCTATATTCAGGATTTAATCACAAGGAAAATCCTAATGACTGGTAACCAAGTTGATGGTCTGTACTATTGTGGAAGTTCTTTTGTGGTTAATCAGGTGTGTTTTAATAGTTCTGTGCAAACTAGTTTGTGGCATGCTAGATTAGGACATCCTTCCAGTCAAGCTATAAAAATGTTTAAAATTAAACTTAGTTTGGGTGATGTGAATGATGATATTCCATGTGAAGTTTGTGATAAGGCAAAACAACATAGGGAACCTTTCCCTTTAAGGGAACATAAGTCTAAACATATAGGTGAACTTGTTCACATTGATGTTTGGGGTCCATATAAGGTAAACATTAAAGAAGGATACAAGTATTTTTTAACAATAGTTGATGATTTTTCCAGAGCTGTTTGGATTTGTTTAATGAAATCTAAAACAAAAGTTTTTGAAAATATACAAGATTTTTTTAATATAATTGAGACCCAATTTGAAAGAAAAAGTCAAAATTTTAAGAAGTGATAATGGGACTGAATTTGTGAATAATCAAATGAATAACTTGTATAGACAAAAGGGAATAATTCATCAAACTACTTGCACCTATACTCCACAACAGAATGGAGCTGTGGAAAGAAAACATAGGCACTTACTTAATGTTGCTAGGGCTTTAATGTTTCAAAGTGGTGTTCCTGTTAAATTTTGGTCAGATTGTGTCCTAACTCCTTCTTATCTAATAAATAGGACTCCTACATCAGTGCTAGGTGGAAAGACTCATTATGAGGTACTATATGGTTTTGAACCATTTTTTGACCACTTAAGGTTGTTTGGGTGTCTTTGTTTCTGTACCATTCTAAATGAGTCTGATAAACTAAACAGTAGGTCAGAAAAATGTGTTTATCTTTGGTACTCAACAGAAAAAAAGGGATATAAAGTGTTCAGCTTGGATAGTAAAAGTGAGTTTTATTCAAGGGATGTCAAATTATATGAATAAATATTTCCTTTTAAAGAAAATAATGTTTTCCAACTGTTTAACGATAATCAGTTTTCAGAAATAAATAATCTATTTTTTTTATTGGTATGAAGACATTGACCCTAAACAACCTCAAGGTCCCAATGATGAGACAAAAGGTCAAGACAAAAATGATCCAGCGACACAAAGGTCTCTGCAATCAGAGGCTTGTCCAAATGGATCTGAAGGATTGGCTGAGTCTCAGCAACCCAATCTGTTTGGGGACAGATCTGATAGGGCAGAGGGTGTGATACCTGGAATTGATATTACCTTAAGATCTGAGGGATCATCTAGTATTCAATCAGAAGGTCAAACCAGTACTAGAAAGTCATCTAGGAGTTCCATCTTACCTAGTAACTTAAAGGACTATGTATTAGATGGAAAGGTTAAGTATGGCATGGATAGAGTGGTAAACTATTCAAATATGAGTCTAGATTATAAATGTTTTACCACTAGTCTTAATAAAATACAAGAACCTAAGTCATTCAGTGAAGCAGCCATGGACCCAAATTGGGTTGCTGCTATGAATGCTGAAATTGAGGCATTACATAGAAATGATCCTTGGGAACTTGTAGATTTGCCTAGTGATAGGAGTGTTGTAGGTTGCAAATGGATTTTTAATATTAAATACAAGTCTAATGGTGAAATTGAGAGGTTCAAAGCTAGATTAGTTGCTAAAGGGTACCGTCAAAAACAAGGAATTGACTTTGAGGAGACTTTTTCTCATGTAGTTAAACTTGTTACTGTTAGATGTGTCTTAACTTTAGCTGTTCAAAATGATTCGAACCTTTACCAATTAGATGTTAACAATGCTTTCCTTTATGGAGACCTGAATGAGGAAGTATACATGAGTCTTCCTGATGGTTATTATTCTCATAATGAAACCAAAGTGTGTAAATTAAAGAAATCTTTGTATGGGTTAAAACAGGCCCCTAGAAAGTGGAATTCTAAGTTGGTGCATGTTCTACTTGAATTAGGTTTTAATCAAAGCAAGTGTGATTACTCTTTGTTTTACAAAGTTTCTGATTCTGTGAGTGTCCATCTGCTTGTTTATGTGGATGACATAGTTGTTACTGGAAATGATATTCATGAGATTAACAAAGTTAAGGAAAAACTTAAGTGTAAGTTCATGATAAAAGACTTGGGTGAATTAAAGTATTTCTTGGGAATTGAGGTCATTAAAGGAAACAATGGTATATGTCTTTCTCAAAGAAAATATTATATAGAGTTATTATCTGAATATGGTTTGACTAGTAGTAAACCTGTTAATAATCCTATTGAACAAGATCATGTTTTGTCAAACTTAAGTAAAGATAACAAGTTGGTTGTTGAAAATATAACTGGGTATCAAAAATTAGTAGGAAAACTAATCTATTTGGCCCATACAAGGCCAGATATATCATATGCCGTACATTTTTTGAGCCAGTATATGCATAAGCCAACAAAGGCTCATATGAAAATTGCTCTAAGGCTCTTAAGGTACTTAAAGGAGCTCCTGGTAAGGGAATCCTAATAAGTAAAAGTTCATAATTGAGTTTGAGTGCTTACTCAGACTCCGACTGGGCAAAGTGCCTTGAAACTAGAAAGTCAATAACATGGCTTAGTGTTTTTCTTGGAAAGTCACTAATATCTTGGAAAACTAAAAAACAATTGACTGTTTCTAAATCCTCAGCTGAAGCTGAGTTTAGAGCTTTATGTGCAACAACATGTGAGCTTATGTGGTTAATAAACTTGTTATCTGAATTAGGTATTAGTGTAAAATTACCTATAAACCTGTTCTGTGATAATAATGCTGCAATCTCAATTGCTGCAAACCTAGTCTTTCATGAAAGAACTAAGCATTTTGAATTGGATTTGTTTTTCCTCAGAGAACAGATCTCTAAAGGTGTGGTAAAACCAGTAAAAATTGAATCTAGTAAACAGGTTGCTGATGTGTTTACAAAAGGATTGCATCCAACTCTTCATAATGAGATGTGTAGTTCTCTTATGTTGTTTGACCCATTTGCAGTATTAAATTGAGTGGGGGTGTTAAAAGTTCTATCAGGTACATTTGTCCAATTTAATACTTTTGTGTTATATTTTAGATTCTTATACTTGTTTATTTTGTATTGTAACATGTTGATGTGATGAGGTCGTGTGTTGATAATCAAGTGATGATAATCAAGTTCAAGTCCAAGTCTCATGGGTCAAGTTGTTCGTGATTGGGGTCCAGAATTAGAAGTCCAAGAAGGATTGTTGGTTTATTATAAAGTGATCCAATAATTTGTCCAATTTAATACTTTTGTGTTATATTTTAGATTCTTATACTTGTTTATTTTGTATTGTAACATGTTGCTGAGATGAGGTCGTGTGTTGATAATCAAGTTCAAGTCCATGTCTCATGGGTCAAGGTGTTCGTGATTGGGGTCTAGAATTAGAAGTCCAAGAAGGATTGTGGGTTTATTATAAAGTGATCCAATAAAAGGAGTCCAGCCCATTAAGAGTCCAGCTTATAAGCTCTCGTTTTATTCTCACCGTTGGATTGTGATCCCTGTGAGATGATCTAAGGGATGAGGATTGATCCAGCTGTGTTTTCTCTTTGGAAGCTTCCTAAGGATCTATAAATACCTTTTATCAGTCTTCATTGATCCTTTCAACAACACTCACCTTTGATATCTCCTTTCAGTGATTCTTTCTTCTGATATTTTTCTCTCATGTCTTTGATTAAGAGTTGTAGATCAGATTTGTCTTGAATATGTTCTAAGAGAGTTAGGTTATAGAAGATTGTAGAGATTATCTTGTTGATAATCTCTAAGTGTCTGTATTGGTTGATCTTTGATCTTGTTAAGTTTGTTTAGTTCTTGTTCTTGTATTCAGGGTATAAACAATCTTTGGGTTGGGTTTGTTCAATAAAAGCTTTTGTTTGTGATTCCATGTTTTATGACAGATTTTATCGTATTAAGTATTAACCCTTTGTTCATTGTCAAAAGATATAACAACAAAATTGTTATTTGGGTAAAAATTGTCATTTTGGTAATTTACGGGTTTGTGTTAAAGTGTGCAGGTTGGGTTTATGTTCAAATACCTCTTATCCGGATTTTATAAATAATTAAGCTTTTAATTATGGTTACCAAAATGATAATATTAGACCCACCGTAGTGGGGCGTGATGTGGGCAAAAAAATGAAAAATAGCGCCCCAAACACCAAAACATAGGGGCGCTTTACGTGCCAAACCAACCCAAGCGTTGTATATATAACGCCAAACCAAAATTGAAAGCTCCAATCATTTTCTGACAGGGGCTTTATAAATAAAACCCCTACCACTACACCCCTTTTTAACTTTATCTCTCCATGCTGACTCAGCTGCCACGTGGACCAATCAGAAAGGAGGGCTTTATAAATAAAGCCCCCCACTACACATGGTCTTATGATGATAATGTAAAAATATTATTTAATACTTTTACCTATAGGTTTTATGCTCCCAAGATAGAGTCTGGGCTGTATTTCAATCCAATTAGCTAAATTTTAATATAATCCGATTGAGCTAATCACAACTTACTTTTACCTATTCATAAGTAAATGGACCGAAAAGGGGCAAACATTGAAATAAATCATTTTTATAACATGTCTGATCTGTTTTCATGCAGAAAAGGTGAGAGCAACCACAGTTTGATCAAAAACACGTTCTTCATATCATAGATTTGTTTCGTGTCTTTCATGCATTCCCAGGTGACATAGGATATATATATCATCAATTGTTCGTTCAAGAATTATGGTACCTTTTATACACGCTAGCTCTTCAATTTTGTATGCATTATAAAAGGGTCAGGAGAATATACTAGTGATGTGATGCGATGAGAAGGTTAATTTGGTCTGAACCTGTGGTTGTCAATTTGTCTTATGTATTTTGTGATTCCTGTTAACCTCAAAAAGGTTAATATTTCGTTTATGCTTTGTTATGTTAAAAATGATACCCGGCCGTGATACAATGACACCAGACCAGCCAACACTGATACAAACACCAAGAAAAGTTTTAATGGTTTAGGGGGTGTTTGGATTTCTGCTTATAAGCTAACCTAGACACATGTTAGGGACGTAAACGAGCTCATTTAATTTCGAGCCTGGCGCGTAGAGTGTTTGAGCTTGGCTTGTTTCAAGCTCTATATTTTAAGCCCAAGTTCCGTTCGTGGTTAGTTTTTCAAACATTAGTGGCTTCCCTGACATAGATGTTGATAAAACTGTTGTTGCTTTTACGATGCCTTGCTTTCGTGAATGTTCTTCTTGTTAAGCTCTGATTTAAAGCTTCTTGTTGCTTGAGCTTTAAGAAGTTACGACTGTGTTGAAGAGCATCGACCCAATTAGCTTTTGTTCTGTCTCTCATCGTCTTCTGTGTTATGAGAGTTCAAGAACATTAGAATACATTCAGCACATTCTTAGGGTTTGTTGTGTAGATGTATCAATTTGAAACCTTAGCAGCTTATTTTCATGTGTGTTCTTCGGTCTTATTGGTCGTACTAAGGTTGGTTGTTGAGATTTATACAACACTGTAGACCTATCTTTTGGACCAGAAATCAGAGTGGACCTCTATTCTCATGATTGCAAATCAATGGTTTAAGATGTTGTATTGGTTTAAAAACTTTAGTGGTTACTTACACCAGTCCTGTCTTCTATCAACAAGGCTTTCTTTGAACAACTCTATGTATGTCAATAACAAAATCCTGGTTATCATTTAGTCTGCTTAGTACAAATCTTAGTCGGTAACTAGATTTGACCTTGGCTGTAACTAGACTTGTTTAGTGGCCGCTTAGTCTGTTTAGTACAAATTTTAGTAAGTGGCACCTGCTTGATCAACGCCAACGTATCAGTTTCAATTGAACCTCCTCCTTCACGACCTTTGTCAGAACTGAAGCAACACTGATAGTGGAAATTGATCTGTTCAGTTCCTATTGCTGCTCCCCTTACCAACAAACAATATGCTATATTCCTAAGCAATCTATTACATCTTACAGTCTATTACGACTTTTCATCAAAACAAATCTATACTACGTATGAGTTTGGACCTAACAAATCTTCATATTTTTATTTGTGTTAAACTCATTAACTCTTACTCGACCATACTCAAAATTGTGTTGTGCTTCGTTTGACCCGTTTAAATTTATTTGTTAATATGATCCGGGTACCTGATTGGTTTTATTTAATACATTATCAATTTTGTTTGGATTACATTTGAACAAAAAGTTAGATGGAAAAAACTATGGGACAAGTAGATGTGTTCTTGAATGTCACATCATGTTGACCCTTACTGGTTTGTATTTAATACGTCTTCCTATATTCGTTCGGCTACTATATGCTTCAAATTATTTTTTACTTGTTGAAATTAGAGTGCAAACAAAGGATATACAAAACATAGAAAATGCAATGGCTGAATTTACTATATATGTCTTACAAATCCGGTTACTTTAGACCATTCTCTTTAACAAGTTTCAACCAAACAAGATGAGTTCATCCCAAAAACAGCCTCACGTTCTCGTCATCTCGTACCCTGCTCAAGGCCATGTTAACCCGATGCTCCAGTTCTGTAAACGCTTAGTCGCAAAAGGCATCAAAGCGACATTTGCAACAACCTTGTCCTTCTCCAAAACCGTCACTATTGACAAAAACACTCATATCAACCTCGAAACATTTTCTGATGGGTTTGACAACAATGGCCCGGATCAAATAGTGCCACCAGATGTTTACTTTCCAAAGCTTCGGGAAGTGGGGCCAAAGTCGTTATCTGACCTTGTTCTACGACTAGACTGTCCGATTGCCATAATTTACGACGGGTTTTTGCCATGGGCCCTTGATGTCGCGAAAAGATTTGGGTTGATAGGAGCTGCCTTGTTTACTCAAACTTGTGCTGTGAATAGTATTTATTATCATGTCAATAGAAAGCTTCTTACACTCCCATTGACGGATTCAGTAGTTTCAGTTCCAGGACTACCACGGCTTGAAAACTATGAAACTCCTTCATTTGTGCACAAATTTGGCTTATTTCCAGCTGTTTGTGATCTAGTTTTTAACCAATTCACCAACATTGATCAGGCAGATTGGGTGTTTTTCAACTCTTTTTACAAATTGGAGGAACAAGTATGTATGTATTCTTTATAAACAAGTAAATTTTTTTGTCAATCAAAAGGGGCCGGGTTAGTTGGGTTGGGTTGGGTTGACCCCTAAACATTTTTATGCTAAAGGTGTGTTTATAATTTCACCTGTTAGATATATGTGAATTTTTTTTTTCAAAAAAAAAAAGATATATGTGAGTTTTGATAGATTTGACTTTTCTATTTGTTCCGTTAAATATTTTCAAAATAAACATGAGCTATAAGCAACAAAGATTACATTTTAGGTGAGTTTTGAGACTTTTTTTTATTTATTTGAACCGTTTGAGGGAGATAAAAGTATGTTAGTTAAATCTTTTTTTGTTTATCTTTGGCTGGCATTCGTGCAGGTGCTTGATTGGATGGGGAACTTGTGGCGTGTGAGAACGATTGGCCCATCACTTCCATCAATGTACCTTGACAAGCGATTGTTAGATGATAAAGACTACATGGTTAATATTTTAAACCCAAGGGGCATCAAATGCATGAACTGGCTCAATGGGAAGCCGAAAAGCTCGGTTGTCTACTTATCATTTGGGAGCATGACACAACCTGGACCCGAGCAAATGAAAGAAATAAAATGTGGTTTGACCGATGGTGGTTTCACCTTCTTGTGCGTGGTTAAGTCTTGTGAAGAGGACGAGCTGTTTAAAGAGTTTGTTAATGGTAAGTCGAAGAAGGGGTTAGTGGTGACATGGTGCCCACAATTGGAAGTGTTGGCTCATGACTCAATAGGATGCTTTATTACACACTGTGGGCTCAACTCGATAATTGAAGCGATTGGGTTGGGTGTCCCCATGGTTGCAATGCCTCAATGGTCAGATCAAACCACGAATGCCAAGTATGTGGAGGATGTTTGGGGTGTCGGGGTTCGGGCAAAGCCAGATGCGAATGGGCTTGTGAGTTGCCGTGATTTGGGGTTGTGCATAAGGGAAGTCATGGAAGGAGAAAAAGGTATTGAAATTAAGAAAAATGTAATGAAATGGAGGGATTTAGCAAAAGAAGCTATTGGGGCAGGTGGAAGTTCAGAAAACAACATTGATGAATTTGTGGCAGAATTGAAATTACAATTTTGATTATGGTTCAACCAAATATATGTATGTATGATTCCAAATAAATTTCTTGTAGAAATATATATATATATATATATATATATATATATATATATATGTTGAATTCGTGAACTAGGGTTTACAGCTTATTCAGTCTATGCGAACCTTTTTTTCGAACGACAAATCGCTTTATATATGTATATATATATATATGTATATATATATATATATATAAAGAGCCAACAAGGGGCTGAAAAATACAAAACAAAACAACACGACACGAGACATCAAGATCCTCAACCCAAGCAAAAAACCGACAAAATTACAAACAAACCGACACGTCAAAATCCAACCAACTCTCCTAGCACGACATGGAGATCTTGGTCTGATTCTTCAACCAACAAAAGACATCTTCTTTTATAAGCTCCACCAACTTAGCTGGGGGAATGAAGGCGCCTTCAAAAAACCTTTGCATTTCTCGCCAACCAAATTCTCCACGTGGTTGCACATGCGATAGAATGGACAATCCGTTTCCAAGATTTGGCTCTGGGGCTTTGCTACAAATACCCAAATAGGTCCTTCAAGTTTGAGATCGATTTTGGGAAGGGAACTCTAATCTAAACAAAGATGAGCCACCAAATGGATTTAGCCGTAACACATTGAACAAAAGCATGATCAGGGTCTTCCACCACATATCCGCATCTATCACATAACGCATTCGGAATCGAAATAGCTCTAGCAATCAGCTTTGTTTTAACCGCCACCCTGCCTAACATCGCACGCCACAATAAAATGTTACATTTAGGTGGATTCCACGAGTTCCACCGAAAATCACACACCTCGGCTTGAGGCTCCAAATACCCAACAAAATGTTACATTTACGTGGATTCTACGAGTTCCACAACAGAATGTTACATTTAGGCTCCAGGGCTTTGCTGCAAATACCCAAAAAGGTCCTTCAAGTTTGAGATCGAGTTTGGGAAACGAACTTGGTGCCAAAACGAACTTGTCTTTAGATCGTCTGAGTTTGATAAACGAATTTGTCCTAAGTTCATTTCGAGTTGTACTATGAACTTAGTTAAGTTCATATGTACTGTCTTGATTACTTAAAAATTTTAATTCTAAAGTATGTACATATTTTTTACTATAATTATTAGTATTGAAAATGCCTTCAATCGATAGCCTTAACAAAATGATAAAAATGGACCACGAATCGGAACATCTAATAGACCGCCTAAACTTATGAAGGTTTCGGATTACATGGGTTGGAAATACAGATTTGAGGCCTTTGCTATGTTTCAAGATGCTAGGATGTGGATTTGTATCTCCAAAGCGTACGTTCCCCCTACGCATGAGTTTCAAGTCAGACGAGTGATTTTGTACATGGGATTAGATGAGTATGGTTTACGACCTTACATCAAGTTTTGTTTTGTTTTTTTTATAAAGAGTTGAGTGCCTTCACCAAACATGTGGGGGTTGTTTTAACGTTTCGACGTTAGGTTTTTTATGGTGTAACGCCAACAACACAATGGGTTTTATTTATTAGTTATCTTGGTTTAAAAAAGTATGAGGCACTCCGAGACATAAAGCCGAGGCCCGAGGCGAGAGCTTCACGTATGTGTGGAGCCCATGGTAAAAAAGAGTAAAAATATTTATATAAGCCAATACTATATATTCTACTTGTTAATCAATCCTAAACACGGTAACATGATTATAAATTATAAAACATACTTAAACATTTCATTAAACATGCATTGAAGCCGAAACACTTAAAAATCTTTAAAAAAAACCAAGATTTTGACCTTTGGCCCAAATAAACCTTAATTTTGAATGATGCGGTGCCTTAGGCGCCTTAGCGCCTCACAACACCTCTTGTAGTTGAGCACCTCAGGAAAAAAACGCTTTTCCTAGCGCCTCGAGTGCCTCACGCCTGAGGCGCGCTTTTTTTACATTTCCTAATAGTAAAGTACACAAATGGTCCATGTGGTTTACCAAAATTTTAGACTTGGTCCTCAACTTTCCAAAAGTACACGGACGATCCCAATGATTTGCACTTTGTAACGTAGTTAGTCCTAATCACGTTTCCAACGAATTAAACTGTTTTATAGTTGATTTTAAATTAATTAAGCCATCATGAGTCTTGCGATGTCCTTCTCAAAGTTCGTGGACTCCTTGATGCTTTTAAAGAAAGATTCGCGTGCGTTTAACTTTGATGAACTGACACTGGTAAATAATCGTCAAACTGCACTAACATAACGTTATTACGTGAACATGGTGCATAATTGCTATCGATGCAATCAGACCTGAAATCGGTGCGAGGAACGGCAAAAAACGTATCATTTTGGAAAAAACGGAGAGAGGAACTGTCACACCCTCAAATTACACATGCAGGGTTTTACCGCGAGGCGCGTGAGACACCGGGATCGAAGTCAACGGTCACAGTAAATGACAATTATATGTAAATATACATAAACCAAAACCATAAAGTTTCATAACATAAAACCATTAGCGGAAGCTGAAGTAAGTTTAGAACCCATAATAGAACAAACGTCGTCTGAAATTATTTAAAGACATGCAACTAAACTCTAGACGTCGCGTAAGACCCCGTGCGCCTAGTCCATGTACTGCTACCTTAGGGACCTGAGAAAACATGTCAAAAATGTCAACATATAATGTTGGTGAGTTCACAGGTTTTTATAAAACATTTCCATAAGTTTTGAAAGATCAAAACCGTTAATACTATGATATATGAACGTTAGCTAGACGTTAAGTACTGTTACTACTACGGTTAGAAACCATTACTGACATATAACCAAATGAACAACCCAAATGTTGGGCTACCGTCATCCTTAGTAGACCCGAAAGTTAGAGACAATATCCACCCGTCTGACCTCCATCCGAATCGGGTGGGGTTTGTTAAGCCCAATAGATCTATCCACATTTCCCCCGTTATGAATACCCATATATTCATGGTTTACCCTGGGACTTAAGATGAAACGTCGTATAGTAAACAAAAGATAATCATAGTATAACATGATCTTTATGAATCTGAGTACGTAGCATGTTTCTCCCCCGAAAGTAAAATCAGTAAAAGTGGGGCTGTGACACTCACCTTAGGTTGCGTTCTTGAAAATAGTTTAACCGAAAATGCTATGATAGCCCCTGGTACCGGCGACCTATCATAAGATGTATATAGGTATCTGGACTGATAACCCGTACGTTAACTAGTCCTTGAATGTCCAGACCATAACCATTGTTTATTTGAAAGAACGTTTGAACCTTAACCCGACCACACAAGACAAAACTCGACATCCCATTGGTGACCCGACATCCCCCGAGTTAGCCAACAACAAGTAACCAAGCAATCATGTGTAAACGCGCACCTTATACGCATAACAATCCATCAAATCTATCATACAGTTCACATACCGTACATACGGGTCATGATACGTATTATCAGGGTTCTCGATGTACCCCTTACAATATGTTCATAGGTGTTAAATCATGTTTTGGGGTTCCAAAATACATTTACAGCAGTAAAACACACAACTAGGCATCAAAACACACGACTAGGTATCAAACAGGCAACTAGCAAAGTTAGTTGCCTCGTGGAGGGTAGACTGGGTTTCCTAGAGGCGACTAGTAGCTAGTCACCCCCTGCAGCTGGGGTGGCTCTTTTCGCGCGTTTAACCCTCCAAATCAGATCCGAAACATGCAAAAACACCCAATATCAATCCATAATAATAAAGCCACTTATCCTAAATAAAAAACCCCCCAATTTATCATCAATATAATACCCTAATTGTAAGCATTTCCCAAAATGGAATAATATTATGAAAACATCACATCATTGGATGAATAACTTACCCTAAATGGCAAATAATCAGATTTCATCACATAATAACGTTTCCAATCATCATCATACTGTTAAAACATCATTCTAGCATAAACTCTAACATCATTCAATCCCCAAATAATCCTATAACATCCTAGATCCTCCTAATGCACTCAAACGGGTCAAAACTCATATTATCATCGAAACACACCAAACAACCTTCAAAATATGAGGTAATCATCCTAATAACTCATTTGTATCATTACAACATCAAACACACAAGAACCCCATGTTTTAATCATTAAAAACCGTTTTCAAGTTTGCATCTTTATCTAAAGTTCATAGAAATGATTAAACATATGTTGGAAATGTTTTTCAAAAGTTTTCAAAAACATAACTTTATAAAAACAGGTTTGGACCTTTAGGGATCAAAATAACAACATAACAATAGCTTAGAGCGAACAACACGCCTTAGATTTGCTTGGAAATGATGTTTTAGGCATGGAAATGGTAGATTTAAGGCAAAAACGTGTTCCAGAGGTTAAGGACAGTGAGGGAGAGGTTTGGGGCGAATTAGAGTTTCATAAATGATGTTTAACAAGTCAAGTATGGTATTTATAGCTGCTGCTAGTCGTTTCAGACATAACAGGTGACTAGGCTACTGCAGGTGGCAACTAGCCTAGCTAGTCGCCCCCCTACAACAGGCGATTAGGGTCCTAGTCGCCTCCTGCAGGTGGTGACTAGCTACCCTAGTACCCCCCTGCAGTCAAATCTGATTTTCGGCGTGTTAAACAGTATTTTCACACGTATTTACATACCGACAATTTATACAAAGATTATAAATACATATTACTTGATAACTAGTGTGATACCCCGCAATTTCAGCTTCTTACTTTAACTAAACTCTAGTTACTTGTACTTACATTCCTTGCATTCTACTTAACTAGGGTTAGCTGGATGAGTCACACGTTGCACAGTTATAGTTTAATAACTGCATGAAATGGTAATTTGGAGAATTACCAAACTAGATGAACCCCGGACGTTGGTGAATTGTGAAATTAAATAATTGTGGATTAATTGATTGATATTGATTCCAATTAAGTGTTTCTGTGAAACTATCTGCAAACTGTATGTGATTACGTGAACATAAACCGAACGTGTTATTAAAAACCGTAATCGATGAACCGTTAGGATGGTTGGGGTCTTAATACATGGGGTTACACTTAATATGGTCCAAAATAGCGAAAACATAGAAGAAAACAGGCGTTATACTGGACTGGGCCACCCGGAACGAGCCAAGGTCAAGTGAGCGGCCACTCGCTTAGACCGAGCAGCCTAGGGGTGAGCAAAAACGGACCGGACCGAAAAAAAACCGAAGACCGACCCTAAAATACTATAAAACCGAACCGGGTATGCTAATTAGGTTCTTGAATCGATCCAGTAATTCTGATCCACCCGGTTCTCGGGTCGGGTCGGTCTGAAACCGTATTGAAACCTGGAAAAAACCGGTGGACCGAAAAAAAAACACATACTTTAAACAAACCTGCTGTATTTTAGGATTCATGGGCCTATCTAAATGCTTACAATGGACCACAAGCCTTGTTATAAACATATTTAAAACCTTATTTGACCTATTTTACAAATCTGGAGTCGTCTGGACGATCTGCAACCTGCAAGTGCATTCTGTAATCAGAAGTTCAGAACCTGCAAATCAGAAAAACTTCTTTCAGTTTTCCTGATTTATATAATGATTCAATAAAAAACACATAATAATCTCCTAATTTTCCTAATAAAAACATTAGTTAAATATCATTTAAATTTTAAGCTTATCAATTTAATCACCCATGACCCATTTAAATTTATAGGAGATGAACAAAATCTTTTCCTGGTTTTGATAAGTATAACCTATTTCGTATTTCTTATTTCCTATTATCCTATATAAGTATAACCTACATCTACAATAATATTGCAATTTGCAGCAAAATAAAAAAATAGTAAAGTTCTACATACTAACCTATACGGCTGCTGGCTGCTACTACTCTGCTGCACACTGTCTGCTGTCTGCTGTTTGCTGTCTGCTACTCTGCTGCACTGTTGACCAGATATGCTGCAACTGATATGCTGATGGGTCAATATGGGTTGGGTTGGTACATGTTTAAGAAGGCTGTTGTTACTTGTTAACATTAAACTGGCTGCTCTAATGGATCAATCAGTGGTTAACAATAAAAAAGCTGCTGTAAATTAACAGGTTTAGAAGGCTGTTTAAATCTGTTGTTAACAACTTAACATTAAAAGGCTGCCTGAATGTGTATAAACATCTTTATTTGATATGTTTTAGAAGGCTGTTTAAATTTGTTGTTAACAACTTAACATTAAAAGGCTGCCTGAATGTGTATAACCATCTTTATGGTTTTAGAAATAAAGTTATAAGGATGAATGTACTAAACTATTTCTAAAACCATAAAGATGGTTATAAAAAGCTGCTGTAAATTAACAGGTTTAGAAGGCTGTTTAAATATGTTGTTAACAACTTAAAACTAAAAGGCTGCCTGAATGTGTATAAACATCTTTATTTGATATGTTTTAGAAGGCTGTTTATTTGATATGTGTATAAACATATTCCGTAATGGGTCAATATGGGTTGGGTATTAGCACCGTACTCATCAATTATTAATTAGAGGTCATAACCATTAACTAAGTGCATGTTACCTAAGTAAAACATATGGTTTTAGATATAAAGTTATAAGGATGAATGTACTAATCTACTTACTATCGACAAAAACAATATTATACACCCCTAAAAAGATCAAAGAAAATAACATACCTTAATAAACATGTCACACATTCATCGGCTTTCCTTTGTTCATCAGACGCCATCTGAAGCATTCTGACAGATTAGCAAGTTTTTAACAGCATTCGGACAGATTAGGTGAAAAACCATTAGCCAAAAGTTAACAAATTTAATTACATAGATAAGGGGAAACATTATTAAAACACCTGTTCAAGCTCTTCGAGTTCTCTCTTCTGATTTTCTAACTGTAATTTAATCTTTTCATGATCATTAAAGATCCTTTGGATTTTCTTGATCTCTGATATATATAAAAAATTAGTAAAGCAGTAGTAGTAGCTAAGGATCTAACTGCATAAGTATTCACAGATGAATAGCAAAACTCGATGAACAGAAAAACCTTCATTATAAGATTGATGAAGCAAATTAATACTAAAGAGGAAAGAATAAGGTACCAAGAGTCAGTAGAAAACTCAAAGAGTTTTCCTTTGTTTGAGAAGACAATTAAGGCAGCTTCACCATCACAAAGAACTGAAATTTCATGGGCTTTCTTCAATAAGACACCTCTCCTCTTGGAGAAAGTAACCTGCCTGTTGATCTTGTTCTCCATCCTCTTTAGTTGTACTCGAGGGCCTTTATCTAGAAAAGGAAAGCTGTTATTAACTAAATGAATATGTTATATTCTTATACACCTGAACCTATATTGCCAAATTAGTTATGTTCCTTGTATTAATAATTGTACTCTAAGGATAAGGTCTATAAAAAGATCTATTTACCACTTTCAAAAATGTTGTATGTTAAAAGAGTAACCGACCTATAAAGTGATCAACTTACATTAAAATTAAGAGTGTGTAGTTTTGTGTTAGTTTGTATGTTTAAGTTTAACTGTTAGTTGTAAAAAAATAGGGGTAAAGAAAGAAAGGTGTTTTGATATTTGATGAACATTATTAATAACATTTGTTTTTTTATACATAGATGGATTCAACTAATATCGAGAATGTATCAAGTGACTAATCGCACGGAAGCCAAAAGAGGAAGTCACAAGTTGAATCACAAATTCCAAAAAAGAAAAGTAAAACCGCTGGTACGAAGAAAACGGGAGGCTCTACTTCAAAAAAAACGGGAAAGACAAAGTCTAATGTTTGGGATGATTTTGAGAAGTTTAAAGACGAGGATGGCAACCAAAGGGCAAGATGCAAGCACTGTTCCAAAGAATTTGCGGCTGACCCGGTAAAAAACGGCACCTCTTCATTAGGTAAACATAGTAAGAGATGTGAAAAACACCCTGATTACTTGAAAAACCAAAGCAGGTTAAATCACCAACGCCTCTGCTTCAAAATCTGTGACTGCTAACTTATTCTTTAATGATATTATGGGGATAGACAAGCATCTAAGGAAATTGATAGCTGCGACGAGTAGTAGAGTTATGGGTAATATGATGCTTGCGAAGTTTGACAGGTACTGGAGGAATTTTCCGAATGGCAAAAGTTTTAATTACATTATGTATTTTGCAGCTATTTTAGATCCTAGATTGAAGATGCGTGTGATTAAATTTGGTTTTACAAGAATATTAAAAGCTGAACAGAAAGAAGATGAGACAGAAAATGATATTCAGAAAAAGGTTAAAATTATTGTTGACAGTATAATGGGCGAACTGAAGTTGGTGTTTAAAGACTATGAATCAAAAAGTGAAACCCAAAGTTCAGATAAAGTTTCACAAAGTCAGAGGAACTTTGAACAAGATGCACAAGACGATGATGACTTTTTAACGGAATTTAAAGCGGATGGTGGTTCTTCCTCATATACCACTAAATCAGAACTGGATAGGTACCTTGAGGACGCTGAGGAGAACAGTTATCAGGGATTCAATATTCTAAATTGGTGGAAGGCTTCATCTTCAAAATATCCAATTTTAGCACAAATGGAAAAAGGTATGTTTAATAGTATACTTAGCCAATTAACTTGTTATCCATTATTATTATCGTAGATATTTTGGCTATCCCGGTCTCCAGTGTTGCTTCAGAGGAAGCTTTTAGCACAGGCGGAAGAGTTGTCGAAACTTATCGAACTTCTTTGTCACCCCCGGTTTTAGAGTCACTAATATGTTCAAAGGATTGGATTCGTGCCTCTGCTAAGAAGATAAACTATAACGAAGACCCAACAAAATTTGATGACATTGGAAAAGGTATTTTTACATACACATCTTTAAGTCGTGTTATGTGTGTTTTTATCTATTGTTGTAATTTTTTTTTGTAGAAATATATGATAAGGTTGATCCGGATACTGAATGTGGAGCTTGATTAAGCGGTGCTTGCGGATCAGCGGATGAATGTTGAAAAGTTGAAGTCAACCAAATTTTTTGGTCGTTTTGTTTATTTGTTTCGATTCTTGGTTTATTACTTTGTTTCGTAGTTTCTTTTTTATTTCTTACTTTCTTGATACGTATGAACTACAACAATTATGAACGATCTTTTGGTTTTCTAATTTATTTCTTACAAATGTTTTAGTTTTTTACTTAGGCATTCTATCGAGCACTTGGTGTGCAAACATTTTGCATAACCAACTTAAGTAGCAAACAACACACAATCAGTCCATCACCATCCTAAATCAGCATACAAACTTAGAACATCAATCACTAACCATGAACATCCAAAATCAAGATAAAAAGTTCAAAAAATCAAACTAACCTGCTACCAAATCTCTTTAGTCTTTAGCCGTAGGAATCATCCATCACCATACAAAGTCCAAACAAAAGACAAACCATAACACGAATCATCAAAGACTCACCAGACACCTGAACCCTAGGTTCCGAGACATCTTCGTTCAGATCTCCTTGTCGGAATAGGTTGGCCAGTCGGGTCGGGTCTTGGACAATGGACCGACTGGAACCGGCCATTAAGGAACCGAAGACCAGACCTGTTTTTAGGGTATGATTTCGGTCCTTGTTTTATCTGTTTTTTTAGGGTCTCGGGTCGGGTCGGGTTGGGCCAGGTCGGGTTTGGACCTATGCTCACCCCTAGAGCAGCCGTTCACCGGATGCTGACGTGTTAAACCGATTTCAAACCTCCATTTAACCAATCTTAAGCCCCAAGTACCCCATAACCTTAACCCTAATCGTCCCCTACTACCTATTTACGAAAATATCAAACCCAAACACCTGCTAAGGCTCAAGAACACCATTCGGGAAGCTTGTAGAGCATTCGGTTGCTAGTTTTGAAGTGCTTTCGGTATAATACTCAACCTTACATGTTTTGATTTTCTTTAATGTATTTTAAAACATCATAACCGAGTTTATCCAGGTCTGAAACATTTTTATAAAGATTAAAACTTGTTGTTCATAAAGATTAATGGGGTTAAACATGATGTTATTCGATGATTATTGTATGTATTGCATGAGTTTGCATGTTCTTGATGTTTTAGACTTCTAGGGTTTATGATTGATGATGTTTAATATGTATCTTGCTAGATTTTGATCAGGTTATGTCTTATTGATATGGTAGAATGATTGTTGAGTGTTATTGATTGATTATATGCGTAGATGATTGATTATAACTAGGGTTTATGCATGTTTAGAATCTGGACAGAATGTTTGAATCGACTTGTAGAGTCTGTAACGTGATGTTAAAGTGTTTGTTTTGATGATTTCTTTGCATGAAACATTGTACATGGTCTTAGCTTTTCATAATGGGCAAAATCATCTGTTTTGGACATCGTTTGATAGATTTTTGGAATTTTCTTTGATTAAAGGTCATATCAGATTTTCGGATTAGTAAATTAGGTCAACTTTAAATGACCATAACTTGAGTTTTACAAAGATTTAGATTATGAAATTCGGAAAGTAGGTCGAAATTAGTAAACCTTGAGCTTTCCAAGAGGATTCATCCCGTTTGGATGAATACACAATTTTTGGGAATTTTTCTACTAATCTGATCTGTTGTGAGTATTTTCTGGACCTAGCAGCATTGAATGATGTTTCATAATTTTTGTGTATGGTTTTGTCACAAAATAAAAATATGGACTTGTCCGGTAGACTCCCTGGAATATTCAGTAAAATTTTGGGAGTCTAGTTCAGTGGATAAAGTATTTTTAATAAATTGGTTTTTAGAGCGCATAATCTGTCATAAAAACGTAGGTTATGTAATGTACGCTTATGTGACTATTTGGAGTCTTGTATGACTTGTAATTGACATGAGCTGGTATGTGCACTTATATGAGGTGTATATAAAGTGTATAACGGATGGTGTTCACCAACTGGTTCGTAGGATCTACTTGTGCATTTAGAATCATTAGGTGTCACTTACACGGTTTTGAACTTTTAAACGTCTGGACAAACGGGTCATATGGTGTAATGATATTACACATATACTCACTTAGTGACACATGTAATAGGGAGTCGGTAGTACGTCCTATTTGTGGAGTTTGGATTATTTGCTTGCAACCTAAGGTGAGTTTCACTACTCTTTTCTCAAAAGCATGCGTCTTGGTTACGAGACTTACTTGGTAAACGTTTTCTAGTCCAGTTTGGACTACCATACATCTCTAGTTATGGGATGATTTGACTCCTTGTGTGGTTCGGGTTTTGACTCCTTGTGTGGGTCGGGTTTTGACTCCTTGTGTGGGTCATGTTTACGATTATTGTGTGGAATCGCATTTTTAATCAGTTTTGCAACTTTAACTGTCCTTTGTGAACTAAACACACTCTATCACTCTAAAGTCCTTATTATATTAGTGGGTTAATCGCTGGAGGCGAACGGGGTATTAGTTGATAGCGCTATTAGGTTGTGTAGCAACCTTATGCTTGAGGTGCTTGGGTCACGGGCATGAACTTTGGACCACGCTCTTGCGGAGCTGAACAAATAGTGTTGATAGACACTAGTACTAAGTCAAATTAACACATTCTGTATGTTCCCAATAATCACTTGTTTAGTTACAATGAGTGGGCTAGCTACCCCTGACAAGCTTAAAACTGATGACTCTTATGACTATTGTATTCGATATATTTACACTCGTTATTTAAACTGTGAACTCACCAACATTGTTTGTTGACCCACGATATACATGCTTTTGCAGGTAGTTAGCTTCCGGTGTCACGATTAGGAAGCACCGCACGTTTTACTGCATTTGGAGTCTTGGGCATACACCTAAATTACATATCATGCTTTTACGTTTTCTTTCATACGGTTTTAATTTGGGCTCGTTGTTTTGCGCATGGTTTTAAAATGTTTTAATTTGGTTTACACTTCCGCAGCTTAACTAAACTTGATTTTTGAAAACGAACTAAATGGTTTGGGCATTTAGAGTTCGTTCATATGACTTATGGCTATGGGATCCTGGTATGTCATGCGCATCGTGGTATAAACCCCGCAGTGGAAATTTGAGGGACAGATTGGTATCAGAGCCATTGGTTATAGTGAACTAGGACTGCATGTTGAGTCTAGACTATAACTGTCATAGCATAAGGATTGCATTAGTTACACTTACATCTTAAGTTCACTATTAGCTTTTGTCTACATATATCTACAACACGTGATTTCAGGAGATATGTTATCTTCTAGTCCTAAACCTGTTTCTGAGCACGTCACTGGTGAGGGACCAGGGTTACACTAGGTGGCGCAATAATGGGATTAGTATCCCAACAAACTTCATGGATGGGAAATCGACAATAGTACAGGGTAGAGAACCCTTGCGAGCGTTGTGGCGCGCGTACACGGAAAGCTGCACGATGCCTATGACGCGGTACCACTTAACCGAATCGAACTCGAAGAAATCAAATACTGAGTCACATCCTTTTTCACTGAGCAAGGAGACAATTAATTCCTGTTCCTTGATTGATCTTTCTTACTTTCATTTGAAACTCAGATGAGACTGGGTTATCCACAGGAAATTCTATTCTTGCTCTAGTCCCTTTACACCAAGAGCGAGCAATTGTAGGACATGCATATCCTTGTTTCTCATGAGTATATAGTAGATTCATGGGAACACATCAGATCGGGGCTTGTTACACACACTCTTGGGGAGTTATGCAAAGCCTTTGGCGTAGTGCAATATCTCAAGGGAAGACAAAACCTGCCAATGACTGACGACCGCGATTGGAGGAACGAGTGGCGCAGCTGACCACTGAACTAACTTACGCAGGACCGGAGTAGGAGACTATATACGACGAGATCCATACAACACTGATACCCGCAAAAAGGAAGAAGAAGGGATGGAAGGAAAGCCGAGCAGGACGAACACATGGAAAGTGAGGATGAAGGCTATACTACCTCGACAGAGCGTGGCGACGATTCGCTCCTACGTTTTCCTTGCTTGTCTTTTCTTTCCTTTCTTTTCTTTTGTGAACTTAGACAAGACTGAGTTTTTATGATCAATGATAGGGTGGTTGAGCCAACACATCTTTCCAAGCTGGTAAAGATCTTTTATGTTAAATCATTCTTTTCCCTTGACTTTTTGCCATTGAACTTTCTTAATCCTCGAACGCACATGCCACAACAACCCGCCAGCATATTTTCAAGGATTTTATGGGTTGTAAGCCTCAATAACTCCATCGAGAATGAAGGAGGTTGTTTGTCTAACCCGCTTATAGATGGATTGAGCCTTTCACCAAAAGGGTTAGTCCCACAGATTCATGGCTTGGCCATTGCAGTCCAGCTACCTAGAATCTAACTAATCATTCATGATGTGTGAAATGTGTAGTAAATAAATCGGTCAAGTTTTAAAAATGGAAAAACCTACAAAACCACACACTAACGGCAAGTGTACCGGTCGCAGTGTAGCAAAGCAAGTAAGTCCGGAATATCGAACCGTGGACACAATATGGCGACTCTCGGTACTAAACCTCTGTCGACTCCTAGCCTAATAATTTGGATTTTTGAGAATTAATTTTAAACTAAATTCAACTAAGATAAAAGCAATTAAAATAAATAACACAGAAACGAAAACAAGAATCTAAGAACACTGGATCGAACTCAGATAATATGGAAGCAACTACCTAGGTCTAGAATCCTACCCGCAGACTCACAACTCTCGGAATCGAATAATGGATTGGCTACCAGGTTTTCAAAAGATACGCCCGACCCAGGAAACCCCTAAAGCATGCTAGATCACCTCCCGGTCTCACTAACACCTCTCAGAAAATCCTAAGGGACGTGTAAATCACTGGTTACTAGTTCGGATCACCTCCCGGTCTCACCTCACTAGAGAATGCTAAGGTACTCGAAAGACTCGCTCACCTCCCGGTCTCGCTTGTCACAACATACCCAAAAATGTGAAGGAGTAATCTAATTGGCTTGGAAATAATTCGGAATTACAAGAATCTAAAGACACACTAGGCAAGGATCACCTCCCGGTCTCACCTCTACCTAAAGATCTAGACAACCCGACACCCTATCACCTCCCGGTCTCAAGGAATGGCAGAATACCTAAGTCCTTTAAACTCTCAAATCAAGTTCCTATGGAATTAGACGTCAAAAACCATATACTAGTTACAAGCACAAAGCAGGCAACCTAACATGCATCTATAACTGAAAGACATTCAACAAGACACATGTGGAACTGTCAAAGATCATAAATTAGACTCAAATACGCATATGCATCATAACCAAACACAATTAAATCTTTACCAAAACATAAGCCAATTATATCATTAAACTAATCCGAAAGTCATAAAAATGCTAAGTATTCATCATACCGACCTAGGTAGCCTAAAAGTTTAGCTACTCATAGGAACGGAACAAGATAAAAACAAAGGTTCAAAATAACACATAGTCATGGTCTTAATATTCATGAACACAAAGTAAATAAATATAAGAACTAAAAATTATTATAGTCGAACCCGAGCCTTCAATCTTGATCCCGTGCCTTCTCTCTATTTCCTGCTGCTTCAATGTGCTCTTTGATTGGCGGCTGTCTTGTATTGCTTCGAAAAATAATCCTCTCGTCTCAATATAAGTTCGTCGTTCCATGTTCAGTAGAGCCGCCCCCTTTTTAATAATCTTATATTGATATGTGTAGGTTTTTTTTCTTTTTGACTTGCAAAGGGCTTGGGCCCAGCTCTCGTAACATGAGCTTAAATAGGGCGTTCTTGGCTCGACCAAAGTTTCTCGTCTACGTTTCAACGTCCATGAACACATGTTCTTAAGTGTTGGTGTCTCGATTAAAATTCTTTCATTTTGAGCTCATTCTCTCCAAACACCTATAAAATAATAAAATATATAAATACATAATAAAAACAACACGAAACTAATAAAAATCTAATAAAGTGCTAAAATAAATAAAATAGAAAAGTACAAGCCTAAAACTACTAAAACATTAATAAAAAGACTCTAAAATGACTACAAAATACATAGAAAATTAGATGTGTTTTGCAACACATCAAACATCCCCACACTTAAACCTTTTGCGTCCCGAAAAAGAATTATACAAAATCCTAGACAAAATTTTCAACAAAGCACTTAACAAAAATGATAGCATCAAACAGGGTCAAAAGCAAGCTACGAAATCAACAAGCATAGCGGTTTCACAAGACTTACATCGTTCAAAAGGCTGACTAGTCAAAATGATACAATTTTAAAAACAAGGCCTACCTAGTCAGGCTTCACTTACCTTCAAGCAACCGACTATGCACCTGTAAGCACCCCTCACAATATCACTCATCTCTCGGTTAGATATTTAATTTGAGTGAATCTCTCAAAACCGAACAATGAAGCAAAATTATCATAAGCTTGTACGCCAATCAAATCTCCACCTAATTGCTAACACTAACACAAATCAAGAGGACTTTAAAAGGGTAGGTAAGGGTTAAAGGTAGGAAATTTTGTTGGGAAAAATTGGCTAAAAAGAAAAATAAGAGATAAACCGGATAAACCATGAACATATAAACTCCAACTCTTTGGTCTTTTCGACCCACAACCTTTATTCTATTTTTTTTCTTTTCTCTCTCTTTTTCACATATATTTTTTTTCAGTTTTTTTTTTTTTTTTTTTTTTTTTGTCAGCTACTCTTTATGCTGATATATTTTTTTTTCTTTTTTTTTTCCACATTACATAATTATATACAATCCGGTAATCAATATAAAATATAATGGGTGACAAACGAAAGGTTTAGGCTCAAAGTGGTTTCTAAAGGTAAATGGTGAGATGGGTAGAATAACAAAAACAAACGAAAAGGCTAAACAAAAATGGGTAATCCTAATGCCTCTATCATATTTGTGTCAAGTCCAAGCCTATGGTCTCAAAATGCATCAAAACGCACAAGTTCTAAAATAATGCAACAAAGTCGGTATATCACACATGAAACGAAATATTGAATATTTAGATATAATAATATTTAAGGCTCAAAACTCACTGTCATGTGGAAATAAGGGTTACTGATGCTAACAAGTGCAAAAACCAGTTAACCATCCAGCTTGATCCACTATCCCAGGCACCCCAAACATTTTATTTCAGAAAAAAAAAACAACTCAGTCAAGCCTACTATCCCGCAACTTAAAGAAACATATGCTATGACCCGTAAACCCGACAATTGACCCCGCTTTTAACCGACGTATTACATTGAAAAGGCTCGTTTCCTACGCGCAAAAAGGATCGGGACTAACACCAAACCAACTTTTTTTTTTGTTCTTGACTCAACCTATAACTAAGCAAAATAAAGGCGAAGTCTCCCATCCCCACACTTAGAAGGCACAGTGTCCTCAATGTGCTCCTGGATACAACACAGACTAAAAATAAAAATGCAAAATAAAGAAGAAACGATAATATATATATATATATAACAACAATAAAATAAATGGAATGAACTGCCCTTGAATATATGGCGATAGCTCGCAAAAAGTGTCTCGTCCGTCCATCATCCACAGCCGTATAGCATTTCCTTCGCGGCTGTAGTCAGAATCCTGCAAAAAACATGAACTAAAAAGAAAATGAAAGTAAAATGACTCAATGACAAGTGAGATGCCTGTTTACAAAAATAATTTTAAGATCGACCTCCACCCGAATGGAGATGGAGTACGGGCAGGGAGGATCTAACAATGAAAAGGCCATGACAATCCCACAAGACTCGACCAAATGAAAACAGAAAAAAAAAACTGACTCAAATAAATTAAAATACAAGACTCAATTACACGAAACATAATAAAATAAAAAGAAAGCGAGGAAAACTTACCTGGATCATCACGGTGGTGGTCAGTGACGGGTGATAATGATAATGGTGGAGGTTATGTGGCTTTTTTAAAGGTTTTTTTTTTAAACGAAAATAAAACCAACCTCAAACCTCGTACGGATGAAATATTTCCGCGCTAAAGACAAGCATAATATCTTGCAAAAATAAGAGGAAACAAAAACGCACACATGCCAACACACAAAATAAACACATAAAAGTAAATATTTACAAACTCTAGAAATTTGGGTTTTCACCCGTGTCATCCTATTCTTATCGAGCACTCTAACCTGGATCAACGAGGATATCTACACCATCCTCATGTAAATCAATCATGCTACTTATGTCATCTCTCCCAAGGCACGATCTTTTCCACCTAAATCTAAGGTCACCAGAAAATATTCTTAAATGAGAGTGGTGAATTAGGATCCTATCCCCACACTTAGATTTATTCACTACCTCAAGGCTTAATTTAAAGAGTGCCTTATCCTCCATATCTATCTTATCCTCACTCTCATACTCGCAGGATAGCAAATTATGAACCGAGGGCTCATCCATCACCTCCTCAGAACTCTCAACAACCTTAACTACCTCTAACCTATCGGGAGGCTCACCGGCTACACAGCCCGGATCATGCTCCATAGGAACTACAGTCTCTATTTCTACCTCCTGCCTCTCTTCTGTTTGATGTTGCCTATCTAATAAGTCTGCTCCACAGATGTAGTCAATGCACCGGTCAACATGTGACATGAAAGTGCCAAGAAAGCACACGGATTCGACCTGACTACTCATACTCTCCCTAGACCTATTAACCAAAGGTGATGGAGTCATCCCCTACACGCAGTGTAATCCGACCATCTGAGACATCGATCAATGCCTTTGCAGTGCGTAAGAAAGGTCGTCCTAAAATCAACGGCACATGCTCGCCCTCCCGTATATCAAGTACGACAAAAACAACGGGAAACACGAAGCTCTCCACCCTTACTAGCAAATTCTCTAGAATGCCCATAGGGTACTTAACAGATTTATCAGCCAACTGTAAGCACATCCTAGTTGGATTCAACTCCCCAAGATCTAATCTCTCAAACATAGAATAGGGCATGAGATTAATGCTAACACCTAAATCAGCGAGGGCGTTCCTAACTTTCAAACCACCTATCTGACAAGGGATAGTGAAACTCCCAGGATCAGTCAGCTTCTCGGGTAGTTTATTAAGAACAACAGCCGAACACTCCTCACTCAGAGTGACCTGGGAAAGCTCTTTCAACTTCTCCTTACGGGACAACATCTCCCTCAAGAACTTCCCATACTTAGGCATATCTCTACGAACATCAATGAATGGCCTATATTGCTCTAAGTTCTCACTCTTATTCAACCTACCAGGATAGGGCGGTACTGGTTCATAAGGGGCAGGTGGAACGTAAACCTTTTTGGGCTCCACCTCAGACTGTTTCTCCTTCAACCTACTTTTGGGCTGTGCGGTACTTGCTGGGTCTAGCCTAGTATGGTGCACCTTGCCCGGAGACTCTACCCTAATCTCCTCATCGACACTCTCCTCCTCAACTAACTCACTCTCTCTCGACACCGGGTGATTAACTCCCGTGCTCTTCCCACTTTCAGTGAACACCGCGTTCACCTGAGCATCTGTCGAATTCCTGGTCATCTTACCAACTAACTCTCCTATGACCGTCTCTAAACTCTGGAGCGTGGACCCCTGATTCCTAAATAACAGCTCAAATTCCTAATTTTTCTTTTGTTGCTCCTGATAACGGGTCTCACGCTGCATCACTATGGCCTCTAGGAGTTTATTCGTCCTAGCCTGATTCTCCTCATTTTTCTTTATTAACTCACTAATCTCAGACTTAGGATCTCCTATACTCTGCCATCCAGAGCTGTAACTTTGGACTTGACCTGAATTCTGGACATAGTTCAACTGCTCACTAGGACCTAAGTGGCAATCTATGGTCTCATGACCCCCTCTACAAATCTCACACTTAGCACTAATCTTAACCTGAATGTCCTTCATGACCTTAGCTAAAGATTCTACCTGGCGGCTAGTGCAATGCTACTCTCAACAGAATGGATACCCTTAGGGGCAGCAGTAACGCCCCCAGGGCCAAGCTCGATGTAGGTGCTAGTGGCTTGAATCTGTCCCATGTCTCATAGAAGGACTCCCCTGACTGCTCAGTAAAGGCATAGATAAGATTTTTAAGACGAGCAGTTTTAGCAGGGGGGAATACTTCTGCAGGAATTTCGTCTGAAGATCAGTCCAAGAGGTGATGGCTCCCTGTGGGAGGGAGTCCAGCCAAGTGAGGGCCTGATCAGTAAGTGAGAATGGGAACAAACGCAAACGAATGGCGTCATCAGTGGCACCATTAAGCTGGAAGGTGCTACAGACTCTACTAAATCTAGTTAAATGGCCATATGGGTCTTCATCACGCATGCCGTGAAACTGAAATGAATGAGATATGGTGTTGATCAGAGTGGGTTCAATGGTCCAGTTGCTCGACTCAACAGTGGGTAGTGTAATACTAGACCGGATGTGAGTGGGTGTAATGCTGATGTGTTCAGCGACAGTCCTACGTGCAGCCATTTCCTTGGGAGACTTCCTATGCACACAGAGAAAATAAAACTATACTAGAATACGAAAAACAAATAGCAAATAAGAATGAAGAGTAAATAATCAAATAAAGAAAACTAACAACTAATCCTAAGCAAACAAATAGCAAATAAACAATTTTTTTTTTCTTTTTTATAAAATTAAAAATAAAAATCTACCAAACTACAAAGCAATAAAATGACTAGATCCCCGACTCGGGTCGTCCTCGAAAGCGCACTGTATCCCCGGCAACGGCGCCAAAAACTTGATGTGTGAAATGTGTAGTAAATAAATCGGTCAAGTTTTAAAAATGGAAAAACCTACAAAACCACACACTAACGGCAAGTGTACCGGTCACAGTGTAGCAAAGCAAGTAAGTCCGGAATATCGAACCGTGGACACAATATGGCGACTCTCGATACTAAACCTCTGTCGACTCCTAGCCTAATAATTTGGATTTTTGAGAATTAATTTTAAACTAAATGCAACTAAGATAAAAGCAATTAAAATAAATAACACAGAAACGAAAACAGGAATCTAAGAACACTGGATCGAACTCATATAATATGGAAGCAACTACCTAGGTCTAGAATCCTACCCGCAGACTCACAACTCTCGGAATCGAATAATGGATTGGCTACCAGGTTTTCAAAAGATACGCCCGACCCAGGAAACCCCTAAAGCATGCTAGATCACCTCCCGGTCTCACTAACACCTCTCAGAAAATCCTAAGGGACGTGTAAATCACTGGTTACTAGTTCGGATCACCTCCCGGTCTCACCTCACTAGAGAATGCTAAGGTACTCGAAAGACTCGCTCACCTCCCGGTCTCGCTTGTCACAACATACCCAAAAATGTGAAGGAGTAATCTAATTGGCTTGGAAATAATTCGGAATTACAAGAATCTAAAGACACACTAGGCAAGGATCACCTCCCGGTCTCACCTCTACCCGATACCTAAAGATCTAGACAACCCGACACCCTATCACCTCCCGGTCTCAAGGAATGGCAGAATACCTAAGTCCTTTAAACTCTCAAATCAAGTTCCTATGGAATTAGACGTCAAAAACCATATACTAGTTACAAGCACAAAGCAGGCAACCTAACATGCATCTATAACTGAAAGACATTCAACAAGACACATGTGGAACTATCAAAGATCATAAATTAGACTCAAATACGCATATGCATCATAACCAAACACAATTAAATCTTTACCAAAACATAAGCCAATTATATCATTAAACTAATCCGAAAGTCATAAAAATGCTAAGTATTCATCATACCGACGTATCCTAAAAGTTTAGCTACTCATAGGAACGGAACAAGATAAAAACAAAGGTTCAAAATAACACATAGTCATGGTCTTAATATTCATGAACACAAAGTAAATAAATATAAGAACTAAAAATTATTATAGTCGAACCCGAGCCTTCAATCTTGATCCCGTGCCTTCTCTCTATTTCCTGCTGCTTCAATGTGCTCTTTGATTGGCGGCTGTCTTGTATTGCTTCGAAAAACAATCCTCTCGTCTCAAATATAAGTTCGTCGTTCCATGTTCAGTAGAGCCGCCCCCTTTTTAATAATCTTATATTGATATGTGTAGTTTTTTTTTTCTTTTTGACTTGCAAAGGGCTTGGGCCCAGCTCTCGTAACATGAGCTTAAATAGGGCGTTCTTGGCTCGACCAAAGTTTCTCGTCTACGCTTCAACGTCCATGAACACATGTTCTTAAGTGTTGGTGTCTCGATTAAAATTCTTTCATTTTGAGCTCATTCTCTCCAAACACCTATAAAATAATAAAATATATAAATACATAATAAAAACGACACGAAACTAATAAAAATATAATAAAGTGCTAAAATAAATAAAATAGAAAAGTACAAGCCTAAAACTAGTAAAACATTAATAAAAAGACTCTAAAATGACTACAAAATACATAGAAAATTAGATGTGTTTTGCAACACATCAATTCACCTGGCTCAAAAATTCACTGACGAGACTGTCAAGCATGGTACTTTTCCAAAGCATGGTGCTTCATCTTCTGCATTTGGTGATAGCAAGAGAACGTGGGATAATGTGAGGTATAAGTTCTTCAACAGTAGCAACTAGCATAGCAACAACGACAAGGTATTGGGAAAGGGTGTTCCTGGTGTGGGAGTGAAACCCACTTCGAAAGGAACTGTCCCCAGCTCAACCACAATGGCAACAATGGAAACAAAAACCTCAATGGTGCTCGGGGAATGGCTTGCATAATTGGCACAGGAGAAGCCAAGAGCGACAACAATGTGTTGACAAGTATGTTTTCTATGAAAGACAGCCTTGTTGATGTACTTTTCGATCTCGGTACGAGTATCAGTTTCGTGTCTTTAAAACGTAGCAAATTCCTAGGGTTAGCCTCTACTCTTCTTGAACCCCCACACTCTATAGAGCTCGATGATGGTAAGCCTATTGAGGTGACCCATATTCATCGCAATTGTAAGCCCGAACTGGATGGTCATTGGTATGACATAGATCTTATACTTATCACTCTGGGAAGCTCTGATATTGTAGTTGGCATGGACTGGTTGTCCAAAGATCAATCGTATCCCTCTCTCTAGTGGAGAACTGTTATCTATTCAGGGTGATCGTGGTGGTGCCATGGTTGGCATCATCTCTTTCATGAAAGCCCAGAAGTGCATTCGAAAGAGCTATCCAGCCATTCTGGCTAACATTTCTGATACTCGAGCTGAAGTTGAAACGAAAATTGAGGACATCCCAGTGGTCTGTGATTTCCTAGATGTATTCCTAGAGGTACTACCTGGACTTCCACCTGTTCGTCAAGTGGAGTTTCAAATTGATCTTGCACCTAGAGCGGCCCCGGTTGCACGCGCGCCATATGGCCTAGCACCAGGCGAAGTTCAAGAACTATCCACCCAACTCCAAGAGCTATCGGATAGGGGTTTCATTAGGTCTAGTTCTTCACCTTTGGAAGCCCCAGTCCTGTTTGCTAAGAATAAGGATGGGAGCTTCCGCATGTGTATTAATTATTAGGATTTGAACAAGGTGACGGTCAAGAACCGCTACCCTTTGCCTCGTATAGATGACTTGTTCGACCAGCTTCAAGGGTCGAGCTTCTATTCTAAGACTGATTTGAGGCCAAGGTATCATCAGCTGAGAGTCCGAGAGGAGGATGTGGCAAGGACAACTTTTTGAACTCACTATGGACATTATGAGTTTTGGTAATGCCATTTGGGCTAACCAATGCACCCGAAGTGTTCATGGATCTTATGAACCGCGTGTGTAATCCTTATTTGGACAAATTCTTCATAGTGTTCATAGATGACATATTGATCTATTCTAATAGTACGGAGGAGCATGAGCAACACCTGCAGCTGATCTTGGAACTCTTGAGAAATGAGCAGCTGTATGCGAAATTGTCTAAATGTGACTTCTGGATTCGAGAGGTCTAATTTCTAGGACATGTGGTTAACGAGGCAGGAGTACATGTGGATCCCGCCAAGATTGATACAATTAAACAGTGGGAGGCTCCTAAGACTCCTATAGAGGTGCGCCAATTTCTTGGTTTTGCTGGATATTATCGCAGATTCATTGAGGGACTCTCTAAGATTGCTCAACCCCTCACTGCTTTGACGCAGAAGGGTATTACTTACAAGTGGGGAGATGCCCAAGAATCTTCTTTTCAATTGCTAAAGGCAAAGCTTTGCAGTGCACCCATACCATCACTACCTGAGGGTACAGAGGACTTTGTGGTGGTGTGCTGTGATGCGTCTATCCAAGGTTTAGGGTGTGTGCTGATGCAGCGTGATAAGGTGAACGTGTATCCTTCACGTCAAGTGAAGGTTCATGAGAAAAATTACACCACCCATGACTTGGAACTAGGAGCAGTGATTATTATTATTATTATTATTATTATTATTATTATTATTATTATTATTATTTGAGGCATTATCTTTAATGAACGAAATGTACGATCTTTACAGATCATAAGAGCCTCCAACACATATTCGATCAGAAGGAGCTGAACATGCGACAGCGTCGACGGGTCGAGCTTCTGAATGATTACGACTGTGCCATCAGATATCATCCAAAGAAAGCTAACGAAACCTAAGCAGGTGCGAGCATTACAACTCACTATTCATTCTAATCTTCCTGATAAGATACGTGAAGCCTAGGGTGAGGCTTTGAAAAGAAAACATCGGGCTCAAATCAGGATTCCGTGTTTTGGGGATCTCAGACAACTTGTGCTCGACGTAGCTCATACCTCTCGTTATTCGTTACATCCTGGTTCGGATAAAATGTGCCAAGATCTCAAAATTCTTTACTGGTGGCCAAACATGAAAGCTGAGATAGCCACTTATGTCAGTAAATGCTTGACGTGTGCCAAGGTTAAGATGGAGTATCAAAAACCTTTGGGCCTACTTCAGCAACCAGAAATTTCCATGTGGAAATGGGATGGTATATCCATGGACTCCAATACCAAACTTCCTAAGAAATCCAGCGGGCACGATATGATTTGGGTCATTGTCAACCGTTTGACCAAATCAGCGCATTTCTTGGCAATTAAGGAGACGGACAAGTTGGACGTCTAGCTGCCCTATATATTAAGGAAGTTGTCTCTAGGCATGGGGTGCCTACTTTTGTTATATCTGATCGCGACACGCGATTTACTTCTCGTTTTTGGACTACCCTCCAGGATGCATTGGGGACTCGCTTAGATATGAGCACAGCCTGGTGTCAAGAAACTCAGACAGAGCGCCATACCTATTGTTAAAGTGCAATGGGATTACTGTCTAGGACCGAAATTCATGTGGGAACGCAGGGATCAAATGCGGCTTAAATACCCACATCTCTTTACTGAACCTGAACCTATGTATAGATCAAACGCTAAACATAAAGCAGCTCGTTCAAAGTGAATTTCGGGGTGAAGTTCCTTTCAATTTAGGGATGATGTGACATCCGGGAACCAAGCACAAATTTTACACTGGCTTTACTGTTTACTTACTGAATTTCTGGACGAAATTATTTTCAACATGGGGATGATGTGTTACCCCACAATTTCAGGTTCTTACTTTAACTTAACTCTAGTTACTTGTACTTACATTCCTTGCATTCTACTTAACTAGGCTTAGCTAGATGAGTCACACGTTGCATTGTTATAGGTTAATAACTGCATGAAGTGGTAATTTAGGGAATTACCAAACTAGATGAACCCCGGACGTTGGTGAATTGTGAAATTAAATAATTGTGGATTAATTGATTGATATTGATTGCAATTACGTGTTTCTGTGAAGCTACGTGCAAACTGTATGTGATTACGTGAACATAAACCGACCGCGTTATTAAAAATCGTAATCGATGAACCGTTAGGATGGTTGGGGTCTCAATACATGGGGTTACACTTGATTTGATCCAAAATAGAGAAAACATCGAAGAAAACATGCGTTATACTAGACTGGGGCATCCGGAACGAGCTGAGTTCAAGTGAGCGGCCGCTCACTTGGACCGAGCGGTCGTTCACCGGGTGCTGACGAGTTAAACCGACTTCAAACCTCTATTTAAGCAATCTTAAGCCCCAAGTACCCCATAACCTTAACCCTAATCGTCCCCTACTGCCTATTTATGAAAATATCAAACCCCAAACACCTGCTAAGGCTCAAGAACACCATTCGGGAAGCTGGGAGAGCATTCGGTTGGTGGTTTTGAAGTGCTTTCGGTATAATACTCAACCTTACATGTTTTGATTTTCTTTAATGTATCTTAAAACATCATAACCGAGTTTGTCCAGGTCTGAAACATTTTTATAAATATTAAAACTTATTGTTCATAAAAACTAATGGGGTTAAACATGATGTTATTCGATGATTATTGTATGTATTGCATGAGTTTGCATGTTCTTGATGTTTTAGACTTCTAGGGTTTATGATTGATGATGTTTAATATGTATCTTGCTAGGTTTTGATCATGTTATGTCTTATTGATATGGTAGAATGATTGTTGAGTGTTATTGATCGATTATATGCGTAGATGATTGATTATAACTAGGGTTTATGCATGTTTAAAATCTGGACAGAATGTTAAAATCGACTTGCGGGGTCTGTAACATGATGTTAAAGTTCTAAGTTGTTCCCATTTGAAATGGCAATTGACAAGAAATTCTAACTTTTTTATTTGAAATGATGATTAGGTAGAATGTGTGTAAGCATTTTACACTTTGAATGATGATTGGCAAAAAGGTTTCAGCTTTTCCAGCGGTGACTTGTACCATGCTGTAGAAACATTCTCTGATCAACAACTGAAACAATCTGACTACCCAAAGGTTGAATGGTAAATCTCCAATATTAATGACGATGGCGGTAGTTTTGAAAATTTTTAGAGAGAAACACTGGTTATAAAAACACTAAAGGAGATAGCACCATTCTTAAATTAAAAAAAATAATAATAAAACCTCACATTTCAATGCCGTATGTGAATTTGTACCAAATATTTCATTTGAAGATTAAATGAGGAAAACAAAATTTTTTTTGAACGGCCAACAAATTGGAATCACTCACGGAACACTGGAGTATCATCGTGCCACCAGT
The DNA here is from genome assembly GCA_032199755.1 of Ambrosia artemisiifolia. Classification (NCBI taxonomy): domain Eukaryota; kingdom Viridiplantae; phylum Streptophyta; class Magnoliopsida; order Asterales; family Asteraceae; genus Ambrosia; species Ambrosia artemisiifolia. The sequence goes on from CM063521.1 coordinate 29,034,662, forward strand.
GTTGCCACGCGATCATATTCCACCACCAAGTCATCAATTCAGGACGAAACTCATAATTATGAGAAAACCCCCTTTGTGAGATTCGAACCCAGGACCTTATGGCCCTTAAGTCTTATCTCACCACCAAGATACATTTTAAATCAAAAATAATAAAAAAAGTTTAACTTCAATCACAACTTATTTGTTTTGAGTGTAAACACTAGTTCAGGATATCTTAAAAAACAAAAAAACGTTTAACTGGATTGAAGATAGTGAAAATTTTACAAGCAATATAAAGAGATGCCAATTACCAAGTGGAGGAAAGGCCGAAAGGGATCTTCAACATCATAAAGAACAAAAAACAATTATTTTTTCTATTAAGTTGAGTTGATTCCGGTACGTTGATTGACAAATGTATGTTTGTATAATTTTTTATATGTTGTGCGGTGGAATATAAGATTTTCTGAAAGCCAGGCAAATATATGCTTGTGTGTTTCGTTATTATTAATATTAAATCGATAATATCTTGAATGAAACCTAAATTTATAAGTTTGGTAAATCCATAAAAACTCAAACATGAACAAATGACAGTTTGCTAAGATGCCACTCCAATGATAACTCAAATAAGAGGTTTAATAAACCTTTTAATTAAATATATATATATATATATATATATATATATATATATATACAATCTCAAGCTTTAAAAGAAAACGAGTTTCTTAAGTACGCACGATTGCGTACAAAGTTTACAAGCATTCATTGATAATAGAATTTTCACTTAATATGAAGTTATACATGGTATTGGTCTTACTAAGTTAAAAATACTAAAATAAAGTTCAGTGAATTACTAACTTATTTATAAAAATAAAAAAAAATATATAGGTATGGTTTAGAGCATTCACAATGGAATCTCCAACCCCATTCATTCATACTATTTAACTAAAACTAGACATCTACCCCGCGCTACGCTGCGGTACCCTTAGTTACAAAATCGTTACTACATAAGCGTAGATGTTATTAAAACCCCGTTGCGTGTTGCGGTAGGAAAATCGTGTGTATAGTAATGAGTAAAAAACTTTACATGATTATGTTTGGCTTTGAACAAAAGTGCACGATGTAACATGTCATTCGCATTAAGTCGCGGGCGATGCAAAATCAGCATTGTGCAAATGAAACTATAAAAGCTTGAATTTTGTCCCTTTACTCACAATTTTAAGGTTAGATGATACCTATGATGGAAACATTAAAAGTTAAAATAAAGTACATACAACAAAAATATTAGCTGTCAAATGCTTAGGGTAAAAAGAACCAAGGACATAAACCGTATTGAAGTTGAATATGATTCTACAAAAAAAGAAGCAATAACTATGTGACACTCATAACCTGATACATGTTGTAAGAACAAACCAAGCCTAGGGTGTTGGAAATTAGCTTTCTAATTCGAATTGAGATTTATATTCAAAACATTGGTTATGATAAAAGCTATTCAGGAAAACACGCTTAGCAAAAGATTAAGGTCCTATGATTCTAATTCTCTCTCAAGAATTAACATGACAGTTACATTAACAACATTCAGCTAAATTCAGAGTCTAAATTTACATTAAAAAACTATAGAAATATTATACTCATATTAAAGAGAATAAAATACTCTTATATACAGTGTAATAATATTAAGAAAATGTTATCGTCTGAAAAAGTTATGAACGTTTAAAAATCGTGGGGGTGGTTTGTTAAAATAAAGGTACAAAAGTGTAATTACTATTTAAGTAAACAGAAATTGAGTAAAGTTGATGGGGCAAATATGTAAGTATTGTATAAAATTATAATATAGTATAGATAAATAAGGGGGAAGCTGTAGCTAATAAGGGGTATATAAGTTATGTTTGAAAAGACATAAATGCCCTTAAAAAGTAGTTACCACATGCATTATGTGTTGTATTTTAAGCATTTATAATTGTATTACTTAAAAATTAAGAGGTCCTTCTGAAATGCTTTCTAAGATAGTAAAGATAATTGAAGATTTGTTACCAATGGATTTATGTTGTTCCCACTTCATTCAGTTAACAAACGGTAGATCGAATGTGATAACTGCTTAGCATTTCTGCTTCTGCCTCAACTTATAGTGGACATTGTGCACTAAAAGTACGTGTCAAATAATCAGAAATCATTCAAAAAATCATCGCCAAAATATAACATAATAATCATCAGCCCATAATAAAGTAACCAGCAGCCTAACTATTCCCTTGGATGTAAGGGAGCCACCAAGAACCTCATTTAACTGTCATCAACTACATCAACATCAAAGAAAGAACTGAGCAGGACAATAAACTACTTTTTTCTTAAAAAAACTCATGTTAAAAGCTATTAGTTACATTGTGTTACACAATTATGTTCTTCCATTGCGATTAACTCCTATTGAGATCACCTTTTAATACACATACCACCACATTTTCAAAAAATATCTCTACACTTCGAAATCACAACTCACCAGCTGACCCATTAGAAAAGACATTCTGCCAGCTGGCCTATTTTGCCCATCAGCAAACCCAATCCATTATCTACGCATTTTGGTTTACGCTTACAGTCAACCTCTAAATAGCCTTGTAGCTCCAAATCTCCAATTATCTGTCTTTCAAAATTAAAATTAGAATTAAAAAAACAAACAACACCTCATATCACCATGAAAAAAAACACAGTAAGAGTTACGACCAACTTACATTTGCCACTAAATGAAGACACTTGACTTTTGACAGTCAAAGCGGAACATTACATATTGCTTTGCTAATTCAAAATCCAAGTGAAATCACATTACTAACATTGATGCCTTGATTCCAAAATTGATGACTTTTTTCCCAAATAAACAAATGTAACGTTGATGAGGCTCAAATTTAATAAAAAACAAAAACAAAACAAAACCGGTTGCCAATCATATGACCGCCTCAGCTTGTTTTGTAGCCTTTAAAAAAATTTATCGTCATTGTCACACCCTCAAATTCCACGTGCGGGGTTTTACCACAAGGCGCGTGACACACCAGGATCCAAGGCAACAGTCACCATAAACGACAACAAAATGTAAAATCCGTAAACCAAACCATTAAGTTTTTAATAACAAAAAATCAGTAGCGGAAGCTTAACAAGTTTACAACCCAAAATAAAACGAAAGTAGTTTGAAATAGTTATTCAAAACATGAAACTAGAAGACCCTAGACACCATGCAAGACTCGTGCGCCAAATCCATGTGCTGCTACCTTAACGACCTGAGCAAACATGCCAAAAAGATGTCAACATATAATGCTGGTGAGTTCACAGGTTTTTATAAAACGTTTCCAAAGTGTACCAAGTTCAATCCCGCCAATACTATGTCACGTGAATACGAATACAAGTATACTCCTGCTCGAATAATGAATACATGAATACATAGGTCGACACAATATGCACCCGCCCGGCTCCCAGCCATCGAGTGGGGCCGGTCATGCCCAATAGATCTATCCACATTTCCCATGTTGTGCTACCCCCCACATTCATGGTTTCCTGGGACTTTAACAAACCGTATAGTAACCAAAGCCGATCATAGTATGACATAAGTTTTAAGAATACATTTACGTAGCATGTTTCTACCCCGAAAGTAAAACTAGTAAAAGTGGGGCTGTGAAACTCACCTTAGGTTGCATTTTTCTTAATAGACAACAGACAATGCAAATGACAGTCCCTAGTATTGGCGACCTATCATTAAATTCATATGATTACCCGAACTATTAACCCGCATGTCAACTAGTCCCTGAATGTCAAGACCATAACCATGTACATTTGAAAACATGTTTGAACGTTAATCTGACCGCACAAGATAAGACCCGATAGCCCATTGGTGATCCGATATCCCACGTGTTAGCCAAATACAAGTAATCAAGCAATCATAGCACTTAACACGTACAATAGTTCACCAAGTCTAGCATACAGTTCACATTTGCATATAGGTGTCCAAACATGTGTTATCAGGTTTCTAGGCATGCCACGGGGTTCTAAATATGTTCCTAGGTGTCAAACCATGTTTCGGGATCTTAAAATACACTTTCAGCAGCAAAACACACGACTAGGCATCAGAACACGTGAGTAGGAATCAAACAGGCGACTAGCATTCCTAGTGGCTACCAAAAAGGGGCGAGTAGGGCATCTAACAGGTGTCTAGCCTTCCTAGTCGCCCCCTGGACAGGCGACTAGGGATCATAGTCGCCCCCTGCAGACCAGGAGCCTCTTTTCGCGTGTTTAACCCTCCAAATCAGACCCGAAACATGTAAAAACACCCAACATCAATCCTTAATCATCAAGTAACTTATCCTAAATGAAAAACCCCCAATTTATCATCAGTCAAACTCCCTTTTTGCAAGCGTTTTCCAAAATGGAATAATATTATGAAAACATCACATCAAAGCATGCATAACTTACCCTAAATGGCAAATAATCAGATTTCATCACATAATCACGTTGCAAATCATCATCCTACTCTTACTACATCATTCTAGCACAAACCCTAGCATCATACAATCATCAAATCACTTCATAACATCCCAAATCCTCCTAAATCACTGAAACGGGCCAAAACGCATAATATCATCAGAACATATCAAACAACCTTCAAACTCCTAGATAATCATACTAACAACTTATCCATATAAGTAAAACAACAAACACATAAGAATCCCCATGTTTTAATCATAAAAAATACGTTCTTTGCATGAATACTTCACATATAACTCATATAAAGGATAAGACTTGTTTTAAAACTGTTTTTCAAAGGTTTTCAAAGACACAAACTACACAAAACCAGGTCTGGACCTTTAGGGACCAAAATAACAACATGATAAAAGCCTAGGATGGATAACACACCTTAGATTTTGCTAGAAAGGATGTGCAAAGCTTGGAAATGGTAGGTTTTAGGGAAAAAAACAAGTTCCAGAGTTTAAGTATGGTGTGAGAGAGGTTTGGGGCGAGTTAGGGTTTCACAAATGATGTTTTACAAGTCAAGTATGGTATTTATGGCTGTTTCTAGTTGTTCCTGATGTTACACGCGAGTAGGAACTGCATGTGGCCACAAGGAATCCTAGTGGCTAACTTTACAGGCGACTAGGGGCGTAGTCGCCCCCTGCAGGCCGTTATGGGTTTTCGGCGCGTTGAAGACTATTTTAACTCATGTAAGAACGTACACATAATGCATGATAACTAACACGTTCACATTCTTTCACCATCCCCGGGACTCGAGACTTACGTGTGTGCATTAAATCCAGCGATTCTACTAATCACCAATCTTTGTACACATGGTTATGGACTGACTCCCAATGATCCCTTGGATCATTATAACGACTCCCGATGATTCCCAGAACCATCGAAACGACTCAACTGACCCAGCTAAGTATAATGTATGCATGACTCGCTAAGGTAGACTTACTAGTTTTGCAAAAGTTACTAACCTGAGTTTGCCGGGTATCACAATCATAGCCTCTGAATAGGGAGCAAACTAAAACAACATCCAATACCTTGCCAAGATACGAAATACAAATGTGTTTCTGCCATGGCTGCATTAAAGCCCTGGTTATCAGCACACACACGTCTAGAACACAAGCTCTTCTCAGCCAGCTCCCACGATAACATGATTTGGCAACAGAGGAGTGACCGATGAGGTGCACAAACGAACGATAATTGGGGAACGTAGAGATATCTTGCAAGCCCAGGGCAACAAAGAAGCACCTTCATTCACCATTTTTAAAGCTCAAGAAACTGCATTTGAAAATGAAATTCGCAATGATTATGAAGGCTGAACCTTTGCCCAAATAGACATAGCCAATAATTATCTTGAAGATTAGGATTGTCTGATTAGTAGCTGTGTGTCATCAATTTTATACCAACGCTTTATTTATAATCCTGTTTTCCTAGTAATATCATATTCTTGAATGACTACCTTTACCTAGATTAATACTACTAATAGAGGGTTGTTACAATAATATGATTATGATATTGCTTTAAACATAATTAATTATTCATCTAGTAATGCTGTTTTCCTAGTAATATGATATTCTTGAATGACTACCTTTACCTAGATTAATACTACTAATAGAGGGTTGTTACAATAATACCTTTGCGATCAAAAAAACATGGACAAATTGATAGGTTTGAACTAACGTAAGAAGCAATGCTACATAAGAAAGCCATCAACAACCGGGCTAATCTGTAAAGATGATGCCATAGATGATTGTACAGGCGGCATCAACCACAAATATGCAGTAGAAGACATTAGCTAAGACGAAAAGACCTTGTTCACCATCTTCTACCCATTCTGTTTCTCTCTTTAGAAACTTGGCAAGAAAGAGGTAATGTGAGTACATAAGAGAAAGGCTGCATAAAAGGCTTTGAAAACCCTCCCCACTTTAAGAAAACCACTTAAACCCCCATCCTAACCACTCATTCTAATAGATCTATGGTTGTGATAGTTTCTACTTTTTGATGCACAATAAAGATGTTTATTTTATCATGAAATAGCAAAATGGTCCATATATCATGTAATTGGTCTCTCTCCTCTCCCCTCTCCCCTCTCTATGTTATTTTATTAATAGATTCATGTGTTTCTCTAAAAAAAATCATTCCAGCTTAGTTTTACCGGGTTTCAGCCTTAGATACATATATTTTTGTAAACATGTTCAAAGAAACACATGTTTGTGTATCAAGTAACAGATGTAACATATGATAAATTATAACCAACCAACAAAAACATATGATAAATTATAACCAAACAACAAAAACATATGATAAATTATAACCAAACTACAAAAGCATATGATAAATTATACCCCAAACAAAAAAACATATGTTTTTATTGAAAATGCAAATGTTCTTAAAACAGAAAACAGTAAAAAATCAAATAAAATTGCAGGGATCTAGACAATATACTCATAACCAGCAAAAACACAAACAAAATTTCAAGAATTCTCAGCCCCCACTTCCAAGTCTTGAAATCCATCACCATTATCTCGAAAATCAAAATAAAAAGGGGCAGAGATTTGTAACATCTTGAATCGTCACCATCTTCGTTCACCACCACCACTGTCGGATCTTGAATCGTCACCATCGGATCTTGAATTGTCAGTACCACGGTAAAATGTTCTTAGATCATAAAACAAAAAAAAATCAAATAAATGTGCAACATCTGGACAATTCGATCATAACCAGCAACAAACACAAACAAAATTACAAGAATTTCCTAACGCTAGATCTAGATCTTAAAACCCAGACAACTCCCACCTTCTTCTTTCTGGAAAACCCTAGCACCATCCATCACCGTCTTCTTCGATAGTCGTCGTCATCAAATCATTGTGCAACACTACCCCTTCACGACCTGAACCGTCTCCATCATCGTTTCTCTCTTTGCCTCTACTCTCAGGTCTCAATTTCACACACAAACGGAGATGTGTGTATAGGTTTGGGTTGAGGATGATTAGAAGGGATGAAGGGTTGTGGGCTCAATGGTTTTCAAATGGTGGTAAGTGGTGGCTGCCATGGACGGTGGAGCTCCTCTGCCTTCTCGTCTCTCTGTCTGCACCAACAACAAAGGTGTGGGTTGTTTGGTTTGGGTTAATGGCCATAAAGTATCTAAGGTAAGATGAAACAGACCTGAGGGGAGATCTAATTGAGCTTGAATATGAAAAAGCATGATATCTAGAGAGAAATTTAGTCGAAAAAGAATATAGAGGAAAGATGATAAAGGGATGAGTAGTTTATTGAAAAGAGTGTGCAGGATGGTATCTAGAAAAGTTGTCAGGTAAAGTGATTTGATAAAAATGCGTGTTCACTAAACTACCCTTCATGGCTTAAATGAAAAGAGTGATGTGGAGAAATGTGAGCCATGGAATGGGGTTTACATGGTTTGCACAAGTAAGAGTGGTTTTCAAATTAGAATTGCCATATATATGGGGTTTAGGGTAGGGTTCAAATATGAACCACACCTTAAGTAGGAACCATAGGAACCACTTTATAGCCATTGATCTCTAATGGCATGATTGTAAATAATTAGAAGATTAATTAATTGTTTATTTTAATGTAAGGGTATTATGGACTTTTAGTCTTCTACAAAATTAGGTAGGTTATTGATTACACCATAAATACCTCCTAAAAACTCTATCCTTCTCCATTTACTGATTTAGGGATAATATTAAAAAAAATTTGGATCCTACAAAACGTAATTATCACGTCAAAAAAATGAGACGCTTTATTATTATCAAATGCCTATACACTAGTGTATATTATACGTTGTTGTATATTACGTAAAGAGAATGAGAGACATAACCGCTATAAGGATAAACAAAGCCAAATGCCTATACACAAGTGTATATAATGGTAAATTTTTATTTAGCTATATAGCTGTTGTAAGTTGAAGTGTACATTGGTGTATATCAGTTTTTTTTGTTCATTTATCATCATCATCAACACATATATACAATGATGTACATCAGTTTCTTTTTTGTTTTTTCATTTGTCATCATCATCATCGTTGACACAGATATACATTGATGTATATCAATTTTTTTTCTTTCATTCAACATCATCAACACAGATATACATTGATGTATATTCATTTTTTCATTCATCATCATCATCATCACCAACACAAATATACATTGGTGTATAACAGTTTCTTTTTTGTTTTTTCATTTATCATCATCATCAACATAGATATACATTGGTGTATATTAATTTTTTTTTCTTTCATTCATTATCATCGTCATCAACACAAATATACATTGGTGTATATCCGTTTTTTTCAGCTTACATGACTATAATTTGGACACATATATACATTGGTGTCTATCTGTGTTGAAATGTAAGTTGAATACATCAGTGTACACCATAAGAGATGTAGAGGTTTTTTCCTTTTTGTAAATGAACGAAATATACATTGGTGTATATCTAGGCTAGAACCTATGTAAAACTGAATACAGTTGTGCATACAACAACTAATAAGTATTATTAATCAAATATGAATAATATAGCCGTGCATACAACAAAAATCCTTATCAACATATACCGTCTTCATCGATTTCAACAGCCTAGACTCATGTTTTGTTCCAACCTCCTACACCAAAGTAAACAAAGAAGAAATTCGTAAGGATTTTTGTTTCCAGAAGTTGAATTCTTTTATCTTTTTATGGAAAACTTTGATTTTTTCTAACTTTTTGTGGCATTAATAAATATTTTCATTGTACAGTGAAGCAATTTTAATATTTAATTAGTTAATTTAAAATCTGTTATTAGATATGCATATTGTTTTATTACATAAAATGTTAAGCGAAAAACAAAAAAAAAAGAACAGAAACTTGGTCAAGGTAGAAGATATAATGTACCTTGGATATCGCTTCAATCGGCGTCTACAGTCTACCCTTTAAAATTATCAAACGCTGTTAAAAAAAGTGTATAAATATATAAGAACACCCCAAAAATAGGAGAAGAAATGGTGGATAAATCTTTAAATGGAGAAGATGAATTAGGGTTTAGATTATTTGATTCTGTGAAAATTATTTCTAAAGTTTTGAAAACCAAGATATATGATGAATGGTATTTGATTGTGTGAATTGATTTGGAAATTGAATTGGGTGAGCTTTTTAAAGAAACCAATAATAACTTATTAGATTATGAAATATAATTAAAAGAAAATGATAATTATTTAAATGTTTAATTACACTCTTACCCTTTAGATCAAAATTAAAGATGGAGGGCTAAGATTGGTTCCTAAGGTTCCTAACTATGTTGGTGGTTCCTAATTGATCTCAATCCTATATATATATATATATATATATATATATATATATATATATATATATATATATATATACATATATATATATATATATATATGTGGGATGGATAATTTGAAAACCCTCCCCACTAGGGATGAGCATAGAAGGCCGAATACCGATCCCGTCCCGTCCCGATACCGATCCTGTACCATACCGAACCGATACCGAACCGTGGGTGCTCGGTATCGGTACCCACTAATGTGTTTCGGTATTAGGCGGTATCATGACGGTATTTTAGCGGTAATACCGAAATATTAAATACCGAAATAATACCGTGTAGTACCGAATATACATATACCGAAATACCAAATTTAATACCGATGTCGAGGAAATACCAAAAGTTTTAGATTTTTAAATTAAGATGATAAGATTTCACCTTTTTCCAAGTTACTGTACGTAGTACATAATACCATCTTTGAATATGTAAAGACATTTCAGATTTTAGACTTTCACCAAACCAAACCTTATTCCCAATCCTATCTTCCAAAGTCCAAACCTTACACCCACCGGAAACCCCATCGATCCCAACTCCCAACCCACCGGCTGTCCACCCAAACCCACCATCTCCATCATTGCTCCTACCCATCGGCCAAACCCCCGTCACTCGCCATCTCCACCCGTCGATGCAGTAACCTGGATCAGAGAAGGTTAGTTTCGGTTAGTGCTTTCTTTACTTTTTTTTCATGTATTTTTCTTCCTAATAAATAATCGCTCTTGTAGTTGCAAGCTTTTGGAATGGGTTTGTAATTTTGAATTTTGAACAGTGGGTTTCTTGCTTTCTAATATATAGTTGGTTCATGTATTTTGGTGGGTTAGTAATTTTGGTGGGTTTGTAATTTTGTACAGTGTACTACAAAGGTCCTGAAATCGTTATGGGTTTTTATGTTATGTTGTATAGATGAACGGAGAGATTCAAGAAATCAAGTTGTAATGGCATCTCAAGAAAATTATACTCAAGTAAGTTTTGTTGTTGGATTGTAGGTTTATAATTTATTACATATAAAGCTTATTGTTTATGTTGTTTTGTAGGATGATGAAGATGATACGCTTGTTGAGGACACTCCTTATGGCGACCATAGAGATGTCTATTTTGATAAGGAAAATTTGGATTATGAGGCAGAATCAAGGCTAAACGAAAACAACCAAAGAGAGCTACAAAAGTATCACAAAAGAAAGCAAAGAAAGTAGACAATGAAGATAAAAAAGAAGGAAATGAATCAAAAAGAGTAGGCAACGAGAGGGCCGAGTGTTGGAAACATTTTTATGTTGTGTTTTTAGAAGAAGAAGACGGCGTTAGTCGGAAGCATGGAAGGTGCTAGTATTGTAAAAAGGATATCAAAGCCGATCCAAAGAGAAACGGTACGTCGGGTCTTAAAACTCATATTAATGCTTGTAACGAAAATTCGAAAGATAAAAAACAAAGCACTTTGGTCTTTGAAAAAGAAACTAGCGGGGAGTGAACATTTGGAAGCATGATGAGTCTAGAATCAAAAAAGGTTTACTAAATTTGATGATCATAGACGAGTTACCATTTAGCTTGTAGAAAATCCGGTTTTCATTGAGTACACCAATGCTTTGAATGGAAAATTCACTTTGCCATCACGACATAAGTTGCCTAGAGATATTGGAAAGTATTATGTGGAGGAAAGGAATACATTGTTAGCATATATATGTAAGCCTACAAACATCTTTCACTTGACAACCGACACTTGGACATCTTCATGTCAACGGGTTAACTATATGGTTGTAACGGCACATTTCATTGATGATGATTGGGTAATGCATAAATGCATCATTAATTTTAGACCCATAGATAGTCATAAAGGGGAGGATATTGGTCAAGAGTTATTACATTGTATTCATGGTTGGGGGATAAAAAATGTGATGACCATGACGGTTGACAATGCTTCTAGTAATGATAAGGCAATTGATTATTTGTTGAGAAAATTGCCAAATTTGTATGATGGTGGAAGGCATTTTCATATTAGATGTATGGCACACATACTAAATCTAACTGTGAAAGATGGTTTAGCATAAAACAATTATCATGTTAAGTGCTTTAGAAAGCAATTAGACATATTAGAAACTCAAAACAAAGAATAAGCGAGTTTAAAAAGTGCATGGAGGAGTCGAATGTTGAATCAAGTCAGTTTTTGTGTGGAGATATGCCTACTAGGTGCAATTCGACGTATGAGATGTTGAAAATAGCTGTGGGTTTAAGAGAGGTGTTTTTTTCTTATGAACTTGAAGATGGTAGCTATAAACATGATTTATATAGACAATTTGAACATTCAGATTTCGGTATGTGTGAACGATAGTAAATTTTTTAGAAAAGTTTAAGATTAAAACAGACATTGTATCATCCACATCAAAGCCCTTAGCTCATCATTTTTTATAGAGAAATACCAGATGTAGACAAACATCTAGGGCGGTGGGACTGTGATCCCAATTTTGCTACAATGGTTAACTCAATGCGTAAGAAATATGACAAGTACTGGAGCTAGTTTGACAAACTTATTGACTACATGTATTTTACTGTAATCTTGGATCCCACCATGAAGTTAAGCTTTGTTGAGCATTGTTTTGAAGGGATGATTAGAGGTAACTTAACCGAGGATGATCGTGTGACTGATGAACAAATTAAAAAATTAGTCAAGAAGAAGTCGTTTGAAATTGAGAGTAGGTTGCATGAGTTTTTTCAAACATACAAGGAGAAATTTGATGATGTGCATTATAATTCGGCATCACAAGAAGCACGTAATGATGATGTTGTTGAATGTGATGATGGCAATGAATTCTTCATGGATTTTTTATACAAAGAAGAAAAGGAATCGGCTGTGAAGGAAACAGACTTAAAAAGATACTTAGATGAGCCGAAAGCGAGTTTTAGCACAAGATTTGACATACTTATGTGGTGGAAACAAAATGCAATTAGATTCCCCATCATGTCTCGGATGGCTAGAGGTAACTTGATTTAACTTTTTTCATGTTTTTTATCATTAATTATTGTTTATTAACTTTGTACAATTGTTAGATACTTTGGGAATTCAACTTTCCACAGTCGCATCCGATTCCGCGTTTAGCACTGGCGGTCGTGTACTAGACGCTTACAGGACAACGTTGTCAACTAGCATTGTAGAAGCTTTGGTTTGCACCCAAGATTGGGTGAGAAAGTCAAGAAAGCCAATCGTGGATGATGTAAATGATATATTAGAGGATGACAACGTTGTCATGGGTATACACTACTTTTTGTTTGTTTTCATCACACATATATAATTATATAATTCGAAATTTTTGGTCTACAATAGGGCGTTAACTTACATGGTTTTTGTTTTTCCTATAGAGATTGAAGCTTTGATAAAAAGGCAAAATGAAAAAGGGAAAGGGATGGCGCATGACAAGGATTAAGCAAACTCAAGAAGTGGAGTTAACACTTTTGTTTTGCTCGACTTTTGCTAACATTTGGTTCGGCACTTTTTGTTAATTTTACTAATATTTGCCGGTTTGGTATGGTTAGTGCTTGAAACATTAGGAAGTTGGAAACTATGTGTTCTGGTATGAACGATTTCCCATTAGGTTCGATACTTAGGTAACTTTTTTGAAACTTAAAAGTTGTGATGCTTTGTATAATGTATTGGCTGCAGCATATTTTGAAACTCTAATGAAATTAGCTGAAGACGGATGATTTCTGTTTTAAATAGTATTAGTAGCTAAATTTCTTTTCTTTATTGTTGGCTTGATGCAAGTCTTGGCTCTACGTCAATGCTAATAGAGCAGAGAAAAGGCATTAATATGTTTGTTTAAAATATAAGCTACACTTACATGGATATAATTTATCCAAATAATACACCTTCTTGTTGGACCTGTTTGTGTTTATAAGCAGCAAAACTATAATGCAGCCAAGCTATCTCTTAGACCCTTAATTATTGTTAAATATTATATAACTTCTGTTGATATTCGAATGATTAAATGCAAACTTTGATTTTCAAATACTTGCTATGATACTGAAAGAATTGATTATATAGAGGAAGATTTGGTATTATACAAACTTTGATTTTCGGTATTATACCGAAATACCCACTCTGGTACCGGTACCGATACCGATACCGCACCGGTTTAATCGGTACCGGTATTGGTTTTTTTGGACTTTTCGGTATCGGTATTGTCGGGACCGGTATCGGTTCGGTACCGATACCGTCCCGAGCTCATTCCTATTCCCCACTTAAGAAAACCTAGAAAACACGTTTATTAGCATTGACCATCATGATCCAATGGTTGTGATTGATTCCTTATTTTATTAAAAAAAGTGTAGATGTAAAGGTACATTACTGAATAAAAAATAAAGAAGAGCATTATAGTAAAAAAAACAAACACCCTCTCTCTTACTTTTCAATATTCTCTCTTCTCTCTCTAAAACCATCCATTCACTTTTCTATGGAAAACATAAGTTTTTTTATTGTAAAATTACATATGATTTTGCAACATATTTCACCAAAAACAAATAAATAAATTATAACTCACCAACAAAAACACATGCTTCATGACTTAACTCACAAAAAACATATAATAAATTATATCACAACATATGAAAAATATAACACAAAAACATATGATAAATTATGATCCCAAACAGCAAAAACATTTGTTTTTAAATGAAAAACAAATGTTTTTAGATGAAAAAGCACAACATTAATAGAAAAAAAAACAAATCGTTGATAGAAAAGTTATGCAAGAAACAAAAAAAATATGTTTTAAAATAAAAGATTCAGACCCCAACACAAAATTTACAACAAAAACATAAGTTTTTATATGAAAAAACAAATGTTTTTAGATCAAAATCAAGCTTTGATAGACAAGTTATTTACAAAGAAAAAATAGAAAATCTAAATCTATAACATTTATAAAAACAAAACACATCATCTTGAACCCCGAATCCGTTTTGGGTACCAAACTCTTGGTCTTTTTCATGCTTTGGGTAGTGTAACAAATGCAACAAAAGTTGTACATTGCTTATTCTTGAGATGAAATCTAAATGACGACCGACGTTGACAGCCATTACTGCCAAACCACCCACCCAAACTGATCGCCACAACAAACTCTGGTCTTGTTCTTGCTTTAGGTCTTGTTCTTTCTAGATTGGTAACCCCTTGTCATCTCGCACCTAATACCCAAAAATCCCTATCAAGCAACCCGATCAACCACAAATTTGTTCTTGTTCTTGTCGGATCTCTAACCCCTTCATCATCTAAACAAAGATGCTATAACAAAATTTACAACCGGTTACCATAATTTTTCGCACCTGTAAACCCTAGCAAGCAACTCGATCGACCCCTTGTCTTGTTCTTGCCGGGTCTGTAACCCCTTCATCATCTAAACAAAGATGCTATAACAACACTTACAACGGGTTACTATTATCGATCGATCTGGTCCACTAACCAGATATCAAACCAAAAACGCCCGATAGATCTGCCGTCCTTTGATTTTAAGGTAAAAAACTTAACTAAATAGTAAATATGTGTTTAGGAAGATAAAGATGTAGGTGAGAGAGTAGAGAGAAATGGGATCTGAAGAGGGTTATGAGTTTGTCACATCTGGATCAGATTTATGTGAAGTGCCAAGAATACCCTTTTCTCAAAAAGATAAAACTGTTACGTGGATCATTTCTAAGCCACTTGTTGGGGTTTAATGAGTTTGCTCACCTTATAAGGTTTTCTAAATATAATTGCCCATATATATATATAGGATTTGGATCATTTGAGAACCACCTTTAGGGAGAGAACCAAAGAACCAGTGTGAACAGGTGGCATTTTTGTAAATATGAAGGTGTCTACAAAAACCGGCACATCAAAAAATAAAAAATAAAAAAAATTTATATAACCTAAATAAATAAAAAATAAAAAAAGTAAGAACACCAAAATGATTAATTTGCATTATTAATTAAAAAAAATAAAAAAAATGGCTTGTGACGTCATATGACGTCATCCTGATGCACATGTGCATTTCACTATTAAATCACACTTTTGAATGAATTGTCAATTACCATACTTAAATGATTATTAAATGGACGCGATACAGATATATAAGGGGTCACAAATTTTATTCAATGATCATTAAATGGACGCAAAGTAAGATATAAAATACAATCGAACTCGTCAAGTGTTTAGTACACTATGTTGTAAGTAACTCGTGAATTAGGATAAGTCACTATTGGTTCGTCGAGTTGAAACATATTGAGACTTGTGTTGGTACACACGAGTCTAAACAGTCGAGTAGACTGTCTTATAAGCGATTGATAAGCTAGGCTTATGTGTGATAGACTGCTAAGGTGTCCTTTGTTGGTAATTAGGGCACGAGGAAGTCGGTCGAGGTTTCAGGCTTTGTTTGCTAGCTTAGCATGGACATTAAGGTGAGTTCATAACCCCACTCTTTACTGTTTTTGTAAATGTTTTCGGGGGGAAGACATGCTTCTTTTATGAAAAGCTGAGGAATTTAAAGCAAAACAAAGTTTAGGAAAATGAAACGGGTTGCGTGAGTTCACGGCCCCACTTTCTGTGGTTTTACTTTTGGGGGAGAAAACATGCGGAACTATGTTTTCAGAACTGTTGTCATACTATGGGTTATTACGGGTTACTATACGATCTTTTAAAGTCCCGGGGGAAACCATGAATGTGCGGGAATGCACAACGGGGGAAATGTGGATAGATCTATTGGGTCTGACAAACCCCACTCGACGGCTTGTAGGTACGGGCGGGTGCATATTGTCTCGAACTGGTAACATTGCAGAACACACTCGGGCTGAACATTGGTAACAGTCTAGTAGGGTTGTGCATGGGTCGGTTTGGGTCGGTTTTACCATTAACCATAACCATAACCATAACCGCTATTTCGGTTATGGGATTTTCGTAACCATAACTATAACCAAACTGTGGTTATGGTTAATCGGTTATGAATTCGGTTATGGTTATTTCGGTTATTAACCAAAAAAATCAACCAAAGCTAACTTTCGGCTAAATTATAAAATTAAAAGCCCATGGGTCTTAAAAACTCAGAACCTACAATAATAGACTTAGCTTGGGTTATTATTTATAAGTTAATCATGACTACACTTTCTAGTTAAAGTACCAATGTGAGATCCATTTTAATAAGATACTAACAAAAAACATATTTAACCCCTTGGTTACAAGTTTAATTCATCATAAAAAAAAAGAATACTATATCAATATCATTTTATTAATAACATACTTTTATTATAGTAAAAAAACCTATATATAGTTAATATAGAACATAAATCTATTACGAAAACTTAATGTTGGATTTATTTGAGACCACAGTTACCAGAACGAAGACTTTTGGTAGCTTGTTTTGTAGTTTGAATGTTAGAGGACTGATTGTGTAATTAAACCATAGTTTTATGTAAACCCTAGTGATTTGCGCACTTAACAGACGGGCCCTGCGCACTTAGCTAAGTGCGCAGGCCCATCAGCTCCTACCTATATAAAGGAAGCATGTGTGCAGCTCTAGGGTTAGGGGTTTTGGACATCTTTCATAGCACAAGTACTCAAAAGGTTGCGCACTTAACTTGTATCCATGGTTCTTTGAATGATTCAATCAGTAATGGAAATCATCTTTGAGTTTATCTTGTGTGTCGGGTTTACTAATTTTATCTAGCATCTTTGTTTTTCAAGATTAATCACTTAAAACACCTAATCAATAGGTGTTTCTAAGTGATAACAATCTCTTGCACTATCAAGATCTAGTATTTTGGGACTACAATTTGGTATCAGAGCCTCTGTGCTCTAGATTGTATCTGATTAAGATACCAAAACCCTCATTTTGTTAGTTTTTCTTTATGTTTTTATAAATTTTGTGTTTTTATCAAAAAAAAAGAAGGTTTTTCATCTCCATTTGCCTCAGATTTCTCTTATTGTTGTGTTTCTAAGGTGTTAAAAGTTGGTTATCTTTAGTAGAAACATCATCCGAGCATTTCAGATCGATTGAAAAAGGCTTGGATAGGATTCTGCTGTGTATTGTGCATTATCAGACGTATTTGCGCACTTAATTGCGCACTTATTTCCTGATTCTGAGTACTTATTTCATAGTTTGAGTACTTATTTCATATTTTGAGTACTTATTTCATATTTTGAGTACTTATTTCATATTTTGAGCACTTATTTCATATTTTGAGTACTTATTTCATATTTTGAGCACTTACTTCATATTTTGAGTACTTAGCTCATAAGCTGCATACTTGTTTTTCAAGTTGTGCACTTATTTCCAGGTTATAAGTGCGCACTTATCTCATAAGTTTGCGCACTTGTTTCTTGGTTTGAGCACTTAAATCTTCAAAAGCTTAAAAGTTAACTTTGTCTCCAGGAACACAACTAGGGTTTCTGCGCACTTATCAGAAATCACTAGTTGGTTTGCGTACTTGCTGAAAGGGTGCTGTTTTGAGTACTTGGCTAGGGTTTCTGCGCACTTAAAATCTTAAACGAGAGTTTAAGTGTCTGTGTACTTAAATAAGTACGCAGACTGATCAGTCAAAGACTGAGCACATGTCTTGCTCAGCCCTGACTGACCTGCGCACTTAGCAAATCTGTGTACTTCAAGACTGCGCACTTATCAGGAGATCAAAATCTTGACATCACTGTTGAACCATTGTTTCAGGTTGCTGCTCACTTGTTCCTGTGCACTTACCACATTTGCGCACTTATTTGTGCACTTATTTGCGCACTTATTTGTGCACTTATTTGCGCACTTATTTGCGCACTTAAGGACTGATCTTTCATAATTAAGGACTTTGGACTTATTTCTGGACTGTAACCATTAAAATCAATTAATCAAACTTATAAAAAATCAATCTAAATCAATGGCTGGTAACAACAACAACTCATACCAAGTTAATCCTATAACCCAACCTGAACTGGAAACAGGAACAATAACCCGAATTCCCAAGTTAATGGGTGCTGAAGATTATGGTACATGGAAAAACCGAATGAAGGCTTTCTACTATGTCAATGACTTTACTCAATGGACGTCTGTGCAACTTGGACCTCACATTCCAGTGAGGACCACTGAAGCAGGAAAGGTGTTTAACACTGATCCTACTACCTACACAGACCTTGACAAGCAGTTGATGCAACGAGATCACAAAGCCTATGGTGCTCTCACCATGGCTTTGTCTAATGATGTGTACAACATGTTTGAAGAGTACGAATCTGCGCATGATCTGTGGTTCGCATTGAGTGAGTACTACGAGGGAAATGCTGAGATGAGACAGAATAAGCAAGACATGATTCAGAAAGAATATGATATGTTTGGGAGTGTTCGAGGAGAAAGCTTGTCGTCACACATTGACAGGTTCATGAGCCTGTTAACAAAGATGAAGAAAGCTGGAATTCCTGTCAACAACCGAAACTCCATCAAGAAACTGCTTGATTCTCTTCCTAAGGAATGGAGCCTTCAATGCATGCTGATTAGGAAGGAATACTTAAATCCACAATCCAATCTAGCTGATCTCATCAACACACTGAAGTCATTTGAAATGGACATAACCAAGAGAGAGAGATGAATCAGACAGTGTCAAAAGTTACTCCAAGCAGCTCTCTAAAGAATCTGGCTTTAATGACTCCAATTGGACAGAAGGCACTGGTGGTTGAAGACTTTGGCTGGGGGAAGCAAGCTGTTACAGCTAAAGCAGATGTTAACAAAGCATTGATGGCAGCGATATGCACCAAATCCGCAAATGGTGTAAACTCTGTGGAAGGATCTTCAGTGGGAGTGCCAAAAGGAGAAATGCAAGAGAGTGCGGGTTTGAAGGGAGTGTTGATTGCTAATGAAGGAAAAGAAAAGGCAGTTGAGGAAGTACTAATATCTGAAAAGAATCAAGTCACCAAAGCAGATAAAAAGCAGCAAGAGGCCCCCAAGAAAGCTGATGAGAGGGATCTGGTAAGTATTCCTCTTGAAATAAAAACAAAGCTGTGCTCACCAAGGTGTGTTACAACTGTTGCTTACTGTTTGTCTCACAATAGAAAAATTTTAAAAGAAATGGATGACATTCAAAAAATTAACAATGAAATGAAAGAAAATGAGCTAGCATATCAGCGAAAGTTAAATGCAACTCTAGCTGAAATGCAAACTCTAAAAGAATTTGTTCTCAAAACGGATTTTCTAATAAATGATTTAACCTCAAAGTTAGAAAAATCTAGAAATGAAACAAATCATCTTCAGATCATTGTGGACAAATGGAATGTAAGCAAACAGGCTCAAGCTGATCTAGTGGATTGCTCAAGGCAATCTTTTGTTAAAGATGGAATTGGATACAAAGATAAAATTGGGATCGAAAGATCTTTATTTTTACCTCTGAGCAAAAGTGAATATATACCAATTCCAAAACCTCATCCAAAAAATGATCTTTGTGAAAAGGAAAGTGTAAAATCTGAGTCTGAGTCTAATACTACTATAAGTAAAAGCAATGCAGATGTGACCCAAAAGTCAGAGAAGGAAGATGATGAACGTTATGGTGGAAAGACACTGGGGTTAGGTCATCCGGGTGCCAATTACTCTACAGTGAATTGGTTCATCTGGAATAATCAAAAGACTAAAACTGTTTTTAATTCGGATGACTGTACTAAACTTAATTCTAGACTTGATCTAAAGGGTGTAGTAGACCCTAATGACAGGAAGAAACCTGTTCAACGTTCTAATGTTTGTGTTGACAATATTGTGCCTACCTGTGTTGATTTGAAATCTGCCTTTTCTGATGATAAAACGGCATATAAGCCATCTGTGTTTGTACCAGAACTAAAGCAAAACCGGTTCGGAAAATTTCTCACAGAAAAGATTCCAGAATTTGTTCCATCATCTACAGATATCTCATGTTCTGAAGACTCACAAAGTGACACAGGTCATTTAAGTTGTGAAGACTCACAGAGTGACACAGAAAGCAACATCAGCACTCAAGAATGCAGCAAAGATGAAGAATCAAGTGGTAACAAGGATGAATCATGTTCAAGAGAAAGCTCCTGCTCAAACAAGATCAAGAAAAGAACATCACAATCATCATCATCCAGATCTTCTCCAAAGATCAAGCCTAAACACTCAAAATGCTTTAGATGTGGAAAAGAAGGACATGTGGTCAAAAAGTCTCATTTAAAACCTAAACCACAAAATGATGTCAAAACTCAAAACTCTTTTTCTGATCAGATCAAAAATCTTCAAGAAACAGTAAAAAGTTTTGTTAAAACCACACAATTTTGGAAGAGAAAAGAGTCAATGATGGGTGAAAATCACGATAGATCAAAACTAAAACAAACATGGATTCCCAAAGTTAACTAAATACATGTTTTGATCATCTTTGTACATTATTATCATTTTTATTGTAA
Organism: Ambrosia artemisiifolia; assembly: GCA_032199755.1. Classification (NCBI taxonomy): domain Eukaryota; kingdom Viridiplantae; phylum Streptophyta; class Magnoliopsida; order Asterales; family Asteraceae; genus Ambrosia; species Ambrosia artemisiifolia. Next base: position 29,055,864 of record CM063521.1, read on the forward strand.
GTTTTTTAATAAGCTGCATAAATGGTTGATAGCTCTTATGAGATATATGTAGCATGTTGATATGGGAGCGTCAAGAACCATCAGTGAATCCCCATACACATCGATCCATGACTGGATCATTGATGTATCTCACCGCCAGCGGACCAGACATCATGTGAGCAGTTGGATGTTGTGCTCGTTTTCAGTCAAATCCCAAGCAATCTCATGAAACTGCAGTCAAAAGAATCTTCCGCTACCTCAAAGGAACACCAAAGCTTGGTTTATGGTATCCTAAGAGTGATAATTTTGATTTAATCGCTTACTCTGATAGTGATCATGCAGGTTGTAGAATTGATAGAGAATTTGTCTCTGGTGGTTGCAAATTTTTGGGGAATCGGCTTGTATCTTGGCAAAGCAAAATGCAGATAACAGTGTCTATCTCCACTGATCAAGCCGAGTACACTGTTGCGTCCAGTTGTTGATGTCAAGCTTTGTGGATCCAAAATCAGTTGCTGGATTACGGTTTGAATGTCATGAAAACCCCAATCTTCATTGATAATGATGCTTGTCATGACATCGTGAAGAATCCTATCGACCATTCTAAAACACTACATATTGAGATCAGGATTCACTCTATTCGCGATGCTCACGATAAAGGATACATTCAAGTGTTATCCATTGATACTGCTGATCAAAAGGCAGATATCCTCACAAAGGCTTTTGACAAAACTCATTTCCTCCAATTGGTCACTTGGCTGGAAATGATAAATTTTGAGTGAGCTCACATTATGTCATGGTGTTTAAAAAAAAATAAAAAAATAAAAATAAATAAATAAATCCTATTTTCATACAAAACAAGATTTTTGGGGGAGAAAGTATATCTCTATTGGAAATTAACAAGAAATGATAGGAACTAATCATATTTTGTCAGCATGTGAATAGGAACCAGAGGATGTTGCGGCTTCAAGCAACGACATGTCGGTAGATTCAGCTTGGAATCGAGTAAACTGCCAATAGGTGATTAACAAAATAGATCTACACGGAAAGCTGGATTCCCAGTGTGTTTTAGGTCTGCACAAGCTGAGTCCGGTCATACACAGGTTGAGAGATCAAAGACACAGAAAATTTTGTGCATATGTAATCAAAAGACACCTAAGTGTGCAAGCTACCAATGCGGGGCTATTCAAACAAATGAGCAACAAAAGACACGCAATGTTAGTGACGTGCAAACATATACAGATAGCTCAACAAGCAATCAGATGATCATCTTCTCTGCTTATGGGAACATAGACCTGAAGCTCTCATCATCTGATTGACATAATGATCATCTTCTCTGCTTATGGAAACATAGACCTGAAGCTCTCATCATTATATCTCAATAAACCTTGAGGATTGGTAGGCTTACACCTAGCACAAGTGGGGTCCACTAACTTTCCGTCAATATTACCGAAACATGATAAAGCTCATCACCAAACGTATGTTGAAAGACGAGAGGCATGGATTTAAGTGGACAAACATACCGACAGTTTTTCTTGGGCTGCAGCTATCCAACGGAAAGTTGAAATGTGATCTGGCAGGTATGGTTAGTATGATCTTGTATGCAAAAGGTGAGAAACAGTTAACCCCTCCTCGTTGTTTTTGTTATTATTAAAAATAACGTACAAAATATAAAAAGTTTAGGGGGAGTATTAAAATATGTGTTAGAATGTGAGATGTGATTATTGCATATAATCCTGATCATCATCCAGTCTGTGATCAAGAACAGTGCAGGGGATGAGATTGTGAGATTCTTCGATCTGGTAGATGTATTCATGTTTTATCTGTCAGAGTTGATGTAGCTGTTTGGGAACACAATCAGAGTTGGAGCCGGTCAGACACTGCTGGAAGAAGGAATGCTATTTAAAAGAGCAGTAGATCATGCTAAAGAGAGGAAGCTGGAGATGCTAGAAATTTTGGAAATGATCGAGGCTGCAGACAAAGAAAATGAGCTTGGAGACAAAGACAAGGAAATTGCTAACAAAGACAAAGGTGACAATTAAAGAAAAGCAGCCAGAAACTACTGAAGCTCCAGAAGTGATAGTTCCAAAACAACCAGTGCGGGAAATGCAGGAAGAAGGTGAATCGAGTGATATCTCGGTTTGAAGCTAACAGATGAAGATCTGGTTGCTGTGGTCTAGGGGGAGTATTGTTGGGTTTATTTGAGACCACAGTTACCAGAACGAAGACTTTTGGTAGCTTGTCTTGTAGTTTGAATGTTAGAGGACTGATTGTGTAATTAAACCATAGTTTTATGTAAACCCTAGTGATTTGCGCACTTAACAGACGGGCCCTGCGCACTTAGCTAAGTGCGCAGGCCCATCAGCTCCTACCTATATAAAGGAAGCATGTGTGCAGCTCTAGGGTTAGGGGTTTTGGACATCTTTCATAGCACAAGTACTCAAAAGGTTGCGCACTTAACTTGTATCCATGGTTCTTTGAATGATTCAATTAGTAATGGAAATCATCTTTGAGTTTATCTTGTGTGTCGGGTTTACTAATTTTATCTAGCATCTTTGTTTTTCAAGATTAATCACTTAAAACACCTAATCAATAGGTGTTTCTAAGTGATAACAATCTCTTGCACTATCAAGATCTAGTATTTTGGGACTACACTTAACAATACAAGTTTGGTTCGGTTATATCGGTTAACCAAAGTGTCATAACCATTTCCATAACCGCTCGGTCGGTTATAGAAATTTCATAACCATAACCATTGGTTATCTTGGTTATCGGTTAAAATCGGTTCGGTTATGTCGGCTATGGTTCGGTTATGTCAGTTATGGTTAATTTTGCTCACCCCTACAGTCTAGTAATGGTTTTCCAATCGTAGTAGTAACAAAACATGCGCCTAGCTAGCGTACTTTGGCTTAATCATGACATAGTATTGACAATTTTGAACTGGAACACTTTGGTAACATTTAGTAACCTTTGGAAACGTTTTTGTTAAACTTATGAACTCACCAGCTTTATGTTGACTTTTTAAGTATGTCTTTCAGGTTTAAACTTTGGTAACGGCACGGTTGGAGTAGGTGGCAGTTTGGGATCGGGGATCCTAGAGGGTTAGAATTGGCGTTCAGGAAAATCAGAGTCTTAGATGCATCTTTCCGCTGCGTGGCGAAGCTACCAAACGTCACAACCGACGAGGGAAAAGTCAGGGTGTGACAGTTTGGTATCAGAGCCATAGGTTTTAGCGAATTAGGTGTCTGGGTAGATATCTAGGCTTTAACCTGAGTTTACTTTGAATTAGGGACCAAAATTTCTAAGACATAATATTTAGCACGAACGCCTAGGAACTGAAATTCCAACCATTGCCAAGTATGATACATGACTATTAGTGTATCACACTAGCTCAGCGTACATTCCTTCGGTGCAAGGAACATTTATTTTCTTATGTGAATAGTGAGTATGTTCTATAATTAGGTATAGGAAGGATAATTGCACGTGTGGCTAGGCATACCTCACTAGTGACTGGCGAGTCATCGCTTTAAATAACAGAGTGTTTATTCACACAGAGTTTAGCTGAGTTATTGTTTCTTGGTATGAGGAACAATTTACTTGTTTATGTACATTTACGTGAAGTATATATATCTATGTTTCGCCAATGGTGGTCGACTCAAGCTTGGGTGTATCTAGAACGCATACATGTGTCACGTTAGTTGGACGAGTTGGCAAAGGGATTGTGGTAGCATTTGCGGTCTCGCATCCAGGGTTCGGAGCATGCTATGTCGTCAAGGTCGATCTGGGTCGTGAACGTCTTGATGAGGCACCTCGTTTTGCCAATGATGCTGTGAAGCTGGAATTCGGACGTGAAGAGCACTTGAAAAGGGTGGCGCACACGACAAACATTATATTATGTGGTATGTATATATATATACGTGTTATTATGTGACTGTAACGAGTGCTTGAGATATAACTCATGATGGAGGTTAATAGGATGATCTGGTGAGGTAAATTTTCGATAACGCAGACGTCACGTTATTGCAAATTTACAGGCACTTGATAGTTCTAGGAAATTCTATCGTGAGGGTATCTATATTGTTATATGTTGTTGTATATATATAAATAATGGATAAGGGTTATTCATATTGTTGTTGCGGACGTGATTGCCAATTCTCCCCCGTTCGTGCCATTTGTGACTTTGCTTTTCTTGAACCAGTTTAAGATCTTGAGGATCTTGTTTCTTGAGCTTCTAAGGTTCCTGTTTTAGAACCTAGTTTTATCTTTTGAGTATGATTCACTTCTCTCTTCTTTTGTGTTTGTGGTCTTCAACGTTCTATCGTAAAGGATTATAAATTTTGTCGATTCCTTATTCTTTTCACAGAACTAGACACGTGTATTGTACACGTGTCAACCATTGTATGTTTGGATTCTTTAAATTTATGAAGGTCCATTGTAGGGCTTCACATCGAACAATTGTTTCATTAGTGATTTGTTTATTTTTACGTTGCTCGTAATGCTTGTTTTCTAGTCTTGATGTGTCAGGGCATTGTGGGCAATGAATCTTTTGATACTTCGTTGATGAATTTCTTTAAAGTCGACACTTCGGTTGAAACAAATTGTTGGGAACTAAAACAGCACCTTGCGGTGAATATTCGATCGACTTGGAATAATATGTGATCTTTATTGGCATGCCTCACTTTCATTAAGTTGTTTGTTATTGCCTTAAATCCAATCACACCTTGCGACGTGTAATGAAAAGTTGGTGCATTAGTTGCTTCGTTTGAGGTGCGCCAATAGTATTTGTTGACATGTTATTGTCTACACTTTGCATCCAGTTGATTCTGGAACTTTATCTCGTGCTATTTGTATCGGCAAGTCCGTTGACTATTTTTGTCCGTTGACTATTTCTGTAACCGACAACTTCCGATCTATATTGATGTGGTTTTTATTATTTTAAATAACTAATTATCATAAATATTGTTAGTTATTAAGTTTCGGAAATTAACAGGTTATTTTAACAAAAGAAAACATGACCGAATTAATTAACGCGATTTAAACGCGTGCGTCGAACGCATATGTCAGACGACGAAAATAAAATTTATATTTGATGGGTTTAGTTATATTTCTAATTTCGAATAAAACCGACTAATTTTTATAATTAATTGTCGAGCCTAAATCTAAACCAAGACGTTTTGCGAAATTACGGGTTCGATACGTGGTGTCTACCTACTTAACTCTAACCCTAGCTATTTAAAGGGCTTTATCTTCTTCTTCCTTCTTATTTGGCAGCCAACACAAGATGAGAACCCTCTCAAGCTCTCTCTCTTCCTGGTAACTCTCTCTCTTCTTCTCCCTCTTTGTCCCTCTCCTCCTCCTCTCTGTTAAGGAAGCTGGCCGACCACCATGGGGATGGTGGCGGCGGCGTGGTGGTTCGGAAAGCCCACAGGGGCTGAGGTGGTTTGGTTTGGGTTCCGATCGGGTTTGGGTCTCGGGTTCGTGGTGGCTCGGTTCAGTTTAAGAAGGGGTGGCCGATGGTGGTTATGGTTGTTGCTAGTAAGGTGACGGCGGCAGCGGCGCGTGGATCTTGGCCCGAGAAGGGGCTGTGGTGGTTTTATGTTACAGTGGCCGGAGATGGTGGAGGTTCGTGGTAGTGACAGCCGAGTTATGGTGGTTCGGAGAGTTTGTAGTCCAATTGCGTAGATCTGTGGTTCTGCGGTCAGGTTTTGGTGATGGATCGTGATGGTTGTGGTGTTGTGTCTGGTCGGGTTAAAGGTGGAGGCGGCAGGTGGTAGCAGGGTGTCGGGTTCGTTGGTGGTGGCTACTATTGTGGTTCGTTTGGCTGTGGACCGATTGTGGTGGTTGTCTTCGGGTTCAGACGTGGTCCAGGTCAGATTCGTGTTTGTTTTGGTCTCGGTTCTGGTTCGGTTCTCAGGTCAAGGTGGGTTCGGTTTGGGTTTTAAGCCGGATGCGTGTTGGTTATGGTGGATTTGTTTCGGTTTGCTATGGTTTCTTGTCGTGGTAGTCTTTCAGAGCGATTTGGGTATCCAGACTCGTGTCAACGAGTCAGATCAGCTCGGGTCAGTTTTGTGGTTGTTGGTTCAGGTCCGGTTCTGGTCAAGTTGATTCTGCTTTGGTTGTGCTCGGGTTTCGGGTCTCGGTTTGTTCAATGTTTCGGCTTGAGTTGAGATGGGTCTGTTATGGGTCTCGTCAATCGGGTCAGATTCGGTTTTGGGTTCGTGTTCGGGCTCGGTCAAACCTGGTCAACGGGTCAACGTTCCAGTCTACACGTAGTTCGAGGTGGCTCCGGGTTACGCGCTGTGAATCGGTATACTTACATTCGTATTTATTATTTATTATAGATATCTTATATTTATAAATTTATATATTTGTAAATATTATTATGTTTATGAATATTATAAGTTTATAAATATATTGATATGGATGAAATAGTTTTGACTCGCGAACGGGTCGAATAATAGTAAACGGTAACTATATAAACGGACGATTTGGTAAATGGTTAACTTGACGTAACTTATGATATCGGACATCGGACTAAACAACGTTGGACTATATAGTCGGACTATATTATATATATATATATATAAGTATACATAGGTGTCGAAACGTATAGTCTCATAAATCGGATTGTGGATAAAAGGACTTGGTAACTTGTGTTTGAAAGATGATTTTGGGAAAATTGTAGACAACGGGTGTTGTCTGGTTCATACAAAAACAGAGGAAACTCTGCCCGAATTTTTATAAAATCAAAACGTAACGAACTGCTATTTCTATAAATAAATTTCTCTAAGTGTTTTGGACAAGTGCATTATATACGAAATCGAATGTTTCTAAGGACTAATTATTTGTGACAATAAAGATGATTTTCAAGCGATATTTGAGAAAAAGTAACAAATGATATTAATCGGTTTTAATAACTAAATTTGTTTTTCCTCAAAGAGTATTTTCTAAAATGATTTACAAGATGATATTCGGCTCAGGATAGTTATACGTTTCGGGGTTATAGTCCAACAAGGTTTACACACGAATAGTGACAAGTGTGAAACTTGGGTACTATGTTGTAAGTAACTCGTGAATTAGGATGAGTCACGATTGGTTCGTCGAGTTGAAACGTATTGAGACTTGTGTTAGTACACACGAGTCTAGACAGTCGAGTAGACTGTTTTATAAGCGATTGATAAGCTAGGCTTATGTGTGATCGACTGTTAAGGTGTCCTTTGTTGGTAATTAGGGCACGAGGAAGTCGGTCGAGGTTTCAGGCTTTGCTTACTAGCTTAGCATGGACATTAAGGTGAGTTCATAACCCCACTGTTTACTATTTTTGTAAATGTTTTCGGGGGGGAAGACATGTTTCTTTTATGAAAAATTGAGAAATTTAAAGCGAAACAAAGTTTTGGAAAATAAAACGGGTTGCGTGAGTTCACGGCCCCACTTTCTGTGGTTTTACTTTTGGGGGAGAAAACATGCGTTGACCTATGTTTTAAGAACCGTTATCATACTATGGGTTATTACGGGTTACTATACGATCTTTTAAAGTCCCGGGGGAAACCATGAATGTGCGGGGATGCACAACGGGGGAAATGTGGATAGATCTGTTGGGTCTGACAAACCCCACTCGACGGCTTGTAGGGCTGGGCGGGTGCATATTGTCTCGAACTGGTAACATTGGTAACATTGCAGAACACACTCGGGCTGAACATTGGTAACAGTCTAGTAATGGTTTTCCAATCGTAGTAGTAACAACCATACGCCTAGCTAGCGTACTTTGGCTTAATCATGACATAGTATTGACAAGTTTGAACTGGAACACTTTGGTAACATTTGGTAACCTTTGGAAACGTTTTTGTTAAACTTATGAACTCACCAGCTTTATGTTGACTTTTTAAGTATGTCTTTCAGGTTTAAACTTTGGTAACGGCACGGTTGGAGTAGGTGGCAGTTTGGGATCGGGGATCCTAGAGGGTTAGAATTGGCGTTCAGGAAAATCAGAGTCTTAGATGCATCTTTCCGCTACGTGGCGAAGCTACCAAACGTCACAACCGACGAGGGAAAAGTCGGGGTGTGACAACACCTGTTTTCTTCTCCTCAAGTTCTTGCAAATAGGCAATTCCACCTCCCTACCCAATTGATATCGTCTCTGTAGTAGATGTAAGGCGACTGTTTTTTATGACAGTGGTAGTGGATGCACAACGGTAACGGTGGTAATGGATGAACGGTGTGTATCGGTGATAGTGAATGCACGGTGGTAGTGGTTGTTGTAGATGACGGTGGTAGCGGTTGTTGTAGATGATGGTGGTAGTAGTTGTCGTTGATTACCGTGGTAGCGGCTGTATAGGATGACGACGGAGGGAGATTGTATCAACTAGGGTTTGAAAAATAAATTTGTCTGCCTCTTCTTATCTCTTGTTATGACCGACCGGTCATTTTTTAATCTAACTACATATTTACAATAATGCCCCTTGTTCACATTAGTTCCTTGGTTCTCTCCCTAAAGTTGGTTCTCGTGTGATCCCTACCCTATATATATGTTGTTACAAAGTTTGCGTTGTTTTTTTTAATATTCCATTGGCGCTTTTTTTAATCTTTTTGTCCCAAAACGCTTAAAAACATGTATGTTACCTTGTGTAATTTTTTCAAAAAAATAAGTTTTTTTAGATGGTTTTTATATGGGTTTTCTAAGTTTTCTTAACTCATGGGGGTTTTCAATTTATCCTCCCACATATATATAGGAGGGTTATCTTGAGAACACTAAATATTGCGAGAACCGTGAGAACAAAGGAGAAAACCGATCAAAATCATTTTTTTTAATACGAACATCATTATAATTAAAATACAACATTAAAAAATGAATATTGTTTCCAAATAATTCATCTTTCTTGTAAAAACACTATAAAATTAATGTTTTACACATGTGTAAATGAAACAGTTTACACATGTATAAACAACAAATTTACACATGTGTAAAAACAATTTATTTTCATATACGTTCAAATTTTTACGCGTAAATTGTGTTTTTGAGATTGTAATTTAATAATAAAGATAAGTGTAAAAAGAAATTTTGAATTTGAATGGTTTTAGATAGCGTTCTCGTGGTTCGCACGAAATATATGTATTCTCAAATTAACTTTCCCATATATATATATATATATATATATATATATATATATATATATATATATATATATATATATATATGGCATGGTCTATTTCCACCCCCCCCCCCCACTTCTATTTTCACCCCCTTGAAAGCGCCTCGCTTAGGCCTAAGCGAGGCGCTTTCTTTGCTTTTTAACTACCTCGGTACGAGGTCAGAAAAAGCTGATTTTTGACCCAAAGCGCCTCGCTTAGGCCTAAGCGAGGCGCTACGGATAATTTTTTTTTTTTTTTTTTTTTGGTCTTTTGAGATTAAGGTTTAACATATTTATTTTAAGTCAGACGTTTTTCAAAAAAACATTTTTTATGTCAATGGGAGGGTAAACAAAATCGTCGATCCGACTGTTGATTTCTTTCTGCAACAAGGAACAAAATGTCAGCTTTTCCTGAATTTTACTTGCTTGTATGAAAAGTATATTTTAATTGTTCGTTTGACAAACGTCTGGCTAACCTGTCCAGTTATCAATCTCACTGTCCAACAACTGAATTTTACTTGCTTGCATGAAAAGTTTATTTTAATTGTTCGTTTGACAAACGTCTGGCTAACCTGTCCAGTTATCAATCTCACTGTCCAACAACTCAATTTTACTTGCTTGCATGAAAAGTTTATTTTAATTGTTCGTTTTGACAAACGTCTGGCTAACCTGTCCAGTTATCAATCTCACTGTCCAACAACTCAATTTTACTTGCTTGCATGAAAAGTTTATTTTAATTGTTCGTTTGACAAACGTCTGGCTAACCTGTCCAGTTATCAATCTCACTGTCCAACAACTGAATTTTACTTGCTTGCATGAAAAGTTTATTTTAATTGTTCGTTTTGACAAACGTCTGGCTAACCTGTCCAGTTATCAATCTCACTGTCCAACAACTCAATTTTACTTGCTTGCATGAAAAGTTTATTTTAGTTGTTCGTTTTGACAAACGCTGGCTAATGAATTTTACTGTAATGATCAGAAACATTCCAAATAACTGTTCAATTTCAGCTTTTGTTTAACTATTTTAGCAACTTCCATAGAGAAGGTATCAATCTTACTTCTTGAGTTGAACTTTCCATGATCTACCTTTATCATCTCAGAGAGATATGTGTCAACGATGAAAGGGAACCCGAAACAATAGAAGTGAGATTGATAACTTCTTCCATCATTGTACATATACCTCCTTATCTAAAAACAAATCACATCATTTGTATGAGTAGTGACCCTCTGGCAAACCTGCGTATGAATAGTGACCCTCTGGCACACCAGTAGAACATTAATCGGTTTCATCTTTGTTTTCTTGAGTTTTGCTTTTTTTGGTGAAATGAACTTGAAGAAATGATTTGGTTGAAGAAAGTTGTGTGCCAGAGGGTCACTATTCATACAAATGATGTGATTTGTTTTTAGATAAGGAGGTATATGTACAATGAACTTTTTACGCTAAATAAAACTTACACACAACTTTTTGCTCTAGTGGTGTGCTCTACCTTTTTGACAAACACCTGGCTAACCTGTCCAGTTTGCCAGAGGGTCACTATTCATACACACAACTTTTTGCTCTAGTGGTGTGCTCTACCTTTTTGACAAACACCTGGCTAACCTGTCCAGTTATCAATCTCACTGTCCTTTACGCAGGTTTGCCAGGGGGTCACTATTCATATTATTATTATTATTTACATTATTATCGTTTTTGCTTTACGATAATAATGTAAATAATAATAATAATAAGGAAGGAAGGTTTTTGCAAAAACGAAGGTTTCCGCGTTAATGCCGATCCGATTTTTTAAAGTATCAAGACTATGAAATTAGTAAAACAACTGAATTTTACTTGCTTGCATTAAAAGTTATTTCAGTTCAAACTTTTCAAACACCTGCAACATCTCAAGAGTCGAGGTCCTCTGAAAAAGACATCGTACAATGATTTGGCTTGCAATATTTGAAAAGGCATTTGAAAATTATCATTTCTTGACATGCTTGGTAACACCTTGATCTGCAATATATGAAAACATGAACATTCCAAATAACAGTTCAATTTCAGTTCAAACTTTTCAAACACCTGCAACATCTCAAGAGTCGAGGTCCTCTGAAAAAAGGCATCGTACAATAATTTGGACTTGCAATATTTGAAAATTATCATTTCTTGACATGCTTGGTAACACCTCTGTAATATTTGAAAATTATCATTTCTCGAAAAGTAATTAAAAACACTTAAAAATGAATTAAAAACAATTGTTGCGAGTTAGGTTTAGTCGGAGGACCACTTACAATGATTCATCAAAGTTGTACAAAGCTGGATGTTTTTACTGGAAAACCAAAACGAGCAATAAACGAAGCGAAACGGAGAGATATAATTTTCTTGGCTTAGAAACAACTTAAAAGAAGCAAAAATGAATTAAAATTATTTTTTGGTGATTAACAGATAATTTTAAAGAATTAAAAGAAATTCAAGTTTTTTAAAAAAAAGGCCAAAGCGCCTAGCTTTGGTCAAAGCGAGGCGCTTGGGTGCCTAGCTTTGGCCAAAGCTAGGCGCTTGGGTGCCTAGCTTTGGCCAAAGCTAGGCGCTTGACTGGTTTGATTAGACCACAAGCTCCTCGCTTTGGCCTTTTTTTTTTAAAACTTGAATTTCTTTTAATTCTTTAAAATTATCTGTTAATCACCAAAAAATAATTTTAATTCATTTTTGCTTCTTTTAAGTTGTTTCTAAGCCAAGAAAATTATATCTCTCCGTTTCGCTTCGTTTATTGCTCGTTTTGGTTTTCCAGTAAAAACATCCAGCTTTGTACAACTTTGATGAATCATTGTAAGTGGTCCTCCGACTAAATCTACAATACCCATATTTTTTCAAAACATAATTTTTGCATGTTTAATTGATATGTTTGACTTCCAGACTATATTATAATTGATCGTTGGTGGTTTTCATAGCACCTTGTTTGATTACACTCGTGTTCAGCCTTTATCAGGCTGCCTTCATCGTTGACAGTTATCTCTCCGATAAACAAATGTAAAGTTGTTTTACTAATTTCATAGTCTTGATACTTTTAACAACTGACTTTTACTTATGGAATCTTTGTACGAAAATCGAAACCATCTCATTCCATGTTCTCCATATCCATACCTTGTTCCAACCACTAGACAGTACCTGTGGCCAAAAGAACTAGACAGTAAAATCATCTACTTGTAATTACTTTCAAGTTTTTTAGAATCATTGAAGACACCTTTTCAGTTGTTATTCGAGAGATAACGATCATTTCGTTATCATTGCTAACAGACTTTGACCGATCAACGATGAAGACAACATGAAAAGTGGATACCGCATTCGGAGTCTGATTGCACCGAATCAAGTCTTTCAAGTTTTTTAGAATCATTGAAGACACCTTTTCAGTTGTTATTCGAGAGATAACGATCATTTCGTTATCATTGCTAACAGACTTTGACCGATCAACGATGAAAACAACCTGAAAAGTGGATACCGCATTCGGAGTCTGATTGCACCGAATCAAGTCTTTCAAGTTTTTTAGAATCATTGAAGACACCTTTTCAGTTGTTATTCGAGAGATAACGATCATTTCGTTATCATTGCTAACAGACTTTGACCGATCAACGATGAAGACAACCTGAAAAGTGGATACCATGGATCAGAGAGATTTAAGCTAATCAAACTCATATCTCAAGCCGGTGCAAGTTATGTTGTTTTCATCTATCTCATCACCTTCTTCTAACATTTCAGTTGTTATCCGAGAGATAGCGGTCAACGATGAAGACAACCTGAAAGTGGATACCATGGATCAGAGAGATTTAATCTAATCAAACTCATATCTCAAGCCGGTGCAAGTTATGTTGTAGCATCTTTGATCATCTTCTTGTAATTACAACTTTTTCAGTTGTTATCCGACAGATAGCGGTCAATGATGAAGACAGCCTGAAAAGTGGATACCATGGATCAGAGAGATTCAAGCTAATCAAACTCATATCTCAAGCCGGTGCAAGTTATGTTGTAGCATCTTTGATCATCTTCTTGTAATTACAACTTTTTCAGTTGTTATCCGAGAGATAGCGGTCAACGATGAAGACAACCTGAAAGTGGATACCATGGATCAGAGGGATTTAAGCTAATCAAACTCATATCTCAAGCCGGTGCAAGTTATGTTGTAGCATCTTTGATCATCTTCTTGTAATTACAACTTTTTCAGTTGTTATCCGAGAGATAGCGGTCAACGATGAAGACAACCTGAAAGTGGATACCATGGATCAGAGGGATTTAAGCTAATCAAACTCATATCTCAAGCCGGTGCAAGTTATGTTGTAGCATCTTTGATCATCTTCTTGTAATTACAACTTTTTCAGTTGTTATCCGACAGATAGCGGTCAACGATGAAGACAACCTGAAAAAGTGGATACCATGGATCACAGAGATTTAAGCTAATCAAACTCATATCTCAAGCCGGTGCAACACACACTTTCAACCCATTCATGGTAAACCCAGGGGAAAATGGCTATATTAAAAAAACTTCAAGATTATTGTTTTGTTTTGTGGATCAGACGAGGACTTGCCTGTGTCTTGAAATTTAATGAAATTTAACGCGCATACCGCATTCAGAGTCTGATTGCACCGAATCCAGTCTTCAAGGTGGACTTAAGCACCTGAACGGGAAGTTGAAATTTTGAATGATGTTCGTCGACTGCACCGAATCTAGTCTTCAAGGTACCATGGATCAGAGAGATTTAAGCTAATTAAAAAACATTTGGAAACACAAAGATGGAAAAATTCACTAAAAAGCCAAAAATTTCGGACCCTAACACACACAAGACGAATGTTGCAACATGAGTTCGACCAAGATGACACACGAAGCTTTAGACTCCAAGCAGATCCCTTGATTTGGGTGGAACAAGGTATCATCAATCTAGTATTAAGCACCTGAACGGGAAGTTGAAATTTTGAAGTTGGTTGATGATGTAAAGTTTAAGTCATCGACAATGATTAGGGTTATTACTTTGTTTTTTAAATTTTTTTAACTTTTTATAATTATTAAATTAAAAAAAAATAAAAAAACCAACTCAAAACATCAAAACAACTACCAAAATAAATTACCCCCTTGAAGCGCCTCGCTTAGGCCTAAGCGAGGCGCTTGGAATTTGAAAATCAGCTTTTCCTGATTCTCGTACTGACGGCATTGAAGTTAGCTCAAAGCGCCTCGCTTTGGCCTAAGCGAGGCGCTTTGAGGGGGTTAAAATAGAAGGGTGGGGGGTTTAAATAATACAACCCATATATATATATATATATATATATATATATATATATATATATATATATATATTTCATAAAATTTATTCTTGTTTTAAAAATCCTTGGCATCCGATTCCCCATATCTATAATCTATCTATAACTATATATAAAAGAATTGAGGCTAGATGATGTGGCATTCAATGGTGACCTCAACCCCCCCTAAATGTGCCACGTGGCATAATGAGATGAAAGTGTTTAATTTTTTTATTTCGTTTTTATTATTAAAATGTAATAATAAAATTAATTAAAACCCTATACAAGATATGCATATCTTAGAATTTAAAATAAAAGATTTACTTTACCAATTTTAAACAAAATTGGATTTTTCTCTCATGTTTCATCTTAGATAATGTGGCATTCAATAGTGGCCTCAACCCCCCCCCCCCTCCTCTCTTAGATGTGCCACGTGGCATAATGAGGTGAAAGTGTTTAATTTTTTTTATTTTTTTTATTATTAAAATCTAATAATAAAATTAATTAAAACCCTATACAAGATATGCATATCTTAGAATTTAAAATAAAAGATTTACTTTACCAATTAAAAACAAAATTGGAATTTTCTCTCATGTTTCATCCCATAATTTTTAAACGTTAATATCTTATATACGAGATTTTTTAAAGAAAAAAATTACACTAAATTAACGAGTGTTTTATTATCTTTCCAATGAATACCATAGTGCTATATAAAAAAACAAAGAAAAGCGATTATTTTTTGTGGGGTTTCGTTATACAGGAAAAAAACACAAAGTTCAGGTTATTCATTAATCATGTATAGGCAAGTCATTAATTATGTTCAAACCAGTAAATATGAATTTTATAATATTAGAGTTATACATTGTTTAAGGGTAGGCGTTAACATTGAAGATACATTGTTAATTATTTTAGGTTATGTGCTACCCGAAACTTTCCTGCATGTAACTGTAAAGCGCATCAGTATATTTCGTATGTAAAATTGATATGTCATATTTGATTTTTCAACCTCGGGACGCTCCCGGAATATAAATCTAGTATATTCATATTGGATTAAATAATAGGGTTTCCCAGTCACAAAGACGTTAAAATAATAGGATGGAGGATGAATGTAAAGCCGCGAATATAGTATAGGGGATGGGAGATGAGGTTGGGGGACTCACATTAATGTGAGAGTGAAAAAAATGTTGTATTTTAATTCGGTACTACACCCGTATAGAATAGCCAGCCATCTTTCGAGTTTTCAGTCAGGTTTCAACTTCATTTGGCATTTGACCGACTGAGTGGATCATTCGTGAATCCATCCTATAAGAGCTTTAAACATTTACATCATGAAACCATTTGTATCATATCTGAAGAAACATCTAGTCTAACCTCCTTTAGAGGATGATAGACTAGGGTTTCCACAGACTTGATTCTTCACTAGTAGCTTCCTGGATTGGACTGATCTGCAAATAAGAATTAGGTCCGGGTAGGGAGACGACTACACAAGGTAGTTGTTTATAACAAAAACGGGGTGAATGGGGATACTATCAAGTGACAGCTCTTTGGGTTAGCAAAAAGTGTCCTCTCTATTAGGGATATGATCCCTTATATAGAGGTGGACAAATGCCACCATTATCCAAAACCCTAATCGCAATGGGCCAGGCCCAATTAGGGTTGTGTCCACTACCCTAAACTATATTAGTAAAGTAGTTAAGGAAAGCTGTAAGTAAGGAAACATGGAACGGTTATCGCCTTCATCGCTCACTCCGTGATTATAGGAAGTTAGTTGTTGCATTGCTTGCTGGAGAAGTTTCCTTATTGCGCGGAAAGTCCTTCCGCTGGAGCCTGTTTCCAGGTTTGGGTATACCCACTTAGTGGTTTAGTACCCAATCCCATCAAGTCCCCCTAGTCCAGTGTGTATCCTTTTCACGAGTGTGTGAGGGAAGAGGGTGGATGCTGGACTTAAATAATTGATGTCTAGATGATAGCTCATCCTACCTTTCTAGCGGAGACTGGGGTTTGGCGCTGGTATTGAAGTGTGTAGAGGAATCAACGCGGAATGGTGAAGGACGTGGAATGCAGAGAACGGTACTTGTGTGTGACGTTAATTCTCCGCAGCACATGGACACGTCAAATGATGGTGGAGGACAGTTGTCGACACCTGTGCGAAGATGAAGAGTGATGGTTTAGCGTCTATCACAAGCAAGTTGTGCACAGTGACAGTTGGCGTCCCATCAGGCGAATGAGCAGGGTGCGTGTCAGGCGCGTAGGAGCGTGAGAGCGCGTGTGCCGCCTGTTAAACTGCTCCGGGACACGTGTAACCTTCTCAGTGGTTGGGTGTACCAAAAGTCGTTCGCTATTACCCATGCTGACGTCATCCGTATTAATTGTAGACAGTATATAATGATTTCAAAAAATCAATTCTCCATTTTCCGACTTATTCCCCTCCAACCTTCTCATTATTCTTTCTCTTTCATCAATCCTTCTTGAACACACTTTCCCCTTTGCAATGTCTCAAGATGCTAGCCTTCCTGTGGATCAATCCAAGGCCCTTGAAAATACGGAAGTGGAAAAAGGTATTGACACCACTATCATCAAGTGGGATGGTGCTTCTTTTGCCACATTCCTTGATCATTATGGAAATGAAGCCGATTGGGAGCCAAAGTTGCCTGCCAGTGGTCAGACTGCCTTGAAGGCTCCCCCGGGAAAAATAACCCTTTACGAGGCCTTTTTCACCCGATGTTGCTTTCGTCTTCATGTTAACAAATTTCTGGCGAATGTTTTTTCTGAAGTATGCGGTGCATCCTACACAGATGACCCCATTTGGCTTGTCTAGAATAATCCATTTCGAGGCAACTTTTTGATCTTTAGACATGGATCCGTCATTCGAGATGCTTAATGTCTTTTATGTTCTTAAGGAGGCTCGTGGTGGGCCTGGGTGGTACAGCTCTCACCGTGAAGGAAAGTGACCCAGGTGGTGGCTGAGTCCCCCAAGTCCATGTATGATTGGAAGGAAAAGTTTTTCTATGTGAACAGGGGTGTTATTCCCCTACCGTTGCAATGGATGACCATTGGTGTAAAAGAGAGGATTGCGCAATTTCCGCCTCTGGCCGATTACAAGAACCAGAAATGGTATAAATCACTTTGCTCTCATGCCACGCCACTGTCAATGGAGAAATGCCCTGAAGGCGTTTTGGTAATGTTCGGGCTTAGTCGATTGGGTGTCCCAGAGGGTTATGATCCTTCTGCGCCGGAGGAAGGTACGTATTTATCAACATACCCTGACTCTCCTGGCTTCCTCCTTTATTCATGACTGTTGTGTAATTGGTGTAGGAATGACCAAGTTTGATCTTATTGAGGAAAGGGGTGGAGCCAAATTGTTGTATGTGGCTGTACCTAGAGGGGTTGTGCCATTGGTGGAGCGTCTGAAAGACAACTTTTTGATGCCCTAACTTATGGATCCGTCGCACCATTATGGGCAGACAGGTTAGTCAACCAGTTGACTCCCCTTGTTCTGTTTGTTTTTATTTTACGGACACCTACTGCGCCCGAAGGGTGCACCGTTATGTACATTATCAGCGTACTGATCTTCCGTGCCCTTCGTGACAGGAGCGGGCATTCAGCAGTTGAAGAAAGTTGTAATTGATCTAGAGGCTTCCTCTCAAGGTCATAAGAAGAGGGCTTGTACAGGTGACCTTGATGTTTGGATTTGTCTTTGTGGACATCATTGTTAACCCCTGCTATACTGGTTGCAGGTGCTGGACCGAAGCGTCATAGGAGAGAGCCGAAGAAGGACAAGAAAGTGGCATTGTCCTCCGTGCCCACAAATGAAGAGGATGAAGCTACGGAGTCTGATGAGGATGTTGCCCATAAGCGATCATGGCAGCAATCTCCGGGGCACGTATCTACAGAGGTGCCTGTGGAGTTGTTCCAGAAACGCGTAGAAGAGTTAGCGTAGACACAGGTGCAAGTGCCTAAGTCTACGTCTGATAGTGTCAAAGAGACTGCGCATAGTTCTACTGTCGTCCATCCGACGCCTGGTATTACTTCCTCTGTTGCGCCCATAAGCTCAACTGTAAAGCTGACTGTTAAACCACCTCCTAGGCGGAAACCTGTTCATGTTAAATCTGTGAAGCAGACTGCTGGTAAGTGTGTCTTCATAATGTATGATTTATGCTCATGTGTGTGCTCATTGGATTTATGTCATGCTCTTTTATTGCGTAGCTATAATATCTTCGTCAAAGACTGTTCCGAAGAAGAGTGTTGTGGCAACTGAAAAGGTTTTGGAACAAGAGCCACCTGTTGTGGATGAGGTGAGGCCTGTCGAGAAGGAAGTGGTTGATGCTGAGCATGTTAATCAGCCACAGCTTGTAGAAGATCCCAAAGGTGTTGAGAGCATGGGGGAAACTCAGCGATCTCCTCTTGCTGAGGGATTGCCCCAACAAAAGGATGTGGACAGAGCCGAGGGGAAAAAGAAGGTGGATGATTCGTCATCCTTGAGGACGGATGTTGACGCGCCTGGTTTTCTAGTCAATCCCTCGGGTGCGGAGAAAAGAGATGCTGGTGCGCATCCTTTTGAGTTGTCAAAGTCTGGCACCGAGGAGGTTGCTATGGAGAAGACCCGAAAAGATGCTGAAGGTTCTGCCTCAACTCCTAAACAATTAGTGTTTGAAGTTTCCCTGGACGTTCGTGGGTCTGGGAGGTCTAGGAGTGGTAAAGGCAGGGTCGCGCCGCCTGATTATGATCCGAACAAGCCATATCAACCTAGGTGGGATATCAGGCAGACCACTCGTCTTACCAACCGACTTCACGCCGAGGAGTTCATTGCATATGTTGTGCCTCCTAGTGAACGGGATTATCAAGATAGTATCGATCGGAGGTCACTATTTTCTGACATGAGCATGAACTTGGCATTGTGCTTCGGGGGTTTTGGGTCATTGATACGGCGAGAAGAAGAGTTTGCGCGCTCCTGGCAGAGCATGAAGGGTGCGCAGGAGGCCCAGCTGAAAAGGGAAGAAGAATTTCAACGTTCCCGTGCTGACATTAGATCTGAGGTTGAGCAATACAAGAGCCAACTCCGTGCCGCGGAGAGTGAGATTAAAAGGCTGAAAGCTGACAAGATAGAAGCTTCCAGGCTCTGGAAGGACTCTTGTCAGCGGACCAACTCAGAGCTCGAGCGCGGGCGAAATGCTGTGGAAAAGTTAAAGAATGACGTTGCTCGCATGACCCGAGAAGCCGAGGAGAAGCAAAAAGCCTTTGATGCTAAACAGGCCGAGCTGTCGGAGACTATTATGAAACTGAATGAACAGCATGAGGCTCTAGTGACAGCTACTACTCGAGTTTCTGAGTTAGAGTCTCAGGTTGGTTCCCTCATTGAAGAGAAGAACAAGCTGAACGAGAAGAAGGCATTGTTAGATTCTTCGCATGTTCAGCTGAAGATAAGTCTGCAACAAACTCAAACCGCGCTGAAGGATGCTTCCCAATCAGTCCATGCTGCCCGTGAGCGATTGACCTGGATGATGCAGCATGGAATTCAGGGGGTAAGTACTCGTTTGCCTTGTGTTGTTGATTGTTATCGAATAATTTGTATTGACTTGTTTTTCTTTTGGTTTGTTTGGCAGATTTTCAAACGTATTTGGAATGAACCCAAGTTTGGGGACGCTGTGGCAAAGATTGGCACTGCTTCCATGAAGAACGGGCTATAGTTAGGGTTTAATGAAGGCTTTTACCACCATGCTGCGGACTTGAAGCTTGAAAATGGTGAGTATTACGGGAAGCCTTATGAAGAGGAAGTGACCGCAGCGCAAGAAGAGTTTGAAACCCTTACTTTCGATGTTTTCGACGTTGTTGACCAATGTCTGAAGACTGATGACCCGATTGGGGAGTTGCGCGCGTACTTTGATAAGTCGGACCGCCTGGGTGTGGAGTTAGAGGAGAAAGCGCGGAAAGAGGAAGAGGAAAAGCAGGCAACAGCTGCACGTGGGGGAGATGGATCTTCCTCTGTGGCTGCGGGTGGCGGTGCGCAGAACGAGGAGGCTGAAGCCGATGCGTACATTGATGTCACTGACTATGATTAATTTCTAGTACTTGCTCCTCCCTTTCCTTTAATGATTGTAATAACTTGAACAATTTGTATTTTGTATGCTTGGTTGTTTCCCTTTATTGTATGCTTCGCAATTTTTATTTGATGCGCATGGTGTAATGATTGCATGACGTCAGCTTTAGAAATTTGCACCTGTGTCAGACTTTTGTGACGTCTACTTGCAGTAGACTGACAGATTTGGCAGCGTGTCAGCTATTGATGTGATTGTTGTCACTCTTTTAGATCCAATCGAGTGTTTTTCCATTAATGGTAATTAAGAGGATTGTACTTTGTTTCCTATAAAAGGCGATTATGTGGTTAACAAAAAATTACCATCACATAATTTTTCCTGCCCATTCTTTCATTCTAACCTCCAATGGCTTCATCATCCAAAACACTGAGTGTGAGAAAAGCTGAGAAAGAGGCTGTTCAAGGGATGTTGCAATTGTCTGTTCGTCCACCCGGTCCTGGGATGCCTCCGAATGCCCTTGATCAACTGGCTGATTACTGTGGGCATTTGTTAGAGATTGAGAACAACCAAGGTGATGATTTAGACGAACAAGGTACTTCGGATGGGCTGCCCTTGAAGATGAAGAAGCTTTCGGAGCTTGCTGATGTTCCGAAAACCCCCAAGCTCAAACTTCGTCGTGTAGCCAATGGTTGGGAGTTGATCGCGTGTCGAGTGCTAATCAAAAAATATTTTAAAAACAACTCCTTAGCTACAAGGACTGCAGTATAGAGAGTAGGGTTGTCGAACCACGAGGAGTATGTGGTTAGTGTTAATAGCAAATTTTAATTAAAATAATATAAAAAACTAATAAAATTATGAAGATTAAACTAAGGTGTTGCTTTGCCTGTAAGAAAAGATTGATTAAAGTTTGATTAAAAACAATAATATAAAGAAAACGGTCACTCCGGGTTTCTGATTCGGTAATTATCAAACGAATTCTGTTATTACCCTATATAGGAAATCACATAGACATGACTTTGTTTAAGTTGTTCGACCCAGCTCAGCTATCATAACATTAACTGCAAAGTTAAATTAATCCTAGTGCAAGAAAACCAAGATACGATAACAGAATGCAATAATATTAATTAACCAAACTGTGTAGATCAGTCAAACATACAATCAGACGCAAAGAACTTTAAGGTGTTCACAAAATCTGATCCAAATAGCAAGTTTCAAGCAGAAAACAAATAATAAAGTACCCAAATCGTTCACCCGGAGAGAACCGTGAGAAGATTAGCTTTGCATCTTGGTCGCGTGCATGTCCTTCCTCTCTTCTTGCTGATGTGCGACCCTCTCTGATGTGTTTTTCCTCCAACTCCAGAAAACAGCCGTCCCCAAAAGATAATATCCTCCTCTCCTAAACCCACCGACTTCCCTTTTCTTTTCATCTTAGTGGGCTCATCTCAATTTAGTTCCATCGACCGTAGTGCAGCCCAAAGTACACCATATTTAACTGTTGCAACTCACGGCCCATCACATATTTAGTTTGGTTTAACTCATATGTAGGTACTAAAAAAATAAAGTTGATTTCTCCATGATTTTTGCTACGTCACCACTTCACCATCAATATAATTTTTAATGCCATCATCTCAACAATTATGTTTTGGCATTTTAACTTGTAATCTTCGAAGTAGCCTCTTATTAATTGAATATAAGTGTTTTAGCTCGTTTTCATTCTGACCTACAAACACCTACAAAACACGTACACACTAATTAATAACTAAAACTGACTAAAAGCATATAATAAAAGACTCAAAAGTATACATAATTAACCTTTTAACATGGTGTTTTCACAAACACATCACACCCCTACATTTATCTTTTGCTTGCCCTCAAGCAAATCTGCTCAAAACATTACCACGAACAAGTAACAAATACCTCAAATGCCCCTCCTTGAACTAGTTAGGGTCCAAAGTCATACCACATTCGTTAATCAGCATTAGATGTGTTAATTCAACAGGCAACCATGATGCACAATTTTGAAAACAGAACTCACCCAACTAAGTCTAACATGCTTTTGGTTTTTATTCTCATGCAACACACCCCTCACAATTTTTCACTCCACTCGGCTTAATATCTGGACTAGCATGTAATACGCTAGTATTATTCACTCAAAACCAAACATGTAACTCTGTTATCATAGACTTGTATAACAATCACACCTCAACTATAGACAATGCACAAATCTAAAGGACTTATGGGTTTTGGGCTTCGGGTAAAGGTAGGATAGATTTGGCTAACAATTGGTTTAAAAACAAAGGTTTCAACACGCTTGAATGACCATCCTTATTCACTAAACACCATAATACAATAATCACACAATTTTGGGCATATTTGACCCATAACACATACTTGTAATTTTTTTCTTTTTTTTTCTTTTTTCTTTCACAACTTAAACATAACTCAATAACTTAAACAAAACATAAACACAATGGATGTCATCAATTTATTACACAAAGGTAAACAGGCCAATTTGGGTAATAGGTTTAATCAAATGAAAGGATATATGCTCAACATGGGCTACTAAGGGTGATTTTAGGTAAACGGGTCAACACATAACAAATAAATGGGTATCAAAAGAAAAAAGGGAAAACCTAAATTGCCTTTATCATCTATGTGCATATCTAGTCTACAACCTCGGCATGTATCAAATCACACAAGTTCTGCAACAGAGAAACATCTGGCCTACACTCAACAAATGAAAATATATATGTATCAATCTATCATCTAGTAGGCTCAAGATCTCACCAAATTGTGGAAATGGGTTACCGATGTGTGCATGGATTTATTACCGACAGCTCGTTACACCTAATCGGGCAAATTCTAAACATTTTCTCTAAAATACCTGCTGAAAACGATTCATATGTCTGTTCTAAAGAATTGGACCATGATTAAGGACCCATACACCACAAGCAGAGACATAATGAAAGCATTGAAACAGTCGCTTTCATGCCCGACCAGACCGCTTTTAGGACAATTTTTTATTTTTTAATGTTTTTTAATGACTCAAAAATAAATAAAAATGAAATTTCCCCACCCCCACACTTGAACGACACATTGTCCTCAATGTGAACTAGGGAATAAACTAAAGTAGAAAGAAAACTAATATACAACAAAAGTAAAAGGAACAAACTGCCCTGGATAAGCAATATGCGCATGCGTCCGTTCAATTCCTTCCAATGTCGGCCGTATAGCATTTCATTCGCAGCCGATAAACAAACCTGAAACAAGGAAACAAGAAAAACAAAACAAAACAAACAAATCGGGATACCTGCAAACATTAGTGATTTCCGGATCGTCCCTGCCCGAATGGAGATTGAGTACGGGCGGGGCGATCTATTCTTGCAATTAAAATCATAACAAGTAATCCCATGACTCTAACAAAAATAAAACTGACCCAAACACGCTTGAAAATAAAAATAAACTAGAATAAAACAAAATAAAAACAAATAAGTATACAAAATATACAAAAATCATACCTGATGTTCATTCATGGTGGTCTCAAAGAACACTTGCCTACCGAATTCCCAATGTATGTTCGGTAGTTGACATGTCGAATCTTTATCTTCTTTCTTATCTTTGACATGTCTGTAGGATCATTGCTGGGCCACTTCACTATACTTTGTCCAAGGTCTTCAATGCTCACCTTCCTCTTTTGCCCACTCAAGCCATCATCTTCAACTATGTCTATTTTCCTCATAAATATGGGAGGATGGTTAGGATACACCAAGGTTACCCGGTTCACCGGTTCTTCAGCAAGTGTGTCTGCAAGTTGTTGTACGTAAAAAGTCACGTCTGATTTAAGGCTTATAGCTTCCTCTTCTAAGGCTTCCTCCATCACAACCAGGTCCACACGTGACTCTTCAACCACTTTTTCAGCCACATCAACATTAACCATATCGGGTTCAACTGTCAAATCTTCAAGAGCCAAATCTACTGCCAGTTGACCAACTTGCTTAAACAATGCCTCAACGGTGTTGTCCCGAACTTCATTATCCTTCTGAATTCTCTTAAAATCATCCCGTATCGCCTTTACATCTTCCTGGACAGCCTTTATGACCTCTAAGATCTCACTCAACTGATCATCGCTTCCCTCTTCATTTATTTGTTGCTGCTGATAACCGTAGTCAACACTCTGGCCTCCATTAACAACTGGATCAGGATTCATGTAGTAACCTGTAGTTTGTTCCCTAGATTGATAAATGTTTGGCTTGTAGTATCTATGCTGATAGTTCTGATATTGTGGCCAATAATATGAGGATGATAAGTATGAGTCTTCATCTTTTTCTAGCCCAAAGATAATACGATCTTTTCGTGCATTATATGCTTCAACTCTCTGACGAGCAATTGGACAATCTTGCATCACATGATATGGGCTCTCGCAGCACCCACATGCATCATAATCCACCCAGTTCATCATTTATTCAATTTGCCTGCAAAGACTAACAAACCCAGCGTAATACTAAACAAAACAAAGAAAAATAAAGTACAAGAAAACAAATATTTTTTTTTTATTTTTCAATTTTTTTTAACTTTTTATTACAAAAAACAAACAAATAAACTAAAAACACTAAGCGCACGAACTCCCCGGCAACGGCGCCATTTTGATCGCGTGTCGAGTGCTAATCAAAAAATATTTTAAAAACAACTCCTTAGCTACAAGGACTGCAGTATAGAGAGTAGGGTTGTCGAACCACGAGTAGTATGTGGTTAGTGTTAATAGCAAATTTTAATTAAAATAATAGAAAAAACTAATAAAATTATGAAGATTAAACTAAGGTGCTGCTTTGCCTGCAAGAAAAGATTGATTAAAGTTTGATTAAAAACAATAATATAAAGAAAACGGTCACTCCGGGTTTCTGATTCGGTAATTATCAAACGAATTTTGTTATTACCCTATATAGGAAATCACATAGACATGACTTTGTTTAAGTTGTTCGACC
This sequence comes from Ambrosia artemisiifolia, assembly GCA_032199755.1. Classification (NCBI taxonomy): domain Eukaryota; kingdom Viridiplantae; phylum Streptophyta; class Magnoliopsida; order Asterales; family Asteraceae; genus Ambrosia; species Ambrosia artemisiifolia. The sequence continues at coordinate 29,081,242 of CM063521.1, forward strand.
CAGCTCAGCTATCATAACATTAACTGCAAAGTTAAATTAATCCTAGTGCAAGAAAACCAAGATACGATAACAGAATGCAATAATATTAATTAACCAAACTGTGTAGATCAGTCAAACATACAATCAGACGCAAAGAACTTTAAGGTGTTCACAAAATCTGATCCAAATAGCAAGTTTCAAACAGAAAACAAAATCTGAGGATTAGCCTTGCATCTTGGTCGCGTGCATGTCCTTCCTCTCTTCTTGTTGATGTGCTACCCTCTCTGATGTGATTTTCCTCCAACTCCAGAAAACAGCCGTCCCCAAAAGATAATATCCTCCTCTCCTAAACCCACCGACTTCCCTTTTCTTTTCATCTTAGTGGGCTCATCTCAATTTAGTTCCATCGACCATAGTGTAGCCCAAAGTACACCATATTTAACTGTTGCAACTCACGGCCCATCACATATTTAGTTTGGTTTAACTCATATGTAGGTACTAAAAAAATAAAGTTGATTTCTCCATGATTTTTGCTACGTCACCACTTCACCATCAATATAATTTTTAATGTCATCATCTCAACAATTATGTTTTGGCATTTTAACTTGTAATCTTCGAAGTAGCCTCTTATTAATTGAATATAAGTGTTTTAGCTCGTTTTCATTCTGACCTACGAACACCTACAAAACACGTATACACTAATTAATAACTAAAACTGACTAAAAGCATACAATAAAAGACTCAAAAGTATACATAATTAACCTTTTAACATGGTGTTTTCACAAACACATCAGGGGCATGCCTCCTAGGCTTGCAGTTGTATAGATGCATATAAATAGATAGTAATCATAAGCCTTTGATCTTCATATGTTTATAGCATGATCATATGATGTACATGTTATGATTTTGTGCCAACTCTTTTTTATTGTTGGCGTATTTTGTAACTGCAATCCCTTTTGTATGTTTGCTATGTTTGTCTTTGAATGTAATGAACTTGGAAAATTTTCTTTTATTTAATCAAAATATGAATGGGCCATAGGCCATTATTACAAACCAGAAAGTAAAGCTCAAAGATAGCAGGTGCGCAGTTGTGCCGCGTTCCAGGTGCGCGGAATGGGTGTCCCATCCAAACGCCCTAAGGCATAGGCACCCTTGCCCAGTACTTCTTGTATTTTGTATGGGCCCTCCCAATTTGGGGCGATTTTGCTTGACTTCTCCGCGTTGGATGCTTCATTGTTGCAAAAGACATAGTCTCCTATGCGGAAAGCTTGCGCCTTGACCCTTGCGTTGTAGTATTTTTCCAACTGTCTTTTGTAATTCGCTTCTCTGATGGAGGCCATATTTCGACGCTCCTCTAGCAAATCAAGGTTTAATTTCAGCTCTTTGTCATTGTCTTGGTGATGAGTCATCAGTACCCTCAGAGATGGGCATCTGACCTCCGCAGGTATCACTGCTTCCGATCTGTATGTGAGACTGAACGGTGTTTCTCCGTTGCTGGTCTTGGACAGTGTGCGATGAGCCCATAAAACATGGGGGAGCTCGTCGACCCAACCTGTGCGTTTCGTGCCGAGTCTGGCCTTTATGCCTTCGACTATGCTCCAGTTTGCGCACTCAACTTGTCCATTTCCTTGCGGGTGTGCTACGGAGGTGAATACTTGCTTGACATTCATGGATGCTAACCATTCTTGTAAGTGTTGGTCTGCAAACTGCGTCCCATTGTCGCTTACTATTTCCGGTGGCAGACCAAATCTACAAATGATAAACTCCCATATGAATTTCTTGATGCTTCGTCCATCGATTGAGGCTAGGGTTTTAGCCTCCACCGATTTCGTAATATAATTAATTGCCACTACCAAGTACTTGACATTGCCGGGAGTCGTGAGAAAGGGACCCATGAGGTCAATGGCCCATTTTTGGAATGGCTAGGACGCTGTGACCGGTATCAAGTTATTCTTGGGTCTGAGAGTTCCTGGCGCATGGCGTTGACAGGCGTCGCATTTGCGCAACTCCGTTACAGCATCCGTGTGCATGTCAGGCCAATAGTACCATGCGTTCATGAGTTTAGCTACCACCATCCTTGGGCCAGCGTGTAGTCCGCAGGAGCCTTCGTGTATGTCTTTGATAAGGTATGTTTCTTATGCGGAGTCAACACATCGTAATAACGACCCGAGGTATGAGCGTCGGTACAATACTCCGTCAATAACCTGGTAGTGTAGTGCCTTGTTTTGGAGTTTGCGGGCCTCGACCTTGCGTTCGGGAAGGATCCCCTGGGTTAGGTAAGCCTTGATTGGAGTTATCCATGATGTTTTTCCTGTTTTAATGGCGTTCACCTGCTTGTGAGGCACAGATGGATGATCCAATACTTCCACCCGCACATCCTTGGCTAAGTGATCAAAAACCGTTGAGGCCATCTTGCTTAGTGCGTCTGCTGGTTTGTTCTGACTTCTCTTGATGTGGTTTACTTTACAATATGCGAAACTGCGGATGAGTTCCTTGGTATGTTCCAAGTACATGATCATGGAAGGTTCCCTTGCTTCGTAGGAGCCATCGATGTGGTTAGCTACTAACATAGAATTAACATGTGCCTCGACATGTTGCGCTCCCATTTTCTTAGCGATGCGCAGGCCCGCCAGCAGAGCCTCGTATTCCGCCTCATTATTAAGTAGTCGGGAAGTCAAGACGGATGGTATAAGTAAACTCTTTGCCACCCGGAGTTATCAAGCATAACCCTGCTCCAGCCCCATCATCGTTGCACGCACCATCTGTGAATAGTTCCCATTTTTCCGATGTGTCTGGTGTGGGACTGGGCATAGTTTCTTGATGACACTCAGCTATATTTTTAGTGGGGACCTCGGTAGTGAAATCTGCAAGGATCTGTCCCTTGAAAGATGGCCTTGTTTTGTACGTTATGGAGTGCTCACCCAGCTCTATAGCCCATTTCGCCAGTCGTCCTGAAAGGTCAGACTTGCGCAGGATGTCATTGATTCGGAAGTCTGTTAAAACATTGATAGGGCGACCCTGGAAGTATCTACGGAGTCTCTGTGAAGCGTGTACTAGTGCGAGTACTAGTTTCTCCATTGTAGAATATCGGGTTTCCGCATCAAGTAGCGTTCGACTGACATAGTAGATTGGGGTTTGTACCCCCTTCCGGTCGACCATGAGGACTGCTCCTACGGCTCTACCAGTAACTGATAAGTAAAGAGTCAACGGCTCTTCCGGAAATGGTGCTGTGAGAGTGGGCAAGTTGCCTAAACATTCCTTCATCTCTTTAAAAGCTTTCTCCGCTTCCGCGGTCCATTTGAAGTTTGATTTCTTTAGGCAATTCTTCAAAGTGTCGATGAAAGGGAACGACTTAGAAGCGTAGTTTGAAAGAAATCGATCCAAAGCTACCAGGCGTCCCATTAGTGTTTGTACTTCTTTTACTGAAGACGGGGATGGCATGCGCTCGATTGCTTGTATCTTCTCTAGGTTTGCGCGGAAGGCATCTTTGGTAACTATAACGCCCAAGAATTTTCCCTCCATTCCAAAGGAACATTTACTTGGGTTGAGCTTCATCTTGACGGCACGGAGTTGACCAAAGGTTTTTTGAATATCTTCCAGCATTTGATCCTCCTCCCTTCTCTTGATGACCAAGTCATCTACGTAGACCTCGAGATTGAACCCGATTTGTTTGACGAACGCGGTGTCCATCAATCGTTGATAGGCGGCTGAAAGGCAAACACATCCATGTTTTGATTAAGAGTTGCTTCAAGTGGGTGCGAATGGTGTCGGAGATTACTGGGCCAATGATAACCGTCTGATCCGGGAAGTTAGGGTTGATGACCCATTTTTCCGGCTCAGTGCGGACGGCTGGCTTCATTATCTTTGCAGGCTTCCGCGCGTCAGTTGTGTGGCAGTTTTTGTTTCCGCGTATGAAGGCCACTCCGTTTCGCATTTGGAAGCCTGCCATTTGGTGTGGAGTTAATGTGTTACAATTGAACTTTGCAAGGCCTTCCCGTCTAAGCAGGACGTCATGTGACGAGTTAACTGGTAAAACCATGAAATCGCAGACCTCTGTTCTTGAAAGTCTTCCATCTGTCCAGGTGACGGGAAGGGTGAGCATTCCAAGAGGGATAATCACTTCATGGATGAAACCTGAAATTGGTTCCGTGACCGGAATAAGCTTTACTTTATCTTCCTCGTCCGCGTAAAGGAGCGTTCTGAGGACGCGTAAACCTTTGCCGCTTCAATGACCTCATCCCAAGCATCGGGTACACCTTCCTTTCCGGTGAGGCACCTCATGAGATCATCGTTTCGAACTCCATGTATGAATGCAGCTCTGGTGAGTTCTTCTCCGTACCCTAGTTGGAGGGCTTCCTTGTTGTAACGCACGATGTAGTCTTCCAATGCCTCATTGTCATTCCGCGTGCATAACAGAATATGTGCCTTGTCTTTCTTGTGCTTCCGGATGTGTGAGAAATGATTTTTGAACTTCTTTATTAGGTCATCGAAATCGACCAGACTTCCCACCGGCAGACTTTCATACCAAACCCTTGCGGCGCCCGTTAGGTCTTGACGAACAAGTGACACCATGCCTGAACATGCCATGGTTTAGAACTGCCTGCACAATCGAAGGCATGTAAGTGATCATCTGGGTCACGTAGACCATCATATTTCCCAATGGTGCTTGGGAGCTTGCATTCATGAGGCATTGGATCTAGCGCGATGCACGAGCAAAATTTGGACCTTTCTGCAATCGATTTTGGACGATATGGTTTGCACAGGTCATCATCTTGACGTGCTTGGTTGCTGGAAACGGACTTAGAATGTTGCTTGTGATTTGAATCATATTGAACCTCGTCCTCTAATTCATAGCCGTCAGGCTCTCCTTTCAGGTTGACGTGGTCCTAAACGTGAGTATTTCTACCACGTTCTCCACCATGTACCGCCTGGCGAGGCCTAGTTATAGGACGGACATTGTTGTTTTCGGTGTCTTGTGAATCTTCCAGGGTGCCGAAACTTAAAAGCATTCCGAGTGTCGAAAGGTCGTTTTGCTTCTTCTGAGCAGTTGCTGCCTCCCCCCCCCCCTGGATGAAAAGAACTGGAAAGGAGTGGCAGTTTGTTTTTTATTCACATTCTTTGTTACAGTGTTTGGTATTACTGTGTCGACGTTATTTTGTATTGTTGCTTCAACGTTGGCAGTGTTGGTATTTGGCTCAGTCACAGGATCCATGAGTACTAGTTTGAAAGATTAGAAGACTGTAAGTGATGGCGCCAATGAAGAAACAAATAGTCTAACCTCCTTTAGGGGATGATAGACTAGGATTTCCACAGACTTGATCCTTCACTAGTAGCTTCCTGGATTGGACTGATCTGCAAATAAGATTTAGGCCCGGGTAGGGAGACGACTACACAAGGTAGTTGTTTATAACAAAAACGGGGTGAATGAGGATACTATCAAATGATAGCCCTTTGGGTTAGAAAAAAGTGTGCTCTCTATTAGGGATATGATCCCTTATATAGAGGTGGACGTCTGCCACCATTATCCAAAACCCTAATCGTAATGGGCCAAGCCTGATTAGGGTTGTCTCCACTACCCTAAACTATATTAGTAAAGTAGTTTACGAAAGTTGTAAGTAAGGAAACATGGAACGGTTACCGCCTTTATCGCTCCACGCGCGGGCATCACTCCGTGATTATAGGAAGTTAGTTGTTGCATTGCTTGCTGGAGAAGTTTCCTTATTGCGCGGAAAGTCCTTCTGCTGGAGCCTGTTTCCAGGTTTGGGTATACTCGTTTAGTGGTTTAGTACCCAATGCCATCAATATCCGTATAAATGAGATTGAACACACACCTAGTCCAATCACTCTTAATTAATTAAGATTGTTAATTTAACGGTATAGGGTAAACTCATAATAACTTAATTTTTATTACATAAAATAGGCCATTATATAATTGACATCACGAGTCTCCAACCAACAACAGTAAATACCCAAATACTAAACATTAATCTTCGGTCACGGGTCCTTGACAAGGGGGCAAAGGACCCCCACATAACCCCGGGTTCCCTGCATAACTCCCTCCTGATATATTACTATTTTTAAAAACCGGAACCTGCCCATATAAGCTATTGTTTGCAACGTTAAACTCCCTAATGCGACTAAGCCTCCCCAGTTCTACAGGAATCTTACCTGAAAACCCATTGTTTTCAAGTTTGAGGAGTGAGGACATTAAGGAATGAACAGTTGGCAAGGTTCCGAGGAGTCTGTCCCGTTAAATTGTTTGAGGATAGATCAAGAGATGTCAAATAAGGTAACATGTTGGATATGTTGTTTGGAAGATTTCCAAATAAGTGGTTTCCTGAAAGGTCTAGTCCTGTCATCGAGGTACAATTTGCAAGTCCAACGGGTAACTCCCCTTTGAGTCCTGTGTCGGAGAGGTTGATGTTTAAGACCCTATCCTCGTCGGGATGCCAACATTCAACGCCCATAAATCTACAAATGTATCCTTCTGTATTGTTACTGAAATCCCATGTAGCAAAGACGTTTTCGGGGTCTTCCATTGAATCTTTAAAGGCTTTCAGGCAGCTGATATCGGTGTCAGTGCCATTGCTGAATGTGAAGCATATGAGCATCAAAATACATGTGACGATTACAGGTTTGTTGAGCGGTGCCATTGGACAATAAGATTAAAGATTTATGTATGGAAATATGCAACCTGCAAAAAACAAAAAGGCTAAACATGAACACACAACACAAGGATAAGAAATTGAAACCAGCAATCTGACTGATGTTTTAAAAAAGCACGAGGCCTACTGTGATGAGGCGCAAAGTAGTATCCGGTATCTAATATTTGGATACAGATATCCTCGATATACGATTAATGTACAAATAACCTCTGTGTACAACCTAAAAGTCATAAGTACAACATCCCGATGCAGAAAATCTACCTATATACAAGAGGCGTGCCTCATGTACGCTTGTCGCTTCATATTGTCTTAAGCTAAACCTCGCGCGTCTGCCGCGTAGGCAAGACTCAAGTGTGAATTTTTAAACTTTGTGTAATAGTAACCAAGACTTTTAAACTACATAAGACTATGGGTATGGTAAAATTAATATTTTGTTAACTAATTATAAAAATTATGTAATCAAATCTCACGAATCAATAATGTGCAGTAACAACATTTATTTATGAGTTTTAAACTGTACTGGACCACAAAAGAAAGAATTATGAAGATGAATAACATACAATTAATTGGGGGATTGAAGATCTTGTTGAAGAGAGGCTGTAGGAGCAATTTTGATGTAGGAGACGAAGTAATATTACAGTAATATGTATAAGAGAAATTTGGATGGTCAAACAAGAGATTTCCATGGAAGCTTCGCTGCGATTTATATTCAAACTTCAACCCTGTCAAATCAACTGACTTTAGGAAACAAATATCGTTTCTTTTTGTGGAACTAGGACTCCAAACAAAGTGATTTTTGAAGACCATTTCACAAGAAAATAATATAAAATATATATTTAATGGTTAAATATCCAAAATACTAAATTTTAGCAGAAAGTGGTATAATATTTTAAAATTGTATTTATAATTTTTTTTATTCGGTCGCTTAAGGTAGACGGGGCACCCTTCGGTATCTAGGCAACACCTATGGGGAGTGGTGGCGTGGGTTGCCCACCCACGCCATGAACACTGGCCCTCAGGTGGCATGAGAGCAGCCAGTGGCGAAGCTTAACCCGAAGGTTCGGGGGGTCGGAAGTCACTAGTTTCAGGGGGTCGAAAACCAGTTTCGGGGGTCGAAACCCTATATTTTCAAAATTTTCTATACGAATACTATATAATCGGAACTTCTACGCGAAAATCCGGGGGGTCGGCCGCCCTTCCCCGCCCCAACTATGTTGCGCCACTGAGAGCAGCGTCGCCCCACGGCCCCCACCGACGTTGGATTTGGCTAGGGCATGGGGAGGGAACTGGGAAGGGTGGTGATGTAAAGCTTTGTGGGGCTTGAGTTTTGGACCATACTTTTATCATATGGAAACTCATGCTTCCAACCTAAGCCTCTCTGGTCCCTTCACTCTAACTCGAGTAATGGATTTGGCTATGGATTTTGGCTTCTAGCACTTTATTGTGATGGTGGAAAATTCATGAGGAAGAGGTTTTCGGGTAAATTAATTAGAAGTTTGGAACAACACCCCATTTAATTTGGGTAGTTTTAGTAAAAGCTGAGGTGGTTTAGTATCAGTGATTGTTTTGATTTAGGAACTTTGGGCTCTAGTATCCTAACAAAACTGAAAGCTCAACGTTAAAAAAATCCGTTAAAAGTAACCTAGGCATTGCCTTGTTTATTTTTGTAAGTTTAACTAAACCAAACAAACTAATGAATTAAGAGCATTCACAGTAGAATTTTTTCTCCATCTTTATACTTACACTAAAAATCATTATCTTATCACTCTTCATTTTAGTTAAATAATATTTTTTATACTTTTATAATTACCTTTTATTTTGGTTGTAAACGAACCAAAAGAACATGAACAAGACCTTGTTCGTATTCGTTTGTTAAGGAAATAATATGTTCACGAACGGTTAATTAACACTTACCGAACGCAAACAAATACAAATGAACATAAATGAACACAAACAAGTGTTCAGGAACAGAAACGAGCACCAACTACACATTAAATTTCAAATAAAATCAACATTTTTCATCACAAACTTATTCACTCAAAATATACTAATACAATTGTCTACGTAACATTATCTTAATCACATAATTACCTTAATATAATGTCTAAAAAAGCACAAAATTGTCATATTAAACTTGAAATCCCCGTTTAATTCACCGAAAATAAACTTGAAATATCCATTTTAATCTACCCAAAATAATAGTTAATTAAAATGAAGTAATACTAAAAATATGTAATACACTAATATTTATTAAATAATCTACTAGTAGGAATTTTAAAGTACTAAATTTAAAATTGAGGTTTAAAATTGGTCATTCTTTTATTAATCTACTAGTTAATTACGTCTATTTAACTGTATCGCGAATTGTCATTAGTGTTTAAACATTGAGACTTATAGATAATAGCTTGCCCATTGACTACATAAAGAAAAATTACTATATATTGACAAATTATAAAATTATAACATAACATATATTTGGTGTTTCTCTGTGTAACTTGACGATCCTACAAATCCTTAAAAAGAACTAAGAATATTTGATATTTGATCCTTTTTAAAGAAAACATCATGTACTTTGTTATTTCAAATTAATTGATTATTCCGTTCAGTAGCCCATATTGTGAATGATTTTGTTAAATTATGATTACTTCTTTGAGGTGATTTGGTTGAATACCCAATGCAATTCCGTAACTATTTTTTTTAAATATGTTACGTTCTCTTTACGATTAGTGATCCATCTTGATTAAGCTCATTACTAAAACTTTTTACTGTATATTAAGTTTTTGGGTTTGGTGAATTTGGAATCGGCTAGATTATTGATCTCATATAAGTCACAGATCAACTAAATGGACTGTGATCTGAATGCAAGACGCAGTGAATCCCTTCGCTGTCCGTCATTGCATGTATGGTTGAAATTCTTATGAATAAATGACAAACTACTTAGTAATTGATAAATCTGGTTTGAAAATTATTTGTTTTACTTTTGTGCAAGTGGGTTGATGAAGTTATTAGATGTACCGTTGGTCATGAACCGGCAATTTATAGTTAACCATCAAATTGACTATGTGGCTCATGACTCTTTAGCATAAGGTCAACCTACCCAAAACTATATACAATATTCGCCTACTTTGATGGGGCATGAAATGTTTTCAAAATAGTTACGCCTGTTAAGTGCAAGGCCATCATCACCCACTTTCATTTTGACTAATCCATTCAAATGGGTTCTACCCGTTTGATTGAATACGCTACTAAAGAACTTCTACCTCTTATTATAGTATGTGCTTCTGGAGGGGCACACATGCAAAAAGGAAGTTTGAGCTTGATGCAAATGGCTAAAATATCTTCTGCTTTACATGATTATCAATCCAATAAAAAGTTATTCTATGTGCCAATCCTTACATCTCCTACTACCGGTGGGGTGACAGCTAGCATAAATCCAGTAGCCCAAACAAGATGTCCAAATAAAAACATCCATGCCCAGACTGATAAACTATGGTAGAGGTGAAATTTCATCTTCTGAATATAGGTTAATTGAATCGCCCGCTCCGGGGATTATTTCTCGACGTTCTGTATATGAGCCTCTTCAAACAGGGCTTATTGCTATTGGGCCAAAGAGAAAGAAGAACAATTTTGGGAATTTGTATGCTGACATCCATTCCTTTTCCCTTGGCTTTATGTTATCTGCATCTTCAATCTAGTATATATTTTCTTAAAAGTAGAAGTTGTTTCAAACAATGTTGCTTCATCGCCTTGAATAAACTCCATATGATATACACCTTTTAGTTATAAATATGCTTTTAAATTAGATGAGTAAGAACACAATTATAGGGTTAGTTTTTGAATGAATCTCTATGATAATATTACTATTTCTGGTTTGAAGCTATGTTAACGATGAAGATGAAGGGTCTAACAAGGATATGGAGTTTATGTAGAGGATGGTGATGAAGCTGATAGCTTGAGACTTCAAAGATTAGTATGACTGAGTTTACGATAGGTATGCTTTCTACTTTTATCATTTTTATTAAGGGCATGTTTGGTAGCCTCTTAATGAGGCTTTGAACCATTCAGCTCTGAATGATTCAGCATTCAGACTGTTTGTTTCAAACTAAAAAAAACTCTGAATGGAATGGTTAAGAGCTAAACCATGCAGACTTGGTGCATAGCTGAACCATTCAGCACTTAATCATTCAAAGTCTCTTAACCATTCAGAACTCTTAATGATTCAACACTTAATCAACAAAACAACCCCTAAGACCATCCACAATGGTGAACAATCAAGAGTAATAAAAAATAATTTCTCTCTTCAATCTACACAACCCAACTTACACACATTCACAACCCAACCCAACCCAACTCAACCTAAAAATAATTTTTTTAAAAGAACTCGGTTTTTAATAAAATTTATATCAGGATGTTCACAAAAAAAAGTTAAAAAATACAGTGTATTTAGTTTTTTTTTAAACTTAAATATTATAAGTTATTTAAGTAATTAAGTTAGTGGGGAGTTTATTTGATTGCAAACATGGTTGCCACCACAAACCGATTGGGGGTTTATTTGCAAACAAAGAATTTTTTTAATATTATTTCCACAAACAAACTTGAGTTTATTCACCAATGTGAATGGTATAAGTCATATTAGATTTTTCAATCCCAGAACACTTTGAGATAATCAGTTAGCTATTAAATAAGATAAACTAAAAATAGAATTATTAACGATTACATCAAAGGTGGTTGATGATCATCCCGGTACCATCTTATCATATCTTCTTCACCTCACTTCCAGTTTCATCCATTTTCTCTCTCTCTCTCTCTCTCTCTCTCTGTCATGGAGTCTCTCTCCATCATCCTCTCTTCTTATTCTTGTTGTTCCCCATTTTCCCCAAAGAAAAACCAGAAATTGAAAGCTTCAAAAAGCAATCTCCAATCCCTGAAAACCCAATCTTTATCCTTAATGTTGACATCTTTCCAATCCCCCCTTCCATCATTAGCTTCTTCAATTGAAGCACCCTCAGCTTCAAAAATTGATATCGAATCCATTGTGGTTTCAATTGATGATTTTTTCAACAGATACCCGTTTTTTGTAGCTGGGGTTGTCTTCATTTGGCTGTTTGTTATTCCTGCCACTCAAGACTACTTGAGAAAGTATAAGTTTATATCTGCGATTGATGCTTTCAAGAAGCTTAAAGATGACCCGGATTGCCAGCTGCTTGATATTAGGGATAGTAAGACTTTGCGGGTTCTAGCTTCACCCAATTTGAAGTTGTTGGATAAGAATGCTGTGCAGGTTCACTTTTCTGATTCTGATTCTCAACAGGCTTTTGTCAACAGAGTTAACGACTCTTTTAATCATCCTGCAACTACTACTCTTTGTATTCTTGACAAGTGAGTGAGTCACTTTTCGCTTACATACATACTTAAATCATGACAAAGTTTACAATCTGATTTTTGGGGGGTCCTGTCCTGTGAATAACGGGTATTAACGCTTACCATTGGATAAAACGGATTCATTGTTATATTGTAGAAATAAGAATAAGAAAAATTAAGTCATTGTGTATTTGGTTCATATGGGGAATTTAAATAGGACATTGATTTAAACCTAATCTAAGTAGGCAGTAGCATTTGTTAATGATTCCGTCTTGCTACATATATTGATACTATGAACATATATAAGTTGTAAATGCTCTTATTAGATATCAGCACAATGATTCGGTCTTGCTACATAACCACGTATTACAATAATCACTTAATTTGGTTTCTTGAAAAGATTGATTTCTTTCAACAAACATTGTGCTTTATTAGAAGTCAAAACATAAGAATGAATATGAGATTGATTATCCATTCTAACAATATAGTAATTAATTACCATGAAAGTGGCCTTCAAGAGCATTAGAACTATAGCTGGTTTGTAAATATTATCTATACCGCGTAGGCAACTCATTCCACTAGAAAATGACTATGTTGCACTTGCATGCTCTTTAATCTTCACCTTTGCTTTTGAAATTTGTTCTGTTTTTTATTCCTTTCTTTTGTTTGTAAGGTAGTTTTGATGGTGAGTCCATGAAGGTAGCTGAGTTATTGTTCAACAACGGGTTTAAAGAGGCGTATGCTATCAGAGGCGGGGTTAGAGGCACCAATGGGTGGCTGGTACGGTTCAGTATATATCATATGTTTTACGGTTTTTGATACATATTATAAATTATCAAATAATGTCCTTTATGATCAGAAACCAATGTAAACTCCTCATTATCTTTTTGTGCACAAATAACTAATCATCACCAGATTACGGGATGTTTGGATACATGCTTTCATAAACGTCTAATTAGGTTCTCCGACTCTGGTTAATTTACCATAAAAATTAGAAAGTTGGAATCACAATCAAAACTGATATTTAGTTTAAACTCACATCCAAACACCCCCCAATAGGTATGTATGTAATCCTGATTTAGCATTTTAACTAGAAATTTTCAGTTTGGGAGATTAAATAAAAAGTGCAATAATTATCTTTTGCAAATCTGTACAGAAAGTGTTGCGGGTCAACCTGACCCGACCCTTAAGAAAACTACCTGTCCTCTCAATTACATCTCAATATGTAAAAGCATTGACTCTGCATAATTTGATACCCATTTTGCGTGAAATCGGTTTTTCTATGATACGTTGACTCATCACAATTTATGGTTTACAGGAAATACAAGAAACGCTTCTCCCTCCATCTGTACACATTACCCTCAAAAGAAAAGTCAAAAAGTCAAAAGAAGCAAAGAACAATGGAGCAATTGAACAACAGAGTAAGGTCAAAAGCCAGCCGGCTTCTGTAGCCGAAATCAAACAAACTGACAATGGCTATGCTAATACGTCAAAGGGACCAAAAACAAGATCATCATCTCCATATTCAATGGTAAGATCTAGATGTGGGAAAAGGGGATGGGCATGCGGATTGGGCAACAGTGTGAAAAAGGGTTATATTTTTGCATGGTTCGAGTTGACCTGGGACACTTATTGTCTAAATTTTCTAACCTATTGAGGACAAACAGTGTCAAATATGGTTCCAATGACATTATTTCAATAATAACGTTATTTTTAATAAAATGAGATGCTTAATCCGTTTGACTGGTTTCCTAGTTGGCACATATCGACCCATCCATGAGTAAATAGGTCCAAATTGCCACCTCTAATTTTTTTTTGTTAACAAAATGACAGGAAATGAAGCAAAACTAACAATGCTAAAATTTTGAATGCAGTATCCTGATATGAAACCACCATCTTCTCCAACCCCATCTAAGCCTCAATTGTGAAGACGGGTTCTCCATGCAGACTCATTTTGTACTCTCCGAGTCAACTCAATATGTTCTTTTCATATATGGACTGTGGTCCGGTTAGGAGTAAAACATGGCGGTTTATGTTAAGACCTCACATTGGAATGTAATAAATCGAGGATGGATAATTGTTATATTCGAGTTATTATAATGTGATAGTTTGTTTTGTACATCGGGTTGGTCTTTTGGTCTCTCAGCTTTTGATATTGGTCAAGTCCACAGGTTTGAAATTATTCACAGGTCTTAAAAAAACCGGTTTTAGAGGTTACATGTTAAAGTAAGCTTTGCATGGATTTCTATCATATTTGACTCATGTACATTCATCCTCAATTGAACAACAAATGGCATATACCTAACCGTATATAAAAGCTTCGAATGGTTGGACAGAAAATGTTACGAGTGAATTAGGGCTATTTCGACCCGTACAAAAATATTACAAATTTTGAACCAATATCCATCTGTCTGAATGCCCATTTTGCGATGGCCTCACCGTAACTTAAAAATAAGCCAATGATAATTCAACATTGACTGTTACTATTTCTAGAAGAAGCGTCGGGCAAAAGTGAAATTTAGGAAGACTGTAGTTTTCACTCTCTGTGATGGCACCCGGGATAAGTAGTCTACTCTGTTGTGACTGGTGAATTGACGGTTGTTCTGGTAAAACAAGCCAAGAATTCAATGTTTCCTTCAGCACCCTTTAAAGGAGACTCTATCCATCCATTGCATTGGAAACCAACTTCTTTTACACCCTTCACAATCTTCTCACGCACCTATACCAGAATAACTAACTAGTCAACACAAGGTCAGTCAACCATTACTCAATTTTACATTAACTACAGGAAGTTGGCCATGTAGTTATATTATAAAATGAAGGTAAATAAAAGGAAACCCTAATTGAATTGAACCTCCTAAATCGTTTTGTTCTAAGAAACAAATTACCATTGTAAAGACAAGTATATATTTAAACCACAAACTATTCAAGTGTTAAGAGATTGAGCAACACGGGTTCCGGGTCAATCCAGCCCGGCCACTTTTGACATGTTACCCAACCAACCCAAGAAACCCTCTTTGCCTGCTTCGGTTTGCGTAAATCAGCAACAGCAAAAAGACCGACTACATACCTCTTGGTGAACCAAGGGATCTCTCACAATTCCACCTCCTCCCACCTGTTAAAGATAATTAAAACTACCTTCAGTGATAAATGAGATAACAAAGTGACACAACTTTTACTCGAATGTGACTTCTTATATATCAGACCCACAAAGCCAGGAAGAAAATATAAAACGAAGTGGGCACCCAGACCCTTTTTCATACTTGTGATCTACGAGCCTCGAACTGAGGTTTAATTAATGTAATTAGTGTAGCTTCTTCTTTCATGAGGTTAACAACAGCGGGCATGACCTAACAAAATGAAAGGGAATGAAACAAACATTTAAGAAATTGTCATGAATGAATTACTTTCTTTAACTATAAAGTAAACACTTACTACAAGTATAGAGATGAATGAGAGATCCAAAGTCACCAAGTCAACTTTCTGAGGAAGCTCAGTAAGATATCTCAAATTGGTCCTCTCGATAACAGATACACGCTCATCTCGACGAATTTTATCTGCCACCTGTATAAAATATTAATATTAGTGTCCATGTAAATCCAAACATATTCTATTTTTCATATCTTATGTAGGAATTACCTGTCCATAACCTACGTCAACACCATAAACAAAGGAAGCACCATGCTGAAGCAAACAATCAGTAAACCCTCCGGTTGACAGCCCTGAGTCGAGAGCCACTTTCCCAGTAACATCAACACCTAATTGTTCAATGGCAGCTTCTAATTTATGTCCTGCTCTAAAGTGAATGTCAAGAAAAGTCAAAATTAAATATATAGAAGCCAGATATCTAAATATAAAGTAAGTTGCTTGGGAGGGGAGAGTAATCACCTACATACGTATTTTGGTATTTCAGCCTTTATCTCCACAACGGCTTTGTCAGAGACCTGGTGTCCAGCTTTAGTTACAACTTTTCCATCAACAATTACCTTCCCTAATATACAAAACTAGTTTTCAGTAGAGGTAGTAAACTAGGCGGGGTTGAGTGCACTCAAAATATCCAAACATGATTTAACTTTTTCTAATAAACATATTATTGTCAACTAGGATTACAAAAAACATATAATCATATTATTTTGATAAAAAAGAAATTTCAGAACAAATGAGTTATAAGATTTTATGCAAACTACGACTGCAAGAATTATGAGATGAGTAACCTTGTATGATCCATGATTGAATGTAGTTTCGACTGTATTGCTGAAACTTTTCGAGACATACTTCATCCAATCTCTTCTTCCTATTAATACATATCAAGAAAAGTAGTGTGACATAAGTATTGACATCCTCTACAAAACGAAATTGTGAACTTCAAGTTCAATATGGCAATGAAATGCGCTTGATAATACCATAAAGAAAGAATGATAGATAAAAACAAGAAATCAACATTACATGAACGGATAGATTCAAGAGCCGCCAAAAGCTCAAATGAAAATTACAAAAATTAAGAATGACTAAAAGATTCACCTTTGTGTATATAATAAGCAGAAGGCTAACAACAATCAACATGGAACATAAAGAGATCTATATGGTTCGGCTAATCAGTCTACAGGGCATGATAAGATTGATTAAAAATTGATTTGTCCAATCCTGAAGCACACAAAGTCCGGATTTAAAAAAAAAAGGGCACGGCTAAGGCGCGTCTAGGCACAAGCTGGATAGTGCAGGTGTACAAAAGGGCGCAGGTGAGGGGCGCCTAAAATGGCACGCTTCTTGTATGTGGTAAGGTTGTGTACAAAGCCTGTGGGTAAGTGATGTATGAGAAATACGAAAAAGAAATAGCATAAATTTACACTTTGCGCCTTGGTTTGGGACCCTATTAAAAGCAAGCACAAAGCATGTACAAGGATTACAATAAACTTGACAGAAAGAGATGCTCACTTCTTTAGTGGTATAACTTTTCCTGATTTTAGAGTGGCGAAGCATCGTATCGGACAAGTTTTGTGTGCAGTCCATCTCACTAGATTGCAATCAATATACTTACAAGTAGTTAGTAAAACTCAAATCACAAGTAGCTAATATGAGATGATAAAGTCCATATGGATTAAACCTGGATGGTGGGTCTGTTTGGATAAAAAGAAGAAGAGGGCTCCACACCGCCGAAACAATGGTAGCTTCCACACTTGCAGCGACATTGATGATGATGATGATGATGATGATGTTTGCTGTGCCTTTGGGTTTCACCCACTAAATCTCATATGGGCTCACATACCCTCCTTTTCTATTGGGCCTTTTATATTCATCGGAGTTCATTTGGATTTTACTAGATCTATACTCTATAACTTATAATAAAAGAAGGACCGTTCTATTTACACCCCCTGGGTTCTATTTCAACCCCCTTTCAAAGCGCCTCGCTTTGCCCAAAGCGAGGCGCTTTGCCCAAAGCGAGGCGCTTTGGGTCAAATCGTAGTACTAGGTTGACTGCTTTATCGGGAAAAGCAAAAAGCAACTTCAAAGCGCCTCGCTTAGGCCAAAGCGAGGCGCTTTGGCCCCTTTTTTCTAGGGGGGATGAATCTGGACATGTTTTCTAGATTTACCCCCAAAGCACCTCTCTTTGGCCAAAGCTAGGTGCTTTGGCCCTTTTATTAAAAAAATATATTGTTTTAATTAGATTTAAATGGTTTTACTTAATTAAAAAAATATTTTAATTCATTTTTATTTGTTTTAACTTGTTTCCAATCAAAGAAAAATTAGTTTGGCGTGTTTCGGTTCGTTTATTGCTCGTTTGTGATTTTCAAAACAAACAACCGAGAATGAACAACTTTCATAAATATATGTACGTAACACATGAAGTGTGCAATCAATACCATGTATTACCAAATTTCAGATTTTACATCTCTAATCGATATACTAGACTTCCGGACATTGTTTAACGTGTTTTGGTTCGTTTAATTGCTCGTTTCAGAGCAAACAACCGAGTATGAATAACTTTCATAAATGAATATACGTAGCACATAAAGAGTGCAATCAATACCATGTCTTAACAAATTTCAAATTTTACATCTCTAATCGATATACTGGACTTTCGGACCTTGTTTGACGCAGTTTGGTTCGTCAAATTGCTCGTTTCCTAAGCACCTCAACGGGTGGATAATGGGCCGGTCAGTTCGAAACTGGTACGGTTCGTTACCGGACCTGATCGGGTCGATACGGTCCGGGTGGATAACGGGCCGGTCAGTTCAAAACCGATGCGATTCGTTACCGGACCTGATTGGGTTGATACATTTCCGGGTGGATAACGAGCCGGTCAGTTCGAAACTGGTACGGTTCGTTACCGGGCGGTCAGTTTGAAACCGGTACGGTTCGTTACCGGACCTGATCGGGTCGATACAGTCTGGTGGATAACGGGCCGGTCAGTTCGAAACCGGTACGTTCGTTACCGGGCGGTCAGTTCAAAACCGGTACGGTTCGTTACCTAAACTGATCGGGTCGATATGATACATGGTAACTTGAAGTATCAAGACTATGAAATTAGTAAAACAACTTTTCAGGCAAGTAAGTAAAATTCAGTTGTTATCGGAGAGATAGCTGTCAACGATGAAGGCAACCTGATAAAGGCTGAACACGAGTGTAATATTTGAAAATTATCATTTCTTGACATGCTTGGTAACACCCTGATCTGCACTATTTGAAAATTATCATTTCTTGACATGCTTGGTAACACCCTGATCTGCAATATTTGAAAATTATCATTTCTTGACATGTGGTTGTTCTAAATCCCATTTAATCTAAAATGTTACTAAAATGTGAGGACCTTCATTTATTGAAAAGTAATTAAAAACACTTAAAAATGAATTAAAACAAATTGTTGTGTGTTAGGTTTAGTCAGAGGACCACGTACAATGATTCATCAAAGTTGTACAAAGCTGGATGTTTCTACTGAAAACCCAAACGAGCAATAAGCGAAGTGAAACGCCTCAAACAAATTTTCTTGGCTTGGAAACAACTTAAAAGAACTAAAAATGAATTAAAATTATTTTTTGGTCAATAACAGATAATTTTAAAGAATTAAAAGAAATTCATTTTTTTAAAAAAAAAAGCCAAAGCGCCTAGCTTTGGTCAAAGCTAGGCGCCTGTGGTCTAATCAAACCACTCAAGCGCCTAGCTTTGGCCAAAGCTAGGCATTTAAGCGCCTAGCTTTGGCCAATGCTAGGCACTTTGGCCTTTTTTTTTTAAAAAATGAATTTCTTTTAATTATTTAAAATTATCTGTTATTGACCAAAAAATAATTTTAATTCATTTTTAGTTCTTTTAAGTTGTTTCCAAGTCAAGAAAATTTGTTTGAGGCGTTTCGCTTCGTTTATTGCTCGTTTGGGTTTTTTAGTAGAAACATCCAGCTTTGTACAACTTTGATGAATCATTGTACGTGGTCCTCCGACTATACATTCGATACCCATATTTTTCAGAACATAATTTTTGCATGTTTAATTTATATGCTTGACTTCCGGACTATATTATAATTGATCGTTGGTGGTTTTCATAGCACCTTGTTTGATTATACTCGTGTTCAGCCTTTATCAGGTTGCCTTCATCGTTGACAGCTATCTCTCCGATAACAACTGAAAAGTTGTTTTACTAATTTCATAGTCTTGATACTTTTAACAATCGGATCAACGCTAAGGCGCAAACCTTCAGAGTTCGTTGTACCGGTTGCAAAAAGAAATCAACAGTCGGATCGACTCTCACACTTATGCGTAGATCAAGGAGATTGATGAAGATATTCATCAAGATGAGCAGGAATTGTTTACATTCCCATTGATTTCAAGTATGTTGCCTTAATCGTTGACAGCTATCTCTCTGATAACAACTGACTTTTACTTATGGAATCTTTGTACGAAAATCGAAATCATCTCATTCCATGTTCTCCATATCCATACCTTGTTTCAACACACACCAACTTTGTCATCACAGTTTCCAACCACTAATACGAGATTGATGATGCTCAACGTAATATTATTGTAATATAATATTCAGATTCTGATTGCACCGAATCCAGTCTTCAAGTACGGTTCGTTACCGGACCTGATCGTGTCGATACGATCCGGGTGGATAACGGGCCGGTCAGTTCGAAACCGGTACGGTTCGTTGCCGGACCTGATCGGGTCAATACGATCCGGGTGGATAACGGGCCTGTCAGTTCGAAACCGATACGGTTCGTTACCGGGCAGTCAGTTTGAAACCGGTACGGTTCATTACCGGACCTGATCACGTCGATAAGATCTGGGTGCATAACGGGCCGGTCAGTTCGAAACCGGTACGGTTCGTTACCGGACCTGATCAGGTCGATACGGTCCGGGTGGATAACGGGCCGGTCAGTTCAAAACCGGTACGGTTCGTTACCGGACCTGATCGGGTCGATACAATCTGGGTGGATAACGGGCCGGTCAGTTCGAAATCGATACAGTTCGTATCCGGGCCTGATCAGGTTGATACGATTCGGGAGGATAACGGGCCGGTCAGTTCGAAATCGGTACGGTTCGTTGCTGGACCTGATCGGGTCAATACGATCCGGGTGGATAACGGGCCTGTCAGTTCGAAACCGATACGGTTCGTTACCGGGCGGTCAGTTTGAAACCGGTACGGTTCATTACCGGACCTAATCAAGTCGATAAGATCTGGGTGCATAACGGGCCGGTCAGTTCGAAACCGGTACGGTTCGTTACCGGACCTGATCGGGTCAATACAATCTGGGTGGATAACGGGCCGGTCAGTTCGAAACTGGTACGGTTCGTTACCGGACCTGATCGGGTCGATACAATCTGGGTGGATAATGGGCCGGTCAGTTCGAAATCAATACAGTTCGTTACCGGGCGGCCAGTTCAAAACCGGTACGGTTCGTTACCGGACCTGATCAGGTCGATACGATCCGGGTGGATAACGGTCTGGTCAGTTCAAAACCGGTACGGTTCGTTACCGGGCCTGATCGGGTCGATACAATCTGGGTGGATAACGGGCCGGTCAGTTCAAAACCGGTACGGTTCGTATCCGGGCCTGATCAGGTTGATACGATTCGGGTGGATAACGGGCCGGTCAGTTCGAAATCGATACAGTTCGTTACCGGGCGGTCAGTTCGAAACCGGTTACCGGACCTGATCAGGTCGATACGATCTAGGTGGATAACGGTCCGGTCAGTTTGAAACCGATACGGTTTGTTACCGGACCTGATCAGGTCGATACGGTCCAGGTGGATAACGGGCCGGTCAGTTCGAAACCGGTACGGTTCGTTACCGGGCGGTCAGTTCGAAACCGGTACGGTTCGTTACCGGACCTGATCAGGTTGATACGATCCGGGTGGATAACGGGCCGGTCAGTTCGAAACCGTTACAGTTCGTTACCGGACCTGATCGGGTCGATACGATCCGGGTGGATAACAAATTAAGTTTTTTTTTAAAAAATGGCAAAGCTCCTGGCTTTGGTCAAAGCTAGGCGCCTGGTTTTCTTGACTGGACTACAGGCGCTTAGCTTTGACAAATGTAA
Organism: Ambrosia artemisiifolia; assembly: GCA_032199755.1. Lineage (NCBI taxonomy): Eukaryota > Viridiplantae > Streptophyta > Magnoliopsida > Asterales > Asteraceae > Ambrosia > Ambrosia artemisiifolia. The sequence goes on from CM063521.1 coordinate 29,102,778, forward strand.
GGCGCTTCGCCTTTTAAAAAAATAAAGTTGTTTTAATTCTTTATAAATATTTGTTATTGACTAAAAAAATATTTTTAATTCATTTTTAGTTCTTTAAGTTGTTTTCAAGCCAAGAAAATTCGTTTGAGGTGTTTCGGTTCGTTTATTGCTCATTTGTGGTTTTCGGTAGAAACATCCAGCTTTGTACAACTTTGATGAATCAAAGTACGTAGTGCTCGGACTATACCTAACACACAACAATTTGTAGGTTATTATTATTTCTTTTAAAATAAAACATAAAAAATTAACACTTTTAGAGTTATTAATGATAGTTTAATTGGGGGTAAAGCACCTGACTTTAAAAGTTATATTATTATTTATGAAAGTTGTTCATTCACCGTTGTTTGTTCTGAAAACCACAAACGAGCAATTAAACGAACCAAACCGCGTCAAACAAGGTTCGAAAGTCCAGTATATCGATTAAAGATGTAAAATTTGAAATTTAATAAGATATGGTATTGGTTGCACTCTTCATGTGCTACGTACATTGATTTATGAAAGTTGTTCATACTCGGTTGTTTGCTCTGAAACGAGCAACTAAACGAACCAAAACGCGTTAAACAATGTCCGGAAGTCTAGTATATCGATTAGAGATGTAAAATTTGAAATTTGGTAAAACATGGTATTGATTGCACACTTCATGTGTTACGTACATATATTTATGAAAGTTGTTCATTCTCGGTTGTATGTTCTGAAAACTACAAACGAGCAATAAATGAACCGAAACACGTCAAATTAATTTTTCTTTGATTGGAAACTAGTTAAAACAATTAAAAATGAATTAAAATATTTTTTTAATTAAGTAAAACCATTTAAATTTAATTAAAACAATATATATATTTTTTTTAAATAAAAGGGCCAAAGCACCTAGCTTTGGCCAAAGAGAGGTGCTTTGGGGGTAAAGCGCCTAGCTTAGGCCTAAGCGAGGCGCTTCGCTTTTAAAATTTAAAACACCAAAAAACTACCAAAAAATAAAGTTAGAATCGAAGCGCCTCGCTTAGGCCTAAGCGAGGCGCTTCGATTTTAAAATTTCATTTTTTTCTGACCTCGTACTGACCTCCTCGAAATGGGGGCAAAGCGCCTCGCTTAGGCCTAAGCGAGGCGCTTTGAGGGGGGTGAAAATAGAAGGTGGGGGGGTTGAAATAGACCAGGCCTAAAAGAATTGAACTTTGATGATTTCACATTCAATTAAGGCCTCAACCTCTCTTTGAATGTGTCACGTGGCATCAATCATGTAGGATTTTTTTTAATTTTTGAGTTTTTTTTAATAAATCTATATATATTATAATTATTTTAGGAAAAGATAAGAATTTAAAAACAAAATTAAATTTTCTCTCTAATGTTTCCTCCCATAACTTTTAAACGTTAATATCATTTATATACGAGATTTTTTAAAGGAAAAAATTACACCAAATTAACGAGCGTTTTATTATCTTTCCAACGAGTACCATAGTGCTATATAAAAAACGGAGAAAAAAACAACCATTTTTGTGGGGTTTTGTTCTCAAATATATTTTACTCTACTAATAAATCACAAACGATAAACATAACTTCATAGGCAGAGATTCCTTTTTTTTATATTTGAATATTATCATCAATAGCAGAAATTTGTATAAAATAAATAATAATAATAATATTATTATTTATTAATCATGTATCGGCAAATGATTAATTATGTTGTCATATTAGATATTTTATTATGTTATATTAGATATTTAAACCCCGGGACACTCCCGGGATAAAAGCTAGTTAGGCATAAAAGAAAAAAAAATTGAGTTTGAATATTGGAAGACAATAGGGTAATGTCATACAGCAAATGGTGATGTGACAGCAATTTTCTTTTTGTTTTTACTTTTTTTTTAAAAAGCATAGCCCAGCAAACAAAATAAATTTAAGGGGGCATACCCCCAGACTCATCACCCAACATATATGTTGCGGACCAAAAGTAAGAAATCATACACCCACGCTTGGGGACCAAAAGTAAGAAATCATACACCCACGCTTGGGGACATAAAGGAAACCACGATCCTGCTGAGTAGTCATCTCTAAGCTATCTAACCTATAGTGCATAAAAGAGTTAGAGCACGGCCCATACTCGGGGGCCGGCCCACAAAAAAGGTAAGTCACGACAAACCTCAAGCAAAAGCGCTTGAATGCAATCCCAACTACTAATATTCAGCTCCATAGTAATCTGGGCAAGCCCAATATAATGGGCCAAAAGTTTAGTATAGTACAAATGTAACCATAAAGAACCGCAAAAAAACAAGAGCACACCAAGCGCAACTCAAAACAAAATACTAGACCAATTGTACAAAATGGGCTGGTATCCAGGCGACCAACTGTTATTAGGTCTGGCCGTTATTAGGTCTGGCCTTCTGAATTAATATCTTTACCTTAGTAACCCAACTTTGGGCCTTCACACACTTCATATTAGGCATGACTTTTATCCGATTTCCTTCACCATGGGCCTTTGAAACTTGGGCCATCTTCTGGGACTTCAGACCATTAACAGTATTGGGCTTCCTCGTGATTAGTATTTGAGAAGAATGAGTTTGGTGTGCATAGCATTTGGCTGAGTTTTTGTGTCTTCTCTCGAGCCCAAACTAAGGAAACAAACAGGCCCATTTTGTAACTTAGAACCATTGCGCAGCATACAGCAGGCTTGCCATTAGGCTGTCTTCTCTTCTTGATGTGTCCAGATCTTGTGGGCTTCTAGCCCATAAAAGGACCGCATATTAAGATCCAGATACATCAATACGATCCAACACAAAATACCACGTTTTTTAGCTTCCAAATTCTACGACCTATTAAAGATAACAATTAATACCCAACCCAAAATCCCATGATTTTTCCCAGCAAAGTTCACCATTTGACTTATGTTCTATGGTGGGGCAGGTCCATTGGACATCCGTCAAGTTCCAAATCCGAGCAGATTGTATAGAAGAGGTCGTCTTAATAATGGATAAGCCCAACAGATGATTTCTAACAGCATCTATGAGAAGTCTGAGAATTTCAGTGGCTTGCCTTGACTGATTTTCATAAATTCTCAGATTTCGCTCTTGCCAAGTATAGTAGACTGCAACTCCTAAAGTTAATCGGTTTTTGATACTCCAAATATTGTTATTGGTTGGCAGGGAGCACATATGGCTGATGAACAAGAGCTAACTACAAGGGGGATTATCGCACTTAGTCACACCAATGAGGTCTTCCTAGATAGAGCGAGGAAAGGAACACTCAAAGAACAGATGAGAGTGGGAATTTGACACTGCTTTACAAAAACTGCAAAAGAGAGTATCAACTGTGGACAGGAGCCAACAATGTCATGAGTCTTGAGCTTATTTTTAATTACTGACCAGAGTATGAATGTGTGCCTCGGAACATTTTGACTAAACCACACAAGCTTAAACCAAGGGACATCGGTACTTTGTTCCCGAATATCCAACTAGACATTTTTACTGAAAACTCTATGAGATCCCAAAGGTGCTTTTTAATTTCATGAGGGTCAGTATTCTGGCCCATGTCAATAATTCTGTCAGTACCATGGTAGATTCCACGAAGGTGCATGAAGTGATGAACTAAGCGACACCAAAATCATCGTTTGATATTAGTAGCTTCTTGGGTTGGCAGGTTGTTATCGGAGGTGCGTACAGGATTTCTCTAGGATAACTCACTGACTAAACTGACCAAGAATGAGGTGAGGTTTGCTTGGGACTTGGACCAAGAGAGCGCGTTTCTTGAAACTAAAGAAAAGTTTGACACCAGATTTGCGGGTCATACAAGTTTGACACATGCACCGATCCTAACCTTGTCGGATTGGACGAAGGATCTAGTGGTTTATTCGGACGCATCACTTGGGGGTCTCGGGTGTGTACTTATGCAGCGTGGTGAGGTGATGGCTTATGCCTCACCCCCAGCTGAAGCCCCATGAGATTAATTACTTGACTCATAATTTGGAGTTAGCAGTCAATGTTTTTGCGCTCAAACTGTGGAGGCATTAATTATATGAAGTTCCTTGCACCATCTATACCAACCATGAGAGTTGAAATATTTCTTTGAGCAGGAGGACCTTAGCATGAGGCAGTGCAGGTGATTGGAATTAATCAAGAACTATGATGTGGAGATTGCGTATCACGTAGGAAGGGTTCAGGTGAGGTCTTGTCAACGTATCTTGAAACCGGATATAGTGAAGAGATCTATAGTGTCCAGATTGAAGCCTTACAGGTGGAGCGAATTATGACAGAGCGTATGTGGGGGCAACAAGATGTATCAAGATCTTAAGAAGAACTATTGTTGTCCAGCAATGAGGTATGAGGTAGCAACTTATGTGGGGTGGTGTTTAACTTGTTTACAGGTTAAGGCAGAACATCAGAAACCGTTTGGAAAAAAAAATTCAACCTTTGGGTGTACTGCAATGGAAGTGGGAGTATCTTACCATGTATTTCATCATTAATCTATCTTGTACGCCTAAGGGGTTTTGAAACCATTTGGGTGGTGGAGGATTAGTTGACAAAGAGTGCTCACTTCTTGCCAATACGGGATACCTGTACCTCCGAAAGGTTGGCAGAATTGTTCCTTGGGATATTGTATCGAGACACGGTGTAATAGGTTACACATGAGCACCGCGTATCACTCGCAGAATGATGGTTAATCGAAAAGAACCATCCAAAATCTCGAAGATTGTGCTTCAGGCATGCATTATTGATTTCAGCGGTAGGTGGTATTATCACCTACTCTTGGCGGAGTTTTCAAATAACAATAGCCATCACACTACTATTGGGGTGCCACCGTATGAAAAGTTCCTGTGTTTGGCAACTCCCTGACTAAACTGGGTTATGATAGAAGTGGGATATGCCTGCTATGATCTATAGTATTGGTTTTGTATCATGATTGTTACTTTACTGTATTGAATTGTAACCTAAAATGATCATATGAATGTTTTGTCTTGTGTAGAAGCAAGTGGATTGGAATAGCAATACAAGACTATTCATATGTACCTTTAGTTATTATATTCTTAGCAGGTCATCCTTAAAACATCACATTTGGTGGTTCCTTATCCAGGAGGATTCGAGGACGAATCCTATTATAAGGAGGGTAGACTTGTAACATCCCGAAAATCTCGGGTTTATTGGACCAACCAAATGTTATCGCATGGATTCATTAATAGGTTTTGGCGCCTATGACTTTATGTAAGTGGGTCGATAAACCTGTTTAGTGCCTACACTGTTACACCCAGAACCGTTGTGCTATTTTTAAGGAATGGTTTCAATTAACGCGTTAGTCGCGATTTTGTGGAGGATCCCTATTTGTAGTTAATTCAATGTTATTCGTGAAATGATACGAACTAGTCACCTTAAGGATGAACTAAAGGGGGCTAATGTGTAAAATTCTTATTAAAATTTCCCTTTAAATCCTCCTTCTCGCCAAATGAACGAATTGTTCATCATCATCATCTTCCAGAAACCCTACGGCGGCACCGAAAGCTAAGATATGTATTACACTCGTTAGTCCATGGAACCAAAGGTTTACGTGTTAGATAACTTACAGTAAATGGAGACTGAACAGATTCTGCAAAGGAAACAAAACAGGAAGAAATAAAACAGATTAACGGAACCGGGCTTGTGTTTGACACAATTCCCTTAAACAGATTCGTCGTCTGTTCCCAGGGTACACCGGTTCAACAGTGACGGTGCACTGCGGACTATCCCACTTGCCTGAAAAGAAACCGGAACGGACTGAGTCTGGAAATTGGCACTGCAGCGATCTAGTTGTGTAAGTGATTGTGATGTATGTTGCGAGTTCTGTTTCTGCACATACAGTCTGTCTTTATAATTGAACAACCAAGACAGAAACTGATGAAGCATTAATCCTATGATTAAACACGTATTAATCACGAGAATTAATCACCATCATTATGTTATTAACTGCTGATAATAACCATTGGAAGCTGAAGACCAGGAGTCTTTAGTCAGTTACATTATGCAAAAAATTAAAACAGATATCAAAAACCAGTGTCGCGCGGACCCGGGTTTTTCGAGCTGCATTCGTGTCCGCAGATGCGGGCGTCGCGTTGATTCAAGAATTTTTCCAGCCCGAACCCATTTTTTGCACCCCCCCCTGCGCGCGGGTAGGAGCTAGAGGATAGTGTAACTTAAACAATTTAAATCTTCCACTCAAGCTTCTCCTTATAAAGCCTTCCAATTTTCATCTCCCAACCAATGTGGGACAAGGCCAACTCACATTCACACAAATAATTTCCAACAATCCCCCACATGAATGGGAGTTATTCACAGAAACAACCTCATTCCGATTAAATTTCAACAGTTGAGTTTTGCATACGATAGGTAGGTGTGACCCTTTGAACCTTCGCTTATGAAACGCACTTAGCCCACTGGCTCTGAGTAGAACGCGATGTCTTTGAACTCGTCTGCCGTTTGTGTGGACGACAATACGCTTCACACAAAACTCTCCCTGACAACGTCAAGTCCTCATAGCTGTGTCCGTTATGGTCATGGACACGTGCCTGGTTCTGCGAGAGCTCTTAAGTATTGTGCCCCAACAATACCCTTCGAAGCGACCCCACTTCTCTCTCACATAGGTGATTTACTGGGATTGGTTACCTCAGTCAAATCATTAAAAGCCATAAGCTTAACCTCAACCTTGTCACTTTTAGGAATGGGCTAGGAAGTTTATTATATTTGTAGTAAGCTCCCTTTTTTAAAATGTGGGGTTTCCACCAACTCTCCCCCACAGTGACCTTCGCCAGTTCATACAATTAGGTTGTCCTATTGAACTCAGATCTTGGGATCTCCAGTCAGCTGAGTTAGGTTTCCTTCGCATAAACCTAGCCTTTCATGGGCTTTAGCCCCATTCCCATTGACGACTTCTGAACTAACTCTCTGCTTAAGCCTTTTGTTAGCGGATCCGCGATGTTATCCTTTGACTTCACGTAGTCAACAGTGATAACTCCTGTAGAGATTAGTTGTCGTACCGTATTATGTCTACGTCTTATATGCCTGTTCTTACCGTTATACATTGAGCTACGAGCTCTGCCAATTGCCGATTGGCTATCACAATGTATACATATGGCCGATGCCGGCTTCGGCCACCTTGGTATATCCTCAACAAATTGACGTAGCCATTCTGCCTCTTCACTTGCTTTATCTAAAGCGATGAATTCTGATTCCATCGTGGATCTAGCAATTACAGTTTGTTTGCATGATTTCCACGATATCGCTGCACCACCAAGTGTGAATACATACCCACTTGTTGCTCTGGAATCATTCGTGTCAGATATCCAATTTGCATCGCAGTAACCTTCAATAACTGCTGGATATCTATTATAATGCAGCCCGTACTCTCGTGTGTATCTCAAGTACCGAAGCACCCGTGTCATGCAACCCCAATGAGTTAAACTTGGGTTGCTCGTGTATCTACTTAGCTTGCTTACAGCATATGCTAAGTCTGGTCTGGTACAACTCATCAGATACATCAAGCTGCCAATAATTCTTGAGTACTCTAATTGATTAACAGGCTCACCTCGATTTTTAGCTAGATGTTGACTTGTGTCAATGGGAGTTCTAGCTACATTAGAGTCATTTGCATTGAACTTCTCAAGAATTTTGTCCACATAGTGAGACTGACTTATCACAAGTCCATTCTGGGTTCGTGTGATTTGTACTCCCAAAATCACATCCGCCAATCCCATATCTTTCATGTCAAACCTTGCTCTCAGGATGTCCTTCGTAGATTTTATCATTTTCTCATTACTACCAGCAATGAGCATGTCATCTACATACAAACACAAGATGACATATCCATCTGGTGTGTCTTTCACGTACACACACTTGTCACATTCATTGATCTTGAACCCAGAATCAAGCATCACCTGATCAAACTTTTGATGCCATTGTTTTGGAGCTTGTTTCAAACCATACAAGGATTTTACAAGCTTGCATACTTTCTTTTCTTGTCCCTTGGCTATGAAGCCCTCGGGTTGTTCCATGTAAATCTCTTCCTCTAGATTTCCATTCAAGAAAGCCGTTTTCACATCCATTTGGTGAACTTCCAAATTTCTAATGGCTGCAATCGCAAGAACCATCCTGATGGATGTTATTCGCGTAACAGGCGAATATGTGTCAAAATAATCCAAGCCTTCTCGCTGTTTATATCCTTTGATCACCAATCTTGCCTTGTATTTATCAATGGTGCCATCTGGCTTCATCTTTTTCTTGAATATCCATCGATATCCTAGTGGTTTGCATCCCGCAGGAAGATCCACTAATTCCCAGGTGTGGTTTTGTAAAATAGAATCTATTTCACATTTTATGGCCTCCTTCCACTGAGGTCCATCTGAGGAATTTACCGCTTGTTGGTAAGTTTGCGGTTCCTCCTCGACCACATAGGTGAGGAAATCTGGACCAAAGGATTTTTCAGTCCTTTTTCTTTTACTCCTTCGGATTTCACCTTCATCAGTTTGAGGTTCATCATTTGCAACCTCTTCTCTTGAAGACCTTTCCCAAATTGGGTTTGATGGGCCTGGTTCATCATATAGAACATTCTCATCAAATGGGTTTGGTGAACCCAGTTTAGGCCTTTCCAAGCATGGAAATATGTGTTCGAACCAAGAAGCATCCTTAGACTCTAATATAGTGTCATTTGATACTCCAGGATTCTTCGAGTCATGCACTAGAAATCGAAGTGGACCACCCAGACGAGTGTATCCAATGAACACACAATCTACAGTTTTGGGTCCTATCACAAGACGCTTTGGTGGTGTCACTACCACCTTAGCTAGGCACCCCCACACTCGCAAGTGGTTATATGATGGTTTGACTCCCGTCCATGATTCATACGGTGTTACGTCCTTCTTCTTACGGGGAACTAGATTTAGAATGAAGTTTGCTGATAACAGCGCTTCCCCCCACATGTCCTCGCTCATCCCAGAGCTTATCAACATGGCATTCATCATTTCTTTCAATGTTCGGTTTTTCCGTTCTGCTATGCCATTTGATTGAGGAGAGTAAGGAGGTGTGAGTTCATGTATGATTCCACTTTTTGCACAAAGATCAGCAAAAGGTGAAACATACTCACCACCTCGATCGCTTCTTACTTTTTTGATCTTTTTGTTAAGTTGATTTTCAACTTCGGCCTTGAACACAGCAAATTTGTCAATAGCCTCATCCTTACTCTTAAGTAAGTACACATAGCAAAATCGTGTGCTATCATCAATAAAAGTGATGAAATACTTGTTCCCACCTCTAGTAGGAATCGCTTTCAAGTCACATAGATCGGTGTGGATCAAATCAAGAGGACTAGTGATTCGTTCAACCTTTTTGAATGACGTTCGTGTTTGTTTTGCTTCGACACAAGTTTCACATTTATGGTTTGAGTCAATATCAATTTTTGGTATGCTATTCAATTTAATTAAATGTCGAATGGAATTAAAATTCACATGACCTAGTCTACCATGCCAAACATTAGAAGACTCAAGCAAGTAAGCAGAATTATCGTTATTCATTCCATTCATCACAGTTACATTTAACTTAAACATACCATTTAGGGCATAGCCCTTACCAACATACAAACCACCTTTGGTCAACACGACCTTATCAGACTCAAACACCATTTTGAACCCAAACTTGTTCAACTGCCAACCAGACACAAGATTCTTACGAATCTCAGGAACATACAACACATTTGACAAAGTAAGTTCCTTTCCCGACGTCATCTTCAAAATCACATTTCCTTCGCCTTTGATATCCGCGGTAGCAGAATTCCCCATGAAGAGCTTTTCACCAGTTACTTCTTTGAAAGTGTTGAAAAAGCTCTTGTCAAAGCACACATGCCGGGTTGCCCCGGTATCAACCCACCAATCCTTGGCATCCGTTCCAACCAAGTTTGCTTCCGTGACCATCATTGACAAATCAGAAATCATAGCAACAAGCCTATCAATCATGTTTGCTTGTTGAGCATTTTCTTTCTTGGGAAGCTTGCATTCACTAGCTTTATGCCCCGGTTTGTCACAGTTATAGCAAGTTCCATTGAACTTCTTTTTGCCAACCCCACCTTTAGGTCCAAGGTAGGAGCTCTTCCCATTGCCTTTCTTAAAACCACCCCGTTTGTTGCCTTTGTTACTTTTGTTACCCTTTGATGATTGACCATGTTCAACAACATTAGCTTTAGCGACTTCATGACCAACAGTTTTCTTTTGAGCGACTTTGTTGTCTTCTTCAATACGAAGACGCACAACCAAGTCTTCAATTGTCATTTCCTTTCGCTTATGCTTCAAATAGTTCTTGAAATCAATCCAACTTGGTGGCAATTTTTCTATAATAGCCGCAACTTGGAATGTCTCGCTAAGCATCATTCCTTCCGCGTGTATATCATGAAGAATAACTTGTAACTCTTGGACTTGACTCATGACAGTTTTTGAGTCCACCATACAAAAATCCAAGAATTTAGCCACCACAAATTTCTTTGTGCCCGCATCTTCAGTTTTATACTTGCGTTCCAAAGATTCCCATAATTCCTTGGCCGTCGCGGCTTTGCAATACACATTGTAAAGCGAATCCACCAATCCATTAAGGACATAGTTTCGGCACAAAAAATCCGAATGATTCCAAGCATGAATCGCACTCACAGTTTGAGTGTCCATTTCCTCTTCAGCAACATGAGGAACGGATTCGGTCAAAAACCTCGCAAGGTTCAACGTTGTCAAATAAAAGAGCATCTTTTGTTGCCAACGTTTGAAGTTCACACCAGCGAACTTCTCTGGTTTTTCAGCATGGCTTGCTACCGCATTCGGCAACGGTGCCACTAAACCAGTGGTAACAGCAATAGCAGGGGTAAACACTGCAGAAACTCCAGTGACATTGGAGTTGAAAGGAGCAGTAGACATGGGCTGCGAGTTCTCCATAACTGAAAAGAAATAGAAACTGTAAGAACACGAAATCTGTTTAAGTTTGTTAGATAACTTACAGTAAATGGAGACTGAACAGATTCTGCAAAGGAAACAAAACAGGAAGAAATAAAACAGATTAACGGAACCGGGCTTGTGTTTGACACAATTCCCTTAAACAGATTCGTCGTCTGTTCCCAGGGTACACCGGTTCAACAGTGACGGTGCACTGCGGACTATCCCACTTGCCTGAAAAGAAACCGGAACGGACTGAGTCTGGAAATTGGCACTGCAGCGATCTAGTTGTGTAAGTGATTGTGATGTATGTTGCGAGTTCTGTTTCTGCACATACAGTCTGTCTTTATAATTGAACAACCAAGACAGAAACTGATGAAGCATTAATCCTATGATTAAACACGTATTAATCACGAGAATTAATCACCATCATTATGTTATTAACTGCTGATAATAACCATTGGAAGCTGAAGACCAGGAGTCTTTAGTCAGTTACATTATGCAAAAAATTAAAACAGATATCAAAAACCAGTGTCGCGCGGACCCGGGTTTTTCGAGCTGCATTCGTGTCCGCAGATGCGGGCGTCGCGTTGATTCAAGAATTTTTCCAGCCCGAACCCATTTTTTGCACCCCCCCCTGCGCGCGGGTAGGAGCTAGAGGATAGTGTAACTTAAACAATTTAAATCTTCCACTCAAGCTTCTCCTTATAAAGCCTTCCAATTTTCATCTCCCAACCAATGTGGGACAAGGCCAACTCACATTCACACAAATAATTTCCAACATTACGGGTATCGAAATCAATCACATAGATGAATCAAGAGGTCGGAGTTCGTCCTTTGCATCTTCATGGTTCCAGGTTAGTTCGTAGTTTCACTCTCGCGTGTGGCTTTGGTTATGGTCAGTTCATAAAGGTTCTTTACGGGTTTTCACTTTTGGGTCCTCATCACCATTGTATCCGATGCCAACCTTCATCCGGTCACCGCTATCTATCGACCATCATAGGGTGGTTCGAGATGAAGTATGGTGGCAAGGGAGGCGTTGAAAATGGTGGTGTTGGTGTTGGTGTTGGGTTCCGCAAATGGCGAAGGTGGTCATATGTGTTGTTCGAGGGTTGCGCTATGACGACGGTGTTGGTTGCGGTGGCGATGGTTATGGGGCCATTGATGAAGATGGCTAGCTTCGTGGAAGCGATGTTAGTAGCAATGGTGTGTTCGAATGATTGGACCGATAGCGTAGGAATTGTGTTTGAGTATGGCGTATGGAGCAATGAACCAGTTATATATGTTTCTTTTTATTATGTTGTTGAATGAAGGGAGTGTATAATATTGAAGATGGAGCATGGAGTTGACGTTTATTACCAAGTTTATGAGGTTTGTAATCAACTGTTTACCAGGAGGCCAAAGCATAATGTATGATAGTTGGGTTAATATTGGATCCATGATTCAAGATATGTTAACATGCATGCATACATGACATGTAAATTCTCACTTTTACGTGAGGTTTGAAAATGTTGACCATAATTACTATGAAGGAGATATGGGGTCACGGTTGGATAAAAGGTGACATAGTCATGAGATTTTTTTTTAAATTAGGTAGTAATGCCATTGACCATTGTGTGTGCTCTTCGAGTATGAAACAAGAATGTCCTGTTTGTTCTGGGATTCATGATTCATTACGGTTCCATAACTCTTCGAGATACGAGCATCACATTCAGGTGAGTTTTTGCGCCCACTCTTTTAGTTATTGTTTTTCTAAATAATTTGGGCTGACGTCCATGCTAAACTAGCAAGATTATTCTTGTGAAGTCACAATATTTTTATGATGTTATAAATATTTTTGTGTACGAACGCAATCTATATTAACTCATACACATTATTTTGGCATGAAACGTGAGTAGTCGGAATGCGACTAATGTTTATTGTTTGAGTTATATGTGTTATTAGAAGTGGGATAGGCCTGCTCTGATTTATGATATTAGTTTTGTGTCATGGTTGTTACATGGTTTATGTTGTATGGGTTATTATAAACTGAGCTATGACAGAAGTGGGAGATGCCTGCTTTGATCTCTAGACTTGGTTGAGTTAAATAGACATGATTGTACTTTGTGTTGATAAGCGGAATGCGCTTATTATAGTTGGCAATTGAAGTCTTGGTTAAATTGGCGGATTGCGCTTATCCTAGACTTTGATTGTTGCTTGGGAGAAAAAAAACAACAAATTAGCGGATTGCGCTTTTTGTTAACTCTGAGGTTGAGGTATTTTGTTAATTCTTATTTTGACAAATTATTACTTGTTTATATAAATTTATAAAACTTGAACTCACTCAGCGTAGCTGAATTTTGCATACACGTTAGATTGATTTCAGGTTTGTTGATGATTAAAAGGGACGTCTTGGCATGCAGTGAAGCTACTTGGTTGCAGTTGACATTTGAAATAAGAAGACGTCTAAGGGATTTTGCTCGAATGTCATTTATACTATTTCTAATATTCTAGTTTGTTTTATAATTACTGTTTTGACCCGTTTTGGGAAACCCATGTTGGGAAACTTAAAAACTTATTTGATATTCCATTGCGAATTTTTTCTGAAATAAAATAAGATTTCTTTTGAATTGTTAGCATGGTTTTAGTCTTTGAATGCCAACTGTTTGACACTGGTTTTGCGGGTCTTACATTAAGAAATTACTTAATGGGCCAAGCTGGTGCCAGTGTCAAACCAAACTGACGTTTTCTCCCCATCACCTATAATGTGAACAATATGGTTACGAAGAATATCCCTACACTCTAGTATTTTCCCCCAGCTCATGTCTTTCCTCTTATCAAATTCTCAAAAGTTGCCATTGTTGAGGGGCATGTATCCAGTGGACCCAAAGGGACTCTTTACTATAAAAGAGGTTTCAGGTGTGCTTCGAAATTAGGGCTTGATTACACATTCTTAAAAGTTGATTTTTTTCTTTTGTCTTGAACTAGCATATGAGCCTGCGTTTCGCAGCAGGTCTGTTAGAACCAAAATGAGAAAACATGAAGTGTTGAAGAAAACTAAAGCTAGGAACCAAGACTGAACAAAGTGAAAAACATCTAAGAAAGGTTCTAAACAGGAGAGATAAAGATCAAGAAAGATACAACAAGATGATCTCTCTGATGACAAAGACAATGAAAGACAAACACACCTCCTTTCTGATGAAATCTGGGAAAGAAGAATGAAATCTGGGACAAAAGAACCAGATTTCTGGGACACAAACTCTGATATTGACTTCTTGACCAAATCCTAGATTTGAACCTCATATTTCTGGAAGAAATCTGGAATCTTGACAAGTGGGAAAGTTAAGATGCATGCACCTTATCATGATCAGTCATACGAAGACTTTCTATCCCTTGTCAACTTGCAAAACAACAAGTTGATAAATAAACAATTGTTTATTCATCAACTTGGGATCAATACTTCTCTATAAATAGAAGACATCATACGAAGGAGAAGATTGCCAAGGGTGAATGTGAAAATGTGTGATATACAAAAGAAAACATCTGCTCTCAACTGATATAACTTTTTACACATATTCCACACCGCATTCACAACAGCCATAAGAATTCTTTTGAGTCATTCTTTTGTAAAGTATAAACGTGATCCTTGTCAAAAGGTGGTCATTATATAAAACTCAAAACTTCTTAAGAACTTGTGTGCTCTATTGTCTCCGAAAGTCTGATTTCTTATCCCACGCATTGATTATATATCTTGTTGAAATCTCATTGCCATTTGATTTAAAGTGACGCTGATACTTCTTGGACCAACACTTGGTATCAGAGCAACTTGAATAAGTTATTTTAAGGAAGATCCTGATCTGTTAAAAGAACTATTTAAGCTCAAATCTTGTCACACCACGCCAATGGCGGAAACACGTGACGCGGCGGTTCGAAAGGCATAAAGTCAAGATTAACACAAACTATAAGTAATTAAGAAAATGGATCATTTATTTATCACGTCGAAACAAGTTTTCAAGTTCACACATTCTTAAACAACATAGTTTAAAACAAAAGTAGAGGTTTCTCAAATATATTCCAACCCTATGGAAAATAAAAGTGAAACCCCATCAAAATATCCGACGTAAGAGAGATCCCCGCTCGTACTAGCCATGCAACCTTCCAACGATTAATTACCTGAAAGATATGTTAAAAAATTGTCAATATATAAATATTGGTGAGTTCACAGGCTTTAGTTTACAAAACAACACTTTGGTGAAATAAACACAAGTCGTGACCATTGTAGGAGTTGCAAGTTCCTACAATCTACTTGAGCCCATAACCAAACCAAGACTAACCATGCCCCGCCCCTAGTTGTTTCTCGGAAAATAACAACTTAATTCAGAATACGTGCACCCCAGGCATATGCTGATGCATAATCGACGCTATCTATTATGGGTGGCCTTGTCAGGCACCAATAGTACTATCCCAATATTCCTTCGGTTTCGATACCCATGAATAAATGGTTACAGCAGCGAGGACTCAACCCCGAGTGGTGAACAACTACTCAAGTATCCATCCTGTCACACATTTCACTAACATATCTTTCCCCCGAATAAAATAGTAAAATGGGGTCGTGAAACTCACGTCAAGCAAGCAAAGTGTGCAAATCCAAATAAGAGAATAGCTCGTCCAAGGTCAACACCTACAAATGTCCTAGACGTATAAATCACTAAGCCTATAGTGCGTGTGTTTCGGCAAGTTGTGCGTGCAACTCCCAATCCATTATTTAGTTCAATTCCCCGTTTTATTAAACGTGTATCCTAGGTCCGTTGGTGATGGATTACCCTTTTTTTACAAGTTACACTTATATTTCCATGAATATTAATTAACTTGTATAATATTGTTCTCGACTCGACTCACTTGACGTATAATTATTTTCCCATTAAATAATTATACTAAAATCTTGTCGATCGATATAATTTAACACTCGACTCGACTCACTTTACCGTATATTTACTTTCCCATTAAATAAATATACTAGGATCTTGTCGACTCGACATAACATTTTCCACACTAGACTTGACTCACTTTACCGTATATTTACTTTCCCATTAAATAAATATACTAGGATCTTGTCGATTCGATAATATATTTTCATTGTCAAGTCCATATGCTTGTTTTAAACGTTTAATCGTTAGATTATCTACGTTATTTTCTCCCACGAATAAGTTTCCAACACTTAGGAAAGTGTTATGTATTTTCACCCAAATTATATATTTTAAGTCCTTAAAATATATGTTCTCATTTCCACATTAGACGGAATAATACAAATACTTATTCGTCCGTTTTTTTACGTCATAGTCCATTAAGATGTCGTAACATGAACACGTCCATATCCGATCACTTAACTTATATATTTTTTTGTTAATTTTCCAAGTTTCCTACAATATGTATTCTTGAAATTATTCATCCTTTAATTTCTACATATTTTTACTTGGAAACTTATAAATAACATTTGTATTTTTAATACAAAGACTTGGTTACTTACACATAATAATGTTCCAACACTTTTATATCCCCATTTATATAAAAGTGTCCATTCTTATACAAGTTTTCACCAAGTTTTTAATTTATCTATCATTTTTATAAAAAACCTTTGTATTTATACCTTTCCAACATGTTAGGAAATTCATATTTTTATGAAACCTTATTTTATAAAAATACATTTTTATACAAGATATATATTTGTAAATTTGCTACTATTTACACAATCAACCTTGGAAAGTTAACATTTTACACTTTTGACACCAAACTTTCCAAAGCCATATTTTTAGATGCAAGTTTCTAAAAATGACATTTTATGTCCCTCAACTACTAAAGTTACCAAAATAGTCCTTTAACTTTCAAAAGTTACATTTTCTTCCCAATCTTTCAAAAGTGACAACTTTCTACTAAACTAGTAAACTTTATTATGTTAACTTTGTCATGATAGATTATTTTTATGATCCAACATTATCTATAGTCTATAATAACCTTATTAAGGATAATATTAGATGTATTTAGTGTAATATGTCTCATAAGTCCAACCTTGCATTTCTCAAGTGTGTAACTTTGAATATGTAAACTTTATGTAATACATTTTCTAACAAGATCAACACTATATCAAGTTTTAGATGGTTATTTTATGAAGATTTAAACCACTTTTAAGTGTTTTCAAGTTTCATTCACAATCTATACTTAGATCATTATTTTCTTCAAGTTTTTGTGAACTTTAGGAAACTAGAAAATCACTACATATAACCATCACCAAATCTCGGCCCTATCATACATTTTACATCTCCATTTTAGTCTTAAAAAGCATAAGTTTTATCATGTAGAGTTCCATCAAGTTAACCCATGTACAACTTGCTTTCTAGATAACAAAACATAAACTTTTAAAGACAAGAATAAGATCAAGAATACTTACAACTAGCACAAGGCTAGGGAAGCTAAAAACACTTGATTTTGAAGGGGTTTAGTGTGTTCTTCCAAAGTGGTAAAGCTCCAAGCTTGAAACACACAATTAGGGGTTTGGAAATGGATGTTTATGGATGAATTTGGAGTGTTAGAAACTTGAAAATGGTGTGTGTGTGTGTGTGTGGGTGGAAACTCACGGCCACAAGGAGGAGCAAACAAGGACTTTTAGTTTATGACATGTGGTAGCTTCCTTCCATTTTTATAATTCTTCTCAAGATCATATAAGATTCATAATATCTAACCATAAATTTTTAAATCCCTTAATTTATGGAAAATGGTACTAGAGATAATCTTGCTAGATATTGTAGAGGGTTCTTGGCCGATTTTTTTGCAAGAGTTTTGGAGGATTTTGTAGTTCTTACAAGGACATAATAATCCATCCTCAAATCTACATCCATACCTCATGATCTTTCCTAGATCTCATGTATTAGTTTGTACAAAAAAAAGGATTTTGGGTATGGTAAGGGTTGGGGGCCGGTTGGGTTGTGTAGTTTTAGTGGGGTCCACAACATAACACATTTGCTAGTTAATTTGGTTATGATTCACACTTAACGTTCGGGCTTCGTTCGGGTTTTAATCGGATTTTAATTACACGTTATTCGGACATTATAGTAGCCTCAAATAACCCTTAAACATAGCCTAGTTTAAGTGTTGGTTGGTTAGTTAGGCTTTCGTTGGGTGAAATTATAAGTTATACGTGTACCGGGTGCGGTATGCGCACTTTATTCGTTACCGGGAGATTTGTATGTAAAGTTTTCACTTATGGTTTTGGAGTTCCAAAACACATTATATTTTGTGAAAATACCCTTTATTTTATATCCTGGGTGTCCGGGATCCTTTTCGTTTATTTAATTTTTACCGGGTAATCACCAACGTCCGTTCCGGACAAGTTTATTCGCACGTGATTTCATCGTGCTTCAACATTAAACATGTGCATTCCTATGCACCCTATGGGGAATTTGCTATTCTTTAAGGCATCAGTTAAACAATTAACGCGAATTTGCACTTAATTACGTTAGTTACACATAATTAATTAGTACAGAATTACCTTAATTTTGCCGTTTCTCACAAATCTTAAACGTTTTAACTAAGTATCTTTAATTACCACTTTTGACAAATGGCGAGCTTTCAAACATGGAACTCTACTTTCCAGATGGGTTCGATGTCTAAGACTCCCACTCTTGTGTGAGAGGAATACCCCCAGTGGAAGGTCAGGATGATCAATTTCTTAAATGGACATGATCATCCTCTGAACTAATCCATGGTGTGTGGACCGTACATCCCCAGGATGGAAATACCAGCAGTTCCAGAAACTGATAGAACACTAGAGTTCCTACCAGTACAGTTCCTAAGGATCAAAGATTCAGGGGACAAAAGGATAAGGAAGCTATGGCATTGATAAAAGAGCCAAATCATTATTGATTATGGCCCTTCCAAATGACATATTTTCTCATCTAGAGGCTTGTTCATCTGCAAAGGAAATATGGGATCAGATGGAAAATCTATGTGAGGGAGGAGAAAAGATGAGAAGAAACAAAAGAATAAATCGTGTTTCAAGTTATGAATATTTCAAATCACTTCCTAGTGAAACATTATCTGAAACTTATAACAGATTTCCAAAATCTTAAATGAGTTAAAGAAATATGGAGTAACAAAGTCAAATGATGAAAAGAATGTTAAGTTCTTAGGAGCTTTACATGGAGAGTGGAAGACACTAACCATGAGCTTATCCTCAATCTTAGAGCTAGGTGATCTAAATATCCATGATGTTTATAGCATTCTTATCCCCAGGGAAGAAGAAATATTTGAAACCAACTGGTTATAAGGGTAACCAAATAGCACTATATTTTACAACCCCAAAACAGAATCAAGCTCGTCACAAACAAATCCAACTTCAAGTGAAACTGAAACATCTGATCCTAGATCAGACTTTCAAGCCTTCACAGAAGCCATTGCACTCCTTACCAAAACCTTTGAGCATAGAATGTCAGGAAATCAAGCATTCAAAGGTAAGGCAGAGAGATCCAAGGATAGGAAAATAGAAAATGCTGAAATGACTTGTTTTAAATGCAAACAATGGGGTCACTACTCAAATGAGTGTAAGAGCAAACAGCTGAGATATGTTACTTACTATGAAAGAAAGCTTGAAAAAGCTAAAAAGCAACAATTGGGACTGATTGGAGAAGATACATGGCTGTCAGATGATTCATCAGATGATGAAGAAGAAAAGGCCAACCTTTGTCGTATGGCAGCTGATGGTGAATGTGACACCAGTCAACGATCAAGGTCAACATCCGTACGCATTTTACTTATTATTGTCATTTTATGTGCATAATTAGACATTTTGCACACACTACACCTCGCGGTATGGTAAAGCATGAATTGTTGAGAAAACTCGATAAGTTACATGTTTACACGTACAACGCCCACACTATACAAGACAGTTGGCATTGATCAATCAAGCCAACCACACGCTCAGCAGGGAGAAACTGTATACCTGATTAACACACAAGCACAAAAATAACAATACATGTGACAATGTTCAAGTGAAAAGTTACACAATTCACTCAATCCCGAACATTCACAAAGTGTTGTGGGGTTACCACACACACAAAATCATAAAACACTCCCGAAGAACAAACACATGTTATCATTTGGCGTTAATACTCCATAACACATGATAACTCATCACTAACATATGTATACGTATTAGCTTAACATCCAAATAACTTGTGATTCATGGACACAAAAACTTGAAAAAGTAATACATGTTAATATCGTCATCAAGCATCATGAAATCTAGCCAAACACATGACAATATGGACACCTAAATAGATATCCCATATCAAGAGTGACTTAATGTTATCAAACAAATCGCATATAGATATATATGTAGGTATGTAATCGGCCATCTTTATAACTATATATACACAACACCTTAACATGAATGCCTAGATTATTATAATCGCTTTCTAGTAAACACATAATCGGCCACCTGTACCCACCCATGTCCACAACCTCATGCTTATTTCCGCACAAATATCTTGGACAAACTCACATCTACACATATCTATACACACACGCGTACATATATGAATGAAAGGTCAATATCTTTGTCATTCCCTTATACCCATTTGATCATACATAAACATTCCCTAGAGAGATATACTTCCTTGATTTGGAAAACAACAAACATTCCCCCTCTCCATTGTTATTCTCAGCCGATAGCAAACAAACAAGAACTCCATGGGTCACTTTCAGCTAAGGTGTCCATTCCTTGCACCAAATAGGAAAGTAAACTCCTATGACACTCACCTCTCATCCTTCCTCTCTTTCCCCTTCGGCCGATTGTGACACCTACACAAATCTTTGTCAAACATTATGGAATTTGTCTTCATTCATGCATACATGACACAATAGGACAAGATAACCACCTTTGCATACAATTAGGCCCTAAACATACTTATACCCTCTCCCTAGGACATGATACTTGCCTAAACTAGAAGATCTTGGTGCTCAGTATAATCAGCCGAAGCCTGCAACAACAATTATATCAAGTCCCTTTCACAGATATGGTCATATCTTGAAAACAATTAGAAATGACAACCTATCCTTAACATGTTCCTAGACAACTATTCATTCCTCTTATACCTATGAAAACTATTGGCCGAATAAAGGACAAGATGATTCATCATTATCATTCAAACTATTACCAAAATGGTTAACACCTTTATACACTAACATCATTCCCGAAGGTGCCGATGATTTCGTGGTTTATTGCGATGCTTCTCATCAAGGTCTTGGATGTGTACTCATGCATAAGAATAAGGTTATCACTTATGCACCTGGCCATCTCAAAGTCCATGAGAAGAATTACACCACTCATGACCTAGAGTTAGGTGCAGTAATCTTTGCCCTCAAGATTTGGAGGCACTATCTTTATGGCACCAAGTGCACGATTTTCACCGATCACAAGAGCTTGCAACACATCTTCAATCAGAAGGATTTCAATATGCGGTAATGCAGATGGGTTGAATTGTTGAATGACTATGATTGTGAGATCAAGTACCATCTGGGAGAGGCCAATGTCGTGGCTGACGCCTTGAGAACAAGTCAAGTCTTTGCGTATGCGTGCGCTAGGATTGACCATCCATGCGAACCTCACTACCCGTATTTGCGAAGCTCAACATGAAGCTCTAAAGGGTGAGAACCTGAATGATGAGTCTTTATTCAAGATGGTTAATCTTTTGGAACCAAGATCTGACGACACGGTTTATTTCGCGAATTGGGTCTGGGTGCCACATTTTGGCGGTTCACGCGATTTAATTCTTGAGGAGGCCCATAAGTCTAAGTACTCGGTTCATCCTGGAGCCAACAAAATGTATAAATACGTGAAGGAATTCTACTGGTGGCCCAACCTTAAGGGTGAAATTGCAACATACGTTAGCCGATGCCTTACTTGTTCGAAGGCCAAAGCTGAGTATCAGAAGCCGTCCTGCCTGTTGAAGCAACTCGGGATTCCCGTTTGGAAATGGGAACAAATCTCTATGGATTTCATCACTAAGCTGCTTAAGACATCCAGTGGTAACAATACGATTTGGGTAATTGTTGATCGATTAACCAAGTCTGGACATTTCCTGCCAATCAAGGAAACTGACAAGTTGGAGAAAAATTGTCAAGCTGTATATCAAGGAAATTGTGACTAGGCATGGTGTACCTGTCTCAATCATTTTTGACCATGACAGTCGATTCACGTCTCGATTCTGACAAACCCTTATGGAGGCACTCGTTTGGACATGAGTACAGCCTATCACCCTCAAACCGATGGCCAGAGAGAGCAGACTATCCAAACTCTAGAGGACATGATCCGTGCTTGCGTAATCAATTTTGGTGGAAATTGGGATTCTCATTTGTCATTGATTGAATGCTCCTACAACGACTATCATACTAGCAACAAGGCTGCCCCATTTGAAGCCTTATATGGTCGTAAGTGTAGATCTCCTTTGTGTTGGGCGGAAGTTGGAGACAAATGTTTGACTGGCCCCGAGCTAATTCATGAAACAACCGACAAGATCTTTCAAATCCATGAACATTTGAAAGTTGCTTGACATCGTCCAAAGAGCTATGCTGATCGCCGTCGCAAACCACTTGAATTTCAGGTTGGCGATAGCGTACTCTTAAAAGTCTCACTGTTGGGTCTGCTGACCTGGAGAAGAACAGATGATTAGAAAGCCAAAATATTCTATCTTTTGATCCTTTGAATAAAACAGTTGTTACAAGAAGCTTTCCCTAAAAGACTGTTGACCCTAACAACTGCTACATCAAACAACTGATAAAGACAACTGCTGCTGCTGAAAGGTCTGCTGAACAAACGACTGATAGACAAAAGTCTGATGAAGAAACAACTGCTGATCAAGTACTGAAGAACAAAGGTCTGTTGAACCAACATCACTTTGGTTCAACAGATGATAGAGACCATCAGAGCTTCCCTTTACAGTGTTTTGTATTATCAGAGTTTTCAATGTAACAGTAGTTTTAGTTAGCAGATGTTTAAAGTTGTTAGTCAGTTAGAGGTCGCTGTCTTAGGTGACGTCAGCAGTGATCTTCAGAGGTTTAGTTTAGTCTATAAATAGAACAGTGAATGTACTGTTCTATTCATCACTCGTCATTCTCTTAAGACAAACATTCTCTGAATGATCAGGCTGAGGGGGAGTTTATTGTACAAATGTAATCTTTCAACTTAATGAAAGCATTCGATTAAAAACAATTATTCTCCATGTTTTGATTTATAGTTTATCTTTCCGCTGCACTTTCCATTTATATCTCACTTCACTTATTTCATATTTGTCTAAACAATCAAAACAAACAAACTCAGATCCTAACAATTGGTATCAGAGCATGGTCAATTAAATTCGATCTAACAAATCAATATAATATAAACAGATCAGCTCACAATTATTGATATCGTTTGTTTGTCGGATTGAAAACAGAGTAATAGTTTATTTTCGTTTCAACCGTTAGTAAACAGATTTTGTTTTCGAAAAATCAGAGAATGACTTCACTTAATCAAGATCCACACAACACTGGCACTAGCAACAAGCCTCCGATGCTTGTTAGGTCAGAGTACACATCTGGCAGCGTCGGGTGGCTCATGTGTTAGCACAACAGAACACAGGGTGCTGGAAATCGGTAGTATTTGGACCACATGTTCCAATGGTACCGAGTGCCAAGGATCCAAAGATCCAAGTACCAAAGAGTGTTGAGAACTACTCAGAGCAAGATTTTCAAAAAATCGAGTTAGATGCCAAGGCTTTTAGCATAGTAGCCATGGCACTACCGAATGATATCTATGCCGGACTCTTGCACTGCAATAGTGCTAAAGAATTATGGGATGCTCTTAAAGAGCAGTTCGGGGGAACTGAAGATGTGATTGAAAACAACCGTGAAATACTTAACCAACAATATGAAACGTTTAGTCACATAAAGGGAGAGTCATTAACACAACAGTTTGAAAGGTTTAATTGTCTGATTAGTGAACTAAAACTGGTTGGTCTAACTTTTCCTAATTCAACCTTGAATCATAGGTTTCTTAGATCACTTCAGGACAAATGGGACACTATAGCTATAGTCATGAGAAACTCTATCGGATTTAAAGACCTGACCCTGACCCAGCTTCATGGTAAGCTCCTGACTTATGAAAGGGAGCTTAACCAGAAAAAGAAGCTCCAGGACTCTGGAAAAGTGTTTGATGACTATGTATTTGGAAATACAGCACTTTTGGGCCAAGAGGAGGGTTCTGGAAGTAGTAAGGATCAGGGTTATGATCATTACATTGATATAACCACTGGTTTTAACAATAATTCTTACTCATCACCCAACTATGCTTTTGCAGCAAGTGGTGATATCCAGGCATCTGATAATTCATCTTTTGTGTACAATGACCTTCAATATATTGATCCCTTGGACTTAGAAGAAATGGACATCTTGCATCAGGTTGCCCTGCTTAGTATTAGAACCAATAACTTCTATAAGAAAACTGGCAGGAGGTACCCAGGTTTACATGGTGGGTCAAAGGTGGGGTTGGATAAATCAAAGATCAAGTGTTACAAGTGTCATAGAATGGGTCACTTTGCTAGGGAATGTAGGAGTCAAAATGGTACCCCTATGATCACCTATCCAAACCAAAGGCCTCAGACCAACACTTATCAAATCATTCCTGTACCAAATGTGCAAAACACTGCTCACTTTGCACAGACCCAAACCACTGTTCCTGTGCACTATGTTCAAACCACTGTTCCTCAGTATCACTATGTCCAAACACCTGTTACTCAGGCACAAGTGCCAATGACTGCTGTTCCACCCTCTGCTCATGCAGAGACCAGTCAAAAAAGTCAACAGAGTTTCTTCACTCAAGGCTTTGTTGATTGGAGTAGTCTACCAGATGAGATAACAGATGATAACATTGCTTTAGTTGCCAATTCTGAAAATAATTTTTGTTTTATGGCACTAGAAACAATTGTTGAAGAGACTGATTCTGAGGGAGTGGTGTCTATGTCTGAAAATGTGACTAATGGTGTTGTTGATGAAGTTGTTTCAGCTGAAGAATCTGAAGTAGAGGTTGTGAATCTCTCAGACCTCTGGGGTAGTGATGATTGTGATTGCCAGTGTAACTGTGCCTTGATGGCTACTGCTAAGGTATCTCCTCAAATCTTAAATGACTTATGCTCAGACAAATGTATTGTGGCATTTGCTAAGATAGAAGAGGTGAATGAAAACTTTAGAAAGAAAATTTTGGAAGATGAAATTCAGTTTGAAAAACTCACTAAAGAGTTAAAATAACAAATAACTGAAAAACAATCTGAAATCAGCAGTTTAAAACATGAAGCAAGCTTAACCAAAGACCAGTTTCAGACTATGATAACCAAATATCATAGTTGTAAAAAGGAGCTTGAGTCCACCCAAGTTGAATGTCAGAAATGGGTGGAATCATCAAAAGGTTTTGAGATGATTGTCAACCAACAATCTAAAAGTCATGTGAAATTTGGCTTTGGTTATCAAGAAACCACTGCTCAAAGTTCACAAACCACTGACAAAAAGGAACCACAGTTGGTTGAAATCATCCCAACCAATTCAAAAGGTCAAGAAATCAAGGTTACTGAACCCAATGGCAAGAAAATCATTCTTGAAAAGTTGGAAGGTACACCCTCATTTGATGAAATTGAAAAATATAAATTCAAACCAACCTGGTCAGATGAGTGTGAAGTCCTTGAAAATTTTAAACCAATGACCTTCAAAACCCCTGATGGTAAAAAGGCACCACAGGCCAAAGTTATCCTTTTGAGAGATCTTCTAACAGATGATCAAACATCTGTTGAAAAGAAGAAAGGAAAAGGGAAAGCCAAAGATAACTTGTTTTGTGATTTTTGTGAAAAGAACCATGTCACCAAAAACTGTTTTCTTCTAAAAGCATATGACATCAACAAAGCAACAAGTTTAAGTGATTCTAAAACTAATGAATGTTTAATCTGTAAGAAAAAGAATCACAAAACAAAAGAGTGCCTGTATCTCAAAAATTTTGATGAAAAGATAAAAGAGTACAAGGCTAAAACTCTTGAAAGTCAAGTGGTGAGTACTCCAAAAGGAAAACCCAAACAGACTTTTGAACCAGTCCAAACAGCTGTTACCAAAAGTCTGAACAAAAACTCTGCTCCCAGAGATGTTCAGGTAACAGATGTTCCACCAGCTACCAGACTACCAAGAGGATATGGACAACCCACTTGTCATCGTCTGCCACATGTTTATGAAGAGCCCAAAAGGCCTTCAAAACCAAAAGTGAACAGACATCCTCATGGTTTTCAACATCTGACAGGAAGTGATCAAACATCTGTTGGACCAAGTGTTGACATACAAGCACTGGCAAATGGTCAACTACAGTTGTTGAACCTAGTCCAAAAGCTAGTTCAAACCACTGATCATTCTCCTCAACTTAAGGCTGAGACATCTAAGAACCCATCCAAAGCCAATTTGGCTTTGGACACTCACCAAAACTAAACTCTTTACTGATGTGCAGGGAGCTTCTGCTTGCTTAGATAGTTTATGGTATGTAGATAGTGGAGGCTCAAGGCACATGACAGGATGTAGAGCCCTTCTTCTGGACTTTCTTGCACATGGAGTGGGTGATATATCCTTTGGTAATGATTCTAAAGGTAAAGTGTTGGGTTCTGGAACTGTCCAAGCAGGGAGGCTTAAGTTTGAAATGTTAATCTGATAGACAATCTAAAATTTAATCTACTTAGTGTATCACAAATGAGTGACAAATGATATGGGTCATTCTTCACTAAGCAAACATGTAAGATTGTTGGCCCAGAGGCTGTTGAAAAGATTAACACCATCATTGCTGAGAGTAAAGCACAACTTGTTGCTCATAGAAGTGGCAATGTGTATGTAGTTGATATGTTGAAGGATAAGCCTATGACAAATGTCTGTTTGTTCTCTGCTGCCTCTACCAAAGAGACAGAATTGTGGCATAGGAGACTTGGTCACACCAACCTTCAAACTATCAACTCTCTCTCCAAACAAAACCTTGTCAGAGGTTTGCCACCAAAAGAATTCAAATGTGATGAGCATTGTGTTTCCTGCCTAAAGGGAAAACAACATAAAAGCTCTTACAAATCAATTGATGAGTCCAAAACTAGTCAGTGTTTACAATTATTGCACATGGACTTGTTTGGCCCAGTTAAAATCATGAGTCTAAGAAGAAAGAGATTTTGTCCTGTCATAGTTGATGATTTTTCTAGGTTTACATGGACTTACTTTTTACATTCTAAGGATGAGACTGCAGGTATTTTGAAGGACTTTGTCACCAAAGTTGAAAAACAATATGACTTGCCAGTAAAAGTCTTTAGAAGTGACAATGGAACAGAGTTTAAAAATAAGGAGTTGGATGATTTCTGTGTGTCAAAAGGGATTGTAAGGCAGTACAGTATCCCAAGAACACTAGAGCAAAATGGGGTGGTTGAGAGAAAGAACAGAACTCTCATTGAAGCTGCAAGAACAATGCTAGCAGATTCTGGTTTGCCACTGTCCTTCTGGGTAGAAGCTGTAAACACTGCTTGCTATGTTCAAAACAGAGTTTTAATCAACCCAAGACATCAAAAGACTGCTTATGAAATTTTGTTCAAAATCAAACCACTGATCTCATTTTTCAAAGTCTTTGGCTGCCCATGTTTCATTTTAAATCTTAAAGATTCCATTTCAAAATTTGCAGCCAAAGTAGATAGTGGGTATTTTCTGGGGTATTCTTCTACTGCCAAGGCCTATAAAGTGTTTAACACAAGGACCAAGACAATAGAAGAAACTCTGAATGTGAAGTTCAATGAACTTTCGTCTCTAAAAATCCCAGCAAACCCTGCTGGGTTATTTGATTTGGATAAATTCAAATTTGAAGATATTACTGTCAAAACTAACAGTGCAGGTACTCCACAATCTCCACAACAAGACTACAGAATGGATGTTGTGATTCCAGATCACTATAAAGTCTATCCTGTATCAGAGGAAGCAGTAGTTCAAAACAACTGTCAAAACTCTGTCACAGCCGAGTCAGCCACTGTTGGCCAGTCCTATCCTCAAACCACCGATTCACCCATTTTATCCACTGCTCAATCATCTGTTGACAAAAGTCAATCATCTGTTGACAATAGTCAAACATCTGTTGACAAAAGTCAGTCCAATTTTACACCACTTGGACCCATTCATCCACCTCCATTCCAAACATCTGTTGACACTACAAAAGTGCAAACAGATGTTATGTCAACAGAGTCACCAAACCTCTGTCCTTCACCTCAAAATGCCATCATACCATATCAGGGAGATCTAATCTACCTAAGAGCTCATCCACCAGATCAAATCATTGGCAACATCAGAGAAGGTGTGCTCACAAGGAGTCAATCCTCAAATATCTGTCTTTTTGCAGGCTTTCTTTCCCTTACACAACCTGTCAAGTACCAAGAGGCACTGAAAGACAACAGTTGGGTGGAATCCATGCAAGAAGAGCTCCTTCAGTTCAAAAGACAACAAGTATGGGAACTTGTACCACTGCCTAAGGATGTTTGTCCAATTGGCACAAAGTGGGTCTTCAAAAACAAAACTGATGAAAGGGGTATAGTTGTCAAGAACAAGGCCAGGCTAGTGGTTCAAGGCTTCAGACAAGAAGAAGGAATAGACTATGATGAAACCTTTGCCCCTGTAGCAAGGTTAGAAGCTATCAGACTGTTCCTAGCCTTTGCTGTCAACCACAACATCAAGGTGTATTAGATGGACATCAAATGTGCCTTCCTATATGGCAAAATTCAGGAGGAGGTCTATGTATGTCAACCACCTGGTTTTGAAGACACATTCCATCCTGAATATGTCTACAAGCTTAATAAAGCCTTGTATGGACTAAAACAAGCACCAAGATCCTGGTATGAAACTCTCTCCACTTTTCTCTTATCCATTGGTTTCACAAGAGGTAAAATTGATAAAACCTTATTTTTAAAATGGAAAGGGAAAGACTTAATGATTGTTCAAATATATGTGGATGATATCATTTTTGGATCCACATGTAACAAAATGTGTGAGGAGTTTAGGGAACTCATGACAGCAGAGTTTGAAATGAGTGCTATGGGTGAACTTTAGTGCTTCCTTGGTCTCCAAGTGAAGCAACTGCAAAATGGCACATTCATTCATCAAAATAAATATGTGAAAAACTTGTTAACCAAATTTGAGATGAATGATTGTAAGCCATGTAGTACACCTATGAGCACAGTTAAGCCACTCACTGATGATGACAAGGATGAACTGCTTGGTCAAACACACTACAGATGCATGATTGGGTCTTTATTGTACTTAACAGCATCCAGGCCAGACATTATGTTTGCAACCTGTGTTTGTGCAAGATCCCAGGCTTCACCTAGAAAGTCAAACCTTATTGCTGTGAAAAGGATATTTAGATACCTAAAAGGTGCTCCGACATTTGGTATCTGGTATCCTGCTAATGGAAACATTTAGCTTTCAGGTTATTCAGACAGTGATTTTGCTGGCTGCCACACCACAAGGAAGTCCACATCTGGAGGGTGCCAGTTTCTAGGGAATGCCTTAGTATCATGGCAAAGCAAAAAGCAAGCAGCTGTTTCAACTTCAACAGCTGAGGCTGAATATATTGCTGCTGCAAGCTGTACAGCCCAACTCATGTGGCTTCAAAATCAACTACTGGATTTTGGGATAACTGCACTAAGGACTCCACTCATGTTGGATAGTCAAGCTGCTGAAAATATCATCAAGAATCCAGTCTCTCATTCAACCACAAAGCACATAGACATCAGACATCATTTTGTCAGAGATAGCTATGAAAAAGGTTTGATTACTCTGCACCATGTTCCAACAGAGGATCAGTTGGCAGATGTGTTGACAAAAGCTTTAGACACATCTACCTTCACAAATCTGATCTCTCGAATTGGAATGTTAAACATGGATTAAAACAACAAAAATGTTTTCAATAAAAACATTAAAATGTTTTCTGAAAATCAATTTTCCTTAAAAATAGCTCTTTTTGTTGAAAAATCTGTTTTAAACCACTGATCAGATAAAACAACCACTGTTTCATTCAATCCACTGTTGGTTGAAAAATCTGTTTCAAACATCTGATCAGATAAAACAACTGTTACTCCATCAGTCTTTTGGTTAAACAACAGAGGTTGGCAACAGACTTTTACCAAAACAGCTGTATGCCACCAGATGTTTAAACCATCAGATGTTTGCCACGTCTGCTCTCAAAAGCAGAGTTTTGCCACATCAGCGGTTTCAACAGAGGCTATAAAACCCTGTTTTTCCCCCAACAGCAGTTTTACTGTCTCATTGTATTCAAAAATACTAAAACCGCCTTCATCTTCCTCAAAACCCTCAATCAAATTTCAGTCATTTTCACACTCGAAATCCATTACAATGGATCTTCAAACAAAAGCCACCCACAATTTCCTACCATATCTGGTTAAAACAGAAGATAACGTACCATTCCATTCCACCATTGACATCATTAATAATTCAAAATACAAAAACATCCTAACTGCTAATGCTCCCATCCATCTCGAAACACTCCAAGAATTTTGGGCTAACGCTGAAGTCTTGTTTCCAGACAAAAAAGCCTACTTCCATTATTTCAAAAATTGGAGCCACCAGCATCGCCATTACACCTGAACTCATATCCACAACCTTCTCCCTCAATGACTTGTCAGGTAAGGAATCCTTTCCTAAAACAGAGCTTCACACAGAGTTTCAGGAAAGAGGGTATGATGCTTAGATGACTGGATCAACATTATTTAAAAAGTTTTTTCCTCCAGTCATGAAATTTTTCTTCCATACTCTCCTTCTCTGTGCCTCGGCTAAGACCACATCCGTTAATGAAATCCCATTAAGGATTCAATACTTGGGGTATGCTATGTTGTCAGACTCTGACTTCAATCTTTCCCAGGGATTGTTTTTGGACTTAGTTTCTAATGTGAAAGCCATAAAATCTGGCTCAAACAATGCTTTTCTACTCTACCCAAGAATTTTAAGTGTAATCCTTCAAAAGGTTTTACCAACAAATGATTTTCAAAAGGGTGAGTCTTTTAAAATGAAAAGTTTAACTGATGAAACTTTCACAAAAATGCTGGGTTCTTCAACCCAAGAAAAAGTGTCAAAAGTGTCCAAAGTTTCAAAAACACAAACAAAGAGGACAAAGACAACAACTGTTGTTCAAACCTCTGTTGTTGAGCCCAATGCTCCTGGTGATCATGGCACTTCATCCAGTGCTGTGAAACCCAAACCAGCCACCAAAAGAAAACGTCCATCTTCTAAAACCACCTCCACACCCAAAAAGGGACTTCTGGAAGATGAGATACCAGAAGCTAACCCTGTTGCATCACCAAAGCAACCTGAAACCACTGTTGTTACTTCCTCACAACAGATGGAGATATCTCAACCCAAACAAACTCCTCAAGAATCCTCACAAAAGGAACTTGTTGTAAGCCAAAGGGAACCACATACTGAAGCATATGAGTCACTTGATCATATGTTTACAAGTCCATCTCCCAGGGCTAACTCTCTTCTTACTCCTCCCACTTCACCACAACATGTCCCACAAACCATGCAACCTCTGTTTGAGGCAATTGATAAAACTCAGGATAATCCCAGTTCCTCTCCTTCACCTGTCACAGAGAGTATACCTCCACAAGTGACTGGGCCTGAGAAAAATCAATCTGTCAACCCACAAACAGATGAGGAGGTTACACTTCCAAAGTTAAATGTAACTCTTGGTGAGTTTTCAAGTGAAGCAGCCACTACTGATGTAGAGACCATTGTCTCACAACAGGACAGTGGTTACATAGCTAAGACTTCCTTGAAGGCAACAACTGATGAGGCCACAATTGTGTCCCCAAAATCAGTTGGAAGTCCCCAGAACCAAGACCAAGGGGCATCTGGTTCTCATTCCATGGACTCACCTCCTAGGACTGAACCAGGTAAAACTACCACTGGTGGGAATTCAGATGATCCTATTAACTTAGGTGATGGATTAAAACTCCAAGAATTGACGGATAGAGTTCAAACCATTGAAACCTCTGTTGCTGACATCAAAACAGATGTCAAGTCAATATTGGAAACTTTGGCAAACTTTACCAAGAGTCAACCATCCACCTCTGATATTGCTAATGAGCTATGGAAATCTGTTTCCCCCATCATCATAGCTCATAGAAAATTAGCAGATCAGACACAAGAGACTTACATAAACTTGATCAGAAATATGGTGGATGCCAGGTTTAATAACACCAAGGCTGATATCAAGGTGATCAAAGACCATTTGCTGAAGACTACTGGCTCTGCCCCTACCACAATCCTCAGAGATGAAGATGATGATGAATTCACAGCTGATGATGCCAAAAAGGGGGAGAGTGGCAGAGATAGGTTGCCAAAACTGAATCCATTTGGTGCTCCACCCTCTCAAAAGGGTAAACCACCTGCTGAAAAACCAGAGTCTACCAAATCAGCACCACAAAAACAACAACAACAACCAAGTGCTAAAACCTCTGCTGCTACTGAACCAGCCAAAACCAGCAAAGCAAAGGAAGTTGATACCTCTGCCAATGAAAAGGCTGATAAGGCTGCTGAAGACAAGCTTAAAAGGGCTGACACTTTGGAAGTTAAAGCAGAGAGGTTAATTCAGCTAAAGAAGGAACAACAGCAAGAAGTAGAAGATGTGAGTTCCTCAAAAAGAAAGAAAATCTCAGCAAAACATACAAGGAAACCACCATCTAAACTACCTTCTGAAACCACTGATGCTGAAACCCTGTTACCACAACCACAACCACTGCCACCAAAACCACTGCCACCACAACCACTGCTACCAAAACCACTGAAACCAAAACCACTGCCACCAAAACATCTGTTCCAACCAAACCAATCACTACACAATCAACTACCAAACCAACAACCAAACCAACCACAACACAACCAAAAACCCAAACATCTGCTGGTTCTACAAAAGGACCAACAGAGGTTAACCCAACCACTGCTACATCTTCACCTTCACCAAAGATCTTGTACAGCAGAAAAAGGAAATCTACCTTTGTTGTACAAGATGAAAACATTCACACCACACCACCTAACACCCCAATCACACAATCCACACCTGTTCAAGCCATTCCACTCTCATCATATTCACCACACACTTCACAGTTCAGATCACACAGACCACCACCAACCATCACACCATTGGCTGAGAAGTATCCCCTTGAACTTGATTTACTCAAGGGGGAACTTCAATCCTTCTATAATACTGATCAGCCATCAGAAAGATCCTTCCCTTCTCTTAAAGATTTTCCTGTTCCTCTCAACATTGATACATATCTGAAGTACAAGAGTGAATAGGCAGATGCCATCATAAAAGAGAAGTGCAAAGGGAAGGATGACAGGAGTGCTCAGGGCATCCATTCAGCAGAGCTTAGCAAATTGAGAAGGATTGAATATTTTGCTAAGACCCTGAGCAACTCCATGTCCCCCATGCCTCTCAGCAAAGATATGGAAAAAGAGGTTAGGGATTCTCTTCTAGAACAGATCTTGGCCACCATGCCTTACAAAGCAAACAAGAAACAGTTTGCAGGCTGGACCACCCATGCACTTAGAGAAGAATTGATCAGGATTGAAGACATGGCCAAGAATCCTCCATCAAAGGTCTCTGCCCCTGATTTCAGCAAAGGGAGAGATCCAGCTAGAGCTCTCAAGTTTAAAAGGATGAGACAAGAGATAGTAGCTGCTAAGTATGGAGAAATGAGGTCTGTGGCAAGATGGTCTGAAATCAGATTAATTGAAACTTATAAGAAGCTGGAAGAGAATAGAAAGACAGACCCTACCTTACCAAGAAAACCTATCTATCATGATGAGCCCAAGAGATCTCTACAGGCCTTTAGTCTTGACAGCCTACTGGATACTTCTGATCTCTCTATTGCTGCTAGAAGACAGTTCAAAAAGCAGAAGGAGATGACAGAAGAAGAATAAAAACAGTTTGCTGATACATTTGTAAAAGAGGGTCTCATTAACCAAATTCGATATTTCTCTGATCCAACCACAGAGAGATTCAGAGAACTCATAGGAAGACCTCCATCTCCAAACTCATCAAAAATAAAGATGCATCCCAGCCATTCCTCTGATTCTAAAATTCTAAAATGGAAGTCAAACAAAGACACCCATGAATTGACATTGCTCAGATCAGATGGAAGAATTCAGAAGCTCAGCATGGATGATGCACCTGGCCTGTGTGCTGAAGATCTTCAAACACTGCTGAATTTAGAGATGGAAAGAGATGCTGAAGACCTATTCTCTTTGAGCTTTGAATTACAACTCAAAGGTCAGATAAGAGAAAGTCTGATGAGGAATAAAGATCAAGAATAAAGCTGAGTTTTGGCATCATCTGTTCTAGGGGGAGATTGTTGGGTCTGCTGACCTGGAGAAGAACAGATGATTAGAAAGCAAAAATATTCTATCCTTTGATCCTTTGAATAAAACAGTTGTTACAAGAAGCTTTCCCCAAAAGACTGTTGACCCTAACAACTGCTACATCAAACAACTGATAAAGACAACTGCTGATGCTGAAAGGTCTGCTGAACAAACGACTGATAGACAAAAGTCTGATGAAGAAACAACTGCTGATCAAGTACTGAAGAACAAAGGTCTGTTGAACCAACAACACTTTGGTTCAACAGATGATAGAGACCATCAGAGCTTTCCTTTACAGTGTTTTGTATTATCAGAGTTTTCAATGTAACAGTAGTTTTAGTTAGCAGATGTTTAAAGTTGTTAGTCAGTTAGAGGTCGCTGTCTTAGGTGACGTCAGCAGTGATCATCAGAGGTTTAGTTTAGTCTATAAATAGAACAGTGAATGTACTGTTCTATTCATCACTCGTCATTCTCTTAAGACAAACTTTCTCTGAGTGATCAGGCTGAGGGGGAGTTTATTGTACAATTGTAATCTTTCAACTTAATGAAAGCATTCGATTAAAAACAATTATTCTCCGTTTTTTGATTTATAGTTTATCTTTCCACTGCACTTTCCATTTATATCTCACTTCACTTATTTCATATTTGTCTAAACAATCAAAACAAACAAACTCAGATCCTAACACTCTCCTTGGAAATGTGTACCATGGTTTGGCAAATGTGGGAAGCTTAACCCCCGATACATAGGTCCATTTGAAATACTTGCTAGGATTAGTCCCGTGGCATACAAGCTCAAGTTACCCGAGGAGCTCAGTGGTGTTCATGACACGTTCCACGTATCCAACCTAAAGAAGTGTTTATCTGATGAATCGTTGATCATTCCTCCCGAAGATATTCACATCGACAATCAACTCTTGAGGAGCCAATCGAAGTGACGGATTGGAAAGTCCAGAAATTGAGAAGGAGTCGTGCAAAACTTGTCAAAGTAAGATGGAATGCAAAACGCGAACCAGAATTTACATAGGAACGTGAAGACCAGTTGAGACGAAAGTATACTGCGCTCTTTCCAAAGACGGTTGAGACCCGTAAGTCAACTCGATTTCCCGGACAAAATTCCAAAAACAAGGGGAGAATGTAACACCAGTCAATGATCCATGTCAATCTCCGTACGCATTTTACTTATTATTGTTATTTCATGTGCATAACTAGACATTTTGCACGCACTATATCCCCCCCCCAGTCTGGTAAAGCATGAATTATTGAGAAAACTCGATAAATTACCTCTTTATGCGTACAACACCCGGACTATACAAGACAGTTGGCGTTGAACAGTCAAGCCAACCACACGCTCAGCAGAGAGCAACTGTATACCCGATTAACACATAAGCACAAAAATAACAATACACATGACATTATTCAAGTGAAAAGTTACACAATTCACTCAATCCCGAACATTCACAAAGTGTTGTGAGGTTACCATCCACACAAAATCATAAAACACTCCCGAAGAACAAACATATGTTATCATTTGGCGTTAATACTCCATAACACATGATAAATCCTCACAAACCTATGTATACGTATTAGCTTAACATATGTATACGGTCGTATTCTCCATATACGATATGCTAAGAGTTCAAATTTCTTATTATTATTCTTATTATAATTTCTATTAATATGTTCGTGACCCAAACATATTATGATCTTAATAAATTCATACTCGAATGTTCCTGTGCCTGTGACGTTCATAATTATGTTTGCAACCATAATTACTATTCCACCTCACCTAACATTCGAGTATTTGTTTATTTTAATCACAATAGGTATGTGTCCTTCACACATTATTCTATTATTCTGATCTTTATTATCTCTTCGATTCGGAATTACATTATTCTGGAAGAAAACATCTTGATCTGAGTCTAACAAAATAGACTTTCAATCTTTCGAATTTATTTCACGGAGATGAAACTTATTCTTGAATGTTTCGAATTCAAAGAGTATTCAATATAAAATTCATTCTGTTAATCATTCTGACTTTCTCGAATCATAAGATTATAATGCTTTTCATATTATTGCTCAATCGATTGAGAAAGAATTCGGTCTCTTTAATTAGATAGATTCTAAAATATTCTTGTCACGAGATATCGGGATAACAATATTTCTATTTAGAATATTATTCTTATTTTTGGAAAATATAGAAAGTAATACATAGCTGGGATTTCTATATATACACAAGATGTAAGTGCATTATTCATGTATGTCCCTAGCTAGTGATCCGGTACAGAATGTCAAAGGTTCAGATAATCAGAAAACAACCAAGACATAGAAGAATGTTGATAACTCAAAGACCCATTCGACTAGTCGGGAGGTCGAATGGAGTTTATCATAGGTCGAACGTAGACTGAATGATAGAAAAGGCTTCATTCGAACCCACGAGGGGTCGAATGAACCCATTCGACCTATGCAAGGGTCGAATGGAATGCCTATAAATAGGAAAAAGTTAGTTATTTTAGAGTGAGTTAATCACTTTGAGCTTTTCCCAGTTTTTGTGTGTGTGATATTCTCTGTATTAGGTCTAGGTTTTGATCTGTAATTGTTCAAATTTGATCTAATACATGAGTAAAGTTATGGAAATTACTCAGTGATTCATTATCTGTTTTCATCACGATCGTTACTGTTTATTTCTATATCATTTTTCACAATCGGAGGGGATTCCGCACCCTACGGTTGGTATTCGTGAGATCACGGTTCGTGATTATGATCCTAAAACGAATTCTCAAGTGGTATCAGAGCGAAGGCTCAATTTCACGATTGCAAACTGATCTGAATTGATGAAAGCAGATTAAAATTCTAGTTTTAAAGATCGAAACCCTAGAAATTTTGAAGCTTTTCATAAAAATATGGTTTTTGATTGGATTGGAGTTGAATTTGATGTTATTTTCAAAAATTCTTTCACAAATGCTTGTCTAAATTCAATTCCGAACAAAACCTATCAAATTTGATTACATTTGGTGAAAATTTTGTCAAAAACAGATCTGATTCGTGTTCTTGAGGTTGAAGATGATGAACAGACCTGAAAAGGTCGAATGAGAGCATCGAGAGGTCGAACCTTGAGTGATTTAGGTCGAATCAACTTGTTTTAGGTCGAACCAAGTGTGTTTTTAGGTCAAATCAGATTTTTTCAGAGTGAGTTGTTTTTCATTCGACCTTTTCTAGTTCATTTGACCTTACGGGAGGTCGAACGAAGATTTCATCAGGTCGAACCAAGTATCTGATTTTAAATAATTTTCATTCTCGAGGTCGAATTAATTCTGATTTTCATTTGACCCTTTTGAAAAATGACAAATCCGTGTTTTTATCTTGTGTCAAGAAGTGAAGATCAGATAAAAGCTGCAATACGACAAAAGCAAACATGGGGGCAAGTTGTTGCATCTACAATTCAACAATCTGTTACACGACCTATTGTTGATTATTATGGTAACTTGATAGTTCCAGCTGTGCAACCAACTGATAAAATTGTTAAAAGTAATGTTGTGTGTCTTGTCAAACAAATGGAAAATGATGATTCAAATGTATTGTCAAAGAGTGATTTGAGTTCCGATACGAGTTCAGAACTGAGTGAATCAAGAGGAAGTGATACATCAATTGTTGTGTAAATTCTGAAAATGGTTGTAGAGGATGTTATTTGACACGAAAACAGGATTATATGATCATACAAGTTACAAAACCAGGTGCGGAAACCCTAGCTTTGAACAAACTGATGTAAACTCAAATCAAAACACAATCAAAGTCATTTTCAATACTTTTCATAGATTAACACATTCATAAAGTTGATTACAATCTCAAAACAGTTAATCTAACACACACACACAAACTCTCTCAAACTCTCCTGGAACAACACTTCAAAACACACACACCTAATGACTCCGTTAAACTTACAAAATCACAAAATCTATATATAGGCACTGCACATTCGCCCATTGTGAATGGTCGAATGTGTGGCTTTTCCACATTCGCCCATTTACATGGTCGAATGTATTGAGAATCCGGTTATGGACCGAACTCGCGGATCGATTACGCATAAACAACTCGGTTTCAGACGGGATGTTCGAGACGAGACAGAAATATACGATAACAACGTCATCACAGATTCGTATTAATACAGAAACTGTTACAGACACTGTCATCAGTAGGATAAACATCAATCTCGTGGCCGGGGGAGGTCGGGCATGACCTCCCCCTTCAGAGCATTCAAAGCATAAACTCAAATCACCAAATGAATACAAACACATGAGATTGCTATTTATAGTCCAAAACACCAGTTCCACGTTCGCCCCTTTTTGATGGTCGAATGTGGAGTATTTCCACATTCGCCCATTTGTGTTGGTCGAATGTGGAAAACTTCCACATTCGCCCATTAGTGTTTAGGTCGAACCTGGCTCAGTGTTTTGTCCTATATTTACAAATGCGTCAGATCCATAAAATGCCCTTATGGATCACCACAATCTCATGTAACACTATACCTAGACTCAACCCTAGTCTATTCGACAGTGACGTCCACAGAAAGTGCATCAACAATGGTTTAGAGAATGGTAATAATTCAGATGCTGAGGTAAAAATCTAATGTTGATTGTGTTAATTGTTCTGATTGTATCAAGTTGAAAATTGAAATGATAAAACTTCTTGATGACAAACAGATATTAGCAAATAAACTTGAAAAATGCCAAAATGAAAATAAAGTTTTTGAAAAGAATGAAAAAGAGTTGTTAAATCAAATTGAATCTTTAAAGCAAGAAATTTTAGAAATTAATAAAAGTTATTCAAAGAATAATCCCACATCAGAGTTGAAAGACACAATATCTTGTGTTGAAGTTTCAAATTCTGAGGTGAAGTCCGATTTTAATCAGAAAAATAAAAGTATGGTAGTCACTTCAGAACCTGATTGTTAAGAGAAAATCATATTCAAATTTCCTGATGGAATGGAAGGATCCTATATGTTGGAAGGACATGACAAATTGATTTTTAATAAAGATTTTTCAATTGACAATATCGAACAATCTTTACTCAAATGTATCTATGTTGATAATGTTGATCTGTTAAGTCAATTCCAAATTCTATTTGGTCATCTTCATTTTGAACCCAGTCCTAACCAACATGAGAATAAAAAAGGATCAGTCTGGGTACAAAAAGAAAAGTCCCATGACAAAAGGATCAAAACCAAACAAATCGAAAGGCAATGATCAGATGAAAAATTCTCATCAAAAGAATTCAAGAAAATTTTCATCTAGATCATATGACTCTTATGATTATTCAT
The DNA here is from genome assembly GCA_032199755.1 of Ambrosia artemisiifolia. Classification (NCBI taxonomy): domain Eukaryota; kingdom Viridiplantae; phylum Streptophyta; class Magnoliopsida; order Asterales; family Asteraceae; genus Ambrosia; species Ambrosia artemisiifolia. The sequence goes on from CM063521.1 coordinate 29,142,524, forward strand.
ATACTTCTCGATTTGATGGTTATTGGGGAAACAACTCACCACAGTATTCTCATGAATATGTTGAATAGAGAAACTGTTTTGTATGTGGTGAAGTTAGACATATTGCTGCTTATTTGTAACGCCCCGAAAACCCGCTTCATTTAAAGACGTTGATGGACGGGATTAATAAAAATGATATTGAGTCAAGAGGTTATAAGTTGGAGGGTGGAAATTGTGAAATACCCAAAGACCATATTAAGAAGGGTTAAATAGGATGAAAACATCATTTGCACACTCTCCGTTCTCTCTCTTTCTCTTGCGATTTTGGCGATTTTTTCCAACTGACCTCGTTTTTTTCGTTTTTTCTTCTTTTTCGTTCAATCTTTCTACAGATTAACGTTGCTGTTACATTGATTATTGATCTAATCAATGGTTCCAGTGATGCAAATGATCAATTCCAGTCATTTGGAAGCTAAACCTCCGGATCCAGTGTCGAGCGATAATGGCGTTTTGGCGCCAAACTCTTCTGCTATCAATTCCGATGCAATTCAACTGCAAAATGTTAATCTAATTGACTCGGAAATGATAATTGATAACAATTCGAATGATGATTCTCCAGTTCAGATGGTGAGGGTTCTCATTTCGAAGAATTCTGATAACCCTGTGTATGCTTGGGTTCCTGATGTGATGTCGAAACATGATGATATCACTTATACTGCTGAAATTGAAGGTATGCTTATTAATTTTCTGAAGAATGATAATGATAATCCGGTTTTTGTTAGATATATGAAATTGTTCCTATCAAAAGCTCTTCATAATCATGTGTTTAAGAAGCATTTCTATATGCTGGTTGGGAGTCTGGGGCTGGTGTTTGATGAGAGTTGTTTGATTCCAGATAAGAGTGACATATGGTTTGATAAGAACTCTGTTAAGTGGCTGACTATTTAACATGAGGGATTCAAAACTCAAATCCCTGTGTTTTCTGATAGTATAAACAGAGAGTACCACAAGGAGTTTAGTGATTTGTTCAGAATATCAGGGTATGTTAAAGAGACTAGTAGTTTCTTTGGGAAGGATAATGCTGTATTGAAGGCTCTTAGTGTTGCTTTTAAAGATTTCTGGATAAAGGAATATGGGGGATTTATAGATTTGTCTTTGATTAGGGGCAAGTATGATTTCACAGACTGCTTGTCTTCTCATACTTTATCAGTCATGTTGAAAAGGAAGATTCAGTATAGGGAGAAAGTTTTATATGATATTCAGAATGTTTTTATTGATGAAACTCTAGGATGTTTAACAGTTGGGGCAGGTAAGAAGTTAAAGCCATTTGTTGAACCTGTTCCTGAACTTGTTATAACTCCTATGGGTAAGAGGATTATTAGTATCTTAAATAAAAGAAAGGGGAATGGTGAAAGTGTTGAGGAGAAGTTTAAGAGGTTTGTTAGAGCAGGCTTCAATATAGGGAAGGTTAATGAACAACCTGACTGTAATAATGGGCCCTGTTTCCATTATGAGACCATTACTATAGAACAAGACTCTATTGTGGATATGGAGAATGACTCTGTTGAGGCTGGTCAGCAAGGGAAGGGGCCTGTTATTAAGACTGTTAGAGAAGTTAAAGAAGGGGAGGTGATTAAGAAGAAGGTGTATGATAGGAAGTCTATGAAGGATATTAGGATGGACTTGATCAGGAAAAGGGAGAAGATTCAGGAACTTTGCAAACCTAAGCCTGTTAAGAATAAGCTCCTGGATCCAAATTATAACCCTCTTGATAAATCCATCCTGGGATCCATTCCATTGTGGAGAAGGTTGTTTTTGATGCTAAGAAAGATGGGAATGGAATCACCCTTAGTAACATTCAGAAGGTGATTTTAGAGAAGCTTCAGGTGATGGAATTGAAGAAGGCTGAGTTGATTAAAAAAGGGTATGTGGAGGAGACCCTCTGGCCCCTGGTATCCATATTGGATACCGATCATCCCACCCCACAAGAGTTGATTAAAAAACAAAAAGAATTTGATGAGAAGCAATTAAAGGCTAAGAAAGAAGAGGCTAGTAGGAAAGAGGGAAAGGGTAATACTTCTTATGCTAAAGTGGTTTCTGGAAAGGACAGGGAAGGTGTGGTAAATTCTATTTCATATATCAAGCCTACTGTCCTGGAGACTGGAGAAAAGTTATTTTGATTAAGAAGGAAGCTGTTGAGGCTATCAGGGAGAAGTATAAAATGTACTTGTATGGGTACTTCATTGGCACAGAATGCTCTTTGGCTTGGGCCAAGTTCCATCTTTTGAAAATGTGGAAGGTGTATGGTCTTGAAGAAGTTACATCAAATGGGAAAGGGATCTTCTACTTCAAGTTTAGAACTGATAAGGGTATTGAGGAGGTGTTGAAGGCAGGGCCATGGACTGTTAGAGCTATTCCCCTTTGTCTAAAAAGGTGGGAAGCTGGTGTGAATTTGGGCAAACCTGAACCTAAATCTGTTCCAATTTGGATTACTGCAAGTGGCATTCCTGCTGAATTATGGAATAAAGATGGTTTATGTGAAATAGGAAGCTGCATAGGTAATCCTATTACTTTTGATGCTGTTACAATTGATAAATGTGCTAAAGGGGACACAACTAACTTTGCTAGAATATTAGTGGACACCCCTGTTTTGGATGTGTTTCCTATTTCTGTGGCTGCCATGTATGTAGGGGAAGAGAATGGTATTGTATCTAAGGTTGATATCAAGATTGAATATCCTAAGATACCTATCAACTGTAGGCATTGTAAAGTCTTTGGACATAAGTTTGAGGATTGTAATATCAGAGAATTAACTGAAGAGGAGAGAGAAGAAAGGCAGAAAAAGGCTGAGGAGTTAAAACAGGATGGGGGGACCTTAGAAAGAAAGTTCAGTTTGACAGTGAAGGGTATCAAGTTGTGGGTAGAAGATCTGTGTTGAGGCCTGTTGTTAATCAACATATTAGAGAGGGACAGGGGAACATGAGTAATGTTAAATTTCAATCAGGAATAAGGGCTGGGAATGGGAAGGAAAATAATATGAATGGTCAAGGGTCCAGTAGTAATGTTGGACAGAACAAGCAAATGAATCAGCAGAGTAGGGGTAATCAGGGTAGGAAACAGCAGGGTGGTGAGACTAGGAAAAATCAGGGAAACAATAAAGGTAAGAATATTGAGGGTGGTATGAAGCCTAATGTTCAGGAATACAGAGTGAAGAATACTGGTAAGAATCAAAATAAAAGTGTGGGAAATGGTAAGAATGGTGGTATTGAAGTGACAAATGCATTTGAGATTTTGGAAGGTTTGACTAATGATGGGGATGGGGATAGTATGTCATCTGCTGAGCAGGTTGGGGGATCCAAGCCTAAAGTGAATAACAATGTCAGGAGAGAGAAGATAATTACTCAGTCTTTGGATGATTATTATAAAGGCATCTCTGAGGAGCAGAAGAAGGAGCTAATGGCTTTCATCAATAATCAAGAAGTCCCTAACAGGGAAGTTAGAAAATCTTGGACTTTTGCTCAATCTAAATTTTTTGCTATTATGAGTAGTAAATATGATTTTGTTGCAGGTATGGCTTGTATAAGGGAGGAATCTGATGATGTTGAAGATGAGGATTCAGAGACAAAAATGATGAATTTTGAGGGGCAGGAGCTGATTTTTAATCATGCTGATGGTGAAGGGCAGAGTCATCTGGATATGGATGATTCTGAACTATTTGATGATTTCCAATGTTAAGAGGTATGTCTTGGAATGTTAGGGGTCTTGAGATCAGACAAGGCCTTGTAAGAAGTCTTATATCTGATCATAGGGTGGGTTTTTGTGGTTTGCTGGAAACACATCTTCCGAAGCCAAAGTTAGATAGTGTTTGCAAAGGTATTTTTGGGAAGTGGTCTTGGGTTTCTAATATTGACTATTGTAGGAATTGGGCTAGAATTGTGGTTGGTTGGGATCCGGAGTTAGTTGAGGTTAAAGTTTTGGACTGTAGTGATCAAGCTATACATAGTTGGATAAGAAAGATTGGGGATGTTGATGGATGTTATTATAGCTTTATCTATTGGCATGTTAGGGGGAAATTGAGGAAGCCTTTATGGCAGGACCTTTTATGCCATAATATGGCCATTGGCAAGAAGCCTTGGGTTGTGTTAGGAGACTTTAACTGCATTTTGGATATTAAAGAAAGAAATGTTGGGCCTTCAACTGTGGACAGTAGTGTTGTTCAATTTAGGGAGTGTGTGGCTGAGTTGGGATTAATGGATTTGGGCAGCAAGGGCTTGTTTTTTACCTGGAATAAGTCCCCAGGGAACCATTTGGGTCTAATGAAGAAGCTTGATAGGGTAATGTGTAATCAGGAGTTTGTGAGCTTGAATGGATTGGCCTATGCTGAATTTTTGCCTTTTTACACATCTGATCATAGCCCTGTTATGATCAACTGGAAGATAGATGAAAGGATAAAGCATAAGCAGTTTAGGTTTTTGAACTATCTTACTAGAAAACCTGAATTTTGTGAGACAGTGGAAAAGTATTGGGGTAAACATGTGGAGGGGTTTAAGTTGTTTTCAGTGGCAACAAAGTTGAAGATGTTGAAGAAACCTTTGAGATTGTTAAACTATCAGCAGGGTAATCTGTTTGTTAAAGTTAAGAAGCTGAAAGAGGAGCTTGGAAATGTTCAGAGGGAAGTGGAGAAAGATCCTTGTAATAAGGATTTGAGGGATGAGGAACATGTATATCTTAGAGCCTATAAGGATGCTGTGATAGATGAGAAATTGTTTTTACAGCAGCAGGCCAAAGTGCATTGGTTGAAGGAGGGGGATGCTAATACTAAGTACTTTCATGATTCTGTGAAGGAGAGGAAAGTGCATAGTAAGATTCTTGAGATTAAGGATGCTAATGGAGTTGTGTATGAAAATGAAAATGTGAGTAAGGCTTTTGTTACTCATTTTCAGAATATCCTTGGCACTAAATTTCAGGTGCAGGGTATTAATGGGCCTGATTACAAACTTTGTTAAAGAAGAGGAGGCTAATCATATGATTAGGCCTGTTACTAATGCAGAAATTAAGGCTGCCTTATGTGATATAGATGATGATAAGGCCCCAGGGCCAGATGGATACACTCCCAAATTTTTTAAAGCAGCCTGGGGTATTGTTGGTGAAGAAATCTGTGATGGGATCAAAGAGTTTTTCAATTCTGGAAAATTGCTAAAGGAATTTAATGCTACTAGCATTTCTTTGGTCCCAAAATGTTCAAAACCTGAGAATGTTACTGAGTTTAGACCCATTGCTTGCTGCAATGTGATATATAAGTGTATCAGTAAGGTTATTTGCAATAGAATCAAAAATTCTTTGGTAGGTATTGTTGATCCTAATCAAAGTGCTTTCATTCCAGGAAGGCAAATTGGTGATAATGTGTTGTTAGCCCAAGAACTGGTTAGGAACTACCATAGAAAGAGGGGAGAAGCTAGGATAGCTTTTAAAATTGACATCCAGAAAGCTTATGATACTGTTGATCATAGTTTCTTGGAAAGCTGTCTTAGGCACTTTGGGTTTCCTGGGAAAATGGTTTCTTGGATTATGGAGTGTGTCTCAACTGCCTTTTCTCTATTAATGTTAATGGGCAACTGCAAGGTTATTTTAAAGGGAAAAGAGGGATAAGACAAGGGGATCCTCTATCCCTTTATCTTTTTACTTTAGTCATGGAGGCTCTCACTCTCATTGTGAAAAGATGTATCAGCAGTAGTGGGGACTTCCAATATCATAAGCATTGTGAAGAGCTTAAACTGACCCATTTATGTTTTGCAGATGATTTGCTTATGTTCTGTCATGCTGATAGAAGGTCTGTAGAAACTCTCAAAAATGCTTTGGATGAGTTTAGTAGTTACTCAGGTTTGTTCCCTAACCTTAGCAAAAGCACTACTTTTTATGGTAATGTTTTGCCTCATGTGCAGAGGGACTTGGAAACTATAATGCCTTTTCAGACAGGTAAGCTTCCTGTTAGATATTTGGGTATGCCTTTAATATCTAATAGACTTTATTCCAAAGACTGTGTTATCTTAATTGAAAAAGTTAAGAAAAGGCTTGGTAATTGGAAGAATAAGAGCTTATCTTTTGCTGGTAGGGTTCAGTTAGTGAAATCTGTGCTTAGTTCTCTTAGCATGTATTGGGCATCTATGTTCATATTGCCTAGTAATGTTATTGAGGACATAGAGAGGTTGTTGAATAATTTTGTGTGGGCTGATGACTTAAAGGCTAAGGGCAAGGTTAGGATTAGATGGGCTGAAGTGTGCAGGGAGATGAAATATGGGGGCCTGGGTATTAAATCCTTGAGGGGAATGAATTGGGCTCTCATTTCAAAACATATTTGGAACCTATTGTCTGGTAAGAAATCTGTATGGATAGAATGGCTGAAATCTAATGTCTTAGAGAATAGAAACTTCTGGGAAATTGAACCAAAAGATGGATGTAGTTGGAGTTGGAGGCAGATATTGAAGATTAGACCCTTCATTAGGCACCATTTTTTATGGAGCTTGGGGATTGAAAACAGACCAGTGCTTGGCATGATTACTGGTGTGATATAGGTCCTTTATCATCTTTTGTTTCTAATAGGGATATCTATAGAGCTGGGTTAGATAGGCAGTGTAGGGTGGTTGATCTTATTGAAAATGGAAGCTGGAAATGGCCTGCTGAGTGGGAGGTTAAGTATCCTATGATTTTTAATCTGAAAGTCCCTGAACTATCTGATACTAAAAGAGATACCTTAAAATGGATTAACATGAAAGGGGAGATAGGAGAGTTTTATACTAAGGAGGCTTATAAAGACATAATGGGAGTTGTGGATGAGGTGGGATGGGACAAGAGGGTTTGGTTTAGTCAAAAGATTCCTAGGCATTCCTTTGTTTGGTGGATGGCCATGCATAGGAAGCTGTTAACACAAGACAGACTTGATAGATGGAATGGTTGTAGTGATTTGAAGTGCCCTTTTTGTAATTCTCAGTTGGACAGTCACAATCATCTGTTCTTTGCATGTAAGTTTCCAGCTGAGGTTTGGAAGAGAGTTAAGCAGAAAGCCAGGTTGCAAAGTATGCCCAATAGATGGCAAGGCATTAAAGAGCAGATCTGTACTGTGCCTGTCAATAAATCTATTTGGAGTATTATTCAAAGGTTGACCATAAGTGCTAGTGTTTATTATGTGTGGCAAGAAAGAAACTTGAGATTGTTTCAGCATAAGCAAAGGGGGGTGGATGATGTGGTGAAATTAATTGTGGAATCTGTCAGGATGAAACTTATGGGAATGAAGATTAGATATTCTAATCAGGTTCAGGAAGCTGATGGCATTTGGAAGTTTCTCCCAAAAATTACTGATGATAAGGGTCAAGAAATATGAGGGGATAGGGAGGAAGGTGGATAGAGGTATATGGTGGTACTTGTTCATTCTGTATTTGTATTTGTGGGATGGGGTCCTATTGGGTTGGGTTCCAATTGGAGTTTGGTGCACTAAAATACTTTGGGTAGTCATCTGGCCTTGCAGGCTTCCTTTACTCTTCTCTCATTTGAAGGCTGGGAGGGTTGGGGTTGGGGTTCTGTTGGCCTTTTATTCCTTTTCTGAGATAAAGGCTAACTGTGCTTCCCATGTCTGGTGGTTAGGATATCTTTGGCTTGGAGTAAGCCTTTACCTTGGAGTTATATGGATGGAATTGGCCAGTGGTAGTAGGTCCTTTCTTCTTTCGCTTTGTTTTTTACTTTCTAGAACTTCACACTGGCCAAAAACCTTATGTTTTTTGAGTTTTTTTCTAAACTTTTTCTTGTTTTTACTTTCTTGAGTCCTTTGTGTCTGTCTTTACTGGGTGGTTTTGTTATGGGTTGGGTTCTTAAAGGAGTATGGTGCACTATAATACGTTGGGTAGAGATCTGGGCTTTTGGCCTTCCCTCATTCTGTCTTTTTTTGATAGGGGAGGAAGGGTTATGGGTTGGGGTTATGTTGATTCTGGTTTTCACCTCTGAATCTAGGATTGATTCTGCCTTTTTGATAAGGAGATTAGGAATTGAAAAGCTTGGGATAAGCTATAACCCTGGAGAGATAAGGATGGACTTAGCCCTTGGTAGTAGGACACTATTTTCATTCTTTCTTTTTTATGTTTTTAGCACATCCCAAGGGCTAGGGAACCTTGTTTTGTTGAGCTTAATTCATTTCTGGTTTACTATTTTTGAGTCTATTAGTGTATGGTCTTGTCTTGTGTCTTATGGTATGTGGTCTAGTTTATGGGATATGGGGGGGTTATTGTGGGTCTTTAATGGAGATAGGTGTACTATAATACGATGGGTAGAGATCTGGATCTTTGATCCATCCTGGATTTTTAATCCTATTCTTCTCTTCTTTTGTTTGGGAATGGGAGGGAAGGGGTTAGAAGATCTATTGGTTCCATTTTTCACATATGAATCTGGTACTGAATCTGCGGATATGGAATGGGAATTAGGCTTTTTGTGGCTTAGGAGGAGCCCTCACCCTGGAGAGATAAGGATGGAATTGGCCAATGTCAGTAGGACATTATTTTCCACCCGAAATTTTACATTTTTTAGCACCTCACATTGGCCAAAAACCTTTAAAATTGTTGGTATCTTTTCTAAACCTTTTCTTGTTTTTTCACTTTTGAGTCAGTCTTGGTGGGATGGGTATATTTTGGGTTGGGGTTTCTTTTGGAAGGAATGGGGATTTATTAATAACAAGTGCAGATGGAAGATGGGGTATGGGAAGATTGATGATCAGTTGCAGTTGCAGATGTGGGTTGGAAGGAAGCAGTGCAGGCAGGGATTACATTATTTTGGAATGAGGGTGCAGGTTATATACAAGGGTATTATGGGCATGATTATGGAAGGCTGCAAAGTTAAGGAAACAAAGGGTCAGAATATAAAAAGGGCCGAGAGCTGGTTCAAGAGGATAGAGTGTAGTTTATGGGTCTACAGGTTGTCTCAGGTTCAGCAGTGGAAGGACAAGATCTTTGATTGGAAACAATGTGGTCTGCTGGGTCTGCAAAGGTTAGTGGGTATTGTTTTGTGTGTTTTTAAAGGGCAGTGTGGTATCCTCTTGAGGCTGCTGTTGTTTATTTTTGTCTTAGTGTCTAGTTTGAAGACTAGTAATGCCTTTGTGCTTAATGATGCCATTGTGTGGATGGAAGTTCTTAAAGATCATGAGTGCATAGGATGTTATTTAGTTGCAGTTGTTGTTCTGTTCCTGCTTTTGACTTGTACAGTTCCTGTAGGAGTCAAAATTCTTACTAGGCATTTTTGTGTTTCTAAGAATGCTAGAAGTAGGATACATCTTAATGTTGCCATTACACTGATGGAAGTTTTAAAAGATCATGAGATGTTATTCTCTCTTCTAGGTGTGATTGATAGTGATGATCAATTGCATTTGGTGGATTATTGGATAAGGGAAGCCAAAATTCTTAGGAACCGGTCTGTTATGGGGTTGTCTTTATGGTTTTTGTTAGTGATGTTTGTTAGTTGTCTTAGATGTCTGGATGACTGGATTGTGGCCTGCTCCAGTTGGTGTAGGATTAGCATATTAAGGTCTTTAGATGGGTGGTTTATGGAAGGGTGGGAACAGTGGTGTAGTTACCCTTTTTGGACCAAATTTAGATGTGTTTATGGGATTAAAGTGGCTATAGATAGGAAATTACCGGGTATGGATTGGCTGGATAAATGGAATGTTTGGATATCAAGTGGGTCAAGAGTGTGGAGGGATATGGTTATAATATGTTGGGCCGGCTATAAAATTGGCTTGCGTAGTAGGATTAATCAAAACATGGTGTGGGCTAAGGATAATTGGGTTAGTATGAAGGTCTGGTGGGCTGGAATTGTTATAGCTATTGGGCTGTTGGTTGGAATGTATAGAGGGACGGATGGGGATGAAGCCTGGTGGGTTGTTCGCAAGTTTACTTGGTATTGGGTTAGATATGGTATGAGTAGTGGGCTTCGGGAGTATTGGGCTGAAGATGGTATAATTTTGCGAGTGTGGGCTTACAAGAAATGGAATGAAGAGGTTATGAAGTTTACGTGGGCTTGGTCCGGAGATGGGAAGTATTTTATGAGGATTGTGGGCCGGCTTGAAGACAACAGTTCCTGGGCCGCTTTGAGTGGCTTTTTACTTGGACTTTTTTCTTGTTTTATTTTTAAAATGGGCTGTTGTTTTTAGGCTTTTTGGGAAGTTTAATACTATTTGGGGGTTTGTCCCAAATTTTATTATCTTCTAAAAACTTTTTGTAATTGTTTGTTTTTATATATATATTTTGTCGGGGTGTTGTCCCCTTTACCCAAAAAAAAAAAATAAAAAAATAGGATGAAAACACCAAAAACACACACTTGGTGTGTGTTTTGGTCGATTACCAGGAAAGAAGAAAGAGGGGTTTGAACCCCAACCTAACAACCAAGCTAAATCTAGTAAGAAATCAAGGAGTAATCATTGCATGAGCCAGAAATGGATGATTTAAGGTCAATCAAACCCAAAGGTACCTTTTATTTCGTAGATTTTGATGTTAAGGTTAATTTTGGAGTTAATGAAACCTAGGGTGTGTATAAAAACATGAATCAAGGAAGAATGGAGGTGTCTAGATGTTGATAGACACTAGAGGAACCATAATTCATGATACTACATAGGGCTATGCTTGATTCTTGTACTAGTTAGATTGTTTTTACACTTATGATGAAAGTGGGTATTGATCTTGGTGTAATCCAAGACCATTCTTAGTTAATTGTTGAGTGCATTGAAAAGAAAGTGATGATTTGCTATGTTGATAGCTATTAAATGAATGGTATGTAATGTAGGGAAGAAATATGATGATTTATGTTATGAGCTATGAAGGTGTGCATGAAATGCTTGTACATTGTGTTTTAAATGTTGTATGCACACCAAGTGTTTGATGAAATGCTTAGGTTAGTCTAACTTGTGAAATTGTATGCAAGACTAGACAAATATGAAAGTAATGTGATAATGGATACAATTGATATTAGGTGAACATGAGGATTGTATTAGAGAGTATTCATGTGGGAATTTAATTGGATTATATGATTTGGTAAGAAGTGTGCATTAGGATGTTGTATTCTATGCTTGAATAGTATGATGCATACCAAGTGTTGGATTTACTTCTTATTTGTAGATGAGAAATGAATGTGTACTAATTGTGAAGTATATGAACTTATTAAGAAAAGAAAATGTTGGTGAGATTACCGAGACCGGGAGGTGAGCGAGTCTTTTGAGTACCTTAGCATTCCCTAGTGAGGTGAGACCGGGAGGTGATCCGAACTAGTAACCGGTGATTTACACGTCCCTTAGGATTTTCCAAGAGGTGTTAGTGAGACCGGGAGGTGATCTAGCATTCTTTAGGATTTTCTTGAGTCAGCCGTATTTTTAGGAACCCGGTAGCCATTCCATTATCCATTTCCGAGCGTTGTGAGTTGCGGGTAGGATTCTAGACCTAGGTAGTTGTTTTCCATATTATCTGAGTTTCTCTATAATTTCCGAGCTGTCTGTTCTACTTTCTGTTCCGTGTTTTGTCTTAGTAGATTTAATTGCTTTATTTATTTATTTAGTTTAAAAATAATTTTCTCAAAAATTAAATTATTAGGCTAGGAGTCGACAGAGGTTTAGTACCGAGAGTCGCCATATTGTGTCCACGGTTCGATATTCCGGACTTACTTGCTCTGCTACACTGCGACCGGTACACTTGCCGTTACTGTGTGTTTTTGTAGGTTTTTCCATTTTAAAACTTGACCGATTTATTTACTACACATTTCACACATCATCCATCCATTTCACATTTTGTCTGTTAACATGTTGTAATATAATTACGTTCACATTCAATTATTTGTATTTATATATTTTCCACATCCAGAATAGTACAAGTTGTTCATATATATTTTGTAGGAATAATTACTTGTTGACGTAATATTATTTTTCCTACCTCTAAAATATATGTCTAGCTATTTTTCTTAAATTCCCAATAACATGTTTAACTTAAAATTAATCATCTTTTAAGTTCTACATATTTTTACTTGGAAATTTATAAAAGAACTTTTGTATACACTAAGGCTTGGTTATTTTCAACACAAAAATGCTTCAACTTTTTTATATTCCCATATATATAATAATGTTCTTTTTTATACAACTTTACGAAGTCTTTAAATCACCAATTTTTGTTATAAAAATCTTTTTTTTTTCTCAACACATTTGGTAATTTATATTTTATAAAATTCCATTTTATAAAAATAACATCTTGTATTGGAAATACAACTTTTGTAAGTCTTTAAAACATTTCCATTTTGAACACCAATTTTTTCAAATGTCATATTTTTAGACTCAAGCTTCTAAATTGACATTTTACACTCCTTAACTTTTAAAGTCACTAAGTAACATCTTTAACTTTTAAAAGTTACATTTTTATTCTTTTTCTTCCAAAAGTAACAAGTTCTTACTAAACAAGTAAACTTTGTTTTGTCAACTTTGTCGTTATAGTTTGTTTTAGTGTTCCAACACTTTTAATAGTCGTCGATAATGATAATATTAAGGATAATAATACGCGTATTTGGCAGATTTAGTCCAAAATGTCAATTTTTGATGTTTCAAAGTTAGTAACTTTAAAAATGTAATTTTTGTATCTTGTAACTTTTCGAAGATCCATCAAAATATTATGTTTTGGATAGACATTTTAAGGTGTTAGGTGTACGTGAATATTTTTAACTTTTATGGACAACTACCACATTAACATTACTTACGGCCATGAGTAGGGTTTTTTAAAATATATTTTATTCTAGCAGAACATATGACATTTCATGATTAAAACTCTTGTTACATAATATGCTTAATATTTAAACTTACAAAAACAACAATGATGACCTCGGTCATTACGGGTCATGCAAAACCTAAATAACCTATGTAGCTAGGGTAAGTAGGGTATTGAATCCAAGGAGCATGTGGTTAGGGTTACACTAGTTGTTTGTTGGTCTAAGTTGTTTACTGAAACATGGAAACAATACGATTATGAAGTTTAATTATTATGAAGTTTGCTATTTTTACCTTTTGTTTGCAGTAACTAGGATTCAAGAGTTATAATGATAGATTTGCAATTTCACTTGTAAGAATTGCTAGGACAGAGAATCAAGACTTAGGCATAAACAAATAGCTACTAGGCCCTAAGTATGCTTCATTATCTAGTTCACCAAATCCTATATGTCGAGTTAAGGCATAATTGGCAGAATTCATCTTATGAGCTTAAAAACACAATGGTCTCTAAACATGAAATAAGTCCAACCCAATACCAATACAATTAAGAAAAACAATTAATTCATACAAATGATGTCACGATTACAAATAGATTTGCAAGGATACAAAAACCTTTAGTCATACTTGAGAGGTGTCCGCGCAATGCGGTGGGGATAAAACACGATGATGGTTCCACATAATGGTGACGACAACATCAGTTCCCGACATAAATAACAATTCTTGATCAAAATTGTAAAATTTAAATAAGATTTAAAAATGAAAGAAACGAAAAGATAAAACTAAATAGTTTGACTTATACTATAACGTAACGCATTAAAAAATATTTTTGTCGTTAAGTAGCGATTGAATGTAGTGGCTTGTCAAACGACGTAGGACAACAATGTATTGTACACGCTATTATGCATAAAATATTGCTATACATGCATAAAACCTTTTGTAGGGCGTCCTAAATCGATTGAAAATTAGCATATTGTCTTAAAAATATATTTTATAGTAGTATAGCTATAGATTTATTTGGTTCAAACCATCGTAATGGAGTTGAAATTATTTAAAGTAATTATACTAAAAGGCTAAAGAAATGTCGTATAATTATTAGTTGTACATAATGATTTGAGGCAATTGAATTAGACCATCATATGAGAAAGAAGTAGGATTTATACATGGTCGTAAATCAACACCTATAGAAGTTGGTAACAACAACGTATGTAAACCTAGTTAAAACCCAAATCAAATTTTACCTAACTACAATAAATAAATGTTTGTTTATTTCTATTTTAGACATTAAGGTTATAAAATGTTAAATCATGTTACAATAAAAAGAGTAATCAAAATTATATATTTTAGACATTAAATGAAAATTCTTTATTGTTATAAAATTTTAAATTATGTTATATTAAAAGGACTAACCTAAATTTACTTTCAGTTCACCAAGCGAACTTCTCTTCAATTTTAAAGTCTTCCATCATTTACGTTTGCCAAAGATTTAAGGTTACCTCTACTATCTTTCTGCAATAAAAGTAAAACATGTGTAAAAGTTGTTTCCACTTGTGACAACCGTCGAAATCACATGTCATATCCGTACATCTAACTACACGTGAACACATTGTGCATAGCATTCCATGTTATCTATTCTGTCATAATTGGATCATACATGGTTCCAACAAGACAAATCCCGAGACATGCAGTCTAACAGTAGACACATTAGTTAGTACAATGCCTCAGTTAGTTAAATATGTCTGGCTAGACTATAGGAAACCCATGAAATTGAACAAGAATTCCTACTTGTTACCCCGACAAGGACAAAATCAAACAATGTCCATCTACATGAACTATCCATATGCATTGTCCAACAAAGACAATTAAACTTGGATTAACTTGTGTACAAGGGTAGTAATTCTAATACGAACACATATGTACACCCATGGACAAGTTAACATGTAACAAGAACCAAATTATATACATATGTATGTATATTCACGGCCACCCACAAACAAAACAACCAAGTTTCCACACTTTACATTACAATTTCCCATGGAAATCCCAAAGTAAATTAGGAACACACAATAGCTATTTCTTACACAAGTTGACTTTCTAGAATCATCTAAAACAACATGTGGAAACATAGGAATGCATTGGAAATGAACAACTCTCCATGTACATACATACATGCATACATACGGCTACACACATACACACACACGTATACATATACACACCACACCACACGACACACACATACACTCACTACACACTCATCATCCTTATCCTAAACATACCACATTCCTATGCCTTATACTAAAATAGCAACAACACAATTCACATGGACTCCAAGACCAAGTTGACTTGCAAGAAAAGTTCCCTTTGTCCTATTATTTTCGGCCCCCAACATGTCAACAAAGAGGTGTGCACAACAATTCCCTAAGACACTAGTCAACCTCTTGCATTAGGATGGCAAAACATAAAATGCATGAACCATTTCTCCTTGTCCACTTTGCCATCCAAAGCCTTGTTCTTTCCCCATGTTTTAGCTGCTAACACCCCACCCACAAACCAAGCCAAAACTCTAGTCAACTCCTTACTCTTACAAGGTCTTTAGAAGTTTGCACATTAAGAAAACAAAGAGTTGACTTACCTTAATTGTGAGCCAATGGAACAAGCTCTTTCCCTCAAATTTTCGGCTATAAATAGAGGCTCTAGAGCACAAGACATTCACTGCACATCCTCTCCATAACTCACTAACACTTAAAACCCATCCCTCCTTCCTTGTTACCCTTCGGCCGTGACCCAAACACCCCCAAAGGGTCGTGTTCGATCGTTCATCATCACCAAGCAAAGGATCCAAGTACACGTCTAGCATCTAGGAGTTTTCTTGTAGAAGCTAGCTTGTTATTTTCTTATTTCTTTCGGCTATACACGTGAGGTATAACACCCGAACACTTAGTCTTGTTTACACATTTTTAGGCTACATGTGATGCTCACCCGAAACCATACACACTCGCACACACAATAGAATCACAAGCCTTGAAATTAACTAACTTAACAACTAAAGTTTGTGTTAAAAATCTCAATAATTAGTCATGAATACATATACACGTATAATGGAGGATACACCTTGAGATACACATGTATGGACATAAACAATGCACACACACATACACATGAGTGTATGCGTGCGTGTATGAGGCCAAGACCCATTCCAAAAGTAACCTATTTCGCCTTGTTTTGCATCAAATAACATGATTAGACTTATAAACATGTGTTATATACTATAAAAACACGTGTTAACAAGCTTAACACAATAGTTTTCTTGAAAACCTAAGACATGCGAGTATACACCAACGCAAAACACCTAAACAAGTTGTTTTCATACAAGACTATCCCGAAATTTGTCCATATGTCACCCTAGGCTTGCATAAATGTGATATACATGACACTTGGTAACATTTAGTAAGACTATGTACATGTTTTACTAAAAAATAGACTAATCACAGTCACCTAATCAAGAAAATGAATATTCCTGACACATACAGAGTGTGACACACGTGGATAGTGGTACAAAAAATCTCTATTCCATAGGTGAGATAGTCGGGTGAACAATTGCATGATAGTTAGAGCCAAACATGGACCTAAGTTGCTTTTAAATTACATTTAGGGTTCCTAGTGTACAATGGGCGAGGCACAACATGTTAAGGTTTAGTTATGGGCTCATGTCAGATCACATATTGATTATTGCCCTAGCTAGGCAATGATTTAGTCGGTTTTGGATTACATGTCCATCATATAGAAAACCCGTGAACTCACCAACTTTATGTTGACCCATATATTTTACATGCATGTTTTTCAGGAAATTAGCATGGACAATGGGACTTGCAGGGGTCGCGTGCGAGCATTTGTGGGATACCTTCTTTTGGACCGCTGTGTTGTCATAATGATTTTTGACATTTACATACAATGTTTTTAGAATTAAACAATTAACTAATGTTGAACGGATTTGGTTGTTTAATAAAAGTTCCTACTTTTTTTTAATTAATGCTCGTGTGACCTTTGTGCTTGGAAATCTTTCGAAGTCGCACCTTGCGTTTCCGCTTTGGCGGGGTGTGACAGATTGGTATCAGAGCACGAGGTTATAGCGAACTAAGATTCTTTCGAGTCAAACTATAATCTAAACAAAAAAAAATTGATTTCGAAATGTTTTCCAAAGAAAGAAACACAACGCGTATCCCTACGCGCTACGCAAGTTCCATGCTAGTTATGTACTTTGCCATGCCAGTCGTGTACTTTGCCATGCCAGTTATGTACTTTGCCATGCCAGTTATGTACTTTGCCATGTTAGTTATGTACTTTGCCATGCCAGTTAGGTACTTTGCCATGCCAGTTATGTACTTCGCACATTAGTAGTTACGCTAAGTACACCACACTATACTGACACGCACGTGTGTTCATTGATTTCCAGGATCATGTAACCCCAAGACACTCCCATCATTCTCTCGGATTTTGAGGAGGAGATTGTACCAGACAGCCCTCCAACCGACGGCTTTCAGCAGGTCTACGAGCCCAATTCAAACGATTCCGACACTGAGGACGACCATATGCAGGCCGATCACGCTGTCTCCAAGGACAAGGAGGATGTGCCTGCTGGCGAGGCACAGGAGGAGGATGCACCCTTACCACCGCCAGAGCCGCGAGAGCCGTCTTTTCGACCTTGTTGTCTACGTCTAGACGGGACTCGTCTGATGTATACCCCTAGGAAATGGGTATTCCGTCCACCGGCTCCTATCGCTCCAGCCAAGGCTCCTGCCCCTGTTGACCCTGAGCCTCCGGCACTAGCCGATCCCCAGCCTCCAACTCCAGAGGACCCTGAGCTACCCAGAAGGAAACTTCTCCGGCGATCTCAGGCTCGAAAGAGGACTTACCTGCCGACCATGGATGGATTCTTGGCCTAGTCTGATGAGGACACTGATGACCAGGCTCCCTCTACTTTTGAGACTGGTGGTCCATCTCAGCCTCCCTCTGACACTCCGTTACCCACTGGCTTTGATTCAGATCCTGTGCATCACGCCCTCTACTCTGTGCGGGACGTGGTTGGGCGTCACGACACTGAGATTGGGGCGCTGCGAGGAAGAGTTCGGGAGATTGAGGATGATCTGTATCTGACGGGTCATACCCGGGATCCTCTCCTCTATCGACTGGTATTGTTGGGTACTCGCGTATACCAGGCGGATCAGGGACACGCTGCAGCCGAGGAGCGTGTTGCCCAGTTAGAGGCGAGAGTTGATGCCCTCAAGGCCAGGATGACAGCCGCCGTTGTAGCTTTGTCTGCTGCTTTCCCACCCACGTCTCCTTAGGACATTATGTGTTGTAGTTGACTTACTAGTAGTTAACTTATTTTGGTACTCTTGTATTGTTATTTGGTTATGTATGAAACTAAATTTCTACGGTTAACTATTAATTAGAAATTTGGTATTTTGGTTTCCTACTCGATTGGGTGTTGTGCCGTATTTTTGTGCTTGTCGCTTGTGATGGTTGGGCAGTTGGTTGCTTGGTACATATGTGACAATATTATGCAGTAATATGTGTCTCATTACATTTAATCGTATGTATTAGAAGAAACATGCCTCCAAAGAGGACTACTCGTTCGTCTTCCGAGGAAGAAGATTTTCCGACCACCTTAGCGGATTTAGCAAGGGTAATCGCAGAGGCTATTGCACAACATGAGGCGAACCGCGCCACTTCCAGTGGCGGTTCGGGCGCTGCAGGCCGTCACAAAACCCAGGACCCTGAGAATGGTAAAGCTTTTGTCTATTCTTTCCCCTTTTCTCGATTGTTTCCCTATCCCAATCCCTTTGTTGACAATCCAATCTTTCTGATGCTGCAGAGGCAGAAAATCCCATACGTGGGTGTTCCTACAAGCCTTTCATGGCATGCAAGCCTTGGAAATTTTCGTGGGTCAGAAGGAGCAATTAGTATTGTCCGATGGATTGAGAAAACGTAGTCTGTGCTCGACATTAGTGGCTGTTCGGAGGACCAGAAGATCAAGTACGTCACCTATACCTTCCAAGACGAGGCACTGACATGGTGGAACCTAAAAGTGCAGACCTTGGGTCGTGAAGCTGCCTACAATCTCTCATGGACTGAGTTGATGTCAATGCTGATGGACAAGTATTGCCCACGAAGCGAACTGCAGAAGTTGGAGACCGACTTCTGGAATTTGACCATGAGTGGTGCAGATATCTCTGCTTATACCACCCGATTTCATGAGCTTTCTCATCTAGTTCCACACATGGTTACCCCTGAGTATAAACGGATAGAGAGGTACATCTAGGGACTTTCTCCTAAGATCCGTAGCATGGTTACCACCGCTGCTCCAGCTTCCATCCAGCATGTAGTCACCCTTTCTCACAGCCTTACCGATGATGCGGTACACATGGGATCTCTGACCCAAAAGGAATCCGACAAGGGTGAAGGCTCTGGAAACAAGGGTAAGTGGTATCACTTCAAGAAAGGAAGAGGTGTAGAGGGTAATCCTAGCAAAAAGCCCGAAACCGTCAAAGCATTTGTTGTTACCGCTACTGAGACTCGCGAGCCGTACAACGGGCCCCACCCACTCTGCAACAAGTGCAAGTATCACCATGTGGGGACGTGCGACAACATCAAGTGCGAGAATTGCAAGCAGATGGGACATCCCACAGTGTAGTGCCGAGCCAAGGCAGTTGTGAACACTGACGGTAAGCCAGGATGCTTTGAGTGTGGATCTACTGATCATTTCGAGAAGGATTGCCCCAAGTTGAAAGGCCAAGCTCGTGGCAGGGCATTTGTCATGGGAACTGATGACGCACGCGAGGATCCTAACGTAGTCACGGGTACGTTACTTGTAAACAACCATACTGCTTCTGTACTATTTGATACCGGTGCCGATCTAAGTTTCGTGTCAACTGGCTTTAAATGGACCCTCAGATTAGAGTCATATAAGTTTCATGAACATTTCTCCATAGAGTTGGCCAATGGTAAAACAATTAGGTGTGAGGAAGTAGTTAGGAATTGTGCGTTAAAGTTAGGAGATCATGAGTTTAGTATCGATCTTCTGCCGATCGAATTGGGAAGTTTCGACATCGTCATTGGCATGGACTGGTTGTCAAAGAACCATGCAGAAGTCATCTGTTTCGCAAAGGTGGTTTGAATCCCATTGCCTAGTGGAGAGGTCTTATCCATATTGGGGGAGCGTAGGAAAACCCCATTGCGATTGGTGTCTAGCATGATGTCACAGAAGTGTTTACGAAAAGGACATTCTGCTTTCTTAGCACTTGTGCGTGAGGAGAAGCCAAAGGGGAGCAAGATCGAAGACATCCCTGTCGTGAGAGATTTCCCAGAAGTCTTTCCTGAAGATCTGCCAGGATTGCCACCCCCGAGGCAAGTCGAGTTCCGTATTGATCTCATTCCCGGAGCTGCTCCCGTAGCACGTTCGCCTTACCGTTTAGCTCCGTCTGAGATGCAAGAATTGTCTGACCAACTGCAAGAGTTGCTCGACAAAGGATTCATTCGCCTGAGTTCGTCACCATGGGGAGCTCCAGTTCTTTTTGTCAAGAAAAAGAATGGATTGTTTTGCATGTGTATCGACTACAGAGAGTTGAACAAGCTTATGGTGAAGAATCGTTACCCTCTTCCCCGCATAGATGATCTGTTTGATTAGCTGCAAGGCTCCGGTTTCTACTCGAAGATTGATCTGAGATCATGCTATCACCAGTTACGAATTCACGAAGGGGACATACCCACAACTGCTTTTAGGACGCAGTATGGCCATTTTGAGTTTCTGGTTATGACATTCGATTTGACCAACGCACCAGCAGTTTTCATGGATCTAATGAACAGGGTGTGCAAGCCTTACCTCAACAAATTCGTGATCGTATTCATTGACGACATTCTGATTTACTCACGACCTCGAGAAGAACATGAGCAGCATTTGAGAGTGATTCTGAATCTACTCAAGTAGGAAAAACTTTATGCCAAGTTATCCAAATGCGAGTTTTAGATTCGCGAAGTTCATTTCCTCGGTCACGTGGTGAACGAGAAGGGTATACATGTTGATCCAGCCAACGTAGAGTCGATCAAAGACTGGCCTAGACCCAGTACCCCAACAGAAGTTCAACAATTTCTAGGGTTAGCTGGCTACTATTGGCGATTTATTGAGAATTTTTCAAAGATAGCCCAGTCCCTGGCAGTCTTGACCCAAAAAGACATGAAATTCAAATGGGGAGATCCACAAGAATCCGCTTTTCAGCTCCTGAAGTGTGACAATAGTCAACAAACCAGGTCAACAATCGTACATGTTTCCTTTGTTACTTGTTTATAGGTACATATTTAGACATTTTTATATACACTATACCCCCTAGTCTAGCCAAGCAAGAGTTAATCAGAAAACTCAACATGGGACACTTGTTTAGTCATACAACACCCGGATAACCACTAAAACAAGCCTTTCAAGAGGTTCTTACACCCTAACACATGACAAATTCACTCTAACACATGTATGTGAAAACAAGAACTACCATGAGTTATCAATTACTAAACATACGATACCTACGAAACAAAATACATGTTAATGTCGTCATCCGGCACCCAAGAGATATTCCTATGGCTTAACTTAGCCCGACCTATGATAGCCCACAAACCAACAACAACCATAACCAAAATGTATATTATATACCTCACGACTATTACCACTCATAAACAAAATTCCACATGTTAAACTTACAATCTAGACCTACATATATATATATATATATATACACGGCACACACATACACATGAACAACAAGACACCTTCACTTGACAAGAACATGACAATGACTCACACATACATACATCTCAACACTAAGGCATGACTCAAGCCTAGTAACATCACCACACCTCACCCCTAGTTTTCCTAACATACACTAAATAGGGAAACAAACAAGTAAGAGATTAGAGTTACTTGACTAAGCTATGCTTTCCTCTTTTACAAGTCCACAATCGGCCAAATGTATAGAACTATGAAGCATTCACTTGTCAACATCATCTCATTCACACTTTACTTTAAATAGGCCTTAACACCTAGGTTATGAAAATGTCTTGCAAGAACACCACCTAAAACAAGAAGTAACCTATCCTTGTTCCATGTTTCGGCCGCCACCCACATGCCCCCTATCTCATGTCACTTTCAACAAAACACTAACCCACATGTGGAGATTTTCTTGGAACTTGCTACACCAATCAACAACTAGAGTGATCCATGACCTATCACCATCAAAGAAAGACAATTCCTTGTCTTATGTATTGGCCGAAAAGCACCTAGCTAACACCCTCATCCCTAGTTGTCAACTATTACCTTAAATCATACCAAAACAAACTATGATACACCTCTTTCTCAAGTCAACCTTACCTTAAGAAACAAGCTAGATAATGACAAAGAATGTGATAAACCCATAAGGAGATAACTTGCTTCTTTCTTGCTAATCCTTTCACTAATCGGCCGCAACCCCTACCTATCACCAAATGATGATACAAATGTTAAACACAAGCTTTATCCAAGGTGTTTCAACTTACCACATTTGTTCTTGTCCCCACATGAATCGGCCTTTATAAAAGGGGAGGTTCTTGATCATTCAACTAGCACTAAAACACCTTCACTCTCCACCCCTATAGTCTCAGTTGAAAATTCTAACCGCAACCCTTGATCATCGGCCACCAAAGCTCAACATTTGGAATTCAAGAGGAGTCTAAGAGGTCCAAGCAATCGGCTCATTTCATTCCACTCAACTAGGTAAGATACTCGACTAATCACCTCCTCATTTATTCATACTAGACTTGACTACCTTGTTAACCCAACCTTCGGCCCTAGACTCCACATTATTTTTAATTACACGACACTTTAAAGAATGGTTTACAAAACATTACTTATTAGGTATAGATCTTGTGCACGTTACCTTAATTCTAGTATTTGTTCCTAGGATCTAGTCTTAACATCATTACAATCGGCTATAATATAACCTTGAGTAATCAAATTGTATTTTGAGATTATACACAACTTAGATCACTACTTAATTGATCGATTTGTATGAGTATAAGCTCACTTAGCTTAAGTATAAAGCAAAGGCTAATAACATGATGATCACAACTTAAACTTGTTACAAAACTCACAAATATGTCTTGTGATAACACTACAAGGCTCGAATAAGCTTAAAACAATCAAGTTGATCCACTAGATAATCGGCATTATCCTTTATACAATAAGAACAAATCGGCTACCGTAAGCTAACATGTGTTAAGCCAAGCCAAAGCATGTGTTAATCTTGAATTGTGTCGTATAGAGGTCTAAACATATGTTAAGGTACTTATTTATCACAAATCAAACACATGCAATGAATCGGGAACTACTTGGACCAATAACACCTCACCAAGAGTCCATTTTATCCAAGATCATTATCAACATGTCACAAACACATCACTAGCACACTCATGGATAACATACGTACAAGGGTCACACAATAACCAAGTCCACAAACGTTAGGTGAACAATTTGTATGATAAACAAGGCTAGACGACTTACCATGTCCATAATGATCCTAGGGTATCATTTGTCAGGATGGTGATCATCTACATATTTCCCTAGACCACCTACACTGCTATCAGGTGAGTTTTTCATGGCCCCATTTTACTGTTTTTCATTTTGGGGGAAATACATGCATCAACACTTGTGTCGTTTTCAAGTGTGTGTACATTCTATCATGACTGCCATGTGGAACATGAGACATTTTGGTTCATGAGCTCACTAGTCCTCATACAACGTTTATTGTAACCATTAGCTAGACATATAGCCATGGAACACTTTGATAGATCTATTGGGTTGACACCCCCACTCTTGGTTACCGGTCACATACAAAAGAGTGTTAGTATTCTACAATACATACATTGTCTTTAGTGTACGATGCGCGAGGCACAACAGTCAAGAGGTTTGGTTACATGACTCATGGTTTGCACAATGATCATTTGCTTAGCTAGCTTATGATTGGTCATACATGAATTACACGTTGGTTTTACATATTAGAACCAAACCCATGAACTCACCAGCATTATTGTTGACAAAACTTGCTATGCATGTGTTTCAGGTAACTAGATGGAGGGCCACAGGGGTTTGAGGGAAGGGTTCGAGCAAGCACTGCGTGGTACCACTAAGATGGGTTTTCCTTGCCAATCGTATGTTATTTGATTTCGAGAGTAATAGACAATATTCTCTTTTGTTAACACTATGGTGATATTTAATAATTAATGACAATATCCATTCTTTATGGTGGTACTATTTAAATAAAACGTGTATTGCTTGGACCTTGTGCTTGAAAACTTTTCGGTCGTCGCATCCCCGTGTTTCCGCCTTGGCGGGGTGTGACCGATTGGTATCAGAGCACAAGGTTATAGCGAACTATGATTCTTTTGAGTCAACTATAAATTAAAATATATTTTCAAAACGTTTTCACAAAGTACCACGATGTCACGCCTTGCACCTCTCAAATCCCAAGCCGCTCCACGAAGACATACGGGTATGATAGTTCGTTTATTTACATATGTGATTATTTACATATATATGCATGTCATGACAGGAAACATGGTCATCACTATTAATCTTGTTTCTTCACCTGAGTCGGAGCAAGATTATTTGGCAGATGATTCCCAGGAGGACGACTTACCCCTCACCCAGCCAGCCCCCGAGTCTCATCACAATGGGTGGATTTCTGAGTCTGCGATGGATATTGACCCACCTCCAGTCCCGAGACGTGCTTCCAACGATGAGGCAGACGATGCCGCCCCACCCCTAGCCATTTCTGACCCCCATCCTTCTGTCACCCCTTCTGCTTCTCACCCTCCGGCTAGCCTCAACCCTTATTTCCGTTTGGACACTTCGGGAGGTACACTCAAAAAGTGTACACCTCGAAAGAGGGTGCGACCGTCTCTCGTGATTGCTATACCTGCTAGAGCTCCTATCTTTTCTCTTCCCAAGCCTACCCAGCCCATTGATCCACTTCCAGAGCCCCTAGAGAAGAGCGAGCCACTTAGGAGACTGAAGCGGCGCTCTCAGGCCGGCAAGCGACCTTACCTTTCTAGCCTCTCGAGTTGCCTAGCACACCGAGACGAGGAGGACAATCCTGAGGTTTTGAGTTTGGGAGACTCATCTGGGAGACCTCTTCGCACCGAGCGTAGTGCCCTCATATCCCATGACGCTCAACTAGTGGCATTAGGAGATCGGATCCGAGAGCTCAAGAGCCAGTGGGCTTAGGCCTAGCAGGGGAGATTGACTGCGGTGATGGAGCGACCTGAGATAAGGAGACGACTTGAGGTGTTCGAGCGTAGGGCGACGGAGTCGGATCGACGTATGAGGGAGGCGACTATTTCTCTTGTTGCTGCTTTCCCACCCCCTTTTTATTGGTCGTTTATGTTGTTATGCTTATGTTATGATGACTTATGATGACATGTGATGTTTTATTTTTATGTCGAGACATGATGTTCAAAACTAATTGCGGTTCGACCGCCCATTTTGTCCTAAAACTTAACTACTTTTTGGGGATTTATCTATGGGATTTATGATGTGTGATTGTATTAATCTAACTTGACTTATATGTATGATTGTATTGGTTGATATATGATTATATGTGATTATGCATCTCTTATGTTTATTGTGTTCTCTTCTTAGCTATGCCTACCCGATAGTCAGCACGAACAACCGCAGGCGAACCCTTACCGACCTCACCCGCTGAGTTAGCCAGAGTAATTGCTGCAGCAATTGCTCAACAAGATGCAGCTCGGGCTGACTCCAGTAGAGGTTCAGGAGGTATCAGTCGCCGGCAAGGAAGTGAAACAGATCACGAAGCTGAAAACTCTATTCATGGTTGTTCGTACAAAACCTTCATGGCGTGTAAACCATGGACCTTCCGTGGTCATGAGGGTGCTGTAGGAATTGTCCAACGGATAGAGAAGACCGAATCAGTCCTCGATATCAGCGGTTTCTCTGAGGATCAAAAGGTGAAGTACTCCACTTGTACTTTTCAGGACGAAGCCCTTACCTGGTGGAATCTACAAGTGCAAACCCTGGGCAGAGAAGCGGCATACAACCTTGCTTGGGCCGATCTCAAAGCATTGCTCATGGAAAAGTACTGCCCTAGGAGCGAACTCTAGAAGCTGGAAGCCGAGTTCTGGAATCTTACCATGGTGTATGCTAACGTAACTGCATATACCACTCATTTTCATGAACTCTCTCAACTGGTCCCACACATGGTCACGCCCGAATACAAGAGAGTTGAGCGGTATATCTGGGTCTGTCGCCAAAGATTCGTAGTATGGTTACCGCATCGGCACCATCCACTATCCAGGCTGCGGTTACCCTAGCTCAGAGTTTGACCGACGACGCTGTTCGCATGGGTTCATTGAACCAGAAAGTTACAGTTTCCAGTGAGAATTCCGGGAACAAGCGCAAACGTTCCGACAACCGGAAAGGCAGGAATTCTTCTCACAAACCACAAGATGCCGTGAAAGTTTTTGCTGCTACAGTAGTTGAGGAGCCCAAACGCAAATACAATGGGCCCCATCCTCACTAAAGCAAATGCTATTACCATCACATAGGCACCTGTGAAAGTATCTTGTGCAAAACTGTAACCGTCGTGGTCACTCAACCGCCAACTGTAAGGCCAAAGCCACAAACACTCCTGCCAGAAACGAGTGTTTCGAATGTGGTGCAACTGGGCATTTCCGAAAGGACTGTCCCAAGGTCAAGGATCAAGCCTGCGGAAGAGCGTTTGTGTTGGGAGCCAACGAATCACGCGATGATCCTAATGTAGTTACGTGTACGTTTCTCCTTAACAACCATTTCGCTTCGGTACTTTTTAACTTAGGCGCTGATTTTAGCTTTGTGTCCACCGACTTTAAGAAATCCCTTGAATTAGAAATTAATAAGTTGGATGCACGATATACCATAGAGTTAGCAAATGGTAAGTTAATTTCGTCTAAGGAAATCGTTAAGGGTTTTGTTTTGATGCTTGACGGCCATGATTTCCGTATCGATTTACTGCCTATCCGATTGGGTAGTTTCGATGTTGTCATTGGCATGGATTGGTTATCTAAACATCGTGCAGAGATAGTCTGTCACGAGAAGTTGGTTCGAATCCCCTTGTCAAATGATGAAACCCTATCGATTCGAGGAAGCCAGAGTGTACCCATTCTTCGAATCATATCCTGCATTAAGGCGCAAAAGTGTTTAAGAAAAGGTTGTGTCGCATTTTTGGCGCACATCGTTGAACAAAAGGCCAAGGAACGGAAGCTTGTGGACATCCCAGTGGTGCGAGACTATCCTGAAGTCTTTCCAGAGGACTTGCTAGGACTTACACCACCACGATAGATCGAGTTTCACATTTATCTTGTCCCGGGAGCTGCCCCAGTAGCCCGCACTCTGTACCGGCTAGCACCATCAGAAATGCAGGAACTGTCTAACCAACTCCAGGAGTTGTTGGACAAAGGCTTCATTTGTCCGAGCTTTTCCTCGTGGGGAGCGCCAATTCTGTTTGTGAAGGAAAAAGACGGGAGTTTCCACATGTGCATCGACTACCAGGAGATAAACAAGTTGACGATCAAGAACAAGTATCCGCTACCAGGGATTGATGATCTGTTCGACCAGTAACAGGGATCTAGCTACTATTCAAAGATCGATCTACGGTCAGGATACCACCAGTTGCGGATTCAGGAAGACGACATGCCGAAGACGGCATTCCGAACTCGTTACGGACATTAGGAATTCTTAGTCATGCCATTTGGGTTGACAAATGCACCTGCTTTTTCATGGACATCATGAACCGCGTCTGCAAAACTTATTTGGACAAATTCGTTATTGTCTTCATAGATGATATCCTGATCTACTCGCGAACTCAAGAAGAGCACGAGCAACATCTCAGGTTAATTCTAGAGTTGCTCAAGAATGAGAAGTTGTTTGCCGAATTCTCGAAATGCGAGTTATGGATTCGAGAAGTCCATTTCCTCGGTCACGTTGTGAACGAGAAGGGTATACAAGTTGATCCCGCGAAAATTGAAGCAATCAAGGATTGGGATGTGCCCAAGACGCCCACCGATATGCGACAATTTTTGGGATTAGCTGGCTACTATCGACGATTCATCTAGAATTTCTCCAAGATTGCCCAGTCACTGACTATCTTGACGCAAAAAGAAAAGAAGTTCGATTGGGAAGTCAAGCAGGAGAATGTGTTCCAAATATTGAAGGACTGTCCGTGCAGTGCTCCATTCCTCTCTCTTCCTGAAGGTACAGATGATTTCGTAGTCTATTGCGATGCTTCTCATCAAGGTCTTGGATATGTACTCATGCAAAGGAGTAAAATCATTGCCTGTGCATCTCGACAACTCAAAATTCATGAGAAGAATTACACAACTCATGATCTAGAGCTAGGTGCAGTAATCTTTGCTCTCAAGATTTGGAGGCACTACCTTTACGGCACCAAGTGCACCATCTTCACCGATCACAAGAGCTTACAACAATATTTAATCATAAAGTGTTGAACATGCAGCAACGCAGATGGGTTGAATTGCTGAACGATTACGATTATGAGATTAAATACCATCCGGGAAAAGCCAACGTTGTGGCTGATGCATTAAACCAGAAGGAACGAGTTAAGACCTTGCGTGTGCGTGCACTAGCTCTGACCATCCATACAAATCTCACTACCCATATCCGTGACACTCAGTAGGAAGCTCCGAAAGGTGAGAAACTAAAGAGTGAATAGTTATTCAAGATGGTGAATCTGTTGGAACCAAGGTCTGACAGCACAGTTTACTTTGCCAATCGGATCTAGGTGCCACGTTTTGGTGGATTACGCGATCTAATCCTAGAAGAAGCCCATAAGTCTAGATACTCAGTTCATTCTGGTGCTGACAAGATGTACAAAGATGTGAAGGAACTTTACTGGTGCCACAACCTGAAAGGTGCTTTACTGGTGCCCCAACCTGAAAGGTGAAAATGCCGATGTCTTACCTGTTCAAAGGTCAAGGCTGAGTATCAGTAACCATTTGGTCTGCTCCAGCAACCATAAATTCATGTTTAGAAATGGGAACAGATTTCTATGGACTTCATCACCAAGCTACCCAAGACGTCCAGTGGTCAAGACACGATCTGGGTAATTGTCGACAGACTGACTAAATCCACGCATTTCTTGCCGATTAAAGAAACCGACAAATTAGAGAAACTCTCCAAGCTGTACATCAAGGAGATTGTAACAAGGCATGGAGTGCCTCTTTCAATCATTTCCGACCGAGATAGTCGATTTACTTCCCGATTCTGGCAAACATTGTTGGACGCATTAGGCTCTCGCTTAGACATGAGCACAACCTATCATCCTCAAACAGATGGCCAGAGTGAGCGCACAATCCAGACATTGGAGGAGATGCTTCGAGCTTGTGGAAACTGGGATTCACACATGCCGTTGGTTGAGTTTTCTTACAATAACAGTTGCCATACCAGTATCAAGGCTGCTCCGTTCGAAGCCTTGTATGGTCGTAAGTGTAGATCTCCTTTGTGTTAGGCAGAAGTTGGAGACAAATACTTGACTGGCCCCGAGCTTATTCAAGAGACCACTGACAAGATCTTTCAGATCTGTGATCGCTTGAAAGCCGCTTGAGATCGTCAAAACAGCTACGTCGATCGTCGCCGCAAACCACTCGAGTTTCACGTTAGCGATAAGGTACTCTTAAAAGTCTCACCCTAGAAGGGTGTACCACGAATTGGCAAACGTGGAAAACTTAATCCCCGATACGTTGGTCCATTCGAGATTTCTAGGGTTGGTCCCGTAGCATATAAGCTCAAGTTGCCAGAAGAGCTAAGCGGTGTACATGACACTTTCCATGTATCCAACCTAAAGAAGTGTCTGTCCGATGAGTCTTTGATCATTCCTCCCGACGAAATTCACATCGATGATCAGCTACATTTTGTCGAGGAGCCAATCGAAGTGACTGATTGGAAGGTCCAGAAGTTGAGAAGGAGCTGCACTAAACTTATGAAAGTCAGATGGAATGCAAAGCGTGGTCCCGAATTTACATGGGAACGCGAAGACCAGATGAGACACAAGTACCCAACTCTCCTCCCTAAAACTATAGAAACTAGTAGGGAAACTCGATTTTGAGGACGAAAATCCCAAAACAAGGGGAGAATGTGACAATAGTCAACAAACCAGGTCAACATTCGTACATGTTTCCTTTGTTACTTGTTTATAGGTACATACTTGGACATTTTTATATACAGTACCCCCCAGTCTAGCAAAGCAAGAGTTAATCAGAAAACTCAACATGGGACACTTGTTTAGTCATACAACACCCGGATAATCACTAAAACAAGCCTTTCAAGAGGTTATTACACCCTAACACATGATAAATTCACCTCTAACACATGTATGTGAAAACAAGAACTACCATGAGTTATCAATTACTAAACATACGATACCTACGAAAAAAATACATGTTAATGTCGTCATCCGGCACCCAAGAGACATTCCTATGTCTTAACTTAACCCGACCTATGATAGCTCACAAACCAACAACAACCATAATCAAAATGTATATATATATATGTTTATACCTCACGACTATTACCACTCATGAACAAAATCCCACATGTTACACATACAATCTAGACCTACACAAACACACACACACACACACACACACACACACACACACACACACATATATATATATATATATACGGCACACACATACACTTGAACAACAAGACACCTTCACTTCACAAGAACATGATAATGACTCACACATACATACGTCTCAACACTAAGGCATGACTAACATCACCACACCTCACCCCTAGTTTTCCTAACTTACACTAAATAGGGAAACAAACAAGTAAGATATTAGAGTTACTTGACTAAGCTATGCTTTCCTCTTTTACAAGTCCACAATCGGCCAAATGTATAGGACTAGGAAGCATTCACTTGTCAACATCATCTCATTCACACTTTACTCTAAATAGGCCTTAACCCCTAGGTTATGACAATGTGTTGCAAGAACACCACCTAAAACAAGAACCAAAAACAAGAAGTAACCTATCCTTGTTCCATGTTTCGGCCACCACCCACATGCCCTCTCTCTCATGTCACTTTCAACAAAACACTGGCCCACATGTGGAGATTTTCTTGGAACTTGCTACACCAATCAACAACTAGAGTGATCCATGACCTATCACCATCAAAGAAAGACAATTCCTTGTCTTATGTATCGGCCGAAAAGCACCTAGCTAACACCCTTATCCCTAGTTGTCAACTATTACCTTAAATTATACCAAAACAAACTATGACACACCTCTTTCTCAAGTCAACCTTACCTTAAGAAACAAGATAGGAGAAGTCCCTTTTAATCGGCTATGCATGGACAAACAACATGAACCTATTACTTCTTACACCAATTTAGATCATGACAAAGAATGTGATAAACCCAAAATGAGATAACTTGCTTCTTTCTTGCTAATCCTTGCACAAATCGGCCGCAACCCCTACCTTTCACCAAATGATGACACAAATGTTAAACACAAGCTTTATCCAAAGTGTTTCAACTTACAACATTTGTTCTTGTCCCCATATGAATCGGCCTCTATAAAAGGGTAGGTTCTTGATCATTCAACTTGCCCCAAAACACCTTCACTCTCCACCCCTATGCTCTTGGCTGAAAATTCTAACCCCAACCCTTGATCATCGGCCACCAAAGCTCAACATTTGGAGTTCAAGAGAAGCCTAATATGTCCAAGCAATCGGCTCATTTCATTCCCCTCAACTAGACAAGATACTCGACTAATCTCCTCCTCATTTATTCATGCTTGACTTTACTACCTTGTTAACCCAACCTTCGGCCCTAGACTCCACATTATTCTTAATCACACGAAACTTTAAGGAATGATTTACAAAACATTACTTATCGGGTATAGATCTTGAGCACATTACCTTAATTCTAGTATTTGTTCCTATGATCTAGTCTTAGCATCATTACCATCAGCTATAATATAACCTTGAGTAGTCAAATTGTACTTTGAGATTATACACAACTTAGATCACCACTTAATATATTGATTTGCATGAGTATAAGCTCACTTAGCTTAAGTATAAAGCTAAGGCTAATAACATGATGATCAAAGCTTAAACTTGTTACAAAACTCACAAATATGTCATGTGATAACACTACAAGGCTCGAATAAGCGTAAAACAATCAAGTTGATCCACTAGATGATCGGCATTATCCTTTACACAATAAGAACACATCGGCTACCATAAGCTAACATGTGTTAAACCAAGCCAAAGCATGTGTTAACCTTGAATTGTGTTGTATAGAGGTCTAATCATATGTTAAGGTACTTATTTAGCACAAATCAAACACACGCAATGAATCGGGAACCATTTTATCCAAGATCATTATCAACATGTCACAAACACATCACTAGCACACACATGGATAACATACGTACAAGGGTCACACAATAACCAAGTCCACAAACGTTGGGTGAACAATTTGTATCATAAATAAGGCTAGATGACTTACCATGTCCATAATGATCCTAGAGTATCATTTGTCAGGACGGTGATCATCTACATATTTCCCTAGACCACCTACACTGCTATCAGTTGAGTTTTTTCATGGCCCCATTTTACTATTTTTCATTTTGGGGGAAATACATGCATCAATACTTGTGTCGTTTTCAAGTGTGTGTACATTCTATCATGACTGCCATGTGGAACATGAGACATTTTGGTTCATGAGCTTACTAGTCCTCGTACAACGTTTACTGTAACCATTAGCTAAACAAGTAGCCATGGAACACTTTGATAGATCTATTGGGTTGACACCCCCACTCTTGGTCAGTCACTCTAACCGGTCACATACAAAAGAGTGTTAGTATTCTACAATACATACATTGTCTTTAGTGTACAATGCACGAGGCACAATAGTCAAGAGGTTTGGTTAAAGGACTCATGGTTTGCGACTCATGGTTTGCACAGTGATCATTTGCTTAGCTAGCTCATTTGCTTACATATTACAACCAAACCCATGAACTCACCAGCATTATTTTTGACAAAACTCGTTATGCATGTGCTTCAGATAACTAGATGGAGGGCCACAGGGGTTTGAGGGAAGGGTTCGAGCAAGCACTGCGTGGTACCACTAAGATGGGTTTTCCTTGTCAATCGTATGTTATTTGATTTAAGAGTAACAGACAATATTCTCTTTTGTTAAGACTATGGTGATATTTAATAATTAATGACAATATCCATTCTTTTCGGTGGTACTATTTAAATAAAACGTGTATTGCTTGGACCTTGTGCTTGAAAACTTTTCGGTCGTCGCATCCCCGTGTTTCCGCCTTGGCGGGGTGTGACATGAAGCTCATGTTGTGTAGTGCACCGATTCTCTCACTGCCAGAGGGAGCAAAGGACTTCGTAGTTTACTGCGATGCATCTCACCAAGGTCTCGGTTGTGTCTTAATGCAGAGGAACAAGGTTGTAGCCTATGCCTCTCGTCAACTCAAAGTCCATCAACAAAACTACACAACCCATGATTTAGAACTGGGTGCAGTAGTGTTTGCACTCAAGATTTGGAGACATTACCTCTATGGGACGAAGTGTATAGTCTTTACTGACCATAAGAGCTTACAACATATCTTTGACTAGAAGGATCTGCACATGAGTCAAAGACGATGGGTTGAGCTACTCAATGACTACGACTGTGAGATTAAGTACCATCCAGGGATGCAAATGTCGTGCGAGACGCGCTAATCCGAAAGGAACGTGCCAAGACGTTGCGTGTTCATGCGTTAGGCATGACCATTCATAATGATCTCACTGCTCGCATTCGTCAAGCTTAGCAAGAAGCTCTTATGGATAGTAACATTGGAAAAGAAGCTCTATATAATTAGGTTAATCAGTTAGAGACAAAACCTGATGGAACAAAATATTTTTCGAACAGAATATGGGTGCCATTGTATGGAGGATTGCGTGATCGGTTCTAGATGAAGTGCATAAGTCCAAGTACCCGATAGGAATGCTTCACCATCCAGAGATTCCTGTTTGGAATTGGGATCAAATCTCTATGGATTTCATCACCAAGTTGACAAAGACATCTCATGGCCATGATATGATTTGGGTAATTGTCGATCGTTTAACAAAGTCTGCGCATTTACTGCCGATCAAGGAAACAGACAAAACAGAGAAATTATCCAGTTTATACAAGATCCAGTTCCAGAAGCAGAGAATGCACCACAAGCATGGCCGTTTGAAGCACCACATAATTGCTGTGCCTATGTTGGTGACGTATTGAAGAACACAGAGTTTACAGGCATTGTAGATTTTTTGAGGAGAAGCCGAATCATACATGCCATAGTTACACCAGCCATCATTTACAAAGATATTGTAGAAGATTTCTGGAAGAACGCGAGATATGATTTCTGGGAAGATAAGACGATTATACGACGTGTTATTCAAGGGATGGAGATGTTTATTACTGAAGATGACATCAGAGAGGCTCTCAAGATCAAGTTTGAAGGGAGTACAGATCCTAGAGTTCTTTCGTGGACCGAGCAGAGAGTTTGTTTTCTTAGTACAAAGGTCCGATAACTGATGGTGCACTTCATAAAGGGAAGCTGAGTGTGCAGTTTAAGTATTTTGCACATGTCATTATCCATGTCTTTGGATGTGTTAGTGGTGGGTATGACGTAATGAGGAGGATCCCAGGTTTGCTAAGGCATCAGCTTCAGCATTTTCTTCCCTAGGTACCTAGGTTAGTGAGAATTCTACAGAAGAAGTAGCTAAATTTTTAACAATTTCAAGATAAATGGCTACCTTTTATCCTTTTACTGCATATGATCCATTGAAATGGTTAGTAATCAACTAAGAATCAACAAAGACTTCAATTTTAACAATATGTAAATCTCTAGCAAGTTGTAAACCAGCAATGAGAGCTTCATACTCAGCTTCATTATTGGTTGTTTGAAATGCACATCTAATGGCATGGGGTATCTTGACCCCTTGTGGCGATTTTAGTAGTATTCCCAGACCTGTGCCTCTTGCATTTGAAGCACCATCAGTGTATAGAGTCCATTTTTCTAAATTTTCATTTAGTTGTTGAACTTCAGACTCTACTTCACTCAGGATGTCACTACTGAAATCAGCAACAAAGTCTGCTAGAGCCTGTGACTTGATTGCATTTCTAGGCTCATATTCTAAGTCAAAGGCACTTAATTTAACTGACCATTTTGCCATTCTTCTAGACATTTCAGGTTTTGTTAATACATTTTTAATGGGATAGTTAGTTTGAACATATATTTTTTGTGTTTCTAAATAATGCCTTAACTTAGTAGAAGCCATTATTAAAGCTAAAATAAGTTTTTCGAGATGTGAATACCTGGTTTCAGCATCTAGGAGGGTTTTACTTACATAATAGACAGGTTGTTATTGCCCTTCGAAGTCCTTTACCAATACAGCACTTATTGCATTCCTAGAAACTGCAAGATATAGCTTGAGAGGTTCTCCATCCTCAGGTTTCATCAACAATGGAGCTGCTGCAAGATAATTTTTGAGCTTCTTTAATGCTTCTTCATGCCTCTGTCCCCAGTCGAATTTGTTATTCTTCTTCAGGATGTCATAGAACTCTTTACATTTCTCTGAGGATTTCGAGATGAGTCTATTCAGGGCTGCTATCCTACCAGTCAGCCTTTGCACATCATTAATATTTCTAGGGGATTTGAGATCAAGGATGGCCTTTATTTGTTCAGGGCTGGCTTCTATCCCTCTTTTTGTTACCAAATATCCAAGAAACATCCCAGCTCCAACTCCAAAATGGCATTTTGCTGGATTTAACTTCATCTTGTAAGCATCCAGGATGTCACAAGCTTCTTTGAGATCCCGAAGATGATCTTCTGCTTTCTTGGATTTTACTACCATGTCATCAATGTAGACCTCCATCGTGTCCCCAATCTTTTCTTTGAACATCATGTTCACTAGCCTCTGATAAGTGGCACCTGCATTTTTTAATCCAAATGGCATGGCTATATAACAATATATACCTGATGGTGTCATGAATGTTGTGTCCTCTTGATCATCTGGTTCCATCTGTATTTGTTGGAATCCTGAGGATGCATCCATGAATGTCAGCATCTCGTGGCCTGTTGTAGCATCCACCATTGAATCTATGTGTGGTAGTGGGAATGGATCTTTAGGACAGGCCTTGTTAAGGTCTGTATAGTCCTCACACAATCTCCATTTCCCATTTTTCTTCTGAACCACCACAACATTTGCCAGCCATCTTGGGAATTTTACTTCCCTTATCATTTTGGACTTCAGTAACCTGTCTAATTCTTCTTGTATGATGATATTTCTTTCTAGAGAAAACTTCCTTCTTTTTTGCTGAATGGGCTTGAAACTCTTATCAATCCCAAGTTTATGAGTAATGACATCCTTTGAGATGCCAGTCATATCTTCATGCTTCCAGGCAAAAGTAGACATCCTACATTTAAGAAAAGATATTAGTGATTGTTCAATATCATGTGGGATATTCTTACAGATTTGCACAGTGATATCCTTGTTGTTGTCGTCAAGGCAGATGGCTTTTACATCCTGGTCCGGATTTACTTTAACATCCTAAAGATGGCACTGTGCATCTTGCTGTAATTGCTATGCTTGACGGGATGAGGCTTTCATTGATGTCGTATAACAATCCTTAGCTTTCTGTTGATCGCTGTTGACCTTCACAACTCCCCAAGGTGTGTGTAGTTTCACACACTGATGATATGTTGAAGGTACTGCCTTCATGTCATGTATCTAAGGTCTTCCCAGGATGACAGTGTAGCAGGATAGGGAATCTATCTCACAGAATCTCTGGATAGAGTTCACTCCTTCTACATATACTGGTAGCTTGATGTCACCCACTGTGCTCTTAGTTTCTCCACTGAAGCCCACCAAAACTGATGACCTGGAAACTATTTCTGATTCCGGGATGTTCATCCTCTTGAGGGCCTCGAGCTGGATGATGTTTACTGAACTTCCTCCGTCTACAAGAATCCTGCGAACAAAGTGGTTAGCAACATATAAAGTAATAACCAAACCGTCATGATGAGGATCTAGGATGTTTTCTCTGTCTTCTTCCTCAAAGCTGATCACTTTTGAGGTTGTCAGGATGGTCGTCTTCATTGGTCTTTCTCCTTTTTCAGACTTTGTTTCCATTGCATGTCTTTTAGCAGCTGAGTATGAGGTTCCACAAATGTCTGACCCTCCTGAAATGAAGTTGATAATGCCAGCATCCTTAGGTGGGGATGCTGCTCTTTCTGGGATGTTTGTGCCATCTTGAGCTCATGATTTCTTTTTGCCCAGGAGATCCTTGAGGTGACCCTTGCTTAAGAGATATGCTATCTCCTTTCTTAGTGCAATGCAATCTTCAGTGATATGGCCGAAGTCTTTGTGAAAGGCACACCATTTGGATTTGTCTTTCCATCCTACCTTGTTGTCCTTCCTTGGCCATCTTGCTTTGTCCCCTAGATCCTTCATAGCATACATCAAACCTGTTATATCCACAGAAAAACAATAGTCTGATAATTTAGGGCAGTCATCCTCATCGTCATCCTCTACCACATTGACCTTCTTATTATCAAGCCTAGCATATGGTTTATGCTTGTATGATTCGTATGTGGGAGTGGATTTTCGATTGGGATGGTTATATTTTGAGGATGATTCTATCCTCTCTTGTATCTTCTTATCATCCTTAAGTCGGATGAATCTTAAGGCTCTGTTCCTGACTTCATCTAGGTTCCTGCATGGATTCATCACCAGCTCTTGGTAGAATGGTGATTCTTTCTGCAGTCCCATCTTGAAAGCCTGAACCGCTGTTGTGACATCCAGGTTCAGGATGTCAAGTGCTTCCTTTCAAAACCTAGTAATGAATTCTCTTAGTGATTCCCCCTGTGGTTGAGTCACCCTGTATAGATCACTTGTCAAACGTTCGAATGTTCGTCTACAAGAAAACGGATTATTAAACTAATTAAGTAAATGGGCAAAAGAAGTAATAGAATAGGGAGGAACACTTAACAGCCATTTCAGGTCTGGACCAGTGAGAGTTGAACCAAATCCCTTGCATAAGCATGCTTCTTTCAGATTGGTAGGGATTGGATTTATTTCCATCCTTTCCCTATATTGAGCCACATGCTCCTCAGGACCAGTTGATCCATCGTAGAGCGTCATGCTTGGAGTTTGAAACCGCTTTGGGATCTCTGCATCACATATTGGAGGTGCGAATCTTGACACCCGATGGCATGCTAAGGATACCTCTAGGATAGGTTGCACTACCCCAGGTACACTTGATATCATATCTTTGTTCTTCTGAAGCTCCCTTGCTAGTTGAGGGCTTATTCCTGTATCCTGCAAAGAAGCAACATCATTAGCAGCAAAAGTATTAGAACCCAAATTGTTACCGTTGTTGTTATATCCTTGGGATGGCACAGGTGTATATCCAGCATCCCTGGTAGTTGCCATCCTGGGTGCAGTAGTCGTTTCAAGAGCAGAGAACCTAATGTTCATGGGGATGAAATCTCCTTGATGAACACCTCCAGAGATGCCAGAATTGAAGTCTAACACCCTTGGTTGTAGTGGTGTCCCTATTTCTTCACTTGGTCTCTTTGAAGATGTCTTGAGGGATTGTATCTCTCTCATCATCATTCTGTTGGTCTCATGTTTTTGTTGCATTCGTTCCTTCACCATTGAAAACATGGAAAGGATCTCATCACTTGACACGAAAACAGGAGACAATCCAGACGTCCCCATTGCTGGTCTAGGTGGAATCTGGGAGGTAGCACTCTTTGAGAATGCAGGTGGAGGTGGCAAGGCAGTGTTTCTGGTAGAAGTTGATGAAGGCATGGATGAAGAAACATTTTTCTGAGAAGACGACATAGTTGTCAAGTTTGTAAAAAAGAAGTAAATGAAAAAAGTTTTTAACCAAGTTTTTTTTGTTAAATTAGCACCTTGTTGCCCCACAGTGGGCGCCAAATTGTTTTGGTCAAAAATTATCTGCTAGAAATAATATTGTATTCCAAATTAGAAATTGTGAGGTAGTGTGCAAAGAATGTGAATTTGCTATTAAAACAAGTTATATTCTGCAAATGTTTGATCAAGATGTAGTAAAGAGTAAATTAGTGACAACTATGCTCAGGATGGCTTAGGTTTGCTTCGGGATGGACAGTTATATCCTCGGGATGGAACTGTTTGTAATGAACAAATAAATAGGTAAAACACAAATAACAACACTCGATATACGAGGAAAGCCATTGATCAATTGTAGATCGTCGGCATCAAACCTCGGAAGGAGACTAGGCCCCTGCCTTGTTTGTTAATATTAATTTGGTAAAAAAATACAACTTTGGATGAGTATGTGGACAAGTGTACTAAGATTACAATGATTGTGTATGTGTCTAAGTGTTAGTGTGCAGCTATAGTGTAAGCAAGGTGTATGTAAGTGTCCTATACTCGTCCTATACTCCCATTTATATAATACATGAGAGTAACTAAAGAATCTCGTGAGATCCGCTATCAAGTTAAAGTCTTTAATGTTGCGTAACAGCTAGCAAGGGTGTGGGTAATATTTGGTGGGCTGGTGCTGAATTATTAAATGGGTTGGTCCATGGGAATAAAATAATTGATAATCTATTGAGGGGCCGGGGTATGGAGATGGGCTGTTGATGGAGGTTGTATAAGATGGACTGGACTAGAGTGTTGGGTAGACTTCTGAATTGGGCCTGGATGACTTATGTGATTTTGGATCAGAGTATTTGGGGTGAGCATTGGTATACAGATGTAGTATGGATTGGGATTCTAAAATGGGCTGGAAGATTATTGCTGACTGGGCTTTGGATATTATGGGCTGATGCATGGAGTGTGAGTAGACTATGGGGTTTTTGGTTGTATTTGATGGGCTTATGTTGGTCTTTTAATATTTTTATTTTTGGGCTTAGTAATATATGTATAGGTTGGCCCAAGTTTTGTTTACTTTTTATTTGGACTAATATAGGACCTTGGGTCTATGTCGCAGGTCTCGATTAGTCTTTGTCTTGTACTTTCTTTTTAAATAATAAATGTTTGCCGGGGCTTTGCCTCTTTTCCTAAAACAAAACAGCTTCTTCAGGTGAACGTTGGAGGTCTTTCAACAGAAACTAGTCATTGGTTGACTGTTTCTTCTTGGCTAGTCAATGATTTGGCTGTTTCCTTCTTTATTGCCGATATTAAATATGTATCGGTTACAAGTTTGACTCCATCTTCAGTCATAGAGCATGAGTTACACTTCCATCTTTGACTTCTTCATTTTAGGGTTGTAACATAGACGTTGCTGAATCAATAGAATCCATATTATAACTTAGTTTGTACTTGCAATCATATAAGAAAGCTAACTCATTAGTTCATTCTCAGGATGTGCACATGCTGAATTACAGTTACATCCTGAAGTCAGTAGAGTCCTTCAGCATCCTGAGGATGGTACATTAGGGATGTAAGGTAAAATCATCCTGAGGATTTTCACCCACAACAATTACCATAATCCAAAACCTCCTTCTCATCGTAAACCTCCACACAGTCAGCAACCATTCCCCCACATCTTCATCGATCCAAACATTAAACGAAAGACCTTTCCAACTATTGTCCACACAATCCACAATCCTACTACACAACTTTGTCAATACATTGAGATATGTATACGAGAAGTTATTATCATCAACTGACATTTTCGCTGACTGAACAACCTTACCAAACCGGCTACCAACCACATCGAAAACCTGATCAATTACTAGATGAATCGGCACTCCATGAACCCGTAACCATGCTATACCTCAAGCTCCTTATATTTATCATCCCACTTACTTAAACATACAAACCACGTGGACCATAGATTTCTATCACCCAAAAAACACTCAACCTCCTCCATGCACGCAAACACAAGCATCACCGAAAAACCGCCCACATATTTTATGCACCCTGAACTCCACCCTTGACTCCTCAACATTGTAGATGCACGAAGTGCGACTAGTGATTGGATCTACAAGTTAACATGTGTTAAAGTTTTGCTGAAGGGTTGAAGGTGGAACTGATATGGGCGAATGTAAAGAATAGTGGGCGAAGGTAGAAGCAAGTGGTCGAATGTAGAATGGAACTTGACTGAAGATACACGTTCGTACCATATAGTGGGCGAATGTGGAAGAATTCCACATTCGACCACATCAACTGGGCGAACGTGCAGTGGCTATATATAGAATTTGTGTTTTTGTGAGTAATAGAGAGTTTCAGTTTGAGAGTGTGTTCAGGTTAGGTTCCAGGTGTGATTGAAAAAGTGTTTAAGTGTTCTAGATTAACGTGCTTGTGTTTGTAATTGAATATTTGAAAAGGTTAATCTATGAAAAAGCTTTGAAAATGACTTTGATTGTGTTTTGATAAGAGTTTTATCAGTTTGTTCAGAACTAGGGTTTCCGCACCTGGTTTTGTGACTTGTATGATCAATTAATCCTGTTTTAGTCAAAATCTTTCGCTTACAAAGTGGTATCAGAGCTATACGGATCATACAACAACAAATTTGATAAACTCAGAGCTGATTTGGACCTATTTTTGATCAAAATACATATGTTTTTGAATGAAAATGGTTTTTGAGTGTTTTTGATTGATTTGAAGTTGATTTTGTGGATAAAATCTAAAATTCCAAGAATTAAAGTTGTTCCAAATCAATTCCGAATCAAAACCTGATTAAGATCATTCAAATCCACAAACTTTTGAAAATCAGAGATCAAAATAACCGTTTTTCAAAGTGTAACCGTTTTTCAAACCTGAAATGGGCGAACCTGGAACATAGTGGGCGAACCTGAATAGTTTTGGGCGAACGTGAGTTGTTTTTGGTCGAACCTGAGTCATTTCTGGGCGAACCTGGAAATTTTAGTTTGAATTTTTCACTTTCGGGTAATATTTTCCACATTCGATTCATCGGGCGGGCGAACGTGGAAAATTACTGGTCGAACCTAGGACATTTTGGGCGAAAGTGGAAGTGTGTTAGGGTATTTTACATTCTGGTGAAGTTTTACATTCGGGTGAATACTGTTTGGGCGAACTTGGACCAGAAGGGGACGAAAGTAAAGAAAAAGGGTCGAACCTAGACTTCAGTTTTTGGAAAATTTTCTAAGTGTTGAATTTTTCAAAGTTCGTGATCATGTGGAATTTTCCGACTAACCCGAGACCAGCAACGACACAACAACAACAGCAAGTGATGGACCCATGGACGGTGGCAGCACAAAAGACGAGCACACAGTCTTCGCAACCGATTAACTACATGGCGATGACTAGCTCGATGCCTCAAAGTGTGGCACCTCCAGCACCACAACCTGACTACTGGGGAGTAGCAGCAGCGGTGGTAAATACTCAAACCACAAATGCTATTTCCACACTGATTAATGACTTATCTTCAGGTAGCGGGAATCGGCCACCTAAGCTCATGGAGATACAAGAATATAATCAGTGGCAGAACAAGTTCAAGATTCACTTGGAAGGCATGGGAGTGGAGGGTGCAGAGGCATGGAGTATGATTGCTAGAGGTTACACAGCACCAGTTTTGGAAAATACAGGTGAACCAGTTCCATTGGAGAGTATGTCTGAGGAGGAGAAAAAGAAGTTTGCTGTGGAAAAGAAAGCCTTTTCCCAATTGACTCAGGCAATCACAAATGATCTATTGCATCAGTTTGGGACTTGTACGACGTCTAAGCAATTGTGGGATGTGCTTAAAAGGAGGCATGATGGGAATGAGAAGACTAGAAGCTTAAGGATGGATGAATTACGAAAGGAGTTTGAGAATTTTTCTTATATTGGCAATGAAACTTTAAAAGAATTAACTCCTAGATATAGTCATTTGCTAACTGAATTGTCAAGTTATGGTATACAGATTCCTACAACAGCTTTGGTGGATAAGTTTGCAGATGCTCTTCCACCTTACTGGGATCAACATGTGGAAGTTCTCAGGGAGAAGGATGCATA
Source organism: Ambrosia artemisiifolia (assembly GCA_032199755.1). Lineage (NCBI taxonomy): Eukaryota > Viridiplantae > Streptophyta > Magnoliopsida > Asterales > Asteraceae > Ambrosia > Ambrosia artemisiifolia. Next base: position 29,185,379 of record CM063521.1, read on the forward strand.
CCAATACTGGACTATTCAAGAGTTTATACAGAAGCTGGAAAACAAAGAAATGGAAGAGAAGAGGAAAGCTAGAAGATCATAAATTCCTTAGAATCCTAGCTTATATTTTGGAGGCACTTCAGTTCCAGTTAGTAACTCAAGTTCAGGAGGGGTAGGGGCACCACATGTTGCTTGCATTTCCAATGTTATGGAATCACCAAAACCTACCATCAACTACATGGCACAAACTTCATCCTACTCACAACCACCACCTCCACAACAACAATACAACAATTCCTACATATCACCATTCTCACCAATGCAACAAGCAGCTGTTTATATTGCTAGCCAATCTCAACAACCAATGAACCAAGTTACTCAACCTAATCAACAACCAGTGGTTTTGGAGACTTCTAACTTGGGAAATGTGACGGTTGAAGTTGCTCAGCAACACATTGCACTAGTCTCTGCAATGGTTTCATCTTACAATGGGTTGGTTGCTAGCCAAATTGGGAACAACAACTTAACCAATGAAGACTATGCACAGATTGACAAGGAAGAGATGGAACTGATTGATATCCAGTGGGCTTTTGCAAGTATTATGAGAAGGGCAACAGAATTTATTTAGAAGACAGGTAGAACAGATTTGGGAACTTCTCCTAATACAACTTATGGGTTTAATAAGGAGAAGGTTACTTGTTTTAATTGTGGAGGGAAAGGTCACTTTAAACGGGAATGCACCCAGCCACCAAAACAAGGTAATAGAAACCCTTTCAATGCAAGCTACCAGAATCGTCAACAACAAAACCAAAACCAAGTTTCATATCAAAATAACAACAACTACCAAAACCGTCAAAATAACTCTAACAACAACCAAAACAGACAACCAAACACACCAAACCAGACTCAAAACCAATCACCTACCAACACTAACCGAACAGTCATACCGATTACCACACCTAATGAGACACAACAGAACACCAATCAGAATCAAGCATTGATGATTCAACAGGATGAACGGTTTGATTGGTCGGGTTTGCAAATAGGTGTTGAGGAGATCACAACTGGTGGCAATGTGGCTTGTGTTGCTTGCCAGGTTGATATTGAAGAGTCGGTGATAGTTACTGAGAAGGTAGAAACTGAGGTTGAAGTTGATGTGTCTGAGGCTGAAAAGGAAATGGAGATTGAACCTGTTGAGGTTAAGGCTGAGGATGCTAATCCTGGAGTGGTGATTGACACTGTTTCTGATGTTCCTGAGGAGTGTGAATCGATTTATTCAGATTCAGACAGTGAATCGGATACAGAAGCAAGTGTTACATCTCTAGATGATGACATTGATCAGTTGCTAGCAGAAGCTGATTTTCTGATGACGAGGAAGTCGTGCATTGCTGATGATGCTTTCACCAAGATTGACTACTCCAAGTTTTTCGCTGGAAAGGAAGCTCATTTTGCCTTGATGGCCATGACTGATCCGCCAAAACCTGTAAGTTCTGAGTGTAGCACTGATAATACTAATGAGAAATATTGTGGTACTTGTGATAGATTGACAGAGGAGAACAAACAACTCCGTGTTCAACGTGATAGTGCTATCATGAACTGTCAATCTACTCGCAAAGAGTTGCATGCTTTTAACAAAGTATTAGATGGCTATAAAAAGGACATTTCCGACTTGAAAAACACTTTATCATTAAAACAACTTGCAATTAATAACTACATTAATGAAATTGAAAATACCAAGTTGGAAATGGCTGCCATCAAATGCTTTGCTGAAAAAGTAAACAAAAAGTTGGAAAGTTATAAGCACATTGCTTACGTGGTAGACCACATCATTGATGATCAAACCACTAATTACAAGTCTGTGCCATCTCCGGTGCTTTTTGAAAACCATAATTGTCATCAAGTGACACCGGAGAGCTCGGTAAAATCAGACTCATCATCGGAAAATGAATCTAATACCTCGAGTATTGGTGATCCACATTCCGATGTGAGGCCGATTTTAGGTTTGAATGATGAAGGTGTTACTGCTGAGAGCTGTGATTCAGACTCTGAGAGTGATGATACTGGTAATATTCAAAATGTTAATGCATGTGAAATTCCAAAAGAAAATCACATCATTACAAATGAACCAGTTTCACCATCTCAACTTGTGCATCCGATGGCAAATGCTCATCGTGAGAAGAAGTCTGAAAAGAATGTGGTTAAGAAAGATCTTGAGAAGAATGTTAAGAATGAACCGTGTGACAAACCTGTCAAGGTGTTTTATCGGATGGAAGGATCCGATAAGATCATCTCTGACGAGGAATTTCCAATCAAAAATGCTAACTATGCTAAAATTGATAAAATCTGGCAAGAAAGCACCATTTGGTTCCCAAAACATGAGAGAACAAATGAAATCCCACCTGCCATTTTAAAGAAATTATTTTTGGATGTTCCTCAAGAACCAAAGGTCCATGTCACAGAGTTCATTAGACCCAAAAATAGAGCTAACGGTTTTCATGAGCCTACTTACTCAAAAGGGCCACTCCCTGAGAGTTTGAGGAATCAACAGTATAATGATCAATATCCTGTTAGATCATTTGCTCAACCGAATGCTCCAAATGTTTTTGAAGAGTACCGTGCATGCTTTAAATGCGGGGAACGAGGGCATTTACTTGCTCAGTGCCCGTATGTAAGGCATAAAAGGCACGAAGTTGAAGTGAGGAATTCCATGAGGAAACCGATTGATCATTATGTTCCACCACACAGACGAGGTGTTCCTCAACAACAACAGTTTTATAATCAAAACAATTTTTATCAAACGAGGAACAATCGTCCAGTTCAATTTGATCGCAGAAATCGGATCGCTATGGAACAATCATGGAGAAAACCAGTGGTGAACACAACAAATGATAGGCAAAAGGTTCCACCAAAACCGATTGTCAAGTCAAATGTTGGACCTAAGTCTGTTAAATCAGATAAGGTAACCAAGAAAGTTTCATTTGCAAACAATGTTCAGAAACCGACTGACAATCCAAAGTCTCAGATTCGTATCTTAAAAAGAACAGAACAATCTTGGACACCAAATGGTTCTCCAGGTGCCTCAACTTCAAAAGTCAATGAGAAAAAAGGAAACTGTTTTGAACAATCCTAAAAAGATTGATCCAAAACAAATTGTTGATGAGAATGTTTCTTTGAAAACTGATATTCCAAGACCCAAGACTCAGGCTTGGGTCCCCCGAAAGAACTAACTGATTTACTTTATGTGCGCAGGAAGCTTCAGCTGGCCCTATTAGCAGTCTTTGGATTGTTGATAGTGGAGCTTCAGGCCACATGACAGGGGATCTTGCATTGTTATTCGATGTGAAGAATATCAATGGTGGATATGTCGCATTCGCTGTAAATAAAGGTGGATATATTACTATGGAGGGGAGCGTGAGTAATGGAATAGTGAGCTTTGAGAGGATATCGTATGTGAAGCAGATCGACTATAATCTGTTGAGCGTCAGTCAAATTTGTGATAAACAATTTACTGTGCATTTTGATGACAAATCCTGCTATATTCTCAAACCGGGTTTTCAAATTCCAAAAGAGTGGATAATGTTGAAGGCACCTCGCGTCAACAACCTCTATATTCTTGATATGTCCAAGGCGATGACATCACAGGGGCAAATAACATGTTTTCTATCCAAGGCGACCGAGAAGGAATCGATAATGTGGCACCGAAGAATGGGGCACATTCATCTGAGGAAAATGAATCAACTTGTGAGGAATGGGCTTGTCGATGGAGTAAACGTGAAACATTTCCATCTGAACGACAAGTGTGTTAGTTGTAAGAAGGGGAAGCAACACAAACAGTCCCACAAAGTGAAGAAAGTTAACTCTGTTGAGATGCCACTTGAGCGATTGCACATGGATCTATTTGGACCGGTCAAGCGCAAAAGTCATCTTGGGGAGCTTTATTGTTTAGTTGTCACTGACGACTACTCAAGATTTTCATGGGTGATGTGTTTGCAGAATAAAAGTGACACCTTTAACAACTTGAAAGTTCTGTTCACTCGATTAGAGAATCTCTACAACTTGAAGATAAAGAGAATTCGGAGTGATAATGGGACGGAGTTCAAAAATGCCAAGATGGATGAACTTTGTGAAAGCAAAGGGATACATCATGAATATTCGGCTCCGTACACCCCACAACAGAACGATGTTGCTGAACGAAAGAATAGGACTCTAATTGAAGCGGCTAGAACAATGCTTGCAGACTCAAATCTTCCGGTAATGTTCTGGAATGAGGCTATCTATGCAGCAAATTATACACTCAATCGGGTTCTAACAGTGAAGAAGTTTGGTAAAACATCTTATGAGCTGTTACACCGACGAAAGCCGAACTTAGAGTATCTAGAACCTTTTGGGGCACCATGCACGACGTTGAATCCAAGCGAGGAGTTTAGTCCTAAAGCTAAAGAGGGATACTTTGTTGGATATGCAACCCCGCTCAAACGGGTATACAACAAGCGAACTCGTCGGGTGGAGGATTGGGCTAACGTGGAAGTTCAACGGTATACTCAAAATGTGCAAGGAACGGGTCCTGATTGGATGTTTGATTACAAAGATTTCCTTGAATCATTCAATCTAGATAGCTTGGTTGAAGAAGCTGTTATCAGATTACTTTACGAGTGTGAAAACGCGACGACTTCACCGTTGGTGCGTCCGATCACCGTGAACCCCCTACCAGCTTCTAATGATGCCAATGCTCCTATACAAGAGGAAGAAGTGTTTCAAGAGGCTTCAACTTCATTAGACTCTTCAGAATCTGAAGATGAACAATTTGAAGAAGTCATTCTTGAGCATGCAGAAGAACCAGAGGCACCGCCAGTGAACCCAACTCCAACTCCAGATGTTGCTTCATCATCTAACACGGGTCATGATCTGGATGCTGTAGAGAACTTGACTACTCAGACGGGAGTTACTGTACCTGAATATCCGGAATCTCGGATTCATCGTATTCACCCGCTGGAGCAAGTTATCGGTGATCCTGGAAGCAGTGTGATGACCAGAGGGCAGCTGAGAAGTGTTAACTTTCCAGAGAGTTTTGGTGCTTTAGCTTTATATGCCAAAATTCAACAATCTGGTAGTCAAAATGATTGGTCGTTTGCGTGTTATGTGTCGCGGGTAGAGCCAAGGACATACAAGGACGCTTTGAAGGAAGACGCCTGGGTTGAAGCTATGCAGGAGGAGTTATTACAATTCCAGAAATTGGGAGTTTGGACGCTCACGGATTTGCCGCCGGGAAGGAAGAAAATAGGCACTAAATGGGTGTTTAAGTGCAAGAAGGATGATCGTGGGGTTATTGTTCGTAACAAAGCCAGATTGGTCGTGCAGGGTTTCCATCAAATCGAAGGGATTGATTATAACGAAATCTATGCACCGGTAGCACGCATTGAAGCTATTCGGATGTTCCTTGCGTTTGCTTCCTTTAAGAAATTCAAAGTTTATCAAATGGACGTCAAGAGCGCATTTCTGTACGGGAAAGTCAAGGAAGAGGTTTATGTCGGGCAGCCACCAGGCTTTGAGGACCCAATCCACCGGGATAAGGTCTACGTGCTTAACAAAGCTTTATATGGCTTGCACCAGGCTCCGAGACAGTGGTACGAGGAGCTAAGTACATACCTCATCTCAAGAGGATTTAAGCGCGGACTCGTCGACTGCACCCTCTTCTCGAAGAAGACAGGGGATGATTTGCTTCTGGTGCAGATTTACGTTGATGATATAATATTTGGTTCAACTAACGAGCTTTTATGCAGGGAGTTCGAAACTGTCATGCAGGAAAAGTTCGAAATGAGCGCGATGGGGGAGATGCAGTTTTTCCTAGGCTTGCAGGTGGACCAAAGACCCAACGGGATCTTCATTCACCAGACGAAATACGTATCCGATATCTTGAGCCGGTTCCAGATGGAGGATTCCAAGCCGATGGATACCCCGATTCAACCCAATTACGGGATTGGAGTGGACGCTAAGGGGGAGCTGACGGACCTATTTACATACAGAGCAATCATCGGATCTCTGATGTATTTGACGGCGTCTCGACCAGATATTATGTATGCAACGTGTCTCTGTGCCCGCTATCAATCGAAGCCGAAACAAAGTCATCTGATGGCGGTCAAGCGTATCCTTAGATATCTGAAGGGTTGTCCCTCAAAAGGACTTTGGTACCCTAATGATGATAATTTTGATTTCATTTCTTTTAGTGATGCAGATTGGGGCGGCTGTGATAAAGATAGTAAATCTACTACAGCTGGTTGCCAGTTTTTAGGGAGCAGGTTAGTCACCTGGCAATGTAAGAAGCAGACTTCCGTGGCGCTGTCTACCTGTGAAGCCGAGTACATTGCAGCCTCGAGTTGCTGTTCGCAAGTGCTCTGGATCCAACAGCAGATGGTGGATTACGGTTTGCAGTTTCTTAAAACCCCTATATACTGTGACAACGAAGCCGCTATCGCATTAACTAAAAATACTGAAAATCATTCTAAAGCGAAACATATCCGGATCAAATACCATTTTATCCGTGATTGTTACGCTAAAGAATTGATAGATATGATCAAAATTCATACTGACTACCAACGTGCAGATTTGTTTACAAAAGCTTTTGACAGATCCCGCTTTGAATATCTTTTAAAAGTAAACAACATAAAGGAAATACAGGACTAATCGGCACCTCGGTTTATCGCTTTTTAGTTTTAGTTTTTAATATTTTGCTAATTGGGAATTTCTCTTTGCTAATTGGGAATTTCTCTTTACTATCGTAATCCTCAAAGAAGTTGATGCTTTCGAGGGGATTGGTTAATCCTCAAAGAAGTTGATGCTTTCGAGTGGATTGTTTCTTTCAAATTTTTGTTTTTATTATTTTTCAGAAAAATTAAAAACCCAAAAATATGTTCTTTATTTTAGGGGGAGCCATTTTATCAGAAAAACCAAAAACATTGAAAAATTCAAAAGACCTAAAAATTAGAAAAACCAAAACTGATTTCCTGGATAAAAAGAGGAAATGATAGTACATCAGTGGGGATCTGACACAGGCTAAAGAATTGTATAGTAATATGAGGCGTGTGTTGACTACGTTTGATATGCTGATAGGCTTCGTAGACTAAATATTGCGTGCATTAATGATACAAACATAACGAATTACGCGTTCGTGGCTGAACACCTCATGGGCATATGGTCTTAGTACCGTAATTTCGTTTGATAGGACTGCCAAAATCTGAGGTTTCGGGTCGTTATGTTATGGTTATCCGGGATATTCTGATTAAACTTTTGTCGTATTGATTTACGGACCTAGTTTCATCAGAATATTTGCTAAAAGAGCTTAATTGCCAAAACCGAAAGTTACCGAATTGAGGAACTTTATGTTTTATTGATCTAAGATCATTATTACATCGTATTGACTTTCTGATGCGAATCAGTGGTTAATATCAGCCTCAACCTAGTGTATATGCACATGTTACTCTGCTGCATTCGTTTGCTGACCTGTACACCTCTGTGCTATATACTTTGTACCTTTTACGGATAACTCTGGCATAATCATGCGTTACGACGAAGCTTTGTGCAATTACTTGATACGGGAGCATGTCGTGTGTGTGGGCACCACAATGTGTTAGTCTAATACACCTAACTCGTATCATTTTAAAGCATTGCGTAATAGTCTGCATGTGAGCTTACGTGGACCATAATATCAGCAATTGCCGTGTCACATACTGTTTCTAATGATAATATTAAACAAAAAGATCAACGCTGTGATCAGATTTCTCAGTAAACTGATATGATCCTCTTACCGGATATCACAAAATGTTTATTGCTTTCATTTACTTTGATGCATTTTTACTTTTATTGACAAAAAGATACAAAATCCAAAAAGATTTTAGGTGTGTTTTGTTAAAATTTCAGAAAAACCAAACTTTTTGCATTTCTGCTTTATTTTTGATATCCGAGGATGCTTGATGGTCAATTTCTGAGATTTGATAACACCATCTGGGCTTTGTATCATTCAAAAGGTGAAAATATGAGTTTTGGAAGTTTAACAGATTGAAAAATGTTGAACGGGATTCGAATTCGTGATTTGGCAAAATTTTCAGATTTTTCCATTTCACATTCGCCCCTTAATTGGGTCGAATGTGGAAAAATCTTCATCTTCGGTTGTTCAGAATGGGCGAATGTGGGTTTGTTTACACAAACTTCACATTCGGGTTGACAATATGTACATTCGGCCAATTCACTTTGGGCGAATGTGGATAAATCCCACATTCGACCAGGGAAACGGGCGAAGGTGGATACTCTATATAAGCTGATTCAGGTTCGAACCCTCAGTCACAGTTTTTCAAAAATTTTCTTTCGATCCAACACCTTGTTGCTTTGATTCCTTTTTCTTGTGCATTTGAATCCTTGTTATTTACTGATCATTTCTATACCAAAAACACAGGTAATGGAGCCCAAATGAATCCGGAATCGTCGTTTTTATGAACGGACTTAGGGTTTCAAATTTAGGGTCATAGAGTGTTTGTTAATGCTTGTTTTTTATTGTTTTTCATTTCACATCAGTTTTAGGGGGAGAATATTCAACAAATTAGGTTATAACATCTGTTTAGGTGGTTAATTGATCGATTGAACATATTAAAACCTAATTTTGTTTAAAAACTGATGTAAAATGAATAAAAAGAACAATTGATGGTGGACGAATGATGATCGGCCATTTTAGAACATATCCTAATCAGATTTAGTTGTTAAAAACAGAGATAAGAAAATTTTGAATTTTAGGGTTTAATCTGTTTCACTTTCGGCTGATACAAACGGGCGAAGGTGGATTAGAACGGTCGAATGAAGTTTATATTGGGCGAATGTAAAGTTTAACAAACAAATTTTTCACATTCGTACAATTTTTTCACATTCATACCCTAAATTCTACATTCGACCTGATTAAACTGGGCGAATGTGGAACTTAAAAATCTTAAAATTTTGAATTCTTGTTGTTTTTGTATTTTAACGAATGTGTCTAATTTTGATGTGCAGATGGCTGAGCAATTTGAGAATATTGAGACTCAGGCAGAGAATGTAATTCCAGATCCAGTTCCAGAGAATGTTCAGGAGGCCGAAGCATCAAGTGCAAGCAGTTGGCCGTTTGAAAGATCTCATAACTGCTGTGCATATCTCGGTGAAGTAGAGAAGAATACAGAGTTCGCTGAAATTATTGAGTTTTTGAAGAGAAGCAGAGTTGTTCATGCTTTAGCCACTCCAACTATTATTTACAAGGATATAGTTGAAGACTTTTACAAGAACGCGAAGTACGACTTTTGGGATAATCGGACAATCATCAAGAGCAAAATACAAGGAATGGAGATGTTTTTGACAAAGTCTGATATAAGAGAAGCACTTCAGATTAAGTTTGAAGTAAGTGAAGATCCCAGAGAGTTGTCGTGGACTGAACAGAAAGCGTGTTTCCTGAGAATGAAATATAAAGGACCGATCACTGATGGTTCCATGCACAAAGGGAAGTTGAGTGTGCAGTTCAAATACTTTGCACATGTCATTATCCACGTGTTTGGATGTGTGAGCGGTGGATATGATGTTATGAGAAGAAGTTTAAGCTCATTGATGGTTGCGTTGACTCTCAACAAACCATTCAATGTGTCTGGGATGATACTGGATCATATGCTTGAGATGCTTAAGGGTTTGAAGAAGAAACAATTCATGTTATACCCTAGATTTCTGATGATGATTTTTGACCACAAGTATCCTGATTTGAGGAAGGATCCTACACAAATTATTGGTCAAGATCACATGAACATCCGAACTTTGGTGAGGATGAAAGGATACAAGGGTGTGCCAGACAATGAAAGGCCACCATACAGAAGATTGTTTGGGGCTCTAGCTAAACAGGATTACACTGATCCTGGAAAGAACAAGGCTAGACACACTGAGAGTGATTCAGACAATGATGATCCTCTAGTGTATGCAGATGCAAGCACGAAGAGAAAGAGACAGGTTGTCAATCCCGGAGCCAAAGGGAAGGGTAAGGGAAAGATAGACCAAGGAAGTTCTAAGCAACAGGTGGTGAGAAAGAAAACAACTGCTAAGAAGGGAACTAGTTTGGTGGATGAAGATTCTGTTGATTCGGAGGAAACTGAGATAGATGAACAGTGGGATTCGGATGCAAAAAATGTTAGGACCACCAAATGTAAGGCCACTATGGTTGGTGAGTCTGAATCTTTAAATAAGTCAATTGAAGAAGCAGAACAGAGTAAGAAGTCTGTTGATGCTGAAGATGAAGATTTAGGCGTTGATATGGATGAATTGAATGCTGGAGAGACTGTTGTAGTGAATTTGCCAAAACCAAAACACAAATCAATGGCAAAGAAGACGAGCACTAAACAGTTGAGGGAGAAAGAGATTGCCTAACTTATGAAAGGAAAAAGAGTACCCGATGCTGGTACATCATCAAAGCTGTCTTCACCAGTCACAAAGAAGCAGAAAAAGACAAAAGAGGCTGAGACATTACCAGTTGATCAGTTTAATGTTGCACTGGATAATGTGTTGGATATGTTCAGGAAGCCTCAGAAAGAGAAAGAAAAAGAAGTTGAGCCATCCAAGTCCAAGAAAGTTACTGTTGCTGATGATGTAATGAAGCAAGTGAATAAGAGGATGGATGATATGATGAAGATGATTGTAGCTCAACAAGCTGAGATTGCCAAGTTCAAGCAGAATGAGGAGAAAATGCTTCAGATTGTGGTTGCTTCGAAGTCTAATCAAGATGAAATTGATGAGAAAGTCAAGAAGCTTGAAGCTAAGAATAAGAAGCTTGAGGGTAAATGTTCAAGAAACAAGAACAGGCTAAAATTGATCAAGGAGGATAACAAAGAGCTAAAGGCTGAGAACAAACGCCTTAGTGATTTGATAGACAATTTGTATAATGTAGCACCCAAGCTGAAAGAAGGTGAAGAAGATAAGGAAAAAGAAGAAGAACAAGTAGACTTTGAACCTTCTGATTCTGAGAAAGAGAAAGATGATGATGAGGAAGATGAGGAGTCTGAGGAAAGTGATGATGAGGATAGTAAGAAAGATGATGATGATGATGCTGAAGGGTCTGGGAGTCAGAAAGATGATGATAGTAGTGATAGTGATAATGATGAAGGAGGAGATGATACTTCTAAGTTTACATTTGAGAAGAGAACACCAAAGAAGAAAGATGCTGGAGAATCTAGTTCCAAAAAGAAGAAAGGTGAGAATGTAGATTCGGATGAAAGTATCTTTTGGAACGAGAAGGTGAGATCTCTGAGTGATGATGCGAAGAAAGTATACAGAGATATGTTAGAGAATAGAGAATGGACAATAGAGTTCACAGGTAGTTTTGCTGAAATATTCCAGACAGATGATATGAGATATGAACTGGAATACAACGATCCTGATCTTGAAGAAGGTGAAGTACCTGCTAGTGTGGCTAAGGAAATTCTTGATGGACTTGCACAGCGAGTAGGGAAATCGTTTGAGGAGTTTGTAATGGATGAGTCGATTCCAAATATTCCTGAAAAGGATATTGGAACTCACTCAGATGATAAGAATACTCCAGAATTTAATCAAGTGGAGATTGAAGATATAACACATGAGGAATATCCACAGTACTTCAGACAGACTGATGAAGATGTGATATTTCCTGACTTCACTGAGATTCCAAACACTTCGGCAAAGAAGAAAGCAAAGAAAAGGAGTGCAGAGTTTGTTGAGAAGGTGTTTGGAGCTGATAAGCAAGAATCTTCAAGTCAATCTGATGAATTGAAGACTTACTTGAAGAAGTTGAGGGAAATGGATGAAAACCAACCGAAGCCTGAAGCTCAAGGAAGTTTCTATAGATTCCACAATGCTAAGTTCAAAGGCAGAGCTCTTGGGTGGACTTATTTGGGTAGACTGAAGTGTCTAGCTGCCAAATGGGAATCAGGAATTCTGTATTTCTACAGATTCATTGATTTGCTAACTCTACCGTATTGGGCGGTCAGAGATCTGTGCAGATTCCCAATGTCTGGAGCTTCAGTAAACAATACACATGTCGGTTGGTGTGCAGATAAGTTGGTTTGGGAAAGTAGAACGAAGTGGAATAGATTCAAGCCTCAATATCCCAGAAGGAATGTTCATAGGGATATTGATCCTAAAACCAAGTTGAAGAGGGTAAATTTGATATACAAAGCACCTGAAGTGATGAGAAAAATACCTTTGATGCCTATGCCACAACATTTCAGTGCTGACTTTATATTCTGGTATTATGATTGGAGAAAGGCTGAAGCCGTGATTGTTTTGAGAGATGGGAAGGACAAATACAAGCATGTTCATGTATTTGATCCTATGTGGTTGATAAACTGTACGTTTGAAGACATCATCATGCTTTTCTACAATCCGATTCATCATGAGCCGAATGATGCTGATCAAGCAAAGAAATATACTCAGGTTGTAGGAGTTTGTTTTGCTTATGACATAAACTCAGGGAGTAACTTGGATGCTAAGCTTGGCAAAATGGTGAAGATGGCTAATGTGTCGAAACCAGTGAAGAGAAAGTTGGAGCCTGAAATGACTAAAGAGCAAAAGAAGCAGCTCAGAATTTATTTGTTGAACAAGGCGATGGACGAAGACAGAAAACGATCCAATCAATAGTCGAGGGGGAGTTTGTAGATGCACGAAGTGCGACTAGTGATTGGATCTACAAGTTAACATGTGTTAAAGTTTTGCTGAAGGGTTGAAGGTGGAACTGATATGGGCGAATGTAAAGAATAGTGGGCGAAGGTAGAAGCAAGTGGTCGAATGTAGAATGGAACTTGACTGAAGATACACGTTCGTACCATATAGTGGGCGAATGTGGAAGAATTCCACATTCGACCACATCAACTGGGCGAACGTGCAGTGGCTATATATAGAATTTGTGTTTTTGTGAGTTATAGAGAGTTTCAGTTTGAGAGTGTGTTCAGGTTAGGTTCCAGGTGTGATTGAAAAAGTGTTTAAGTGTTCTAGATTAACGTGCTTGTGTTTGTAATTGAATATTTGAAAAGGTTAATCTATGAAAAAGCTTTGAAAATGACTTTGATTGTGTTTTGATAAGAGTTTTATCAGTTTGTTCAGAACTAGGGTTTCCGCACCTGGTTTTGTGACTTGTATGATCAATTAATCCTGTTTTAGTCAAAATCTTTCGCTTACAAACATCGACTTCAAAGAGGTCAATGTTATGAAGTCTATTACCTTGCCAACAAGAGCGACACCCCTCCATTGCATAAATCCCACCACATTATCCACCACAGTAATAATATCCACCTTGTTCCTATTCAAGACCGAATCGAAAAAGATCTCCCACTTCCCACAACATTATTGTTGTCTCCCCGATCATCAGAGTTGATAACCGAAGCCATTGCTCCCCCTTTTCTAGGGTTTGCATGGGGTGCTGGCTGCTCCTTCATAATATTCTTTCCTTTCGGATCCATATTAGCCTTGTCGAAAGTAACCCCACTTACGAACTTTGCCCGAGTCATAAATAATTTATACGATCCCATCCATACATCAACCATCTCCCCTTCCAACCGTTTTGCGTCATGGACATCCTTAAACGAAATAAACCCAAACCTTTTCCACCATCGATCAAGTTTCCTAACGATATACGATCCCTCTTACCCACCAAAACCTCCAAAAACCTCTTTCAAATCCAAAGAAGAGCACTTCGGGGGTAAATTAGATTCAAATAATTTCGTTATTACCTTGTTATTTGCCGCATCTGATTGAGAATTCCTCTTACTTTTCCTTGTTGTGGCCTTCGGCCATTCTTGCCGCCTAGAATCGCCCGACATAGTCGGAGCTTTTAGGGTTTTTTACCTTTCCTATTAATTACATCACAAATGCTTTAGATGATCGGTCTTGCATCAAGAGATGATGGAACACTGATTTGGAGGTCCATTTGACATGGAATTTCATCAAAACATAAAGTTTTTTTACAAGCAAGAATTATAGTCCAAAATATACTTTTCCCATACAGGGGATCTAATGTTTGAGGTATTTGAATACTTTTTTTTTCGTTTTAGATTTATGCATATTCTCATTGTAAAAAATAATTATTGATCTTAATACAACATCGTGTTTGTTATTGTGACACCCCGCATTTTCAGGTTATTACTTTATCTGAACTCTAGTTAATTTGCATGTATATACGTGGCTAAATACTTAACTAGGGTTAACTAAGAAGGTCTTTCAACACGTTAATTAGGAAAGTCTTCATCACGACACACACACACGAGTCCTGTATCCCGAGCGTTGGTGATTTGTCAAGCATACGTGATAATATGTGCAATTGAAATATGATGTACGTGAATTAACATGTTTATGTGAATTACGTGTTTATGTGAATTACTGCTTAGTTGATAGTCAGTACATAAACTCTGCGAATTTTCTGCACCCCATGATTAACATGTTATGAGATGATAAAAGAAATAGTTTTTATGTATGTTAGGGTGGTTAATATTATCGGGTCTAGTATCGGGTTTAAAACATTATTAACGGGTCCGGTAAGCAAGTTAAAAACCCAAAATACTCAATTCCTTGGGCCACAAGACACCTCCTATTATAATTATTGATAAAAAAATAATAATAAGAAACCCTAACCCTTCTTTGCGCTGTGAACCCCCACCCCATCCCCTCTCTCAACTCTCAATCAAACAACAACTCTCTGTCACTAATTCAAGTTGATTTGGGTGCAATCTCTAGGCTATGAGGAGTTTAGCATTACACGGTATACATTTTACATGTTTCTTCATGATTTACAATGCTTGAAAAGTTCTAAAAACCCTAGAAACTACATGAATAATAATTGCATATAGGGTTTAGGATAATCAATATATGTAAACGCACTCAGACACTCGTAACTTTGGGTTCGATAGGTTATCGATAGGTGAGTAGTCTACCACGTTTCAGTCTTTGTGGTTTATATTAGCACGCAACCTAAGGTGAGTTTCACTACTTTTTCTGGAAAGCATGCGTCTCCGGTTTGAGACAACTTTGGTAAACGTGTTTTAGTCCGGATTGGGACTACTTTTACATCTCGGGTTTTGATATGCTTTGACTCCTTGTGTGGGTCAGGTTTTATGACGCGCTTTTATCAGTTTACAACTTTAACTGTGCTTTGTGAACTAAACACATTCTATCACTTTAAGTCCTTACATATTATTGGGTTAATCCCTGGAGGCGAACGGGGTATTAGTTGATAGCGCTATTAGGTTGTGCAGCAACATCATGCTTGAGGTGTCGGGGGCACGGGCATGAACTTTTGACCACGCTCTTGAGGATCTTAACTTACTAGTGGTTGATAAACACTAGTACTAAGGCAAATTTTTAACTTCTGTATGTTCCCAATAATCACCTGTTTAGTTACAATGAGTGCGCTAGCTACCCCTGACAAGCTTAAACTGATGAAACTTAAACTTTCGGGTTTTTGACAACTTTACATTTGCTATCTAAACTGTGAACTCACCGACTTTATGTTGACACGCGCTAACATGCTTTTGCAGGTCTCTAGGTATGGAGCACGTGTAGGGCATGCATCATATAGTGTCATTGGGATATAAAGAGTTAACTATTTTCGAATATTTAATTATTTACTTTTGGTTTTGGGCGCGTTGTTTTGCGCAGACACTTTGGTTAACTTTTTTCTTTAATTACGCTTCCGCAACTATTTAAAATGCTTAGTTAACTATGAAACATATTTTAAAACAACGAACTAAATGGTTTGGGCATTTAGAGTCGTTCATGAGACTTATGGCTATGGATCCTGGTTTGTCATGCGCCTCGCGGTATAAACCCCGTAGTGGAAATTTGAGGGTGTGACAGATGGTATCAGAGCCACTCCTGTGTCGTTCGGGATGGTCGGTACAACCTCATCAGGGACGATGAGACTCTAACAGGGGGTGAATGTGATACCCCAGGAAAATCCCACATTGGTCGTGGCCAGGAGAGATCCTTGGTTCATATGTAATCCAATGACTCTTAAATCACCAATGCGTTTTGGGGTTTAATGTTAGTGGATGAGAGAAGAACTCCACAGTTAAGCGTGCTTAGGTGGGAGCACTACCAGGATGGGTGACCTCCTAGGAAGTCTCCACTGGGGCACCTAAATCAAATCCGTGAGCTCTGGATGGGCGACCCATCGGGGCAAAGCGGACAATATTGGTGGTGAGAGGGGCCAGATGTTATAGATTGGTATCAGAGCCATTGGTTATAGTGAACTAGGATTTCATTCTAGTCTATAATCATCATAGCATAAGTACTATATTAGTTACACTCACTACTTTAAGTGCACAACTTATTATTTTCTTGAATACGTGTACTGATCTAACGTATTGCAGGAAACCATGACTAACCCTACTCATAGAAACTATTCTTGTCGTGCTATCGAGGGGCAACAAGCTCCATCACTGGATCCTTATCAACGTCCAACATCATCACAGGATCCATATTAGGATACCAACCGTTGGCTTTGGTTTACCGACATGTTGCAATCTTGGGTTGTAGGTTATGGAGTGCCAGCCAGAGTACCTCCCATTGTTGACTCATGGGAGAGATCACTTGCAGGGATGGTGAGGCATGTGCATACTGAGTTGGATAATGCCTTCACTGTTGTCAAACAATTTCAGTTTTGGAGGAGGAATGCTGATGAAACACTTAAGCATATGGAAGGACAGATTGATCACTTGTTTGCTGAATTAGCAGGGGCTAAGAAGGAAGCTGCTGAAACTAGGCACAAAATGACTGCCACTAAACAGGATCTAGCAGCTACTAGAGAGGAGTTAACTATGGTTCGCAACAGACTCATGGAGGCTTTGGGACAAAATGAACAAGGACCAGAGGAGGATCCTGAGGAGGATCTCGAGGAAGAACCGATAGAAGAAGAGTTCAATAATCTTGAGGCAACGCTTGATGCAGCACTCATGGATGAAGAGGAGGAAGAGCCAGTTGAGATACAGATTGAGAGTGAAGATGAAGGCTCAACCATCTCCATAGAACCTAAAGACGATTGATTTTATCATTCTAGTATTTTATATATATTCATATGATGACTTTTATTTTACCGTTGTGAGACTTAAGAACCGTTTGGCTTATGTTTGGATTATTATTATTATTATTATTATTATTATTATTATTATTGCTATCGATCGCCTACTTTATCTTATTCTTGCGGTTATAATTTGTGTTGTATTCTAGTTTACATGTACTATGTGAACGATTGTTTGTGGGAAACTTTATTGTTTTCTCATGGGTATAGTGTAAATGTAGAATTACTATGGCGGGAAAAGGTCACCGTAGAGGAAACATCAACATGACGCAAGAGGAGCTGAACACACTTATTAATGACAGAGTGGTTGGAGCCCTAGTAGCTTTTCAAGCTGGAAACGCCACTTCGCTCTACCCTCTTTCCTAAGACTCTAGCATTAAGCTCTCTTTCTCATTTGTGACTTTCGCTTTTTGTGCTTAGGCCAACCTGCTCATCACCCTCCAGTTTGTACCTACAAATCATTCATGGATTGCAAGCCTCAGAATTTTGGAGGATCTGAAGGAGCAGTCGGGCTACTGAGGTGGTTTGAAAAGTTGGAATCATGTTTTGCTATGTCTAACTGTCCACCAGCTGACAGGGTTAAATATGCCACTGCTACACTTGAGAATGCGGCATTATCCCGATGGAATGCTCAGGTGTAGATGCTAGGTGTTGATGTGGCCAATGCTACACCTTGGGTGGATTTCAAGGAACTGATGAAGGAGGAGTACTGTCCTCGATATGAGATTCAGAAGTTGGAGACTGAATACCTTAACCTGAAAATAGTGGGGTCGGAGATTGAGAGTTATACTGCTAGATCGCATGAGCTGGCGGCCATGTGCCCTAATTACTCTACTCCGCTCTCCAAACGTATTGAACTGTACATTAAGGGCTTGGTGCCTCAGATCAAGAGGATGGTCACTGCTGCGAACTTCAACATCATTCAGCAGATAATTCGTATGACACACCAGCTGACCGATCAGAAGGTGGAAGAGGGATTGCTACCCCCTCGTTGTGCTTCATCTTCTGGTACTAATGACAACAAGGTAAAGTGGGAGAATGCGTCTGGAAAACTCTAAAATAATGGAAACCAGCAGCAGCAGAACAAGAGGCATGAGAATCACGGTGGTAGTAACAACCGCAATCACTCCCAGGGAGTTTATCAGGGGAATCGTCCCAAATGCACTAGGTGCAACTTTCATCATTCTGGTAAGATGGGGCATATTCAGAAAGACTGTCAGGTTAATATTCAAGGAAATCAATCCGCACCACAGCATGGCAGCAACAAAAGGGTGTTTCCAGTGTGGTAGTGAAAATCATTTTAAGAAAGATTGTCCCTGTAACATTTTGTATTTTCAATTACGTTTGTTTCTATTAATCAACCAATAAAACGTTGCGTTTTGACATGCTAGTACGTTCTAAAAATATTTTGTGACATATTCGGGCTTATATAATCATATTATATATTTGTGATAATATAATAATAGTTAAATAATTGCCAAAAAGTAAAACAAATGGACCGGGACTCGAACCCGCTTCCATGGCCGGCCCTTTTGTGCACCAACACTCCAACCAACTGAGCTACTGCCTGTTTTGGTGATTACTATCAAACACTAACATATTTAACCCCTCCTTATTTACGCCTAGTTGACTTTGGAAAGTCAATCTGCTTGCCATACTTTCCAAAATCAATTCAAACCGAGTTTGTGATTTCAATTCTGTTATGGAAAGGATTAACCGACCTCCTATGCTTATTTCCCACGCAAGAATCATAGTTAAAACATACCAAGTTTAGTCCAATCACGCGTATACGATTAATGTGGGTCTAGATCTTGCAAAATTACGATTACGTGCCATTAGTATAAATTGATCATGCCATTATAAGCTAAATGCACCGATAAACAAACCCTCATACCCAAATTACCCTTAAACACTTTCAATTCTGCCAAATCGCTTTGTTTGACTTTTTCTTTTGACCATTCGTTCGTAGCTTCAATCGCATTGTAAGTCCAACTTTCTTTGTGGGTTTTGTTATTCGGCTGTATACAAGCAATAGCCCTAATATTACAGGGGCTATTGGTTGTTAATTTGTATAATAGGTAAACTAGGGTTCATATGAATCGATTTGGGGATATGGTTTCACACTGACATCCTTTAAAATTAAAACAGATTGAATCCTAACACCAACTGATCTACAGATCTATTGGTATCCCCCTTTGTTCTAAAGACATGGGAATCGGCTTCTATGCGAGTTCGATTCCCCGTATCCAGCTTTTTATTTTCTAAAACAAAATCAAGGTTTAACTAATAAGCCTATATAATTATTTGGATCCAAGAATAATCGTTCTCAGGGTCCAGACCAATTGGTCTGGGCTGGGCTTGTGATTTAAGACGCTGACTCGGCCAAGGACTCGGGTTCGAGTCCCGGCACAGCAACCATTTTTTGTGTGTTTTCCTTTTATACTTATACTTTCCATATTAATTTAAAAATAGTTTTTAAATACTAAAAGTGCCTTAAAAATTCTATAAAAATTATTTTATGTTAATCTAATGACAAAGTTTATTATACAATTTTTAATTTTCAAAAAATCATTTATTTAATTATAAATATTACAAGTTTATTCAATTATAATTTTAAAATTCTATAAAAATATCTAAACAACTTTAAAAAATCCCACAAAAATTGTTTTAAACTTGTAGATCAATAAGTATTTCAGAAATAAATTTTATTACAGAAAACCCATTTATTTAATATTTTTAATTAATTTTTGTTATTGTAATCATAAATAAATCATAATAAATTTATTTTTCACTATTTTTTATACCAAAATTTTACATAAATTATTTTTGTTCATTTAGAACAGAAATATAAATTTTAATTTGAAATTTCATTAATTTTAATATTTTTAGATATTAAAACTATGTTCTGACAAATAGAAATAAATATACTAAATATTCAACTTTTGAGAAAATAATTTTATCAAAATTATTTTCATATTATTAATCTTATAATATGACCATCCTAAATCAAAAATCTACAAATAGTCTTCTATTTAATTATTTTCCGAATTTCTTTTACTTATTAGAGTAAATGGCCAAATTCGTCCGTAAGGTTTGGTCAATATTGCTAGATCCATCCAAAATAAGAATTTTTGACACCTGAGCCACTAAGGTTAGAACTCTAGTGCTAAATCCGTCCAATTTACAAACTCTGTTAAATAATGTCGTTAACTCGAGGGTAGTTTGGTCATTTTCCCTCTTTTCTTTACCATATGATATTGGTTTAACAAAAAATCTATAAAAAATACAGACAACTCCTCCCCCTCCCTCTCCCCACCATCCAAGACAACCACAATGAAAAAATCCGACCACTATATTCGTTTTTTTCTGGCCAAAAACACCACCAAGAGGCTGATGTTTCGGATCGCTTATATAGCTCCAACCACTATACTCGTTTCAGGTTGCAAACAAAAACATAGGGCGTTCAATCGGAACGGAAAGACGAGTCGAATAATATGAAATTTACCTCAGTTGGTGCTAGAATCCGATCCCGAGAACACGTCGGAGTTCTTGCGTTAGTGGCGACGACTTTTTAACATAGAGGGTCGATGAGGTGGTGATAGGTGGTGGATATGATTTGCTGAGGTGGTGGATATGGTGGAGGCGTTGGGATCTTGAAGTAGGTTTAAAGAAGATGGAAAATGACCACAAAAGGGTTGGTGGTGGTTGGTGGAGACAGTGGTGTTGATGATGAATTGGTGCCAGAGAGTAAGGAGGCGGCGCCTTGAGCTTTGGGTCAAAGCCGATGTTAAGATCGTCGACAACGAGATCCTCTTAAGCTTCCATGGGCCGAACTTGGTATCGACATTGTTATTGGTATATATGTCTACTTTTATAAACCACCACCAACAGAATGATAGAGATGAGATTGAAGCTAGAGAATGGGGACAGGGGTGGGTGGGGGTTGGGTTTATATAATAAAAAATATATATATTTTTTAATTTATTAAGATTTTAAAGGTAAAAGGACAAAAGTGCCCCTTCAGTTAACATTAATTTTTAACCTGGTTAGTAAATTGGACGGATTTAGCATTAGACTTCTAACCTTAGTGGCTCAGGTGTCAAAAAATCTTATTTTGGATGGATCTAGCAATATTGACCAAACCTCATGGACGAATTTGGCCATTTACTCTATTTATTAACAATTTATCTAATTAACGATTAATCAAGTATCAATCCCCAAATTAGGAACTCTAGAATACCTTTAGACTAGAAAACTTAGACTTATTTTATTGCCTTGAATTTAGGGTAATACTTGGAATCGTTGTTCCACATTTAGAATATGTCAAAGGATTCAAGACTTGTGCTAAGGTGAGTTTACATAGCCCCTTTTTCCTTTTCACTATTTTGGGGTGAAACATGTTACAACATCAATTTACAATTCAACATAAAGTGTCTATGTGTTATTTATTGTTGCATTATGCATTACTAGGGTAAGCACAATTATTCTAGCATAATCATTACATTGATCAGCCGACGATATACAATGATAGATCTATTGGACTGACAACCCCACCATATGCGTATGGGATGTGCCAGAGATCAGTATCAGAAGTTGATGCTCTTGAGAAGAAGCAGGCAGTGTTGTTCAGTACTTTATCTTTCTTAATGTCCACTGCATTGACATTTCCACATCTTTTGTCTATCAGCAAAGTATGATCTTCAATGATCTTCTCTATCAACTTTTGGCCTCCTGGTGAGATAATCTTGCAAGCAGTTTTGGTGAAAAAGGAAGAATATCCTTTATCACACGTTTGAGAGACACTCAGCAAGTTGTACTCCAAATTTTCAACTAGATTGACCTTGTCAAACTGTATTTTACCAGAGAATACATTGTGTAAGTGCACAAAATGTGACTATTGCTTTTGGATTGACAATATAGCGTTTATACGTAGATTTGGTATTCCTGAAGACACATTCGACCACTACGTGGGGTCGAAGGAGACTTATAGAGGGTCGATGGAAGATTAGTTTGTTTGGTTTGTTGGTTCGAGCTTATGCTGAGGTCGAAGGAGCTCATTCAACCAAGTTGTGGGGTCGAATGAGTCTGCCTATATATAATTATTGTTTTATTTTGTGTGTTAGTTGTTGGTCATTTTGAATAGGTCTAGTGTGTGCGTTCTCTCTGTGATCTAGAAAGTTCTGATTTAGCGTTTTTATTGTAAACCTAAGCTATAATAAAGACTAATCAATTGTTTATAAATGAAAATGTTTATGAAAATTGAATTGACTGTGTTCAGATTTGTTTTCTATCATTTTGTATACGATCTAGGGTTTCCGCACATGGATTGTTCTATTTGTATGATTACATAGTTGTTTTTGTCAAATCCGATCCTTTACACATTGCTATGTCCTAGCACATATCCCTTGGCATTGTTCCCAAAGGACACAGATCCTTCTCTTTGACTAATAAAATTGCTTATCAGGTATCTGCATCCTATCATGTGAATTGAGCCTCCACTATCAACATACCAAATGCTATTTAAACCTCTGGAGACCCTCTACACAAAATAGCAAATTAGTTACATTTAGGAACCCAAGCCAATTTGGCTTTGGGTTTGCTCTTGAGAACAGGAACAGTTTGTTGTGGACCAATTTTAGAAATCCATGTCTTTTTGGCAATGGATGTATCTTTAAGAGCAATGGTAGTATCCTTTTGAGGACCACCATCAACTTTGGTCATCAATAGTTTTACCATGTTCATGAGATCTTTAATCTCAGCAGTTTGTGAAACTACTGATGATATATGTCTAGCTACTGAGGAAGAATTTTAAGAAAAAGGCTTTGGTTGAGATTTAGTCTTTTTCTGAGAAAAGTGGTTGCTTGGTTGTTGTTTGTTGTGATAAAAAGTTTCTTAAAAATCTTGCTTGATTTTTTTTCCCACAACCAGTTGTAAAATCTTCTTATTATACTGATTTCCTTTTCTGTATCTACAAAATTTTGTTTTGTGGTTAAATAAACCACAAATTTTACATTTTTTTGCCTTCTCCTCTCCTTCCTTCTAAATTCATCATGAGATGTGGAAGGCAAATTACTGACAATTTTGGTGTGTTGAATTAGGTCATCAGTAGTTTTCAGGTTCTCAACTCCTGATGTAGATGAAACTACTGATGGCTTAATGTTAGTATTGTTAACTTCTGTAGTACTTCCTTTTTCAATTTTGCGAAAGTGTAGATGCGTTTTGCGACTAGTGATTGGATAGTTAACATGTGTTAGAAAGGCTAAAGTGGGCGAATGTACATTGAAGTGGGCGAAGGTAGATTAACTATGGACGAATCTGGAACTGGATTACACTGAAGTACACATTCGACCACAACAAGTGGGCGAATGTGGAAAACACTTACATTCGACCAGTTGAAAGGGGCGAATGTGCAGTGCCTATATATAGATTTTGTGATTTTGTAAGATTAAGGGAGTCATTAGGTGTGTGTGTTTTCAGGTGTTGTTCCATAGAGGTTTGAGATAGTGTGTGTGTGATTTAGATTAACTGAATAGACATTGTAATCAACTTTATAAGCAAGTTAATCTATGAAAATGATTGAAAATGACTTTGATTGTGTTTTGATTTGAGTTTACATCAGTTTGTTCAAAGCTAGGGTTTCCGCACCTGGTTTTGTAACTTGTATGATCATATAATCCTGTTTTCGTGTCAAATCACATCCTCTACAAAGTGGTATCAGAGCATAGAGGATCATACAACAACAAATTGATAAACTCAGAGCTGATTTGGACATTATTTTCATCAATTCACATCTGTTTTTGCATAAAAATGGTTTTTGAGTGTTTTTGAAAGATTTAGAGTTGATTTTGTGGTTAAAATTCAAAATTCCAAGAATTAAACTTGTTCCAAATCATCTCCGAAGCAAAACCTGATCAAGATCATTCAAATTCATAAACTTTTGAAAATCAGAGATCAAAATAACCGTTTTTCAAAGTGTAACCGTTTTTCAAAACTGAATATGGGCGAACCTGGATCAGAGTGGTCGAAGGTGTAGTATTTTGGGCGAACCTGAGTGTATTTTTGGGCGAACCTAGGAGTTTTTGGTCGAACGTAGAATTTTTCTGTTGAATTTTTCACATTCGGGTCACATTTTTCACATTCGGCTGATCGAGGGTACGAACCTAGAACCAAAACGGGCGAACCTGGAGTAGTTTTGGGCGAACGTGAAAAGTGTTAGTGTGTTTTTACTTTCTGGTGAGATTTTACATTCGGGAGTTACTGTTTGGACGAACCTGAAGCAGAAAGGGACGAACCTGAACAATTTTGGGCGAACCTAGAGCTAGTTTTTGGAAAATTTTCTTAGTGTTGAATTCCTCGAAGTTCGTGATCATGTGGAATTTTCCGACTACTCCGACACCAGCAACTACACAACCACAACAGCAGGTGATGGACCCATGGACGGTAGCAGCACAGAAGACGAGCACACAGTCTTCACAGCCGGTTAACTATATGACTCAAAGTGCACCTCCAGCACCACAATCTGACTACTGGGGAGTAGCAGCAGCGGTGGTAAACACTCAAGCTACAAATGCTATTTCCACACTGATTAATGATTTGTCTTCAGGTAGCGGGAATCGGCCACCGAAGCTTATGGAGATTCAAGAATACAATCAGTGGCAGAAAAAGTTCAAGATACATTTGGAAGGCATGGGAGTGGAGGGTGCTGAAGCATGGAACATGATTGCTAAAGGTTACACACCACCAGTTTTGGAGAACACAGGTGAACCAGTGCCATTGGAGAGCATGGCTGAGGATGAGAAAAAGAAGTTTGCTGTGGAGAAGAAGGCGTTTTCCCAATTGACACAGGCAATCACAAACGATCTTTTGCATCAGTTTGGGACTTGCACAACATCTAAGGCACTTTGGGAAGCACTTAAAAGAAGGCATGATGGCAATGAGAAGACTAGAGGTCTAAGGATGGAAGAACTGAGAAAGGAGTTTGAGAATTTTTCTTATATTGGAAATGAAACTTTGAAAGAACTAACTCCTAGATATAATCATTTGTTATCTGAATTGTCTAGCTATGGTATACAGATTCCTATGGCAAAGCAGGTGGACAAGTTTGCAGATGCATTACCACCAAACTGGGATCAGCATGTGGAAGTCCTGAAGGAGAAGGATGCTTATCAATACTGGTCTATTCAGGAGTTCATAGAAAAGCTGGAAAACAAAGAATTGGAAGAGAAGAGGAAAGCTAGAAGAGCACAGATTCCTCAGAATCCCAACTTATACTTTGGAGGATCAGTTCCAGCAAGTTCATCAAGCTCAGGAGGGCTAGTAGCACCACATGTTGCATGTATATCCAATGTTATGGAATCACCTACCGTTAACTACCATCAACAAACATCATCCTTTTCACAACCACCACCACAACAACAATACAACCATTCATATATTCCACCATTCTCCCGAATGCAACAAGCAGCTTTCTACACGGCTAGCCAATCTCAACAACAACCAATGAACCAACCTAATCAACAACAACCGGTGGTTTTGGAGACATCTAACTTGGGAAATGTGACAGTTGAAGTTGCTCAGCAACACATTGCATTAGTCTCTGCAATGGTCTCATCCTACAATGGATTAGTTGCTAGTCAAATTGGGAATAACAACTTGACCAATGAAGACTACGCACAAATTGACAAGGAAGAGATGGAACTCATTGATATCCAGTGGGCCTTTGCGAGCATAATGAGAAGAGCAACAGAAATTTATCGAGAAGACAGGTAGAACTGATTTGGGAACTTCTCCTAACACAACCTATGGGTTCAATAAGGAGAAAGTGACGTGTTTTAACTGTGGAGGGAAAGGTCACTTTAAAAGAGAATGTACCCAGCCACCAAAACAAGGCAATAGGAACCCATTCAATGCCAGCTATCAGAACCGTCAACAACAAAACCAAAACCAAGTTTCTTACCAAAACAACAACAACTACCAAAATCGTCAAAACAACTTTAATAACAACCAAAACAGACAACCAAACACACCAAACCAGACACAAAACCAAACACCAAACAATTCTAACCGAACAGTCATACCAATCACTACACCAAATGAGACACATCAGAATGCTAATCAGAATCAAGCATTGGTGACTCAACAAGATGAGAGGTTTGACTGGTCGAGTATGCAGATAGGTGTTGAAGAAATTACTACTGGGGGCAATGTGGCTTGTGTTGCGTATCAGGTTGATATTGAAGATTCAGTGTTGATGGATGAGAAGGTAGATACTGAGGTTGAAAGTGATGAGTCTGAGACTGAGATGGATGTGGAGACTGAACCTGTTAAGGTTAATGCTGAGGTTAATGTTGAGGTTGAGACTAAAGAGACAAATTCTGGAGTTGTGATTGATACTGTTTCTGATGTTCCTGAGGAGTGTGAATCGGTTTATTCTGATTCAGACAGTGAATCGGATACGGAAGCAAGTGTTAATTCTCTAGATGAAGATATCGATCAGTTGCTTGCAGAAGCGGATTTTCTGATGACAAGGAAGTCGTGCACTGCAGATGATTCTTTCACAAAGATTGACTATTCCAGATTCTTTGCAGGAAAGGAAGCTCATTTCGCATTGATGGCCATGACAGATCCGCCAAAACCTGTAAGTTCTGAGTGTAGTACTGATGTTACAAGTGATAAATATTGTGGTACATGTGATAGATTGACTGAGGAGAATAAACAACTCCGTGTTCAACGTGATAGTGCTATCATGAACAGTCAATCTACTCGCAAAGAGTTGAATGCTTTCAACAAAGTTTTAGATGGCTACAAAAAGGATATTTCCGACTTGAAAAACACTTTGTCGTTAAAACAATTGGCAATTAACAACTATATCAATGAAATTGAAAATACCAAGTTGGAAATGGCCGCCATCAAATGCTTTGCTGAGAAAGTAAACAAAAAGCTGGAAAGCTATAAGCATATTGCTTATGTGGTAGACCACATCATTGATAATAACACTACCAATTATCGGTCTGTACCATCTCCGGTTCTCTATGAAAACCATAATTGTCACCAAGTGACACCGGAGAGTTCGGTAAAATCTGATTCAGCATCGGAAAATGAATCTAATACTTCAAGTATTGGTGATCCAAATTCTGATGCTAGACCGATTTTGGGGATCAATGATGAGGGTGTTACTGCTGAGAGTGTAGATTCAGACTCAGAGAGTGATGATACTGGTTGTGTTCAAACTGTGAATGTATGTGAAATTCCAAAAGAAAATCACATCATTACAAATGAACCAGTTTCATCATCTCAAATTGTGATTCCAATGAAAAATGTTCATTGTGTGAATAAGTCTGAAAAGAATGTTGTGAAGAAAGATCTTGAGAGAAATGTGGTTAAGCAAGATCTTGAAAAGTGTGTTAAGAATGAACAATGTGACAAACCTGTCAAGGTGTTCTATCGGATGGAAGGATCCGATAAGATCATCTCTGATGAGGAATTTCCTATAAAAAATGCCAATTATGCTAAAATAGAAAAGATTTGGCAAGAAAGTACCATTTGGTTCCCAAAACATGAGAGAACAAATGAGATTCCACCAGCTTTATTAAAGAAGTTGTATTTGGATGTTCCTCAAGAACCAAAGGTCCATGTCACAGAGTTTGTTAGACCCTTAAACAGAGCTAATGGTTTTAATGAGCCGACTTACTCAAAAGGGCCACTCCCTGAGAGTTTAAGGAAGCAACAGTATAATGATCAATACCCTGTTAGATCATTTGCTCAACCAAATGCTCCAAATGTTTTTGAAGAGTACCGTGCGTGCTTTAAATGTGGGGAACGTGGGCATTTACTTGCTCAGTGCCCATATGTAAGGCACAAAAGGCACGAGGTTGAAGTGAGGAATTCTATGCGAAAACCGATTGATCATTATGTGCCACCACATAGGAGAGTTGTTCCTCAGCAACCACAACCGTTTTATAATCAAAACAATTTTCACCGAATGAGGAACACTCGTTCAATGCAATATGATCGAAGGAATCGGATTGCTATGGAACACTCATGGAGGAAGCCTGTGGTGAACGCAACAATTGATAGGCAAAAGGTTCCACCAAAACCGATTGTCAAGTCAAATGTTGGACCTAAGTCTGTTAAATCAGATAAGGTTACCAAGAGAGTTACATTTGCTAACAATGTTCAGAAACCGACTGAGAACCCAAAGTCTCAGATTCGTATTTTGAAAAGATCTGAACAATCTTGGACACCCAATGGTACTCCAGGAGCCTCAACTTCAAGAGTTAATGAGAAAAAGGAAACTGTTTTGAACAATCAGAAAAAGATTGATCAAAAAGTTGTTGAAAATGCTTGTGAAAATGTTACTTTGAAACCTGATGTTCAAAGACCCAAGACTCAGGCTTGGGTCCCCCGAAAGAACTAACTGATTTACTTTTTGTGTGAAGGGAGCTTCAGCTGGCCCTATTAGCAGTCTTTGGATTGTTGATAGTGGAGCTTCAGGCCACATGACAGGGGATCTTGCGTTGCTGTTCGACGTAAAGAACATCAATGGAGGGTATGTAGCTTTCGCGGGAAATAAAGGTGGCTATATCACAATGGAAGGAAGTGTGAGCAATGGGATAGTGAGTTTCGAGCGGATTTCGTATGTGAAGCAGATTGACTATAATCTGTTGAGTGTCAGTCAAATATGTGACAAGCAATTTACTGTGCATTTTGATGACAAATCCTGCTATATTCTGAAACCGGGCTTTACAATTCCGAAAGAGTGGATAATGTTGAAGGCACCTCGCGTCAACAATCTATACATTCTTGATATGTCCAAGGCAATGACATCACAGGGGCAGATAACATGTTTTCTATCAAAAGCGACAGAGAAAGAATCGATAATGTGGCACCGAAGAATGGGGCACATTCATCTGAGGAAAATGAACCAACTTGTGAGAAATGGACTTGTCGATGGAGTAAACGTGAAACATTTCCATCTGAATGACAAGTGCGTGAGTTGTAAGAAAGGGAAGCAACACAAACAGTCCCACAAAGTGAAAAAGGTTAACTCTGTAGAGATGCCACTTGAGCGATTGCACATGGATCTTTTCGGACCGGTCAAGCGCAAAAGTCATCTTGGAGAGCTTTATTGTTTAGTCGTCACTGACGATTACTCAAGATTTTCATGGGTGATGTGTTTGCAGTACAAAAGTGACACCTTTGTTAATCTGAAAGTTCTGTTCACTCGATTAGAGAATCTCTACAATGTGAAAATAAAGAGAATTCGGAGTGACAATGGGACGGAGTTCAAAAATGTCAAGATGGATGAACTTTGTGAAAGCAAAGGGATACATCATGAATATTCGGCTCCGTACACCCCACAACAGAACGGTGTTGCTGAACGAAAGAATAGGACTCTAATTGAAGCGGCTAGAACAATGCTTGCTGATTCAAATCTTCCAGTAATGTTCTGGAACGAGGCGATTTATGCAGCAAATTACACATTAAATCGGGTTCTGACAGTGAAGAAGTTTGGTAAAACATCTTATGAGCTGTTACACCGAAGAAAGCCGAACTTAGAGTATCTAGAACCTTTTGGGGCGCCATGCACAATGTTGAATCCAAGCGAGAAGTTTAGTCCTAAAGCCGAGGAGGGTTACTTTGTTGGATATGCAACCCCGCTCAAACGGGTATACAACAAGCGAACTCGTCGAGTGGAAGACTGGGCTAACGTGGAAGTTCAACGATATACTCAAAATCTTCAAGGCACGGGTCCTGATTGGATGTTTGATTACAAAGATTTCTTTGAATCATTCAATCTAGATAGCTTGGTTGAAGAAGCTGTTATTCGATTACTTTACGAGTGTGAAAATGCAACAACTTCACCGTTGGTGCGTCCGATCACTGTGAACCCCCTACCAGCTTCTAATGATACCAATGCTCCTATACAAGAGGAAGAAGTGTTTCAAGAGGCTTCAACTTCATTAGACACTTCAGAATCTGAAGATGAACAATTTGAAGAAGCTATTCTTGAACAAGCTGAAGAACCAGGGGCACCGCCAGTGAACCCAACTCCAACTTCAGATGTGGCTTCATCATCAAATACGGGTCATGATCTGGATGCTGTAGAGAACTTGACTGTTCAGACGGGAGTGCAAGTACCTGATTATCCGGAATCTCGGATTCATCGTATTCACCCGCTGGAGCAAGTTATCGGTGATCCTGGAAGTAGTGTTATTACCAGAGGGCAGCTTAAAAGCGTTAATTCACCAGAGAGTTTTGGTGCTTTAGCTTTATATGCCAAAATTCAACAATCTGGTAGTCAAAATGATTGGTCGTTTGCGTGTTATGTGTCGCAGGTAGAGCCAAGGACATACAAGGACGCTTTGAAGGATGATGCCTGGGTGGAAACTATGTAGGAGGAGTTATTACAATTCCAGAAATTGGGAGTTTGGACACTCACGGATTTGTCGCCGGATAGGAAGAAGATAGGCACTAAATGGGTGTTTAAGTGCAAGAAGGATGATCGTGGGGTTATCGTTCGTAACAAAGCCAGATTGGTCGTGCAGGGTTTCCATCAAATCGAAGGGATTGATTATAACGAAATCTATGCACCGGTAGCACGAATCGAAGCTATTCGGATGTTCCTTGCGTTTGCTTCATACAAGAAATTCAAAGTCTATCAAATGGATGTTAAGAGCGCATTTCTGTACGGAAAAGTCAAGGAAGAGATTTATGTCGGGCAGTCACCAGGCTTTGAGGACCCAATCCACCGGGATAAGGTCTACGTGCTAAACAAAGCTTTATATGGCTTGCACCAGGCTCCGAGGCAGTGGTACGAGGAGCTAAGTACATACCTCATCACCAAAGGATTTAAGCGCGGCCTCGTCGATTGCACCCTCTTTATGAAGAAGACGGGAGATGATTTGCTTCTAGTGCAGATATACGTTGATGATATAATTTTTGGTTCAACTAACGAGCTTTTATGCAGGGAGTTCGAAACTGTCATGCAGGAAAAGTTCGAAATGAGCGCAATGGGGGAGATGCAGTTTTTCCTAGGCTTGCAGGTGGACCAAAGACCCGACGAGATCTTCATTCACCAGACGAAATATGTCTCCGACATCTTGAGCCGGTTCCAGATGGAGGACTCAAAGCCGATGGATACCCCGATTCAACCCAATCACGGGATTGGAGTGGATGCTAAGGGGGAGCTGACGGATCCTTTTACATACAGAGCAATCATCGGATCTCTGATGTATTTGACGGCGTCTCGACCAGATATTATGTACGCAACGTGTCTCTGTGCCCGTTATCAATCGAAGCCGAAACAAAGTCATCTGACGGCGGTCAAGCGTATCCTTAGATATCTGAAGGGTTGTCCCTCAAAAGGACTTTGGTACCCTAATGATGATAATTTTGATTTCATATCTTTTAGTGATGCAGATTGGGGCGGATGTGACAAAGATAGCAAATCTACTACAGCTGGTTGCCAGTTTTTCGGGTGCAGGTTAGTCACCTGGCAATGCAAGAAGCAGACTTCCGTAGCACAATCTACCTGTGAAGCCGAGTACATTGCAGCCTTGAGTTGCTGTTCGCAAGTGCTCTGGATCCAACAGCAGATGGTGGATTACGGTTTGCAGTTTCTTAAAACCCCTATTTACTGTGACAACGAAGCCGCTATCGCATTAACTAAAAATTCGGAAAATCATTCTAAAGCTAAACATATCCGGATCAAATATCATTTTATCCGTGATTGTTATGCTAAGGAATTGATCGATATGATCAAAATTCATACTGACTATCAACGTGCAGATTTGTTTACAAAAGCTTTTGACCGTTCACGCTTTGAATATCTTCTAAAAGTAAACAATATAAAGGAAAAACAAGACTAATCGGCACCTCGGTTTATCGTTTTTTTTTTTTTTTTTTTTTTTTTAGTTTTTATATTTTGCTAATTGGGAATTTCTCTTTGCTAATTGGGAATTTCTCTTTACTATCGTAATCCTCAAAGAAGTTGATGCTTTCGAGGGGATTGCTTAATCCTCAAAGAAGTTGATGCTTTCGAGTGGATTGTTTCTTTCAAAATTTTTGTTTTTATTGTTTTTCAGAAAATTTAAAACCCAAAAATATGTTCTTTATTTTAGGGGGAGCCATTTTATCAGAAAAGCCAAAAACATTATAAAATTCAAAAAGACCTAAAAAAATTAGAAATTCAAAAATGATTTCCTGGTAAAACAGAGGAAATGATAGTACATCAGTGGGGATCTGACACAGGCTAAAGAATTGTATAGTTTATGAGGCGTGTGTTGACTACGTGTGATATGCTGATAGGCTTCGTAGACTAAATATTGCGTGCATTAGTGATACAAACATAACGAACTACGCGTTCGTGGCTGAACACCTCATGGGCATATGGTCTTAGTACCGTAATTTCGTTTGATAGGATTGCCAAAATCTGAGGTTTCGGGTCGTTATGTTATGGTTATCCGGGATATTCTGATAAACTTTTGTCGTATTGATTTACGGACCTAGTTTTATCAGAATATTTGCTAAAAGAGCTTAAGTGCCAAAACCAGAAGTTACCAAATTGAGGAACTTTATGTTTTAACTGATCATAGATCATTATTACATCGTATTGATCATCTGATGCAAATCAGTGATTAATATCAACCTCAACCTAGTGTATACGCACATGTTACTCTGCTGCATTCAATTGCTGACCTGTACACCTCTGTGCTATATACTTTGTAACTTTTACGGATAACTCTGGCATAATCACGCGTTACGACGAAGCTTTGTGCAATTACTTGATACGGGAGTATGTCGTGTGTGTGGGCACCACATCGTGTTAGTATAATACACTTAACTCGTATCATTTTAAAGCATTGCGTAATTGTCTGCATGTGAGCTTACGTGGACCACAATATCAGCAATTGCCGTGTCACATACTGTTTCTAATGATAATATTAAACATCTAGATCAACGCTGTGATCAGATTTCTCAGAAAACTGATATGATCCTCTGACCGGATTTCACAAAAGGTTTACTGTTTTCATTTACTTTGCTGCATTTTATTTTGTTGCAATTTACTTTTATTGTCAAAAAGATACAAAATCCAAAAAGATTTTAGGTGTGTTTTGATAAAATTTCAGAAAAAAAAAAATTCAAAACTTTTGCATTTCTGCTTTATTTTTGATAACCGGGGATGCTTGATAGTCAATTTCTGAGATTTGACAACACCATCTGGGCTTTGTATCATTCTAAAAGTGAAAATTTGTGTTTTGGAAGCTTAACGGATTGAAAAATGTTGAACGGGATTCGAATTCGTGAATTGGCAAAATTTTCAGAATTTTCCATTTCACATTCGCCCCTTAATTGGATCGAAGGTGGAAAATTCCTTACCTTCGGGTTGTTTGTAAATGGGCGAATGTGGCTTTTTACTCAAAATCCACTTTCGGGTAAACCAATTTTTACCTTCGTGCCATTCAGTTGGGGCGAAGGTGCAAATCTTTTACATTCGTCCAGGAGCAACGGGCGAAGGTGGCTGCTTATATAAAGCCAAGTTCAGATTCGACCAACCATTCCAAATTTTTCAAAATTTTTCTCAAGTACCTCACCTTGTTGCTTTTCTGAATTTTTCTTGTGCGTTTACATCCCTGTTACTTCCTGATCCTTTTGACACTACAATTACAGGTAATGAAGCAGGAATGAAGCCGGAATCATTGTTTTTCTTTATCGGCCTAGGGTTTAGGAGTTCATGGATTTTCAGTGATTGTTAATGCGTGTTTTTGATAAACATTCATTCAATATCAGTTTTAGGGGGAGAAGAATAGGAGAATTAGGTTATTAACAACGATTTCAGGTCTGATTGATTGATTAAAACAATAATAAACCTAATTCTTAGTGAAAACTGATATAGAATGAATTTTAGGGACAATTGATGGTTTGCGAGTGTATATCGGCCATATTAGACCATGAATGAATCAAAAAGAAGTGTTAAAAACAGAGATTGAAAATTTTTAAATTTTTGGGGAAATCAGTTTCCACATTCGGTCCGACGAACGGACGAATGTGAAACTGTTTGGGCGAATGTATTACAAAAACGGACGAATGTGTTATTTTCTTCAAAATTATTTTACATTCGACCAACAAAATTTACATTCGGCCACAATAAACTACATTCGACCATAACTTTTGGGCGAGTGTGGAATTCTTAAAACCTAAAATTTTGAATTTTTGTCGTTTTCGTGTTTTGACGTTTGTTTTTGACTTTGTGTTACAGATGGCTGAGGAACAAGAGAATATAGAGATTCCTGTTGAGAATGTTGTTCCTGATATTATTCCAGAACCTGTTCAAGAAGGTGAATCATCAAGTGGATGTAAATGGCCTTTCGAGAAGAATCACAACTGCTGTGCGTATCTGGGAGATGTTGAAAACAATGTGGAGTTCACAGACATTATCAAGTTTCTGAAAAGATGCAGAGTAGTTTATGCTTTGGCTACACCAACTATCATCTATAAGGATATAGTTGAGGATTTCTACAACAATGCTAAGTATGATTACTTTGATAATCAGACCATCATAAAGAGCAAGATTCAAGGTATGGAGATGTTCATTACAGAGGCTGACATCAGAGAAGCACTTCAGATTAAGTTTGAAGTTAGTGAAGATCCAAGAGAATTGTCGTGGACTGAGTAGAAAGCTTGTTTCCTTAGAATGAAATACAAAGGACCTATCACTGATGGTTCGATGTACAAAGGAAAACTGAGCGTGCAGTTTAAGTATTTTGCTCACGTCATCATACATGTATTTGGATGTGTTAGTGGAGGTTATGATGTGATGAGAAAGAGTTTGAGCTCATTAATGGTTGCGTTGACTCTCAACAAACCATTTAATGTTGCTGGGATGATATTGGATCACATGCTGGAGATGCTGAAAGGGTTGAAGGTTAAGAAGTTTATGCTTTATCCTAGATTCTTGATGATGATCTTTGATCACAAGTATCCTGATTTGAAGAAAGATCCAACCCAGATACTTGCTCAGGATCACATGAACATTCGTACTTTGGTGAGAATGAAGGGATACAAGGGTGTGCCTGACAATGAGAGACCACCGTATAGAAGGTTGTTTGGAGCCTTGGCTAGAGAGGATTACAATGATCCAGGAAAGAATACAGCAAGGCATCCTGATAGTGATTCTGACAACGATGATCCCTTAGTATATGCTGATGCTAGTACTAAGAGGAAAAGACAAGTAGTCAATCCTGGAGCCAAAGGGAAGGGCAAAGGAAAGACTGATCAGGGAAGCTCGAAGCAACAAGCTGTGAGAAAGAAATCTACTGCTAAGAAAGGTACAAGTTTGGTGGATGAAGAGTCTGTAGATTCGGAAGAGACAGAGGTTGAAGAACAATGGGATTCGGATGCTGAGTATGTCCGGGCCACCAAACAAAAGGCCACTTTGGTTGGTGAGTCTGAATCATTGAACAGATCGATTGCTGAAGCTAAGAAGAGCAAGCAAGCTGTTAGTGCTGAAGATGATGTGTTAGGAGTGAATATGGATGAGTTGAACGAAGGAGAAACTGTAGTTGTGAACTTGCCCAAGCCTAAACACAAAACCATGGCTAAGAAAACAAGTTCAAAGCAACTTAGAGAAAAAGAGTTAGCACAACTCTTAAGAGGTAAAAGAGTTCCTGAAGCTGGAACGTCATCAAAACAATCTTCACCAGCTACAAAGAAGCAAAAGACTAAAGAGACAACAACATTACCAGTGGATGAGTTCAATATAGCACTGGATAATGTACTTGATATGTTCACAAAGCCTCAGAAAGAGAAAGAAGCTGAAATTGAGCCATCAAGATCTAAGTCCAAGTCAAAGAAAGTCACTGTGGATGACGAGGTTATGAAGCAAGTGAATAAGAAGATGGACGATATGATGAAGATGATTGTGGTTCAGCAAGCTGAAATAGCCAAGTTCAAGCAGAATGAAGAAAAGATGCTTCAGATTGTAGTAGCTTCTAAGTCTAATCAGGATGAGATTGATGAAAAGGTGAAGAAGCTAGAAGCTAAGAACAAAAAGCTTGAAAGAAAGTGTTTGAGAAACAAAAACAGGTTTAAGGCTATTAAAGAAGATAATAAAGAATTGAAGGCTGAGAACAAACGCCTTAGTGAGCTGATTGACAACCTGTACAATGTTGCACCCAAGCTGAAGGAGGGTGAGGAAGACAAAGAAAAAGAAGTGGAACAGGTTGATTTTGAACCATCTGAATCTGACAAAGAGGAAGATGATGATGAAGATGATGAAGAATCGGAGAAGAGTGATGATGAGGATGACAATAATGATGATGATGATGATGCTGAGGGTTCTGGAAGTCAGAAGGAGGATGAGAGTAGCAGTGATGATGATAATGATGGAGGAGATGATACATCGAAGTTTACTTTTGAGAAAAGACCACCTTCAAAGAAGAAGAAAGACACTGGTGAATCGAGTTCGAAGAAGAAAGGTGAAAATGTGGATTCGGATGAGACTGTGTTTTGGAATGAGAAGGTGAGGTCCTTGACTGATGATGCTAAACAAGTTTACAAGGACATGTTAGAAAGAAGAGAATGGACCATTGAGTTCACAGGTCGTTTTGCTGAAATATTCCAAACTGACGATATGAGATATGAATTGGAATATAACGATCCTGACTTGGAAGAAGGGGAAGTACCTGCATCTGTGGCAAAGGAGATTTTGGATGGACTTGCACAGAGGGTAGGGAAAACATTTGAAGAATTCATTGTAGATGAGTCGATTCCACATATTCCTGAAAAGGATATTGGAAGTCACTCTGATGATAAAGACACCCCTGAGTTTGAAGAAGTTGAAATAGAAGATATAACTCATGAGGAATACCCACAATACTTTAGACAAACTGATGAAGATGTGGTGTTTCCTGATTTCACTGAGATTCCTAATACTTCTGCAAAGAAAAAGGCAAAGCAGAGAAGTGCTGAGTTTGTGGAGAAGGTATTTGGAGCTGATAAGCCAGAATCTTCAAATAAATCTGATGAATTGAAGAATTATTTGAAGAAGTTGAGATTAATGGATGAGAACCGACCAAAGCCTGAAGCTCAAGGAAACTTTTATAGATTTCACAATGCTAAGTTCAGAGGCAGAGCTCTTGGGTGGACATACTTAGGCAGGCTGAAGTGTCTAGCTGCCAAGTGGGAATCAGGGATCTTGTACTTTTACAGATTCATTGACTTGCTAACTCTACCGTACTGGGCGGTTAGAGATTTATGCAGATTCCCTATGTCAGGTGCTTCAGTGAATAACACTCATGTCGGTTGGTGCGCAGACAAGCTGGTTTGGGAGAGCAGAACTAAATGGAACAGATTCAAACCACAATATCCCCGGAGGAAAGTTCACAGGGATATTGATCCCAGAACCAAGCTGAAGCGGGTTACCTTGATATATAAGGCACCGGAAGTGATGAGGAAGATACCTTTGATGCCCATGCCTCAACATTTCAGTGCTGACTTCATTTTCTGGTATTATGATTGGAGAAAGGCAGAAGCGGTGATTGTGTTGAGAGATGGAAAGGATAAATACAAGCATGTGCATGTATTTGATCCTATGTGGTTGATAAATTGCACTTTCGAAGACATCATCATGCTCTTTTACAATCCGATTCATCATGAGCCGAACGACGCTGATCAAGCAAAGAAATACACACAAGTTGTTGGTGTTTGCTTTGCATATGACATAAATGCTGGTAGTAGTTTGGAGGGTAAACTTGGCAAGATGGTGAAGATGGCGAACGTGTCAAAGCCTGTGAAGAGAAGATTAGAGCCTGAGATGACGAAAGAACAGAAGAATTTGCTCAGAATCAAGTTGCTGAACAAAGCCATGGACGAGGACAGAAAACGATCCAATCAATAGTCGAGGGGGAGTTTGTAGATGCGTTTTGCGACTAGTGATTGGATAGTTAACATGTGTTAGAAAGGCTAAAGTGGGCGAATGTACATTGAAGTGGGCGAAGGTAGATTAACTATGGACGAATCTGGAACTGGATTACACTGAAGTACACATTCGACCACAACAAGTGGGCGAATGTGGAAAACACTTACATTCGACCAGTTGAAAGGGGCGAATGTGCAGTGCCTATATATAGATTTTGTGATTTTGTAAGTTTAAGGGAGTCATTAGGTGTGTGTGTTTTCAGGTGTTGTTCCAGAGAGGTTTGAGATAGTGTGTGTGTGATTTAGATTAACTGAATAGACATTGTAATCAACTTTATAAGCAAGTTAATCTATGAAAATGATTGAGAATGACTTTGATTGTGTTTTGATTTGAGTTTACATCAGTTTGTTCAAAGCTAGGGTTTCCGCACCTGGTTTTGTAACTTGTATGATCATATAATCCTGTTTTCGTGTCAAATCACATCCTCTACAGAAAGTTCTGATGAAAAGATGTGCAGTCTTTCATATCAGAAGTTTGATTTTGAAATATTCTACTCCCATCATCAGCAGTTTTGGAAGTAAAATCAGTTGGTGTTTCAGTATGATTGTACCCTATGCCAAACTTAACATTTGATGCAGTTTGTTTGTTAAACAGCATTTGGTAACCTCTACATGACTCAACCTAATTTTCACAATCAACCTTGGTGTCAGCAAGCTCTTTTCTGACATTTCCTATGTCTTCTATCATGATTTTAATCTATGCTTGGGTTTCAATAGCATTATTGTGTCAGCAAGCTCTTTTCTGACATTTCCTAGGTTCTTCTATCATGATTTTAATATGTGCTTGGGTTTCAATAGCATTATTTGTTAATTTAGAATTTTCATTTGATTTTGCAGCAAGTTTTCTTTCCAAAGCACATTTTATTTGTGTGTATTTTCTTTCAGAGTCATTGGCTTTGCCTTGTAGATGCACATTGGTCTCTCTTATGAGAGAAAAATATTCTTTGCATGAAGTTGAGCAAAGTTTTAACAGAGATTCCTTTGATACCTGAGATAAGGCAGATTTAGAGGTGCATCCCTCAAAAGCCATTAAGGCAAAATTCTTTCTGCCATTATCAGGTTATCCCTAGTTGATATCATAGACTTTATTGTCTACATCTGGACTGCATTCAGATGTGTCAAAAGGAAGACTGCTTCAATCAACATACCCTGAAGTGAAAAGATTTTGTTGAGAGGGTTGTTGAGTTTGTGGAGGTTGTTGAGCAGCTGGAATGGAAGGCATCTGTTGTTAGCCCTGTTGTTGAGTAGGCATCTGTACATATTGTATTTGAGGAACATAATGGATTTGTGGAGCTTGTGCCTGTACAAAATGTGCACTTCCCTGTGTTCCATTATTCCTATTATAACTGGAGTTTGACAGATTTCCAGACTATGGTTGGTTGAAGCCAGATCTTCTACACTCTCGAGCAAAGTGTCCCAACTTCTGACACTTGTGACATCTATGTTTAGATTTGTCAAAACCAACTTTTGTTGAGTTGTTTAGTCCTGGAAATTTCCTTCCTAACCTTTTATAAATATTTGTTAGTTTTAATACTTAACATGGCCAGTTGGTGTAGTATGTCCATTTCTTCCAAGTCATCACTATTGAAATTTTTTAAATCATCCATTATGAAACACATGTTATCAGTAGTTTGTCTGTTTTCCTCGTTGTCATAAGCTGGATATGACCTTTCTGATGAGATCCCAGTAGTTATGTCAATGTGATAAAAAGATCCAAAATCATTTGAACAAGAAGGTGAGTCTTGTCCTAAAAGTGTTGTACTACCTGGAACATAGTCATCAGCTGTTTTGCCAGGATTTTGTGACTTTTTCTTTTGATTAATTTCTCTTATAAAAGTCAACAATCTCCCATATAATTTTGTAAGAGTGAGGGAGCTAAAATCAGGTCCTGATCTGAGAACTATAGAGTAAGTTTCCCATTTTTCTGGTAAAGACGTTAAAAATCTATGAAGCATAGATACATTTGTGTAGGTCTAACCATTTAACTTTAACATAGAAATTAGTGAGGGGAATATTTCAAATTGTTGTGTTTAAGTTTCCCCATTAATATGAGTAAAGGTTTCATATTGCTAAGCAAGAATTTCTCTGTTGTTGGCAATCACCTCATTAGTTCCTCCAAACTGTTCTTTTAGGCAATCCCAAAGCTCTTTGGCACTTTCACAATGTAAAAGTCTAGAGTAGATTTCATTTAGGAGAGCCATTGCCAACATAAAGAATGCTTAGCATCAAGCTCAACTTTTAGGAAATCTTCATCAGTGTAGTCTTTTGGTTGCTTTGGTATTTCAACTTTAGTTTCTAAATTAATATTTACTGGTTTATGGGGTCCATACATGACAGACCTCCAACAGCCAGTATTTTGCTGTGAAAGAGTATGTGCCATCCTTGTTTGCCATATGTTATATTCAGAACGAACAAGCATGGGAGGCTTATTGGCAGATCCAGTATTATGAGGAACCATTTTTGAGAATTTTGTTTTGACAAGATTTTCTTAAAGTGATGGATGTTTTGAAAAGTGAACTTTTATCCTTTATTGAATATCAATAAGAGCATGTGTCCGATTCTCAATTTGTTAGATTGATATTTGATAAGATAAACTAGTTATCAGTATTCCGTTTAACAATTCTTATTCAA
Organism: Ambrosia artemisiifolia; assembly: GCA_032199755.1. Lineage (NCBI taxonomy): Eukaryota > Viridiplantae > Streptophyta > Magnoliopsida > Asterales > Asteraceae > Ambrosia > Ambrosia artemisiifolia. The sequence goes on from CM063521.1 coordinate 29,226,057, forward strand.
GAAAACTTGTGTGTTATAAGTATATCAAATCAGATTGCACAACGGAATAAGTAAAGTGTTCAAGTTAAAGTATCACTTTTAACAGGAGTTATTGCTCCCCCTAGATTTAATGAACTAACGCAATTAATGAGAATCTAAATAATTGAATGCATATAACAATAATAAGTGTTGCGAAAGATTCTCAGATATGAAATGGTTTTTCTATTTAAAGCCTTTGAAGGATTTCAGTAAAATCGATGTCTAAAATAGTGGGATTAACCCGTCTATTTATAGACCAGTAAATGCATACAAGTTGATTAAAGATAATACTAAACAATACCACAACAGGTTGTAGTATTGGAACTTGTACAAAAGACTTTAACAAAACAATATAATATTAAACTACTGAAGTACTAGGGTGGTGGGAAGCTTCTATCAAAACAGCTGATGAGTGATAAACTACTAATGAGTAGTTTGTCTTCAGTAGTTCTTTAGAGAGTTGTTTGGTTTCGTCTTCAGAACTTCTGATCTTTACTCTTTAGTACTTGATATCTTCTTCTTCAGTACTTTCAATCTTCTTCTTCTTCAGTAGTTTCTGTACTTAGAATAATATAGCATAATATGAATTAAACTGAGGCATCAAAAGTGGGTTCGTTAGACCTCTTTATCCTTACACACTCCAAGATCAAGCTCAAGAATGGATACCCGGGCAGATTGCTGCATCAATTCATTATCGTTGGCAACAACGTCCGTACTTGCTTCAACGGCCTTGGCTTTTTCCTCTTCTACCTCCCTATCTTTCACCACCACCTGAGAATTGAGTTTATCAATCTCAGCTTCTAGAAGGCAACTGCGATCCCTTTTCCTTGCCAAGGTGACGTTGTTGGCCTCGCATGAAGCTTTCCAGTCTTGGCAAGCCTTAGCGTGGCATTCTTTAATTTGTTGCACAGTTGCAAGCGCATCAGCAAGTTTCTTGTCCTATGCCACCGGATCTTGATTATGCCTCATGACAACATTTGCGAAGTCCCGAGGCCTATGCTCCTGCTCCTCCATGAAATCAAGATGATGTTGGTATTCATGCCTAAATTCACTAAAGGATGAGTCTGCCAACGCTAGTCCGACGGCCCCATCATGTAACAGCACAACCCTATCCCGCTTAGCAATGTATTCTTGCTCCGTCGACGAGGTAGAACCATCCAACCAGGCTTCACAATTCTAAACCTTGAAGAATCCAGCATCTTCTTTCAATCGCCACTTCGACTTGAATGGACGAACTATGGGATTTTCAAGCATAAACCCAGAGGAAGCAATTCCAATGTTCACTGGCTTCTCCATGCTGGGTTGTGTGGGCGTTGATTCTAAAACGTCCTCCCTTTCCTGGTGAGCAACCACCAAAGAATCCAAACCTTCTCCCGAGGAAGTAAGGTTAGTGGTCATCGAATCGGAACCCGTCACTTCACCAGGCGCATCACCTTAGAGGATAACCCCTTCTGTAGGTTTTGACCTGCTACCTTATGTCCCTATTAGAGCATCTTCTTCCACCTTCATAGCAGCCTCCTCTGCACGCTGCCTTTCAACCTCCGCCTCATGCTGCCTTGCAACCTTTTCATCCTTTCTCATTAATTCTTCTGGCTTAACTTTCTTTCTCTCTTCCTTTTCCAGAAGTTTCCTCTTATCCTCTTTCTTCCTTAATGTCTCATCTTTCGCCTCTTTGCACACTCTTTCTTCCTCGATAGCCCTGGCCGCATCTTCCTCTGCCTTTCGCTTTTCCGCCTCAGTCTCAATAGCCAAATCAATTGAGGAAAGATCGATGGTGGCGGAAGGGTGCATATCAGTCAAACGTTGCCCACCAGGGAAGATAGCCTTTGAAACTGAAGAAAAAGAAGAGAAACAACTAGGTACAAAAACAAAAGAAATGAACAAAGAAGGAAGAGATCATGAAGGACTGACCTGGGTTTACCTCTTTAACAGTCTTGGAGGCTAACTTGACACGCTTGGCAGGAGGAGGGAGCTGAATCTTTGCCCTCTTAGTGGGGCCTGGTTTATGTGCCTTGCGCTTTGTTGCATCCAACTCCGCAACTTTCCTCCCAAAACCAAAGCAGATGGGTCTGAACCCTTAGTAGCACCGCCACCAGAAGCATCCCTCTTCAACCTTGGTGAAATGGCAGCGAGTGGGCGAGGATTTGCAGGTTGCTCACCTCCCATGCAGAAGTGACTGCGGAAATCCTTTTAATTGGGTAGCAAAAAAGCTTCAAAGTTCGGTCGAGTTTGTAAACCTCCTCGGCCCTCAACCCGCGGAAGCTGAAAGATCCTAGAATACCATGGATAATGGAGCGGAAGCAGGATATCTCTACACAAACGCAAATTATTAGTTAATCCCTACAAAGTGCTCCAAAACAATAAAGTTAAATTACTTACCATGGTTATGCATAAGATAATAGGGCTCCATGCCATGCCGCGCCTCCAGCCTTCAGGCGACTCATACCCCCCATCAGCAGTGCTAACTCATCAACTTTCTCAGTAACAATCCTGAACCTCATAGTTCCCAGTATGGAAATCCTTCATCCTCCCTTTTGAAGGTATCACAAGCCACTAAAACTCCGTATGAATGACACCTTGTGAAATCCAGAAGAATTTTTACCGCCAGTCATGCAAACACTTCGGTGGGTCGTTGCTAACCACAATCGGCTTGCTCCTGGCCACAAAGGAAAACCAACTGACACTCCGGTTAAACCGGTAGATAGTGTTAAATATCTTAAAGGTCGGCTCCAGACCTTGAGAGCGATAGATGAACTCAAAGTGGGTCACTCTGATTATTCCCAAAGGGCTCACCAAAGTAAGATTCACCTGATACTGGAGAGGCACACCAGCCAGAAATCGAGTGACAGGTAGCCGGAAACTGGCATGGTGAAAAGCATGGAATATACAGCAAACTTCCCTCCAGGGCAGTCCAGAATAGTGGAGTTACACTCTCAAAATTCCACTCCCTAAGACGTCGGTAGCTGGTACTTTTCACACAGCTTGTCGAAAGAATCTCGACTCCACTTCAAGTGGGTAAAATCCATGGCATCGGAGGGTTTTATGTCTTCCTTTCAGTATCAGACATGGTGGGTTGGTTAACAGAAAAAGAAAAGAAGAAGGTCTGAGTAAAATTACTTGAGGATCATCAGAAAACATGAAAATTCGCCTAAAAACTTGAAGGCTAAGAAGAAAGAAGAAAAATGGGAGAGAAAACTCAAAGGTTGAAGGGTGTAAAAATGGATAACCGTTTAAGGAGGTGGCTATTTATACCCATCACATTAATTACGATGGGAAAACGTGTCCAGACATGAGCTAATGAACACTTGACACCAAAAGGAGAAGCCAAATGACAGCCCATGCGCCGCGTGTGACCCACTCGACTGACACAAGGTGAAAAAGAAGCAACTGACACTGATGTCTGTAGGGCAGGCCAATTGTCACATTAGGTGCCACACCATTATTCTACGTCTCGAGTTTCCCACCCAATCATTTGTATGGAATTCAAAATTCAATACACGTGTTCGCGTTCGCACGTGACGTAACACGTTGCTATCAACACACGCACTCGCTTTTAACCTTAACCTTAACCTTAACTTTAACCTTAAATGTCCGCCCTTGATGTAACACGTCTCATGAAACCTTCACCGGGAAATGACAAAACGCAATCAATACTACCCATACCTCCCACGGGCGTAACAACATATCACCCACTACTCACGAGGGAAAAAGATTAATATCTTTCCCCAATACCTTAAGGGTACAAAGAAGCACTCTTATGAAAATATGCAAGGCAAGAAACCAGCAACCGCAAGTAAATTAACACAACTTTGTCTATCACTTCACTCGCCCTTTATGCAAGCCCAGAAGAAACACTAGACTAGGGGGACTTGAAGGGATATGTGCCCTAACCTAGGCTTTAGATAAACAAGACTATACCCACAAAGCCCAGAAAATGGCCAACTTGATAAAGCCCAAGCATGCGGATTCAAGGTAGACGGGTGATAAGCAGCCGCCGGTAGGCATAACATGCGGATGAAGACTAGAGCATGAAGATATGAGGTCACTTGTAGAGAAATGTATAAAAGCACGAAGAAGGTACAAGAGTACAATCTCGTACGAACTAATAAAAATAGCAGGACGTGTGGCAGAGAGCATGGTGCATGTCCCACCAATAAGAGTGTTCCAGCAAGGACAATCCCAGCGTCTCATTCCGTACAATGGGGACAAAAGGTAGACCCGATAGAGACGTGTGACCAGTCAGGGAACGCCAGCTAGCATAATAGTTGTCATACCTCAAACGTGGTGTGCGTGCAGGGGATAACAAGTACATGAGGCCACCTCGTTAACGACTTCCACTAACTACCAACTGTAGAGGACACAAAAGTCAACGAGACCGAGAAGATCATCCAATTAGGGATGGGCACACCTGTCACCACAGGACGTACACCACGTGGATAGGCCCCGTGTGATCACCAATCACAATCCGACCTGTGGAGGCGGTATCGCTCCTCTCTTTCTATTTTCTTATGGCCCACCTTGACATTTACTAAATTTAGATTTTGTAGTGGAGGTAACCCCTTAATCGGGCCTGACCCAATAATAGGTTAAGGGTTAATATTGCAGGCCTGTATGGAACCTATTTTAGGAGGCCTTTGTCTCCTTGAGTAGGCCATTCCGAAATATCCCAAAAAACACACGTAAGGCTTACCACCATTTCTGTGTCTATTCGTTGGATCTACTTATAGAATGCTAGCAGTCACCTCCCTGTAGAGCCCGTTCTTGTGTTATTTCATGTTGTCACTCACTCACATCACATCCAGCCGTGGTATTCTAGCATATGATCAATCCTAAAGGAATAGTAGTTTATCATCCCTAACCGGAGGTTTGACTATTGTTTCTTCACTCAATTTATGAATGATTGAGAAATAATAAAAAAAGTAATAAAAAAAGTAATAAACTGAGTTTTACTCATTCATTATGTATAATACAATTTCTGGAACTTTCTCTAATTTTCACTCCCATTGTAATGTGTAATGTAATATGTGATTTCATTTATGAGAACTAGTTATAGATTAATGAATTATTTATTTATGTGGTCTTTTTGTTTTTCTTGAATAATTATCCCTTTTATGTGGACACGCATAGGTTCAGTGTTGTGTGAAATGTGGTTCATGTTTGGTTTGGCATTACTCATATCATATCATTTTGTACTTGATATTTTAACTATTATTTAACCAGTATAGAAAAGTATGGTGTCTTCTAATGATCAATAATAGATGTTGTCTCATTGGTTATTACTGGTAAAAAATGTAGTTTTTTAATGTTTGTTAGGTGTCAAAATGGGTCGATTTGTCCAACTTGCATCATTTTGTATATCCTTATGTTTTTTCCCATTAGAAACCTTCATATCTTTAACTATTTAAATAAGGAATTCCATTCATGATAAGTAATTATTGATTAATAAATCATGTCACTTTTTCATCTTCTCATAATTAATGTTTGATTTGTCTATAAAAAACATTTAGATTTTTTTGAAACTTAACTTTCATTAAAACAAACGCCAAAAACACCAGCCACCTATTTCAAAGACGGAAAAAGGAAGCCGAAAACCACAAAGTACATTACATCAAATCAAAAGAACACCATCTATCTCAATCAACTACACCACCTTTAAACCTATGCTTATACCACAAGAATCCCAAGGTCTTAATATCCGCGATCATGTCCACAACCTTCGGCTCCTTACCCGAGAATATAGTTTCATTCCTTGCCTTTCAGATCCTCCAGTAACCAATTATAATTATCCCATGACGCACCATCTTCTTATTCCCGGGTGTGTCATAGTGCTTGTGTCATTCCACCAAATCATTGACATAAAACAAAAACGTACCTGGAATCTTGCACCATGCCAAAATTCCTTGCCTAATTCCTGCTACAACACCGCAACTCGTAAGGAGATGCTCGATAGTTTCATCACTACTTTCGCACCAAGCACAATATTGACTATCTATCCAAATGTCACATCTCATCAAAGCCACCTTAGTAGGAAGAAGATCCAAGAACGCTCTCCACATAAAAATATTACACTTAATAGGAACCCACTTATCCATGTGAAACCAAACCGCCCGGTATTATTATTATCCGCTCCATGTAACCACTTCTTGACCGATGCCATTGTGAAACCAATATCATCACCAACTCTCCAAACCCACCTATCTTGATTGTCTTCTAATTGCACATCATAAATCAACATCTCCATTTGATTTTTAGCCTCAATCTCTTCCATAGCGTCACACAATTCTTCCATACACCAGTAATAGTACCATTAATCGGCGCAACTCCCCAACTTCGACTAGCATCATGAATAGACACTATGACACTCCTCCATAACGCCTGTTGTTCATTATAAAACCTCCACAACCATTTACCAAGCAAAGCTATATTATTCACATCCAACTGTGCTATCCCCAAACCACCCTCCCGAATAGGCTTTGTGACGACTTCTCACACCACCCAACTCATCTTTCTAACCTCATCCGAACCACCAAATAGGAAACGCCTAATGATACCTTCCAAAGTATTAATTATTTTCACCGGCGCTTTGAACATTGAGAAATAATAAGTAGGCAAACTGTCGAGAACCGATTTAATTAACATTACCCGGCCACCAATAGATTATGTATTAGCTTTCCATGATGACAACTTTCGTTTGAAAGTGTTCAACCTTCGTCTGAAAGTGTTCACTACCGGGTCCCAATTTCCTATCTTATTCATATTAGCCGCAACCTTTATGCCCAAATAAACAAAAGGAATCCCTCCTGCTTTACAAGCCAATTCTTTAACTCCTCACTAACGACCCCAACTCCATACAAAACAGACTTATTTAAATTAATTTTCAATCCCAAACATAAAAAGAATATTCTTAGGATCATGTAATATTAACAAAACTGAATTCGGACCATTCTCCCATTAACATTACATCATCCGCAAATAGCAAATACAAAAGAAATAGACCATCATTAGGAAGTCGTATACCATCAAAAACTCCTATGTCACATGCCTTATTCAATAAACCCGAAAACGCCTCCATCAAAATAATAAACAAGAAAGGAGAAATCGGGTCACCCTAACGAATATTTTTCTGGCAACCAAACTCAAACGTTGGCGATCCGTTCACCAAGACCGCAGATCTAGCTGAGACCAAAATCCCACGTATCCAATCACACCACTTTGAGGGAAAAGCCATTTGTTCAAGAACCGACATCAAGAAATCCCAATTCACGTTATCATATGCTTTATCAAAATCAATTTTGAATAAAAACACCTTTTTTCATGTTTTTTCGCCCATGCTAGGACCTCATTGTCATAATAGGACCGTCAAGAATGACCTGCCTGTTAAAAAAGCGGACTGATTTTCAGGAAAAAAAACTTTAGTTATAACCCTACGTAACCGATTCGCCAACACCTTCGACACCACCTTACTAATGCAATCTATAAGATTAATCGGCCGAAAATCCCCAAGATTGCAACCCTCGCGATGAACCTCCCTACAGTATGAAACCGATTCATTACATCCACAAAATCCTTCTCAAACACATCCCAAAACATCCGAATAACCCGAAAGTTGAAACCGTCCAACCCGGGTGCTTTATCTATGCCACTGTCAAAAACCGCATTTTTAATTTCTTGAGCTGAAAACATCTTAACCAACTTGGTTGAATCATCGGCCTAAACTATCTTCAACCCGTAAACCATCATCTTCGGTCTTTGAGGAAACATCTCTTTGAACATGGAGCTAAAAAAATGCAGAACTTCATGTTTGATAATGTTCGGTTTTGTCTCCAAACACCGTGAACCATGAATCCAGGGAAATAATTTGCAGCCTTTCGTTTATTAATAAAACCGTGAAAATATCTAGAATTATCGTCCCCATAAGTAGCCCAATTACACCAAGATTTCTGCATCAAATCACAATGATGGAAGCTCGCAATCTCACGTAACCGGCGCTTGGTCTCTTCCAAAACCCATACCTCCACTTCTGTGATCTGACGCTCTTCCATCACCTCATCCAAGACTCTAAGTTCTTGTTCCAATGTTTGGTTTTCACCATCTTCTTTTTCTTTGCACTGATCAATCCAAGTAGATATGCCACCCTTAAGCTTTTTAAACTTCCTCACTAAAACCATATCCGGTTCACCTTCAAAAACCCGTTCACAAACGACCTTCCTAACGATATCGGCAAAACCATCACGAGAAACCACTTGTAAAACCGGAACGGTTTGTACCCAAAATTCTTAGTTCTTATCTTCAACACTAAAGGACTATGGTCCGAAACGTTTCTTTCAAGCGCTATATACTCCACGTTCGGTCATGCCATGAAAAAAATCCCAATTCACAAAGATTCGTTCTATGCGACATAATTTATCGCCTGCCACGAAAGTAAACCGTCTTCCTTTTAATGAATACTCTTGTAGGTTCTTGGCGTCGAAGAAATCATTAAACTCATTCACCTCAGCTAAATTGAAAATAGAATTCCTCCTTTCGCACTCACTCCTAACCGCGTTAAAATCGCCCGCCACCATCCACAACCCATCACCTTCGCCTATTAAGTCACCAATGGCATCCCACAAACCCCATTTAGCAACAACGGTGTGGGGAGCATAAACATTAAGCAAATGGTTCACACTACCACAAACTTTAATACTACCCGAAACAAATAAGCAATTCGCCAATTTAGTTACTTTTGACATAGCAAAAACCTCTGGGTCCCAAACTGTTAACAAGCCACTAGATCTTCCGGCCGAAGGAACCCACTCGAAACAAAACTCACCTCTACCCCAAATCGACCCACATCCACCGAATCCAAGTCCACAAATTGAATTTCTTGAATCATTATGAAACTTACCTCATGGTGAATACGTTAACCCCAACAAAATCCGCTTTACTTGAATTCTCTAACCCACGTATATTCAAGGATAGAATGTTCATTGAATCTCCTCCACCAAGAACTGTACCCAAACTTATAGTATAATCAACTTATTCCTAACAGTGCCCATATGTGAAACATAACTATCGGCTTCCAATCAATCATCACCATCCCCACCCTGTTCACGAATAGGTACATTTGAGTTCAAGTCTGGTGTTACGAAACCAACACTAGAATTAGAATCCCTCTCGTCATTCACCTCATGTGGCAAATTAACCGACATAATCCTAATAAGCCTATCCAACACAAACGGGTCGTTGTCATCTCTTTGACATTTCTTCGGTCTTTCTTAAGAGCCTCCAGACTCTCCCCTATTCTTGAACAATTGTCTTCTACGAAACCTTTTGCGAACCACCGTAGACTCTTCTGTTGAAGCTACACTAGTGTCGGTCAAAGACTTCGTACTATTCTGTATGTCTACATCCCCATCCTTCGAAACCTGAACATTCTCTTCCACTCTTTCACTGTCCCGAATTTCCCCCATCTCTAACTCATCCGAACTCCTATTCAATACTTCATCAATATTTCGAACCCCCTTCCTCCTCACCATTCCTCTAATTACTGTTTTGGTCAAAAATTATCTACTAGAAATAATATTGTATTCCAAATTAGAAATTGTGAGGTAGTTTGCAAAGAATGTGAATTTGCTATTAAAACAAGTTATATTCTGAAAATGTTTGATCAGGATGCAATAAAGAGTAAATTAGTGACAACTATGCTCAGGATGGCTTTGGTTTGCTTCGGGATGGACAGTTATAGCCTCGGGATGGAACTGTTTGTAATGAACAAATAAATAGGTAAAACACAAAGAACAACACTCGATATACGAGGAAAGCCCTTGATCAATAGTAGATCTCCGGCATAAAACCTCGGGAGGAGACTAGGCCCCTGCCTTGTTTGTTATTATTAATTTGGAAAAAAAATACAACTTTGGATGAGTATGTGGACGAGTGTACTAACATTACAATGATTGTGTATGTGTCTAAGTGTTAGTGTGCAGCTATAGTGTAAGCAATGTATATGAAAGTGTCCTGTAGTCGTCCCATACTCCCATTTATATAATACATGAGAGTAACTAATGAATCCCGTGAGATCCGCTATCTAGTTAAAGTCTTTAATGTTGCGTAACAGCTTCTTCAGGTGAACGTTGGAGCTCTTTTAACTGAAACTAGTCGTTGGTTGACTGTTTCTTCTTGGCTAGTCAATTAGTTGGCTGTTTCCTTCTTTATCGCCGATATTAAATATGTATCGGTTACAAGTTTGACTCCATCTTCAATCATAGAGCATGAGTTACACTTCCATTTTTGACTTCTTCATTTGAGGGTTATAACATAGACGTTGCTGAATCAATAGAATCCATATTATAACTTAGTTTGTACCTGCAATCATATAAGAAAGCTAACTCGTTAGTTATGTCTCAGGATGTGCACATGATGAATTACAGTTACATCCTGAAGTCAGCAGAGTCCTTCAGCATCCTGAGGATGGTACATTAGGGATGTAAGGTAAAATCATCATGAGGATTTTCACCCACAACAATTGTCCCCAAAAAATATGTTACCGTTAATATCTTTCAAGATAAAAATATTTTTTAATCTAAATATCTTTTCTGATGATTGATGGGATGTCTTGTTAGGATAACAACGACTATTTTCTCGGCGGTAATTATGTGATGACCGTTACAAGAATCATCCTCTACCCTCTATATCTAGAGCTTTATCCCTTACTTTATAATCACACTTGATTTTTTAGAAAGGTAATTTCTCTCTTCTTTCTTCCACTATTCTCTTTATTCCAGCAAAAAATATTAGTAATACTCTAAAGATGGCAAAAATATCCACAAGAGCTTTGGGGAGTGTGCGAACTTCCGGTGACTTCATTCCCCAAAACCTCTTGAGTCATCCTGAACAGGAGATCTGTTCCTTTGATGACAAGGAGATTCGAGTTTTAAAAAGCTCAAAAGTCTTCCCAAGCTCTGCAGAGTTTCGTCCTTACGAGTCTCATGCACGATCAACTTTGCTTCTCCTACATGGGTCTGCTTCCTGTACTTACCATTCCTTCTAGGGTTAAGGTATCCTTTTCCCAAGTTTATCAAAGATTTCTTTGATATTACTGGGATGGCTTATTCCCAAGCCATGCCTGAACTCTAGAAAATTCTGATGGTTTGCAGTAGGCTTGTTGGGGATCATGGCGTCAATCTTGAAGTGGGGGACCTGGCTCATGTTTATAAATTAAGGACACACGGTTCCCACCGTTATGTCTTTCAAGTTATAGAAAAGGAACCACCCATTCTGTTTAATGTGGTCAAATCTGAGAAAAATTGGAAAACAAAATTCCTTTTTATTAAGAGGAGTTCTATTCCTTTTGGGGATGAGATTCTTTTTTATTGGTTAAAAAGTGGTAAAACTATTTTCAGTGTTTTTATAAAAATATTAGTTACATCCTGAGGATGCTAACATCCTGAAATCTTTTTGTTCAACAGGTGTTTCCTTTGCCAAGTTTGCCACCCCTTTGAACAACGCTTTTCTTCGGTGTTTAGCTGTGTACAAGTTACCTGAGTTAGTAAGGACCTTCTTAGTGGAAGAAAGTGATACCAGCAGTCAGAACTCCAAGATGTCTGGTAAGTATATTACATCCTGAGGATGTCTTATCTTTCTATTTATTTATTAACCCTGCTATTTTCTTAGCCTCAGCCAACAAACCTTCTTCTTTTGACCTGGATGACATTGATAACATGGCTACCAAAGTGTCCTCTCCCTCTCCTTCTAGCTCCAAGATGGTTACTCCTCTTTCCAACCCCCTAAGACTAGGGCTGTTGCAGCTGCTTCAAAGAAGAGGAAGGGGAGTACTGCTGCTGTTGTTGCTCAGGAGATCACCCTTTTGAGGGTTTGAACTGTAATGAGATTCTCAACAAGATCTCTGAATTCACTCTCCAGGTATGGTCCCATCCTGAGGATAACATTGTTTATGTTAGTGAAAATGGTTAGGAGTAATTACCTTTACCTTTTTCTTGTCAGGGCCATCAGTATATCTAAAAGTCTCTGGATGCCATTGCTCAAGAACTTCATGAGGCCCAAACCACGCTTGAAGATGTTCAGAATAATTCTTAGTAGAAGGGCAAATTTCTGGAGGCCAAAATGGCAGAGACTGAGGCCGAGTTGAAGAGGGTGAAAGCTGAGCATGCTAAAGCCTTGTTGGTTCATCAGAAGGAGGCAGAGGATCACAGTAATGGGATTATCAAATCCGCTTCTATTCTGTTGACCTTGAACCAGAGATGTTAAACCCTGGTGGATGGGTCCTGGTTTTGGATGAAGCCAGGGGTTGACATCAAATTTTGACTTATGATGAATAATAATATATGGTAACAATCTTTTGACGCTATTGTTCCTGTGTTCTTTCCCTTTAATATTCTGCAAATGTTTTGGTCAAAAATTATCTTCTAGAAATAATATTGCATTCCAAATTAGAAATTGTGAGCTAGTGTGCTAGGAATGTGAATTTGCTACTAAAACGAGTTATATTCTGAAAATGTTTGATCAGGATGTAATAAAGAATAAATAGTGACAACTATGCTCAGGATGGCTTAGGTTTGCTTCAGGATGGACAGTTATATCCTCAGGATGGAACTGTTTGTAATGAACAAATAAATGGGTAAAACACAAAGAACAACACTCGATATATGAGGAAAGCCGTTGATCAATAGTAGATCTCCGGCATAAAACCTCGGGAGGAGACTAGGCCCCTGCCTTGTTTGTTAATATTAATTTGGTAAAAAAAATACATCTTTGGATGAGTATGTGGACGAGTGTACTAAGATTACAATGATTGTGTATGTTTCTAAGTGTTTATGTGCAGCTATAGTGTAAGCAAGGTGTATGTAAGTGTCCTATACTCGTCCCATACTCCCATTTATATAATACATGAGAGTAACTAATGAATCCCGTGAGATCCGCTATATAGTTGAAGTCTTTAATGTTGCGTAATAGCTTCTTCAGGTGAACGTTGGAGGTCTTTTAACATAAACTAGTCGTTGGTTGTCTGTTTCTTCTTGGCTAGTCAATGATTTGGCTGTTTCCTTCTTTATCGCCGATATTAAATATGTATCGATTACAAGTTTGACTCCATCTCCAATCATAGAGCATGAGTTACACTTCCATCTTTGACTTCTTCAGTGGAGGGTTATAACATAGACGTTGCTTAATCAATAGAATCCATATTATAACTTAGTTTGTACCTGCAATCATATAAGAAAGCTAACTCGTTAGTTCATTCTCAGGATGTGCACATGCTGAATTACAGTTACCTCCTAAAGTCAGCAGAGTCCTTCAGCATCCTGAGGATGGTACATTAGCGATGTAAGGTAAAATCATCCTAAGGATTTTCACCCACAACAATTGTCCCAAAAAAATATGTTACCGTTAATATCTTTCAAAGTAAAAATATTTTTTAATCTAAATATCTTTTCTGATGATTGATGGAATGTCTTGTTAGGATAACAACGGCTATTTTCTCGGCGGTAATTATGTGATGACCGTTACAAGCATCATCCTCTACCCTCTATATCTAGAGCTTTATCCCTTCCTTTATAATCACATTTGATTTTTTAGAAAGGTAATTTCTCTCTTCTTTCTTCCACTATTCTCTTTATTCCTGCAAAAAATATTAGTAATATTCTATAGATGGCAAAAAGATCCACAAGAGCTTTGGGGAGTGTGCGAACTTCCGGTGACTTCATTCCCCAAAACCTCTTGAGTCATCCTGAACAGGAGATCTGTTCCTTTGATGACAAGGAGATTCGAGTTTTAAAAAGCTCAAAAGTCTTCCCAAGCTCTGCAGAGTTTCGTCCTTATGAGTCTCATGCACGATCAGACTTTGCTTCTCCTACATGGGTCTGCTTCCTGTACTTACCATTCCTTCTAGGGTTAAGGTATCCTTTTCCCATGTTTATCAAAGATTTCTTTGATATTAATGGGATGACTTATTCCCAAGCCATGCCTGAACTCTGGAAAATTCTGATGGTTTGCAGTAGGCTTGTTGAGGATCATGGCGTCCATCTTGAAGTTGGGGACCTGGCTCATGTTTATAAATTGAGGACACACGGCTCCCACCGTTATATCTTTCAAGTTATAGATAAGGAACCACCCTTTCTGTTTAATGTGGTCAAATCTGAGAAAAACTGGAAAACAAAATTCTTTTTTGTTAAGAGGAGTTCTATTCCTTTTGGGAATGAGATTCCTTTTTATTGGTTAAAAAGTTGTAAAATTATTTTTAGTGTTTTTATAATAATTTTAGTTACATCCTGAGGATGCTAACATCCTGAAATCTTTTTGTTCAACAGGTGTTTCCGTTGCCAAGTTTGCCACCCCTTTGAACGACGCTTTTCTTCGGTGTTCAGCTGTGTACAAGTTACCTGAGTTAGTAAGGACCTTCTTAGTGGAAGAAAGTGATACCAGCAGTCAGACCTCCAAGATGTCTGGTAAGTATGTTACATCCTGAGGATGTCTTATCTTTCTATTTGTTTATTAACCCTGCTATTTTCTTAGCCTCAACCAAGAAACCTGCTTCTTTTGACCTGGATGACATTGATAACATGGCTACCAAAGTGTCCTCTCCCTCTCCTTCTAGCTCAAAGATGGTTACTCCTCTTTCCATCCCCCCTAAGACTAGGGCTGTTCCTGCTGCTTCGAAGAAGAGGAAGGGGAGTACTGCTGCTGTTGTTGCTCAGGAGATCACCCTTTTGAGGGTTTGAACTGTAATGAGATTCTCAACAAGATCTCTGAATTCACTCTCCAGGTATGGTCCCATCCTAAGGAAAAATTGTTTATGTTAGTGAAAATGGTTAGGAGTACTCACCTTTTCGTTTTTCTTGTCAGGGCCATGAGTATCTCTAAAAGTCTCTGGATGCCGTTGCTCAAGAACTTCATGAGGCCCAAACCACGCTTGAAGATGTTCAGAATATTTCTCAATAGAAGGGCAAATTTCTGGAGGCCAAAATGGCAGAGACTGAGGCCGAGTTGAAGAGGGTGAAAGCTGAGCATGCTAAACCCTTGTTGGTTCATCAGAAGGAGGCAGAGGATCACAGTAATGGGATTATCAAATCCGCTTCTATTGCCGTATTTCAGGCTAGAGTGAAGATGGCTCTCCAGGCCAAAGATCCAGGATTCGATCAGAACACCTGGGATGTTGAGGCTTGGAAGGAAAAAATTAGGAGCCTAGGTGGTAAAGAAGTGGTTTATGAGCCTGTTCCTATTGCGCATCCTGAGGGTGTGGCTAAGAATCCCGAGTATGCAGAGGTGAAGGCAGCGGAGGCCAAGATTGCTCAGGTGGTTAAGGACCTTCCAGTGGGCGATGAAGGATGTGTTGACTAGGCTGGAGCCCACTTATTATTTGATCATTGTGGTTGTGTTTGGTAGAACAATTTCAGACAATTATTAATAAGTAATAACTTAAGATATTATAAGGTTTGGGGTGGAGGGAACTTGGTTTCAAGACGAAGCCCCAAATCTATTCTATTGACCTTGAACCAGAGATGTTAAACCCTGGTGGATGGGTCCTGGTTTTGGATGAAGCCAGGGGTTGACATCAAATTTTGACTTATGATGAATAATAATATATGGTAACAATCTTTTGACGCTATTGTTCCTGTGTTCTTTCCCTTTAATATTCTGCAAATGTTTTGGTCAAAAATTATCTTCTAGAAATAATATTGTATTCCAAATTAGAAATTGTGAGGTAGTGTGCTAGGAATGTGAATTTGCTACTAAAACAAGTTATATTCTGAAAATGTTTGAGCCGGATGTAATAAAGAATAAATAGTGACAACTATGCTCAGGTTGGCTTAGGTTTGCTTCAGGATGGACAGTTATATCCTCGGGATGGAACTGTTTGTAATGAATAAATAAATGGGTAAAACACAAAGAACAACACTCGATATACGAGGAATGCCGTTGATCAATAGTAGATCTCCGGCATAAAACCTCGGGAGGAGACTAGGCCCCTGCCTTGTTTGTTAATATTAATTTGGTAAAAAAAATACATCTTTGGATGAGTATGTGGACGAGTGTACTAAGATTACAATGATTGTGTATGTTTCTAAGTGTTTATGTGCAGCTATAGTGTAAGCAAAGTGTATGTAAGTGTCCTATACTCGTCCCATACTCCCACTTATATAATACATGAGAGTAACTAATGAATCCCGTGAGATCCGCTATCTAGTTGAAGTCTTTAATGTTGCGTAACAGCTTCTTCAGGTGAACGTTGGAGGTCTTTTAACAGAAACTAGTCGTTGGTTGTCTGTTTCTTCTTGGCTAGTCAATGATTTGGCTGTTTCCTTCTTTATCGTCGATATTAAATATGTATTGGTTACAAGTTTGACTCCATCTCCAATCATAGAGCATGAGTTACACTTCCATCTTTGACTTCTTCATTTGAGGGTTATAACATAGACGTTGCTGAATCAATAGAATCCATATTATAACTTAGTTTGTACGTGCAATCATATAAGAAAGCTAACTCATTAGTTCATTCTCAGGATGTGCACATGCTGAATTACAGTTACATCCTAAAGTCAGCAGAGTCCTTCAGCATCCTGAGGATGGTACATTAGGGATGTAAGGTAAAATTATCCTAAGGATTTTCACCCACAACAATTGTCCCCAAAAAATATGTTACCGTTAATATCTTTCAAGGTAAAAATATTTTTTAATCTAAATATCTTTTCTGATGACTGATGGGATGTCTTGTCAGGATAACAATGGCTATTTTCTCGGCGGTAATTATGTGATGACTGTTACAAGCACCATCCTCTACCCTCTATATCTAGAGTTTTATCCCTTCCTTTATAATCACATTTGATTTTTTTAGAAAGGTAATTTCTCTCTTCTTTCTTCCACTAGTTTCTTTATTCCTGCAAAAAATATTAGTAATATTCTAAAGATGGCAAAAAGATCCACAAGAGCTTTGGGGAGTGTGGGAACTTCCGGTGACTTCATTCCCCAAAACCTCTTGAGCCATCCTGAACAAGAGATTTATTCCTTTGATGACAAGGAGATTCGAGTTTTAAAAAGATCAAAAGTCTTCCTAAGCTCTGCAGAGTTTCATCCTTATGATTCTCATGCACGATCAGACTTTGCTTCTCCTACATGGGTCTGCTTCCTGTACTTACCATTCCTTCTAGGGTTAAGGTATCCTTTTCCCAAGTTTATCAAAGATTTCTTTGATATTACTGGGATGGCTTATTCCCAAGCTATGCCCAAACTCTGGAAAATTCTGATGGTTTGCAGTAGGCTTGTTGAGGATCATGGCGTCCATCTTGAAGTGGGGGATCTGGCTCATGTTTATAAATTGAGGACACACGGCTCCCACCATTATATCTTTCAAGTTATAGAAAAGGAGCCACCCTTTCTGTTTAATGTGGTGAAATCTGAGAAAAACTGGAAAACAAAATTCTTTTTTGTTAAGAGGAGTTCTATTCCTTTTTGGGATGAAATTCCTCTTTATTGGTTGAAAAGTGGTAAAATTATTTTTAATGTTTTTGTAAAAATTTTAGTTACATCCCAAAGATGCTAACATCATGAAATATTTTTGTTCAACGGGTGTTTCCTTTGCCAAGTTTGCTACTCCTGTGGGCGACGCTTTTTTTCGTGTTTTGCTGTGTACAAGTTACCTAAGTTAGTAAGGACCTTCTTAGTGGAAAAAAGTGATACAAGCAGTCAGACCTCCAAGATGTCTTGTAAGTATGTTACATCTTGAGGATGTCTTATCTTTCTATTTATTTATTAACCCTGCTATTTTCTTAGCCTCGGCCAAGAAACCTGCTTCTTTTGACCTGGATGACATTGATAACATGGCTACCAAAGTGTCCTCTCCCTCTCTCTCTAGCTCCAAGATGGTTACTCCTCTTTCCAACCCCCTAAGACTAGGGCTGTTGCTGCTGCTTCAACGAAGAGGAAGGGGAGTACTGCTGCTGTTGTTGCTCAAGAGATCACCCCTTTTGAGGGTTTGAACTGTAATGAGATTCTCAACAAGATCTCTGAATTCACTCTCCACGTATGGTCCCATCCTGAGGATAACATTGTTTACGTTAGTGAAAATGGTTAGGAGTACTTACCTTTTCCTTTTTCTTGTCAGGGCCATGAGTATCTCTCAAAGTCTCTTGATGCCGTTGCTCAAGAGCTTCATGAGGCCCAAACCACGCTTGAAGATGTTCAGAATATTTCTCAGCAGAAGGGCAAATTTCTGGAGGCCAAACTGGCAGAGACTGAGGCCGAGTTGAAGAGAGTGAAAGCTGAGTATGCTAAAGCCTTGTTGGTTCATCAGAAGGAGGCAGAGGATCACAGGAATGGGCTTATCAAATCCCCTTCTATTGCCGTATTTCAGGCCAAAGTGAAGATGGCTCTCCAAGCCAAATATCCAGGATTCGATCGAAACACCTGGGATGTTGAGGCTTGGAAGGACAAAATTAGGAGCCTAGGTGGTAAAGAAGTGGTTTATGAGCCTGTTCCTGTTGCTCATCCTAAGGGTGTGGCTAAGGATCCTGCGGATGCAGACGTGAAGGCAGCGGAGGCCCAGATTGCTGAGTTGGTGAAGGACCTTCTAGTGGGCGATGAAGGATGTGTTGACTAGGCTGGAGCCCACTTTTTATTTGATCTTTGTCGTTGTGTTTGGTAGAACAATTTCAGACAATTATTAATGTGTAATAACTTAAGATATTATATGGTTTGGGGTGGAGGGATCTTAGTTTCAAGACGAAGCCCCAAATCTATTATGTTGACCTTGGACTAGAGATGTTGACCCCTGGTGGATGGGTCCTGGTTTTGGATGAAGCCAGGGGTTGACATCAAATTTTCACTTATGATGCATAATAATATATGGTAACAATCTTTTGACGCTATTGTTCCTGTGTTCTTTTCTTTTAATATTCTGCAAACACTAACAAACATTTAGGTTTTAAAGAAATATTTTGAAAATAATACTTTTTGCATCTTCTCTGTTGAATAATTCCTTTGATCCTGTCATATTCCACATATAAGTTCTTCTTATCATCAGGATGGTCTTCATTATCCTGAGGATGTCCCGAGTTTCTTCTTCATCTTTGGGATAATCATGCATCCTGACGATACATCTGGTTTCTTTTCCATCCTCGGGATGGTCTTGCATTTGGTTTCTTTTCCATCCTTGGGATGGTCTTACATTCTGAGGATGTCCCAAGTGTGATATCTTCAAAATAGACCTTGTAATCTTTCATAAGAAAGACTTATGTTTCGATAATATATATCCTGCACAGGAAGATTTTATTATACTGGCGACTTAGGCCTGGGGTCAAAAACCCCTTTGTTATATTTTGGTTATAAGTTAACGTATGTTAAGTTTTGCTGAAGGGTTGAAGGTGAAGTATTAGTGGGTGAATGTAAGCTAAAGGGGCGAAGGTAGAAGATTCATGGGCGAAGGTGGATTGGAACTTAACTGAAGATGTATGTTCGTACCTTCTGGTGGGCGAATGTGGAAGAATTCCACATTCGACCAGTGTAAAGGGGCGAACGTGCAGTGGCTATATATAGATTTTGTGTTTTTGCAATGTATAGAGAGTTTTCAGTTGTGTGTGTGATAAGGTCAGGTTCTAGGTGAGATTGTGTAAGTCTGTGTATTGATTAGATTAACTAGTGATCACATTGTAACAAGTTTTTATAAAGGTTAATCTATGAAAAAGCATTGAAAATGATATTGATTGTGTTTTGATTAGAGTTTTATCTGTTTGTTCAAAGCTAGGGTTTCCGCACCTGGTTTTGTGACTTGTATGATCAAATTAATCCTGTTTTAGTCAAAATCTTTCGCTCACAAAGTGGTATCAGAGCCTAGAGGATCATACAACAACAAATTTGATAAACTCAGAGCTGATTTGGATCTAATTTTGATCAAAATACATCTGTTTTTGAATGAAAATGGTTTTTGAGAGTTTTTGATTGATTTGAAGTTGATTTTGTGGATAAAATTCAAAATTCCAAGAATTAAAGTTGTTCCAAATCAATTCCGAATCAAAACCTGATTAAGATCATTCAAATTCACAAACTTTTGAAAATCAGAGATCAAAATAACCGTTTTTCAAAGTGTAACCGTTTTTCAAACCTGAAATGGGCGAACCTGGAACATAGGTGGGCGAACCTGGACTGTTTTGGGCGAACCTGAGTGGTTTTTGGTCGAATCTGGGTAGTTTTTGGGCGAACCTGAAATTCCTTGGTTGAAGTTTTCACTTTCGGGTACAATTTTCCACTTCAGATTGATCGGGCGGGCGAACGTGGAAACAAAACGGTCGAACCTAGAATTTTCTGGGCGAAAGTGGAAGTGTGTTAGTGTGTTTTACTTTCTGGTGAAACTCTACATTCGGGTGATCTGTTTTTGGGCGAATCTGAACCAAAAGTGGACGAAAGTAGACCAGAACGGGCGAACCTAGGATTAAGTTTTGGAAAATTTTCTAAGTGTTGAATTTTTCGAAGTTCGTGATCATGTGGAATTTTCCGACTACTCCGAGACCAGCAACGACACAACCACAACAGCAAGTGATGGACCCATGGACGGTGGCAGCACAAAAGATGAGCACACAGTCTTCGCAACCGATTAACTACATGGCGATGACTAGCTCAATGCCTCAAAGTGTAGCACCTCCAGCACCACAACCTGACTACTGGGGAGTAGCAGCAGCGGTGGTAAACACTCAAACTACAAATGCTATTTCCACACTGATTAATGATTTATCTTCAGGTAGCGGGAATCGGCCACCTAAGCTCATGGAGATACAAGAATACAATCAGTGGCAGAACAAGTTCAAGATTCACTTGGAAGGCATGCGAGTGGAGGGTGCAGAGGCATGGAGTATGATTGCTAGAGGTTACACAGCACCAGTTTTGGAGAATACAGGTGAACCAGTTCCATTGGAGAGCATGTCTGAAGAAGAGAAAAAGAAGTTTGCTGTGGAGAAGAAAGCCTTTTCCCAATTGACTCAGGCAATCACAAATGATCTATTGCATCAGTTTGGGACTTGTACGACGTCTAAGCAATTGTGGGATGTGCTTAAAAGGAGGCATGATGGGAATGAGAAGACTAGAAGCTTAAGGATGGATGAATTACGAAAGGAGTTTGAAAATTTTTCTTATATTGGCAATGAAACTTTAAAAGAATTAACTCCTAGATATAGTCATTTGCTAACTGAATTGTCAAGTTATGGTATACAGATTCCTATGAAAAATTTGGTGGATAAGTTTGCAGATGCTTTACCACCTTATTGGGATCAGCATGTGGAAGTTCTCAGGGAGAAGGATGCATACCAATACTGGACTATTCAAGAGTTTATTCAGAAGCTGGAAAACAAAGAAATGGAAGAGAAGAGGAAAGCTAGAAGATCACAGGTTCCTCAGAATCCTAGCTTGTACGGAGGCACTTCAGTTCCTGTGAGTAACTCAAGTTCAGGAGGAATAGTAGCACCACATGTTGCTTGCATTTCCAATGTTATGGAATCACCAAAACCTACCATCAACTACATGGCACAAACCTCATCCTACTCACAACCATCATACCCACAACCACCACCACAACAACAATACAACAATTCATACATTTCACCATTCTCCCCAATGCAACAAGCAGCTTTCTATACTGCTAGCCAATCTCAACAACCAATGAACCAAGTTACTCAACCTAATCAACAACCGGTGGTTTTGGAGACTTCTAATTTGGGAAATGTGACGGTTGAAGTTGCTCAGCAACACATTGCACTAGTCTCTACAATGGTTTCATCTTACAATGGATTAGTTGCTAGTCAAATTGGGAATAACAATTTAACCAATGAAGACTATGCACAGATTGATAAAGAAGAGATGGAATTGATTGATATCCAATGGGCTTTTGCAAGCATTATGAGAAGAGCAACGGAGTTTATTGAGAAGACGGGTAGAACAGATTTGGGAACTTCTCCTAACACAACCTATGGGTTTAACAAGGAGAAAGTTACTTGTTTTAACTGTGGAGGTAAATGTCACTTTAAAAGAGAATGCACCCAGCCACCAAAACAAGGTAATAGGAACCCATTCAATGCAAGCTACCAGAACCGTCAACAACAAAACCAAAACCAAGTTTCTTACCAAAACAACAACAACTACCAAAACCGCCAAAACAACTCTAACAACAACCAGAACAGACAACCAAACACATCAAACCAGACTCAAAACCAAGCACCTAACAACACTAACCGAACAGTTATACCGATCACTACACCTAATGAGACACAACAGAACACCAATCAGAATCAAGCATTGGTGACTCAACAAGATGAAAGGTTTGATTGGTCGGCAATGCAAATAGGTGTTGAGGAGATCACAACTGGTGGAAATGTGGCTTGTGTTGCTTGCCGGGTTGATGTTGAAGAGTCGGTGACAGTTGATGAGAAGATAGAATCTAAGATTGAAGTTGATGTATCTGAGGCTGAAATGGATGTGGAGACTGAACCTGTAGAGGTTAAAGCTGAGGATGCTAACTCTGGAGTGGTAATTGACACTGTTTCTGATGTTCCCGAGGAGTGTGAATCGGTTTATTCAGATTCAGACAGTGAATCGGATACAGAAGCAAGTGTTACATCTCTAGATGATGACATTGATCAGTTGCTAGCAGAATCGGATTTTCTGAAGACAAGGAAGTCGTGCATTGCTGATGATGCTTTCACCAAGATTGACTATTCCAAGTTTTTCGCTGGAAAGGAAGCTCATTTCGCATTGATGGCCATGACTGATCCGCCAAAACCTGTAAGTTCTGAGTGTAGCACTGATATGAAAAGTGAGAAATATTGTGGTACATGTGATAGATTGACTGAGGAGAACAAACAACTCTGTGTTCAACGTGATAGTGCTATCATGAACAGTCAATCTACTCGCAAAGAGTTGAATGCTTTTAACAAAGTATTAGATGGTTATAAGAAGGACATTTCCGACTTGAAAAACACTTTATCATTAAAACAATTGGCAATTAATAACTACATAAATGAAATTGAAAATACCAAGTTGGAAATGGCCGCCATCAAATGCTTTGCTGAAAAAGTAAACAAAAAGTTGGAAAGCTATAAGCACATTGCTTATGTGGTAGACCACATCATTGATGATCAAACCACTAATTACAAGTCTGTGCCATCTCCGGTGCTTTTTGAAAACCATAATTGTCATCAAGTGACACCGGAGAGCTCGGTAAAATCAGACTCATCATCGGAAAATGAATCGAATACCTCAAGTATTGGTGATCCACATTCCGATGTGAGACCGATTTTAGGTTTGAATGATGAGGGTGTTACTGCTGAGAGTGTGGATTCAGACTCAGAGTGTGATGATACTGGTTGTAATCAAACTGTTAATGCATGTGAAATTCCAAAAGAAAATCACATCATTACAAATGAACCAGTTTCACCATCTCAACTTGTTCATCCGATGGCAAATGCTCATCGTGAGAAAAAGTCTGAAAAGAATGTTGATAAGAAAGATCTTGATAAGAAAGATCTTGATAAGAATGAACCGTGTGACAAACCTGTCAAGGTGTTTTATCGGATGGAAGGATCCGATAAGATCATCTCTGACGAGGAATTTCCAATCAAAAATGCTAACTATGCTAAAATTGATAAAATCTGGCAAGAAAGCACCATTTGGTTCCCAAAACATGAGAGAACAAATGAAATTCCACCTGCCATTTTAAAGAAATTGTATTTGGATGTTCCTCAAGAACCAAAGGTCCATGTCACAG
Source organism: Ambrosia artemisiifolia (assembly GCA_032199755.1). Lineage (NCBI taxonomy): Eukaryota > Viridiplantae > Streptophyta > Magnoliopsida > Asterales > Asteraceae > Ambrosia > Ambrosia artemisiifolia. Next base: position 29,249,815 of record CM063521.1, read on the forward strand.
AGTTCATTCGACCCAAAAACAGAGCTAATGGTTTTCATGAGCCTGCTTACTCAAAAGGGCCACTCCGTGAGAGTTTGAGGAATCAACAGTATAATGATCAATATCCTGTTAGATCATTTGCTCAACCAAATGCTCCAAATGTTTTTGAAGAGTACCGTGCATGCTTTAAATGTGGGGAACGAGGGCATTTACTTGCTCAGTGCCCGTATGTAAGGCATAAAAGGCACGAAGTTGAAGTGAGGAATTCCATGAGAAAACCGATTGATCATTATGTTCCACCACACAGACGAGTTGTTCCTCAACAACAACAGTTTTACAATCAAAACAATTTTTATCAAAAGAGGAACAATCGTCAAATCCAATATGATCGAAGAAATCGGATTGCTATGGAACAATCATGGAGAAAACCAGTGGTGAACACAACAAATGATAGGCAAAAGGATCCACTAAAACCGATTGTCAAATCAAATGTTGGACCTAAGTCTGTTAAATCAGATAAGGTAACCAAGAAAGTTACATTTGTTAACAATGTTCAGAAACCGACTGAGAATCCAAAATCTCAGATTCGCTTCTTGAAAAGATCTGAACAATCTTGGACACCCAATGGTTCTCCAGGAGCCTCAACTTCAAAAGTCAATGAGAAAAAGGAAACTGTTTTGAACAATCAGAAAAAGATTGATCCAAAACAAAAAGTTGTTGAAAATGTTTCTGAGAATGTTTCTGTGAAAAATGATATTCCAAGACCCAAGACTCAGGCTTGGGTCCCCCGAAAGAACTAACTGTTTTACATGATGTGTGCAGGGAGCTTCAGCTGGCCCTATTAGCAGTCTTTGGATTGTTGATAGTGGAGCTTCAGGCCACATGACAGGGGATCTTGCGTTGCTGTTCGACGTGAAGAACATCAATGGAGGGTATGTCGCATTCGCTGGAAATAAAGGTGGATATATTACGATGGAGGGGAGCGTGAGTAATGGAATAGTGAGCTTTGAGAGAATATCTTATGTGAAGCAGATCGATTATAATCTGTTGAGTGTCAGTTAAATTTGTGATAAACAATTTACTGTGCATTTTGATGACAAATCCTGCTATATTCTCAAACCGGGCTTCAAAATTCCAAAGGAGTGGATAATGTTGAAGGCACCTCGCGTCAACAATCTCTATATTCTTGATATGTCCAAGGCGATGACATCACAGGGGCAAATAACATGTTTTCTATCCAAGGCGACTGAGAAAGAATCGATAATGTGGCACCGAAGAATGGGGCACATTCATCTGAGAAAAATGAATCAACTTGTGAGAAATGGGCTTGTCGATGGAGTAAACGTGAAACATTTCCATCTGAATGACAAGTGTGTGAGTTGTAAGAAAGGGAAGCAACACAAACAGTCCCACAAAGTGAAGAAAGTTAATTCTGTAGAGATGCCACTTGAGCGATTGCACATGGATCTATTTGGACCGGTCAAGCGCAAAAGTCATCTTGGGGAGCTTTACTGTTTAGTTGTCACAGACGACTACTCAAGATTTTCATGGGTGATGTGTTTGCAGAATAAAAGTGACACCTTTGACAACCTGAAAGTTCTGTTCACTCGATTGGAGAATCTCTACAATGTGAAGATAAAGAGAATTCGGAGTGATAATGGGACGGAGTTCAAAAATGCCAAGATGGATGAACTTTGTGAAAGCAAAGGAATACATCATGAATATTCGGCTCCGTACACCCCACAACAGAACGGTGTTGCTGAACGAAAGAATAGGACTCTAATTGAAGCGGCTAGAACAATGCTCGCTGACTCAAATCTTCCGGTAATGTTCTGGAACGAGGCGATTTATGCAGCAAATTATACACTAAATCGGGTTTTGACAGTGAAGATGTTTGGTAAAACATCTTATGAGCTGTTACACCGACGAAAGCCGAACTTAGAGTATCTAGAACCTTTTGGGGCGCCATGCACGATGTTGAATCCAAGCGAGAAGTTTAGTCCTAAAGCTGAGGAGGGATACTTTGTTGGATATGCAACCCCGCTCAAACGGGTATACAACAAACGAACTCGTCGGGTGGAGGATTGGGCTAACGTGGAAGTTCAACGTTATACTCAAAATTTGCAAGGCACGGGTCCTGATTGGATGTTTGATTACAAAGATTTCTTTGAATCATTCAATCTAGATAGCTTGGTTGAAGAAGCTGTTATCAGATTACTTTACGAGTGTGAAAATGCAACTACTTCACCGTTGGTGCGTCCGATCACCGTGAACCCCCTACCAGCTTCTAATGATACCAATGCTCCTATACAAGAAGAAGAAGTGTTTCAAGAGGCTTCAACTTCATTAGACTCTTCAGAATCTGAAGATGAACAATTTGAAGAAGTCATTCTTGAACATGCAGAAGAACCAGAGGCACCGCCAGTGAACCCAACTCCAACTCCAGATGTTGCTTCATCATCTAACACGGGTCATGATCTGGATACTGTAGAGAACTTGACTGTTCAGACGGGAGTTACTGTACCTGAATATCCGGAATCTCGGATTCATCGTATTCACCCGCTGGAGCAAGTTATCGGTGATCCTGGAAGCAGTGTTATGACCAGAGGGCAACTGAGAAGTGTTAACTCGCCAGAAAGTTTTGGAGCTTTAGCGTTATATGCTAAAATTCAACAATCTGGTAGTCAAAATGATTGGTCGTTTGCGTGTTATGTGTCGCAGGTAGAGCCAATGACATACAAGGACGCTTTGAAGGAAGACGCCTGGGTTGAAGCTATGCAGGAGGAGTTATTACAATTCCAGAAATTGGGAGTTTGGACGCTCACGGATTTGCCACCTGGAAGAAAGAAGATTGGCACTAAATGGGTGTTTAAGTGCAAGAAGGATGATCGTGGGGTTATTGTTCGAAACAAAGCCAGATTGGTCGTGCAGGGTTTCCATCAAATCGAAGGGATTGATTATAACGAAATCTATGCACCGGTAGCACGCATTGAAGCTATTCGGATGTTCCTTGCGTTTGCTTCTTTTAAGAAATTCAAAGTGTATCAAATGGACGTTAAGAGCGCATTTCTGTACGGGAAAGTCAAGGAAGAGGTTTATGTCGGGCAGCCACCAGGCTTTGAGGACCCAATCCACCGGGATAAGGTCTACGTGCTGAACAAAGCTCTATATGGCTTGCACCAGGCTCCGAGACAGTGGTACGAGGAGCTAAGTACATACCTCATCACCAAAGGATTTAAGCGCGGACTCGTCGACTGCACCCTCTTCACGAAGAAGACTGGGGATGATTTGCTTCTAGTGCATATTTACGTTGATGATATAATATTTGGTTCAACTAACGAGCTTTTATGCAGGGAGTTCGAAACTGTCATGCAGGAAAAGTTCGAAATGAGCGCAATGGGGGAGATGCAGTTTTTCCTAGGCTTGCAGGTGGACCAAAGACCCGACGGGATCTTCATTCACCAGACGAAATACGTATCCGATATCTTGAGCCGGTTCCAGATGGAGGATTCCAAGCCGATGGATACCCCGATTCAACCCAATCACGGGATTGGAGTGGACGCTAAGGGGGAGCTGACGGACCAATTTACATACAGAGCAATCATCGGATCTCTGATGTATCTGACTGCGTCTCGACCAGATATTATGTACGCAACGTGTCTCTGTGCCCGCTATCAATCGAAGCCGAAACAAAGTCATCTGACGGCGGTCAAGCGTATCCTTAGATATCTGAAGGGTTGTCCCTCAAAAGGACTTTGGTACCCTAATGATGATGATTTTGATTTTATTGCTTTTAGTGATGCAGATTGGGGCGGCTGTGACAAAGATAGCAAATCTACTACAGCTGGTTGCCAGTTTTTAGGGAGCAGGTTAGTCACCTGGCAATGCAAGAAGCAGACTTCCGTGGCGCTATCTACCTATGAAGCCGAGTACATTGCAGCCTCGAGTTGCTGTTCGCAGGTGCTCTGGATCCAACAACAGATGGTGGATTACGGTTTGCAGTTTCTTAAAACCCCTATACACTGTGACAACGAAGCCGCAATCGCATTAACTAAAAATACTGAAAATCATTCTAAAGCAAAACATATCCGGATCAAATATCATTTTATCCGTGATTGTTACGCTAAGGAATTGATAGATATGGTCAAAATCCATACTGACTACCAACGGGCAGATTTGTTTACAAAAGCTTTTGACAGATCCCGCTTTGAATATCTTTTAAAAGTAAACAACATAAAGGAAAAACAGGACTAATCGGCACCTCGGTTTATCGCTTTTTAGTTTTAGTTTTTCATATTTTACTAATTGGGAATTTCTCTTTGCTAATTGGGAATTTCTCTTTACTATTGTAATCCTCAAAGAAGTTGATGCTTTCGAGGGGATTGTTTAATCCTCAACGAAGTTGATGCTTTCGAGTGGATTGTTTCTTTCAAATTTTTCTTTTTATTGTTTTTCAGAAAAATTAAAAACCCAAAAAATATGTTCTTTATTTTAGGGGGAGCCGTTTTTATCAGAAAAACCAAAAACATTGAAAAATTCAAAAAGACCTAAAAATTAGAAAATCCAAAATGATTTCCTGGATAAAAAGAGGAAATTATAGTACATCAGTGGGGATCTGACACAGGCTAAAGAATTGTATAGTATAATGAGGCGTATGTTGACTACGTGTGATATGCTGATAGGCTTCGTAGACTAAATATTGCGTGCATTAGTGATACAAACATAACGAACTACGCGTTCGTGGGTGAACACCTCATGGGCATATGGTCTTAGTACCGTAATTTCGTTTGATAGGATTGCCAAAATCTGAGGTTTCGGGTTGTTATGTTATGGTTATCCGGAATATTCTGATTAAACTTTTGTCGTATTGATTTACGGACCTAGTTTCATCAGAATATTTGCTAAAAGAGCTTAATTGCCAAAACCGGAAGTTACCGAATTGAGGAACTTTATGTTTTAATTGATCAAAGATCATTATTACATCGTATTAACTTTCTGATGCAAATCAGTGGTTAATATCAGCCTCAACCTAGTATATACGCACATGTTACTCTGCTGCATTTGTTTGCTGACCTGTACACCTCTGTGCTATATACTTTGTAACTTTTACGGATAACTCTGGCATAATCACGCGTTACGACGAAGCTTTGTGCAATTACTTGATACGGGAGTATGTCGTGTGTGTGGGCACCACAACGTGTTAGTCTAATACACCTAACTCGTATCATTTTAAAGCATTGCGTAATTGTCTGCATGTGAGCTTACGTGGACCACAATATCAGCAATTGCCGTGTCACATACTGTTTCTAATGATAATATTAATCAAATAGATCAACGATGTGATCAGATTTCTCAGAAAACTGATATGATCCTCTTTCCGGACATCACAAAATGTTTACTGCTTTCATTTACTTTGATGCATTTTACTTTGCTGTATTTTACTTTTATTGTCAAAAAGATACAAAATCCAAAAAGATTTTAGGTGTGTTTTAATATAATTTCAGAAAATCCAAAATTTTTGCATTTCTGCTTTATTTTTGATAACCGGGGATGCTGGATGGTCAATTTCTGAGATTTGATAACACCATCTGGGCTTTGTATCATTCAAAAAGTGTAAAATATGAGTTTTGGAAGCTTAAGAGATTGAAAAATGTTGAACGGGATTCGAATTCGTGATTTGGCAAAATTTTTCAGATTTTTCCATTTCACATTCGCCCCTTTATTGGGTCGAATGTGGAAAAATCCTCACCTTCGGGCTGTTTAAAATGGACGAATGTGGGTTTTTATAACAAATTTCCACCTTCGGGTGAATCATTCCACCTTCGGGTCATTTATTTGGACCGAATGTGGAACAACCCACTTTCAACCACAAAAACGGGCGAAGGTGGACTTGCTATATAAACCAATTACAGGTTCGAACCTCTTTACAGTTTTTCAAAATTTTTCTTTCGATCCGGACACCTTGTTGCTTTGACTTCGTTTTCTTGTGCATTTGATTCCTTGTGATTTATTGATCATTTCTATATCAAAAACACAGGTAATGGATGCTATATGAGACCAGAATCGTTGGTTGAGTGACCGGACTTAGGGTTTTCGATTTAAGGGTCTTAGAGTGGTTTTTGATGCTTGTTTTTGTTTGCATTTCAATCCACAATAGTTTTAGGGGGAGAATGATGTAGGAATTAGAGTTTTAACAACATATACGAGTGTTAATTGATTGAAACTATTTTAACCTAATTCCTTCTAAAAACTATTGTAGATTGAATAATTAGGACAATTGATGATGGACGAATGATGATCGGCCACTATAGAACATATCCTAATCAAAATCAAGTGCTAAAAACAAAGTTGAAAAATTTTTGAATTTTTGGGGAAGAACAGTTTCACCTTCGGGTCTATAAACGGGCGAAGGTGGAATGTTTTGGGCGAATGTATCTTAAAACTGGGCGAATGTAATTTTCAATCTAAACCTTTTCACATTCGACCAGAAAATCTCTCATTCGTACCATAAAACTCACATTCGACCTGCTCATAATGGGCGAATGTAGAAATTGTTTAAACTTTAAAATTTTGAATTTTTTGTCGATTTTGTATTTTGACGTATTTCTTTGATTTTGATGTGCAGATGGCTGATCAGACTGAGAATATTGAGACTCCAGTAGAGACTATTGTCACAGATCCAGTTCAAGAAAATGTTCAGGAAGGAGAATCGTCAAGTACAAGCAGTTGGCCGTTTGAGAAAACCCATAACTGTTGTGCTTATCTGGGTGATGTGGAAAAGAACGTTGAGTTTGCTGATATCATTAAGTTCTTGAAAAGAAGCAGAGTTGTGTATGCTTTGGCTACTCCGACTATTATCTACAAGGATATAGTTGAAGACTTTTACAAGAACGCGAAGTATGATTTCTGGGATAATCAGACTATTATTAAAAGCAAGATACAAGACATGGAGATGTTTATAACAGAGTCTGATATCAGAGAAGCGCTCCAGATAAAGTTTGAAGTGAGCGAAGATCCCAGAGAACTATCATGGACTGAACAGAAGGCATGTTTCCTCAGAATGAAGTATAAAGGAGCTATTACTGATGGTTCGATGCACAAAGGGAAGTTGAGCGTGCAGTTTAAATACTTTGCACACGTCATAATCCATGTGTTTGGTTGTGTAAGTGGAGGATATGACGTGATGAGGAGAAGTCTAAGCTCGTTGATGGTTGCGTTGACTCTCAACAAACCATTCAACGTGTCTGGGATGATTCTGGATCACATGCTGGAGATGTTAAAGGGATTGAAAAAGAAGCAGTTCATGTTATACCCTAGATTTCTGATGATGATATTTGACCACAAGTATCCTGACTTGAAAAAGGATCCTACACAGATCCTTGGTCAAGACCACATAAACATTCGAACTTTGGTGAGAATGAAAGGCTACAAGGGTGTGCCAGACAATGAAAGGCCACCATACAGAAGATTATTTGGAGCTTTAGCCAAACAG